>JBBGZY010000016.1:1732500-2332500 GCA_037952925.1 Lithobates clamitans | reverse complement strand
GCATTAAAAGTGTAATGTTTTTAATATTGATGTGCTATTATATTAAATATATAAATATGGTTTGTAATTCCTTATATTAAATATATAAATATGGTTTGTAATTCCTTATATTAAATATATAAATATGGTTCGTAATTCTTTATATTAAATATATAAATATGGTTTGTAATTCCTTATATTAAATATATAAATATGGTTCGTAATTCCTTATATTAAATATACAAATATGAATTGTAATTCCTTATAGCTTTTTTCATTCTGTGAATGTGAATCACCACATCATATGGATAACTGATTGATATTTCATTTTTTCTCATGCATATTTTCATACACTGTTTATGTATTTGTGATTATTAGGGAATTGTTGATTATATAGAGAAGCTAGTCATTTCTGTCTAGCTTTGACTTCACTTAATCGTTTTTAGCTTTTTCCATAGTCAGTGTGTAAAAAAGCTTTTCAGGTTTCATTGACAGAATTGTACTAATGTAAAGATAATTTTTAACAATAGTAATAATATTAATTTATGTTAGTTACGTGTTTAAAGATAACTTAATATATATTTTCAAACTCTATATCAAGCTACGAAATGTGGATATAAAGATTACTTCTGCCCGTTTAATTAAGACTATGCTTATTATTCTCTGGGTTAATTGTCTATTCAATGTATAATGCTGTAAACAACAAAAAGAGCAATAATAATAATTATAATAAAAATAATAATTACCTAATAGAGAAAAAATATTAATAAATGTTTTCTTTTTATATCTTACTAAATAATCCTTGTTGAAAGCAACCGTGAAAGCCACACTAATAATACTAATATTGTCTAATAATAATCAGGGTAATGAGTGCAGATCTTTTTGCCGTTTCGCTGATACACTTCTGTAATGGTACTAACCAGCATGGCTTAATTTCCTTAGGACAATATTTAACATATACTGTATGTCATATCTTATATCATTTTTTTGCACATTCAATGGATTCAATGTAAACATTTTTTTAAAGACAAACTCTGGACATAACATCTTTTATTTAATTATATTTCACAATAGCCACAAAGGATATACTTTAAATTCATTTCTAGTTTCTTTGCCATTTATTAAGTACAAAGACCATTTATTAAGTAGATTTATTACCTTTTAAAAATAGTAGGGATATCATCACTGTGCTGTACATAGCCTGTGCAGAGAGCTGAGATGGGGAAGGGACCCAACAGGCTCCACCCACTACAGACTGCCTGCAGAAAACTACCGGAGGGGGCGGAGACAAGACCAGTCACTCTGCACAAGGAGAGAGAGCAGCAGTGACCAGTCTTTATTACAGGAAGCTCATTGTTCCGCTTTTTGCTGAGATACTACACAAAAAATACACAGAGCACAACAGGATCAATTAACAATGCACACCTCTCTTGTATTTAGACAATATTTGCTTATTCCGCAGTTCAGCCTTAATATTTACTTGTATTTTTCTTAATGTGTATGTATAGCCAAGTGGGTTTTTTTTTTATTTATTTTTTTGTTAAAACCCCTAAGAGTTTATTTATTTCTTCGCATCTGTGTCTTGTTGGGGAGAGTTTACACAATTTCCTGTCCCACAGATGCACCTAGTAAGAGGAAATCTCTGCAAATTGAGGGAAATTCCCCTCTCAGGCAGATGTCCCCGGTACTAGAAATGGAAAATTGTTCTCTGCTGACAAATGTAAACCTTTGGATTTCCTATTACTCTCTGTCTCAGTAACAATGGAAAATAATAAATAAAGACAGTGTAAAGCTGGGTAAACACTAGTACATTTTTTAATGCATGTTCATAGGAAAACCTGTATAAGCTTTCCTACAAAAAAATCTCAATACATTCAGTGACTTGACAAAAGTCGCTGGAAATGCTTTTTTGCTATGAAGGGAATTTCCAGAACAAAAACTCAAATTTACGGTTAGAAAATAATTCATATGAGAAAAGTTTTCCCTCCTGCTCCTTCAAACTTACCCTACTAACAATTAGAAAATAAAATGAACATTCCTAAAACTAAAAATTTCAAATGAAATTCTCCTAGTGTATGACCAGCCTAAATCTACTTAACTACTTCAGCTCTGGAAGATTTACCCTCCCTGCCTGACCAGGACATTTTTTTGCTATACGGCACTGCATTACTTTAACTGACAATTGCGCGGTCATGCGAAACTGTACCCAAATACAATTGTTGTCCTTTTTCCCCACAAATAGAGCTTTCTTTTGGTGGTATTTGATCACCTCTGCATTTTTTTTATTTTTTATGCATTAAACAAAAAACATCTGACAATTTTGAAAAAGAAAAACAATATTTTTTTTTTCTCCTATAAAACACATCCAATAAAAAAAAATGTAAAAAATCTAATTTCTTTATCAATTTAGGCCAATATATATTCTACTAAATATTTTAGGTAAAAAAAACCCCCAATAAGCGTATATTGATTAGTTTGCGCAAAAGTTATAGCGTCTACAAACTGATGCCCTGTACACATGGTCGGATTTTCCGACGGAAAATGTGTGATAGGACCTTGTTGTCAGAAATTCTCTATAAAACAACTTAACCACTTCCCGCCCAGCCTATAGCAAAATGACGGCCGGGCGGTGGTTCAGTTATCCTGACTGGGCGTCATATGACGTCCTTCAGGATAACAGCTGCCGCGCGCCTGTGGGGGCGCGCCTGTGGGGGCGCGCATAGCGGCGATCGGTGGAGCATTGTGTCAGTCTGACACACCGCTACACTGATCTTGGTAAAGAGCCTCCGGCGGATCACGATGTAAATAGGAAGAGCCATTGATCGGCTTTTCCTCACTCGCATCTGACAGACGCGAGTAGAGGAGAGCCAATCGGCAGCTCTCCCGACAGGGGGGTCTGCGCTGATTGTTTATGATGAGCACACTGGACCACCAGGGAAGGGAGAAACATGTGGATGGCCAGCTATGTACCCCATGGCCATCCACATGTTCAAATAAATGCCCAATCTGTGCCAATCAGTGCCCACAAATGGGCACTGATTGGCACAAGTATGTACAAACACATCAGTGATGCCCAGCAATGCCACCCATCAGTATCATCAGTGCCACCCATCAGTGACATCAGTGCAACCCATCAGTGCCACCTGTCAGTGCCCATCCATGCCCATCAGTGCCCACCTATCAGTGCCCATCAGTGCCACCCATAAGTACCCATCAGTGCCACCTACAAGTGCCCAACAGTGCCGCTTATGAGTGCCCATCAATGCCGCCTATGAGTGCCCATCAGTGCCGCATACCAGTGCTGCCTATCAGTGTCCACCAGTGCCACCTATCAGTGCCCATCAGTGCCGCCTATCAGTGCCCATCATCAGTGCCCGTCAGTGCCACCTCATTGGTGCCACCTCATCGGTGCCCACCAATGCCGCCTTATCAGTGCCCGTCAGTGCAGCCATATCAGTGCCCATCATTGAAGGAGAAAACGTACTTATTTACAAAAATTTTTAACAGAAACAAAGAACAACTTTTTTTTCAAAATGTTCTGTCTTTTTTTATTTGTTGCGCAAAAAATAAAAATCCCAGAGGTGATCAAATACCACCAAAAGAATGCTCTACTTGTGGGAACAAAATGATAAAAAATGTGTTTGGGTACAGTGTAGCATGACCGCACAATTGTCATTCAAATTGCGACAGCACTGAAAGGTGAAAATTGGCCTGGGCAGGTAGGTGTCTAAGTGCCTGGTATTGAGGTGGTTAAATAAACTGAAAGTTCTCATCACATTTCCTGGTGTTAGGTTGCACGGCTGGAACCTTCTATAAAGGAATGATATATGTAGAATATAACATCGGTGTGTCTGTATTTTTTAGTTTGTTCTATATAGGACTTTCTATCAAATTTCGGTATGAAGTGTTTTATGTTAGATAGGAAGTGAATTAACCGAGCCGTATAATTCTAGCCATAGACATCAATAGCCCTTAGAGGTTCTTGACTGAGGCTTAAAGGAATCACATTTGATGTACACACATGGCGCTTTGGCAGTCCACATTCTGGAGAGCTGCTGGCATGGCATTCTGCCCAAGATGATCTTCTGTCTTGGGTTACAGAGGTCACTGCACACCTGACAGAACAGAACTCCACAGAAAATCATTGCATGTTAGAGAGGAGCTTTTTTATTCTCATTTCTATATTTTTATTTTTTCCAACATCTGTTTAGATATTTATGCCAAGGTGCGTTTTGTGCACTGTGAAGAAAGGAGTTATAGCATTAGCCTCTGCCAACCCAGAATAACATTAATATACAGTATGGTAACCGTGGGGCTATGCTTAAAGGTCATACGTCAGCATTGCAAAATATCTTAATATTATTGTTCTGAAAAAAAAAATCCACAAAATATGATTAAAAGTTTTTTTTCCCAAATCAATTTTTTTTCTATCACCTGCTTATATTTTTGTGCCAAGGCGTATTCTGCTCTGTGTATAAAAGGCTTAAATATCTAGTTTCTTACAACACAGAACAGAATTAAAGTGTAACTTTAACCACTTGACCTCCGGAAGATTTACTGACCAGGCTATTTTTTGCGATACGACACTGCATTATTTTAGCTGACAATTACGAGGTCTTGCGACGCTGTACCCAAATAAAATCGATATCCTTTTTTTTCTCACAAATAAAACTTTCTTTTGGTGGTATTTGATTACCTCCGCGTTTTTTTATTGTTTGCAACAATTTTGAAGAAAAAAAACAATATTTTTTACTTCCTGCTATAAAACCTATTGAATAAAAAAAAAAAAAAAAATCTTCATAAATTTAGGCCAGTATATATTCTGCTACATATTTTTGGTAAAAAAATCCCCCAATAAGCGTATATTGATTGGTTTGCGCAAAATTTATAGCGTCTACAAACTATGGGATATTTTTATTTATTTACTAGTATTGGCAGCGATCAGTGACTTATAGCGAGATTGCGATATTGTGGTGACACTGACACGTTTTGGAAACCAGTGACATTATAACAGCGATCGGTGCTAAAAAAAAGAAAATGCACTGTTATTGTAATAATGACACTGACTGGGAAGGGGTTAACATCCAGGGCAATCAAAGGGTTAACTGTGTGCCTGACCAGTGTTTATATGCAGTGTAGGAGGTGCTTTTACTAGGGAAAGACATGGATCCATGTCCCTGTTTTGCAGAGACACAGGATCCATGTCTTCCCTCCTGTCAGAACAGCAATCTGCCTTATTTACATAGACAGACCGCCATGCTGGCTCTCTGCTGGAAGATCAGCGGGTTCCAGCAGACATCCAGTCTGCGATACCCGACGCTGGGCTCCTGCTGTGTGTGATCACAGCGGGAGCGAGCCTGCGGCGGCGCGCATGCACGCCCCCCTACCCGGAGGAGCCGGATCCCATATGTATATACATGATCCGGCACAGAGGTGCTGCCCTGTAGTAGTAAAACTGCTATAGGGCGACCCTTAAGTGGTTCATTTCAAAGTAGAGAGGCATTAGAACACCTGTAATTGTAATGCTGTCTGTGCTCCTTTCAGGGAGATTCACCCTCTCTATTTGTCCTGTTTGCCGTTATCGTCGAAAGTGAAAGTAAAAGGAATTCCCACATTTTGAGTTGACATTAGAACACTAATAGAGGGGACATTTTTCAATGGGGATACTAGTTCTGGTGACTCACAAGGATTCCTTCACTTTCGACAGATTTCCTCTTACTTCCTGTTTTGGCTATTGGAGAGGAAGTGAAGGGAAATCTCCTCAATGGGACACAGATGTAAAAAAAACTAAGAAAAAAACCTGATGGGGTTATAACCCTCCCTTATTCTATTCAAAATAAAAAAAAAAAGTTTTGTCTGTAGTTACATTTTAATATTTAGTAACAGTAGTTTTAGAATATGCTGCATTGCACGTTAGGATGGCGGGGCCCACCCACATCCTGGAAGTGGCAGAGAGTGGGGTAGAGAACATGCTCTCCAGGACTGAAGGAATAAGGTAAGTACAGCGGCCTATTCCTCTACCCCTAGACCAAACTAACATTTAGGCTTTGCAGCGGGGCGCACTTTGAGGGTACGTTTGTTTTGCTTATTCCAAAGTGCAAATTTAAAGGGGACCTTGTGTGCAATATGAAGGTACTGTACGCAGACAGCTCAGTGTGTGTTATAATGTGAAGAGTGACCTCCGCCTCAACTCCTCCTGAGACCATGCCCACTGATGCGTTTCGCCCCACCCTCGGAGCTTAGCCATAGAGATTAAAAGGCATGTGATTGCATTATCAAATAACATGCCATAAAAAAAAAATACTGCTCCTAGCTTGTTCATATCACATCTCAAACCAAGATGATATCATCTCTGGCTGCCAAGTGCACTGTGAGTATTTGACCTTGCTAGAGACTGCACTACAGAGTCTACTGTTTTAAATGAGACAGACCTTATCAGTAACATAAGATGACTAACAGGAAAGAAAGAATTTAGTGAGCAAATATGGCTGTCCCCATTGGAATATATAATTACACGCTATACTTTACATAATAAGTAAGGTTTGTTGATAAAATAATGCTGCATGAGCTCAGATTAAAATTCATTGGAAAATAAAGAATTAAGGTGTTAGATTGCTATTTTATGTGAAAAGAATTTCCACATCCACGTAATATTTGTGTATAAAATGAACTGCACCCTTTAGGAGAACATTAATTAAAAAAATAAAATCAAGCGGAAATAAAATAACTCATCCATTTATGAGCTCAGTTTTAGTGTACCTTTTTTGTTTTTATATCAAGATAGAATTTATTCTGGGCTTATTTAAGGATTATTATTATTTTTGCATTTCCCATTTACTGTGAATGACAACCTGTCTACAGAGAATCCACATAGACAACATCATAAAGCAGTCTACCAGGCTATGTGAGCACACCAGCATAGGCCGAGACCACCCCAAAGCTATTCATGATGTCAGTGGTAGGAGTCTATCAAGCAGAGTCCATTGTAAAACAGCCACCTGCCTCCTCTGCTCTCTGTCCCAGTGCAACCCGAACAGATGCCGAGTTCAGCAGATCTCAGTCAGGCGTCATGCAAAATCCAATAGAAAATTGAGGCTAGTTCCCATTTGTACGCACCACTGACCTACTGGGAGATCAATGTATCTGACTCCTTCTGTGTCTCAATGACAGACCTACCTGGTATATGTGTAACGTCTATTTACATAAATGTACATCAACAACATAGTAAATTGTGCTATGATGTGAGAGGGAATTATCAGCCATTTATTGCTGTAAGTATAATGCCGGGGTTCAAATTGACGCACTGCGTTTTGGCTGCAGCGTACGTGTATGGGTGGTTTACATGCCTTTTTTTGTGGTTCCATTGACTTCATTTATATCATGCAATTTTGCTGTATTTTCTGAAAGCGAATCAAAGATGTAGCATGCAGGACAGTTTAACTTATTGTTAACCTGTTGTAGAGTTTCATTTTAAAATACTGTACATGCAGGAAAGTTTTACATAGACATGACTGAAACACAGCCAAGAAGATATTGTTCATTTGTTTGAATTATTTATGTATTTATTAGCTAGCTACAATTTTCATTGTGTACTTTAAGGGTAGGTTCAGAGAAAAACATTCCATCTTTCTCTGTGGGTAGTGATCGTAGCTGCTGGCAAAGGGGGGCAGTTTCTTGCATTTCTCTAAACTTTAATAGAATTTCACAAAGTTACATTCGATTCATTTCTGTGCTTGGCATTTCAACTGAGTCCAACTCAATGGGCACAACAGAAGTTCTAAAGCTGGGTACACACTGGTATTTTTCCTTCAACCCAGTGGGCTGAATCGGAAAAAAAAACAAGTGATGTTAGTGCGGCAATCTCCATCGCTGTGCTATTGTATCCTAACAAGGTTGGCTTCACCTCTAGCCTTAAGACCAGTGCTGTGTCTTGGCCTAGGCTGACAGGGCCCAGGCCTAGGGCGGCACTTTGAGGGGGGCTGTAAAAAAGCCACCCCCCCGCACAAAAACATTCCCCTAACCCGTCCTACCGAGTCCCGGCTCCCGCGGCCTCCTCCCGCTCAGATACAGCCTCCCGTGTGCACACACGCGGCGGCGGCCACATCTGCTGCCCACAGCCACTGAGGTGCCTGACCAGTGGCGGAGTGATCTGCAGCCTTGTGTGTTGCGCTGGGGTCTGGGAGCCGGTACTTGTCTTCAGACATCGGAAAATCCCGCCCACTGTTTTACCATGCAGCGTGACATGCCGCCCAGACTCAGGTAGGACACTATTGTAAGGGAGAGTGGAGAGGAGTGTATGGCAGCCAAGGAGTGAGTGTCAGGGGGTGGAAGGCTGTGCATTTTCCTCATGCTGTGTTTGGAGCACTGGTGGCAGCCCGCTCTGCTGGGACTTGTAGTGCCCTCTGTGGGGGACTGAGATATGGCAGCCTCCTATGCTGGGACTTGTAGTGCATTCTGTGGGGGGCTAAGATATGGCAACCTCCTATGCTGGGACTTGTAGTGCACTCTGTGGGGGGCTGAGATATGGCAACCCGCTCTGCTGGGACTTGTAGTGAACTCTGTGGGGGACAGAGATATGGCAGCCTCCAATGCTGGGACATGTAGTGCCCTCTGTGGGGGGCTGAGATATGGCAGCCTCCTATGCTGGGACTTGTAGTGCCCTCTGTGAGAGACTGAGATATGGCAGCCTCCTATGCTGGGACTTGTAGTGCACTCTGTGGGGGGCTGAGATATGGCAGCCTCCTGTGCTGGGACTTGTAGTGCACTCTGTGGGGGGTTGAGATATGGCAGCCTCCTATCCTCCACAGGTTTGAGATGAGGAAGGATTTTTTCAAAAAATGAGGATTTATGCTGGGAGGGGGAGATGGGAGAGGATTTGTGATTAGAGGGGGGGATTTATGCTGGGAGGGGGAGGATTTTTGCTAAGAGGGGGGATTTATGCTGGGAGGGGAAGATGGGGAGGATTTTTGCCAAGAGGGAGAATTTATGCTGGCAAGGGGAGGAGAGGATTTATGCTGGGAGGGGACAATGGGGAGGATTTGTGCTGAGAGGGTATTTATGCTGGGAGGTTGAGATAGGGGAGGATTTGTGCTAAAAGGGAAAAAGATTTGTGCTGGGAAAGGGGAGGTTGAGGCAAGGGTTTGTGCTGAGAAGGGGGATTTGTACTGAAAGGGTTTATATGAGGGTGAGGGTTTGTGCTGAAAGGGGGTATTATTTCTGCTAGGGGGAGGTAGAGGGAGCGGGGGTCTGGAAGGGGTGTGGTTTAGAGATAATAGGACGGGTCTTAAAAAGGAAGAGGTGTGGCCTTGACAGGAACAGTGGGTCGTATTTAAATTAGGGGGTGCATGAATTTAGTCAGGTCTAGGGCAGCACAAAACCTAAATACACCACTGCTTAGGACATCTAAGTAAGGAATACACATCATAGTGGAGCTCCACCCAAAAGGGGAAGTTCTGCTTTAAGCATTCCTCCCCCCCTTCCTATGCCACATTTGGCATGTCATTTTTTTGGGGGGAGCAGGTATCTAGTTTTGACAAGTACCCAGCTCCCACATCCACTTGGGCCGTCTAGGCGTCTCAAGCGGAAGTTCTCCGCTTCCCTCCCTGCAATCTTCTGGGACACGTCACTGGTCCCAGAATATTGCCTGGCCATTGAGGAGGCGCAGCATGACTCACGCATTCACAGTGCACACCCGGCTGTGTCACAGCCGGGTGCCCACACTTGTAATGCCGGCACCGGGGGAGGCGAGGGAGAGAAGCGAGGGAGAGAAGCGAAGGTTCGGGCGGCTGCATCGCTGGACCGTGGGACAGGTGAGTGTGTGTTTATTAAAAGTCAGCAGCTACACTTTTTGTAGCTGCTGACTTTTAATAAACACAGAAATGGCTGGAACTCCGCTTTAAAGTTTCATGGGTAAGCTTGCAGAATGATGACAATGTAAGACTAAATGTTACAATTATTGCATGAGCAAAATCATGATTGGTTCTCTTTAACTCTTTATAATTAAAGGTCAAACTCCAGCCAAAATTTTCCATTTTGTTCTGGAAGGAGAGGGGACAGGACAGAGCATGTTGGGGAATCTCTCCAAACAGGGACACAGATAAAAACTAAAACACATTATTAGTAAAGTGAGGAATGTTATAAATTCTGACAATGTTTTTATAGCTGTCTGTGGCTTCTCTTCCCGATGACAACTGCAACTCATATTTCTTGTACTTGTGTCACAGAGACAAGAAGTGAGGGAAGATCTCCCCAGTGGGGTCACAAATTTAAAAAGCCTGGTCAATATTACCTGTAACCCACTGAATCGAGAGGACTGAACAAAAAAAACCTCACAGATTCCTGCATCTACACAAGTGGGGATTCTCTCATTGTCAGAATATACTGTTTAGCACTACAACCATGTGCTGCAGCAGCTGATTGAATGCTGGTGTAACCCTCTTTTGGGGAGGTTATGAGAAATGTCCCTCCCCAAACAGGATTTTGCACTAAATTTGTAGGTAAATAAGAGAACCAGAACCTTCATTAAGTGGAAAAGTGGGTATGATAATAAAGTTGGCAGTGCCTCCACCCAGGACAGGGCCTCTGTGAATGGAGGGCATTCCCTTCTTGGGAAATTAATCAGTAATTAAGCAAAGTAATTGCAAGCAGAAGAACTGCTGCAACCAACATATAACATTAAAGATAAATACAAAGATGCAAATCAGTATAGATATAGTAATGATACAGGCTTTATAGATGAGAAGAAGAGATTAATAACAGTACATACATGCAATGTACAAACAGGTATTAATAGCAAAGGGCCCGTTAGGCATCATGGTAGATTTGTGCACATATACCCAAAAATATATAGTTATTTATAGAGAAACCTTCAGATTGAATGTTGCTGCAATGTCCAGTTGCAGGGGTCCCTAGGAATGAGGCAGCATTGGTCTTTGTGTCGAAGGCCTGAAGACAAGATCTACAGACATAGGGGGATCCTCCCACTGTTGTCCAACCAGCCTGGAATAGGACTTCTCACCAGCAGGAACTGTGGTGTGGCTCTGCATTTTTTTTTCCTGTTATGTTTGATCTAAAAATGTATGTTTGATCTTATTTTTATTAAAGTTTTCAAAAAGCAATAATTTACACATTGGACAAAGTATAACTGTAAGACAATAAAAGGAAGACAACATGGCCCAGAAAAGGTCTTATCAACATAAAATGTAAGCATTGAGAAAATATGAAGTTCTTATTCAGCAAGGTACTAAAAAAACTAAATATCATTGTACAAATAGAACCTAGTATAATAGTAACGCTGTACCAAGGGTCAAATACCTCACAGTAGATCTAGGAGTCTTAAACATGAGATAAGAACAGTGAGTAAACATGCTAGTAACAACCAGTGGTATTTTCAGTAAAGACTTACGATAAACACATGTTGTATGAGGCATGCCGAAATAAAAGAGTAGTTATCAAGGTAATCAGGAGTAAAGATGGACAAGAAGGAAAGAAGAAGATAAAGGAGATAGGGAAGTGATTATGTGGAAAAAAAAGTGGGGGAGGACTCCTCCCTGGTAGTATAATAGTCTCTTCTGGTCTGGGTGAAAATACAATGGCAGCAACCCCATAGACAGGACATGTGGTTCAAATGTCTCTCAGTCTACTTCCTTGAAATTCCCCTTTGTAAAGATATCAAAGTCCTCCAATCTGGGATTTCTGAGCCAGCTAGCAGGGACAGGAAGTACAGCAGATCCCTACACTCGTTTTTCAGCAGAACTTTTCAACAGAAACAGAAACAAAAACGATCGCCTTCTGTTGAGCAGACAAGGCTGCACACAGATCGGAATTTGAATTTTCATATGTGTATTCCCAGATTTAAAAAAAATAACTGGCTGGAGTTAGGCTTTAACTTTAGTAGCAAATGTGGGACCTTATTTAAAATGTCAATAAAAATGAACTTACTAACCAGCCAACCAACTAAATAACCAGCACTGGATGTTTTTCTATTGCTAATCTTATTGTGTATTTTCATTTATTGTCTATATGCATTTGTATAACCCTCCAAGTAAAAGAATCTCACCCGTTCTGAGCACAGCTCAGTAAAAATTACTGCTTGATTGCAAGCTTTTGTGCAGTTGCTAACTACCCCTTTTATTACATCCATGCACCACAGCACCTTTATATTCCTGATGCTGTTTTTTTTTATGAAAGAAGACAATACAATAGTATTTTCCTTCTGAAATCAGTTGCATGTTTTATAATGAAAATTTGATTATTGCATCATATTGACATATAATTTCATTATTGCCATTTTTTCATTTAGATTTAAAGCATATTTGCTAATCAACTTATACAGCTAATCAACAAGAAACTGCAAAAATGCATAATAAGGTGGTATTCAATACCTAAATGAAAACAGAGTACATTAAAAAAACATCTGTATTTTATAATGATAGCATGACAAACTAATGTGACTATTCATCATCTAGAGCAATGCTGCATCTGTAGCCATGCTAAGAGTAATGGTGGTAATCAGCTTCTGTGGCTTTTCTGGGATTCCAAAATACTTAAATTCAATCATAATTGGAAGGCTGTAGCTAAAATGTATGTAAAGCCTAAATCTATTATTCACTATAATTAGCATGCTGGATTACTGTATGCAGTTTTTCGTGATTCTGTAATACTTACGTGGAGATCATAGCAGTAACAGCACTTCCTGTTGCAAGTGGACAACTCTAAACCACTGCTTGGCAATTGGACACAGCATTGTCAGCCCGCCTTATGTGCTTCCTTCACTTGGCCAATGGTCTGTCTTTCTGACATGATAGGCAGCCCAACAGCCAACCGAAAGGACCATACAAGGCAAGCTGACCAAACTATATTCAATTGCAAGGTAGTGGCTTACCGTTGTCAGCTTGCAACAGAAAGTGATGTTATTGGTATTGGCATGGTAAGAAACTTTTCAATAGAATCACAAAAAAACAAACAAATATGCTTAAGAAAACTGTATACACGGAGGCATAATGTTAGCATACTAAAAATGTAAGTTTTGGATTAATGCCGAAAAGATTGAATCACTTACTAGCACTCCCACAGTGCCACTTAGCTTCGAGAAGTCTCAGTTGAAATATCATTGCTTATTCTATAGGATAAAATAATTATTGACTGTGTGTACTGTATCTTAGGTGGATCTCAGTGAAAGAGAAGGACAACAAACCAAAGAGAACTGTTGTGAATTATAGATGAACTCTCATTTGTTTTATTAATTAGAAGCATGCGTCACATTTTGTTGCAGGTATAGTCACCCTTAGTCACTCACATTTTCCTGAACTATGAAATTCACTTAATAACATTTGACAACATGTTACATTTATAGCTACCCCTCTTGTATTTTTTGCTGGTCTGCAGTTTCTACTATGGGGTATATACTCTGTTCTCCCGCTGCAAGGAGTATGTACAGTGCCTTGCAAAAGTATTCACCCCCTTGGCATTTTTCGTGTTTTGTTGCCTCACAACCTGGAATTAACATGGATTGTTTGAGAATTTGCATCATTTAATTTATAGAACATCCCCACAACTTTGAAGATTTTTTTTTTTATTGTGAAGTAAACAACAAATAGGACAAAATAATAGAAAAATCAATGTGCATAACTATTCACCCCCCCCCCCCAAAGTCAATACATTGTAGAGCCACCTTTTGCGGCTATCACAACTCCAAGTCGCTTTGGATAAGTCTCTATGAGCTTGCCACATCTTAACACTGGGATTTTTGCCCATTCCTCTTAGCAAAACTGCTCCAGCTCCTTCAAGTTGGATTACTTGCGCTTGTGAACAGCAATCTTTAAGTCTGACCACAGATTTTCTATTGGATTGAAGTCTGGTCTTTGACTAGGCCATTCCAACACATTTACATGTTTCCCCTTAAACCATTCAAGTGTTGCTTTAGCAGTGAGTTTGGGGTCATTGTCCTGCTGAAAGGTGAACCTCCATCCTAGCCTCAAATCATATACACAGTGGTGCAGGTTTTGCTCAAGAATATCCCAGTATTTAGCACCATTCATCTTTCCCTCAACTCTGACCAGTTTCCCAGTCCCGATTGCTGAAAAACATCCCCATAGCATGATGTTGCCACCACCATGTTTCACTGTGGGGATGGTGTTCTTTGGGTGATGTAATGTGTTAGGTTTGCCCCAGACATAGCATTTTCTTTGATGGCCAAAAAGTTAAATTTTAGTCTCATCAGACCAGAGCACCTTCCTCCATACATTTTGGAAGTCTCCCACATGCCTTTTCACGAACTCAAAATGTGCCATTTTGTTCTTTGCTGAAAGTAATGGCTTTCTTCTGGCCACTCTGCCATAAAGCCCAACTCTATGGAGCGTACAGCTTATTGTCGTCCTATGTACAGATACTCCAGTCTCTGCTGTGTAACTCTACAGCTCCCCCAGGGTTACCTTAGGTCTCTGTGCTGCCTCTCTGATTAATGCCCTCCTTGCCCAGTCCATGAGTTTTGGTGTCCAGCTGTCTCTTGGCAGGTTTGCTGTTGTACCATGTTCTTTCCATTTGGTTATGATAGATTTGATGGTGCTCCTAGGGATCATCAAAGATTTGGATATTTTTTTTATTACCTAACCCTGACTTGTACTTCTCAACAACAATGCTCCTTACTTGTTTGGAGAGATCCTTGGTCTTCATGGCAGTGTTTGGTTAGTGGTGCCTCTTTCTTAGGTGTTGCAGCCCCTGGGGCCTTTCAAAAAGGTGTGTATATGTAATGACAGATCATGTGACACTTAGATTGCACACAGGTGGACATCATTTCACTAATTATGTGACTTCTGAAGGTAATTGGTGTCACCAGAGCTTTTTATGGGCTTCATAACAAAGGGGGTGAATACATATGCACATGCCAATTATCAGTTTTTTATTTCTGAAAAATAGTTTTATGTATATATTTTTCTAATTTTACTTCACCAACTTAGACTATTGTGTTCTAAACCATCACATATAATTGAGATTAAAAAAACATTGAACTAAAGGCTGTAATGTAACAAAATAGGTAAAAAGCCAAGGGGGTGAATACTTTTGCAAGGCACTGTATGTCCTCCCCATATTTGTGTTGGAATCCTTTCCTCTCCTAAAATAGGTGTCAAGTTTATTTTAGTTCATTAAAACTGGCCTAAAGAGACACTTTTTTTAAGCCAACCGGTATAATAATACATACCTGTCCTCCCACCCCTTGGCTCAGATTTTGGCTGTCTTGCAAAGCCAGCTGCAGCAGAGTTACAAAATTACCATATTTTTCAGTGTATAAGATGACCCCCACTTTTCCAACTCAAAATTAAGTAATCAATACTTTAAACATAAAACAGAACACATTTTTATTTAGTAATTAAGTAACATTCACATATCAGTACTATGATATTATGCATCACCCTTAGCTTTGAGCATATCATTTTATTCAGCCGGTTCTTTTTTGGCACCTTAAGGAGTTGTTCTTCCTCTTTTCTCCACTATCTGATCATAAACTTACTGGGAGGAGGTCCAAACTGTCTCTCTGCAGCTCTATTTTCATGCTCTTTTGCATAACTGATTACATTAGGTTTGAATTTTGCAGAGTAAGACATTCGCTTATTTATTTTCCAACATCTTTATGGGCTCAAAAAGCTCCGATATTACCGATCTCTGTTGCATCTGCGCTCTGCCTACATGATCTCCACCTCCAACGGGACGTGTTTCAGTTGGTTTGTTCAGCATCAGCTAATAAAGCTTGTGACTGGAGGAAGCCTGTTTGCAGAGACAAGCTATCGGCAGTTTCGCTCATGATTGGAGGCTAGTGATTGGAGGAAGCCTGTTTGCAGAGACAAGGTATGAGCAGTTGCAACCGCACAGTTCTTTCCTCGGCTTACTTCTGTTATGGGAGGGGAGGTTATGGGAAATGTCCCTCCCAAAATAGGATATTGCACTAAATTTGTAGGTAAATAAGAGAATCGGAACCTTCACTAAGTGTAAGAGTGGGTATAATAATAAAGTTGGCAGTGCCTCCACCCAGAACAGGCCTCTGTGAATGGAGGGGATTACCTTCCTGGGAAATAAACCAGTAATCTAAACAAAATTGCTGCAACCATCATATAACATTAACAATAAATACTAAATAATGATATAGAAAGGATACAAGCTTTATAGATGAGAAGAAGAGATTAATAACAGTACATACATTCAATGTACAAACAGGTATTAACAGAAAAGGGACCGATAGTCATCATAGTAGAATTGTGCATATATACCTGAGTATATATAGTTATTTATAGAGAAACCTTCAGATTGAATGTTGCAGCAAAGTCCAGTTGCAGGGGTCCCTAGGAATGATGCAGCATCTTTGTGTCGAAGACCTGAAGACTCCTTGGCTTACTTCTGTGTATAAGATGACCCTCAATTTTTAGTCTATAACGATTTTAGACAAAAGTATTGTCTTATACATGGAAAATACGGTACATATGGTACATAGTTAATCTGGTTGAAAAAAAAAGACACATCCATCTAGATCAACCAACAAATTTGCTTTAAAGCACACATAAATATGACATGTACATTATGTATTGAAAGCATAACTTCACCCTAAATAGGAAGTTCTGCTTTTAAGACCCCCCCCCTCAAACATTATTAGTACTTTATTTTTTATTTTTTGGGGGGGGCAGGTACTTAGTTTTTGTCAGGTACCGGCTCCCCCTTCCACTGGAAGTGACCCCCCAAACTCTTGAGCTATGTCACAAGCTGCAGAACCATTGACAAGATGCAATGGCTTATGACTAACGCATAAGCAGTGGGATGCCGGCTGTGAAGCCGCTAGAAATCACAGCCAGCTTCCCACAGTAAACACGCCGGCTCCAGGGATCCAAAGACCAGCAAAAATTGGCTCAGCTGAGGACAATGCTGTATCATTTGACAGTGTCCTTTTAATAAGAGTCAGCAGTTGTAGTATTTGTAGATGCTGACTTTTCTTTTTTTTTTTTATGACTGAAGATCCTCTTTAAGGTACTTAAAACATAAACTCCACTAGGTCAAGGACCTACTTCCCTCACAGAGCTTACAATCTAAGGTCCCTAACTCACATTCATACATACTAGGGCCAATTTAGACAGGAGCCAATTAATCTACCATCATGTCTTTGGAGTGTGGGAGGAAACTGGTACCTGAAGAAAACCCACGCAAGCACAGATAGGTATTGGTCCCTGGTTGGGATTAAAAACCAAGAACCCCAGTGCTACAAGGAAAGAGTGCTAACCTCTAATCCACTGTGCTGTCACAGATAAAAGTTTAGATTATTTATTGAAATACTAGCTTGTTAATTTTCTTGCTTTTGCCCACTTTCTAACTGCAGCTGAGTGGCAATTGATACAATGATACACATGGGCATCAAAGGACTGCAGTTTTCACGTATATCTAATCTAAAATTAGATATACCTAGATGATTTGAGAGGTTAGTGCTAATGCTACTTTGATTTGTGTATAGCGCAGATAGAACTGAACTTTTAGACACCAGCCATCATCTGCCTGTCTCCTTTCTTATCTTACACATTCCCTTCCAATACAAAAAACGACTCTGTCAGTGATTAAATAAAGCACTTACTAATGGCGCTGAGCAGCAGGGTAATTAGTTCCATTAATTTACAAGAGTTTTGTGTAAAAATAAAAAAACACCAACATTAAATGAGTTTTAGTACACAGTAATTTTGTTGTTGAAAAGAATTTACATTAGCAAAGTGACTAATTAGCTCCCATATACAGTAATTGTAGGAGGTGGCATGCGACATGACAAACAGCACAAATTCACAAAATGGCCCCTTGTTTGTGTTTGTTTTGTAAAATAAATGGATTTAACATCATTTGGTGAAGTTGGGCATACATTTTGTTATGTTGGAGACAGTTTTATCTTCTCTGTTCAGCAGGGAAAGAAATATTTTTTCTTTTTTAAAAGAGAACTTTACAGCATTAAAGAGAACAAGTCAAATAATTATTATATAATTATTACATAAGCATTTGTGAAAATCTGAATCTCTATTTCTAAAATGTTCTAATAGTGCAGCCTTATGTCTCAGAGACGTGGTGTGCTGTTTTTCCCTTGTATTCTCGTAAATTTATTAATAAACAAAGCTTTTTTTTTTTTTGGTTTTCTTTCACTTACACTTGACACCACTTTTGTAATACTTTTCATTTCAAATCATATTCTATTGTTTTGAAAGAAGTATTATAGTGCTATCCATTCAATAAAGTTATATATGGTATATTCAATTAGCAAAGGCTTGAACATATGCCTGTAAAATATATAACAGATGTTTACAACTTTGAATTCAGTAAACACTAAGGGGCATATAGTGATATGTCGTTTGGGTAACAATCACAAATGTAGAAAAACATTTCTCTAGATCCCTGGTGTCCAACTTGTGGCCTGAGGGTCACATGCAGCCCTCTGGCATATGATTGGCGGGCGGCCCACAGACCTCAGCAGTCTGTGGTGGGAACATTGATCGGAGTAATAATATTGATCTCTACCAGCCTCAGATGACATGTTCCCAATTTCATATTGTCTTCTGCAGCCATCCATCCCCAACCAAAAAAGTAGCATGTCCACACTCTCTGACCCTCATTTCCTCTAATGGGTCTGCAGTTTCTGACAGTTCTTTCAAGCATTACTTATACTGAACATTATGTGCGACCCTATGGTCATGCCAGGTTTGACAGACTGCTCTAGATGGTCAGAGTATTGGTAAAAGTCTTGGTGAATCCAATTTAACCAGTGTAATTACCATTATTATAGTTTTTTACTATTAATTGGTGGAAGAAAAGAAGAGAAGAGAAAGGGGAAGGGGAAAGGGAAGAGAAAATGGAAGGGGAAGGGAAGAGAAAAGGGAAGGGGAAAGGAAGAGAAAGTAGAGTGTCTGTTCTCCCTACTAAGCACAGGTAGGAGATAGGACTTATACTGTGACACTCACCCTGACACTTCTACTTTGACAGGGAGAGAATACAACTAAGATGACAAAAAAAGAGTGACAAGAAGAAAGCCATTGTTCAAAAAAAGCCATAAGAAGTCCAGTTTGCAGTTTGCAAAAAGCCATGTAAGGGACACAGCAAACATATGGAAGAAGGTGCTCTGGTCAGATGAGACCAACATTGAACTTTTTTGCATAAAAGCAAAAAGCTATGTGTGGCAGAAAACTAACACTGCACATCACCCTGAACACACCATCCCCACCATGAAACATAGTGGTGGCAGCATCATGTTGTTGGGGATGATTTTCTTCAACAGGGACAGGGAAATTGGACAGAGTTGATGGGAAAATGGATGGAGCCAAATACAGGGCAATCTTAGAAGAAAACCTGTTAGAGTCTGCAAAAGACCCGAGACTGGGGCGGAGGTTCACCTTCCAGCAGGACAACAACCCTAAACATACAGACAGAGCTACAATGGAATGGTTTAGATCAAAGCATATTCATGTGTTAGAATGGCCCAGTGTCAGAAACCATGAATCAGACTGAGACAGAAGTACAGTTAAATCACACTTCTTTAATAATAATAATAATAATAAAAAAGTAAACAGAGTAAACGTAGTCAAAACATAGCCAGAGTTCAGGAACCGGAACGGATAGTCAGACAAGCCAAAACGTCAGGGAGCCAGAAGGAATGTCAGCCAAGCAAGTCTTTAACAGAAACACAGGAGAGCGTCTCTAAAGATGTGACCAAGGTGTAGGCAGAGATCATCTGGACTGGACAGCTTAAGTAGGCAGGACCGACGAGCAGGGTGATGATCAACAGGTGAGTCACTGTGGAGGGATAGGATCTGGCAATTAGCCAACAGCTGAGCGGCCAACTCAGAGAAGGTGGGGCTGGGCTCAGCTCTGACACCCAAAGTCCAGACCTAAATCCAATTGAGAATCTGTGGCAAGACTTGAAAATTGCTGTTCAAAGATGCTCTCCATCCAATCTGACAGCGCTTGAGCTATTTTGCAAAACAGAATGAGCAAAAATTTCACTCTCTAGATTTGAAAAGCTGGTAGAGACATCCCCAAAAAGACTTGCAGCTGTAATTGCAGCGAAAGGTGGTTCTACAAACTTTTGACTCAAAGAGGGTGAATACAAATGCACGCCACACTTTTCAGATATTTATTTGTAAAAAAAGTTTGAAAACCATTTATCATTTTTCTTCCACTTCACAATTATGTGCCACTTTTCTGTTGGTCTATCACATAAAATCCCAATAAAATACATTTACGTTTTTGGTTGTAATATGACAAAATGTGGAAAATTGCAAGGGATGTGAATACTTTTTCAAGACACTGTATGTCTGCCCATTCAGGGTAAAACAACAGTTATGCTGGCTAGTCACCCATTCCACTGCTGTAACATACCTGCATTTACATCCTCTCCACCACTACATTTGCTGGAGCCTTCTAGAAAATATTATATATATACTATTATATACAGTACCCAGAAAATATCCACGCTACTGACCAATAATAGAAAATACTTCTCAGCATTGTTTAGGCCATAAAAGGGGGTCTCTACCTTGAAGAAGCTTTGGGTAGGAAGGTTATTATAGATGAAGGCTGATTATTAGATTCAAGTGGGGCTGAAGATTATTGGCACAATCAGGGAAACCCAGGAGATTTCCATAACACTAAGTCCCCAGTTATAGGGTTATGGATAACCTTTGCTAGCTATGGGTTTTGAGGTGTCATTACAGTCCATCATGAATTTGTTATCTTGTGTATTTTACTTCCACAGACTCCAAAACTATTGTGTAACATCTTCAAAATAAGTTGCTTATGTCGTGGTAGTTAATTGTATTTAATGTACTTCCAGATAGACAAATGTAAAAATAACAGTGGCGTTTGGCAAACTAGACCTCAAGCTCTGTATTTTTGCACCCTTTGTATAGCCCACAGACTTCCCAAGTGATGCTGCAGAAATGCTTGTAACAAGCTCTGGGCTGAAATACACGACAACCTCATTGAGCCCTTCAAGAGCTCAGTTAGTGGTCTAAGGCATCATTAGAATCCTTGTTTCTGGAATCATAGCATAAACATCTCCCAAATTTACTGAAGAGTAATTCCAGCAACTTATTATTTGTAGTTTTAAGTAGGGCCCTAAAGGCCAATTAAAGTACCAGGCTCTTTTTACTTCCATTTAGCACAGCTCTGATTGCCCAAATAAGAACATGAGTGCATTTTTACTTCTCTGCGTCTCGTACAAAAACAGCATCAATTAGACTGTGGCTGTGTTGGTTTTTCTCCTTCTTTGACTGTTGCTCTTAAATACGTTATAAAAGCCCCTTCCCCCCCCCCCCCCGTTTACAATCGCTTTAATGGAGTAAGTTGATTGTGGTGGGTCTAAGAGACAAACAAAAGCAGGGGCGAGCAACCAAACAAACAGGCAATTTCTGAATAAGGCTGCTTACATGAAAAGGTCCTCTAGGCCTCAACTCCACTCCTCCATTCTAATTCAGCCGTCAAGCCTCTACCATTTTCCTGCTAATTCACATAGCAGGTATTGCTCTATTGAAAACTAAGCAAAGCCAGGAAAGTACTCATATTAACACAATGCCAGCTTAGATTACTCAAAAACCTCTGCTAGCACTCACTTCATTTTAACTAAATCATTAATAGGAAGAAGGCATACAATTTCCTATTTTGTAAACGCTAAAAAAGAAAAAAAAAGTGAAATGGACTTTCAGTGAATGAATAAATCATTTACTAATGAAAGCAATATTTCTATCATTATAGTTAAAGTGAACCTTTCCACTGTCAAAGCAAGCATACAGAGTGGCACCTTTGCAATCTGTAATGTCATAGTCCGCTTTTCCTTTCTACAAAGGTGCCGTAAAGAAAAAAAACAGCGTTGTTATTATGGATGTATGTAGTAATAGTTAGTCACTTTCAACTGGACTTGTTCTGTAATATTGAAGATGGATCCAGTGGCTTCATTCCAATGGATTCCTCAATTGTACTGAATGTAGGAATATTCCCAGGAATTTATAGCCACCCAGCTAACTCAATCACTTGGTCAAGGAGGACGCTGATTGTCCAAGAAAAGGATGGGAGGTGTGAAAGTCTGTGAAAGCTCCTCGTTTTCTGGAGACAAGATGGCAGCTCCCAGTGGGGGATTAGCAGGGTCTCAAGAGACAGACTTGCATAGTTTTTTGCACTAACTAAGCACTGGTTAGTTGTTTATAAGCCTAATTATTCATAGGGGTGCTTCCACAGGGATCCCACAGGTATGGCACATATATACTTATTTTGGTCCAAATTGAAACAATGTAACTACTTCAAACTAAAAGAAAATTGTACATAGATTGCATGGTGTTTGGTCAGCATAAATATCCATATAAAAGGGAAAGTACAATGAGACTTTTATGAGAACCCATCCTAAGAAGAACAGTTCGGACTGTCTGTCCATATTGAGTTATAGGATAAATTAGCGAAATAGATCCCATATGCATCAAATCAAAAACGGTGCAGTTTTACAGTTTTTTTTTTAAATTATTTTTTTATTTAGAAAGCTTGCCAGCGACTAACCCTTTCAGCACGCTGCAGAGAAGGACCTTTGCTCACTGTGTTACTGATGCCTTCACATTGAGCTAATTCTATACCTGTTTTACAGCGAAGCTTATGAGTGCATTACCATTGTTTTGTTATTTCTGTTGGGTAACATAGCCCCTATAAACTATCCAATTTTGATTGCACAGATTCAGTCCTGATTTTTAGCAAGTGAAACGCTGATTTTTTGTTCCTTTTTTCTTATATTTTAAAGTTGCACTTCTGTTTGTCAAAAAAACAATATTCTTGTAACAAAACCTAACTTGGTTTAATTTATAAAGACGTTATATATCACAATGCAAAAAAAGAGAGAGAACAGGCGCCTGTAAGGCAATTTATTGAGAACTAATAAGAATATAACTTACATGGAGATGATAAAAACAGGCATTTCACAGGGAAAAATACATCCAGGAGACATCAGTGGGTGTAGGGGCTTCATAAGCCTGTGCCGCTGTGGTCACCTCCGCTTGTAAGGCTGTTCCGGCCGGCTAGATGGTCAGATGTTGGAAGAGCACAAGTGAGGGCTGAAACTCACGCTGGAACGCAGCTTCGACCCAGATGACTTCACAAGATCGCAATGCGTTTTGGAGCATGCACAGTAGAACCACGGAGAATGCACGCTCCTTTCTCAAGTGTAGGAAAGTATCACCCACCACCCCTGTCATATACCTCTCCCAATACATCAACTCTTATTAGATAAGCACCTGAAAAACCTCAACATACAGGGATATACAATGTAATACTGACATATAATCACACGCATAGGTTGGACTTGAGGGACTTGTGTCTTTTTTCAACCTAACCTACCATATAACTCTTAAGAGAAATCAAGGTAACCTTTATTCTCTTCTCTACCGCATACGCTCTGAAAGGCGTTGAAAACTTGTGATGTCATCTGGGTCGATGCTGTGTTCCAGCGTGAATTTCAGCCCTCACTTTAAACTCTTCCCACATCTGACCATCTAGCCGGCTGGAACAGCCCTATAAGAGGAGGTGACCACAGCGGCACAGGCTTATGAAGCCCCTACACCCACTGATGTCTCCTGGATGTATTTTTCCAGTGAAATGCGTGTTTTTATCATCTCCATGTGAGTTATATTCTTATTAGGTCTCAATAAATTGCCTTACAGTCTACACTCAGAGGCGCCTGTTCTCTCTCTTTTTTTGCATGTACTGGAGGCAGCTTCCTCTCCCCCCAATAAGGCTAGCCCTGAACTTTTCCTGACTGCCCTATAAGGTGTCGTTTTAATGCTTGAATTGGTTTCTTACCAGCTCCAGACTACACTGGTTTTTTGTTTTATGTTCAAACCTTAATACCATAAATAATAACATGTTATTCGATTTTTACTCCAGGAGTTTGGAAATTCTAGAGAAATGCTTAAAGTGTTACTAAACCCAGGACCCTGCATTCACAATATCTGGTCTCCCACAGTACACAGAACATGGAAATGCAATTATTTTAGTAAATATAAACTGCTAAATACCTATTCTTATCAGCAGTATATAGCAATCTTGTGACTTCTATCAGTCTGAAGCCAAGCACTGGTTAAAGCTTGCAGGAGGAGTTTTCGGACTGTCCTATGAAATTGCAAGACCCCTGACCCTCTGTCTGGACACTGCTGATTGGCCCTGTGCTGATCACATGCACCCTCCCAAGAAAAAAAAAGCCTCTCTAGCAATACACACCAAACTGAGCACGTGCAGCCTGACTCCATAGACTCTGTGTTATCAGGAAATTATCAGGGGACAGTGGAAGCAGGGAAGGATCAGAGAAGACGAGATCAAACATCCTTTTTACACAATGCGGAGGATTAACCCCTTAGGTTCCACAGTGAGTATAACAAGCATGCTTTACTGCATATACAGACTGATTTTACTGTTGTGTATTTAGTAACACTTTAAACAATGCATTACAAATGAACTAAACCCATTAGAATTTAGTCAACTAAAATGTACTGGAGATTTTAGTCAACCAAAATGCAACTAAAACTAAAACAATTCAGATGACTAAAATACTACTAAAACTAAAATGGCATTTTAGTCAAAAGAATATGACTAAAACGAAATTGAAATTTGATGTCAAAATTAACACTGTCTATTGGAAAAGTTGTAGCCAACCAATTTTAGGCCCCGTTCACATTTGGGTAATTAGGAATTGTGGTTAGAGTCAGCGCGATTCTGTCAGCAATTCCAAAACACTGCAAAACACTGTGTTTTGGAATTGCTGACAGAATTGTGATTGGGTACTATTCATCCTGAATGGCACCTCAAACACAGTATAATTTTGCTGTGATTGTTACACAACACAACTTCCTGGCTCAGGGTCAAATTTGGGTCCCTGAGCCTCTTTACCACAACAAACACGCATAGGGCAGCCCATTCAAGTGATGATTCCTCCATCAACACAGTCTGATGGGAGAATCCCTCCCGCAGAGTTATTGTGTTCTCCTGGTGGGTGGAGCCATCCCTGCAAGAAAAGATAGTGATTATTGCTAGTGGCTATAGTCGCTGGCAATAATCGCATGTAAAATCCGAAAGCACTGAATTGATCAACTTGGGTACAATCACCCTACCTATACATGGTTTGAATCTCTGCTGAACAGGCCGAGATTTGAACCGTAAATGGCCGGCTTTATGTGCGACACGTGGAATCGTGTGTAAATTGCATAAACAAAATCCAGAGAAGGAAGTTCCCGATATGCATGTGTGAACGGGGTCTTAAATTTGGGGAGCACACAATCTTCATGCACCATCCCAAGTGGTATTTTGAACAAGGGGCTCCAGTGAAGCAACATATATAAAACATTTTGCCCCCACACACTTAGATTCATGTACAGTAGTGCTAGACTTGTTTGTATTGTATGCCATTTAAATCCCATATATAAGGAAGTTTAGGTTGTTATTTAAGTGCATTCCGTTTCTTGGTCATATAACTATATCTTTTTATCTTTTGCATTTTGTAGGAGTAATCTCTACCTAAATGACTTGTTGACTGTTAGACAATCTATATTCGTTGTAACCTTCCATACCTATTGAAGCACTAGAATAAGAGTACAAATGTCAAACCTATGAAAACAAAGGGCTGCAGATTGTATTCAGCACTTGTGTCCAATCGTGGAGGAAGGCAGGAATTGATAGCGGTCACATTTACGGGTACTTTGTATGCAGTCAGAATCCTCCTGATGTATGTGGGGAAGTGAAGACCTGGCGCTCACCAGCTGAAAGACAGCAAGAATGGAGGCTATTTGAATACTGATGTGTCCCTCACATTCTCCTATTTCCATTAATGACATGCTCATCAAGGGCAGACAATGGAGCCGGCTGCCTGCGCCTGTCACTCTGTGCCGGTCCTGGCATTGCCAGCTTGTCACTCCTTGGCTGCTTTCAGAAAGCTACTAGCTAATAAGAAGTGTTCAGGGCAGACAGGTGCTTCCGCTGCTGGGACAGGCTCCATTCCAGCCCAGATACCTTCCTCTTCCTTCTCCCCAGACCTGTGACAGACACCATGAAATGTGGGAATTAGCAGCCCCATCAGCTTGGCCCGCTGCCTGTGGTAAAAAGCAGAAAATCTTCTTGTCACCTATTTGTTTGGTGGAATTTTTTTTTTCCTTTCTTCGCTAAACTTCAGATTTTTTTTTCTGTTCATTGTCTTATGCTCATTAGTGTAAAGTATACCTGTCATATGCATACTGTAGCCATTGGTGGCTTTGTGACTTAGGGCTTGTTTACACCACAATTTCAGTCTTCTGAATGCATTTTGGAATATGCATTTACACGCATTTTTAAGGTGTTCTAGTGTTATTTTTTTATTTTGAAACATGAAAAATCTTTATTTTCATTAGGACAATGTGCATTTGGGTGCGTTTACATGCATCTCATGCGTTTTGTATTAACAAAAGTAGCAGCTTGTACTTTTGTTGAAAGCACTGGAATCACTGGACTTCACTGGTGTAAACTAGGGCCATTGGCTTACACAGCAAACACTGAGCATGCATTCTGGATGCGGTTTAAAATGGTAGAAAAATGCTGTTTTACCATTTGTAGGGGTTCAATTCTTACCGTCGGTCTCCCGCTCACCTTACCTTGAGGCTTGGTTCACATCTCCGTGCAGAGTGGCTCACTGCAGGAGGTCCAGTGCGTCCTTGTTCACCGTTTCAGGTCTGATTTTGGTCCGAATTTCTGGCTGAATTCAGACCTGAAATGGACCAGAAGACATACGGGACTCCTGTGCAATTCGCTCCGCAGCTGTCTCGGAGCTGTGAGAACCAGCTCCATTAAGTCGGTCACAGGCTCCTGACATGCAAATTAGCATCCAATTCGCAATAGTGTGAACCCAGCCTGACTCAGAGCGCTGGGAGTCCTGTTATTCAGACACACAAACCGGATCACACAAAACAGAGTTTATTGGGCGCGGCTCATCATGTTAAGTGTTCACAAGACATGTGGGTGGCAACATCTCTGCCCACCAGATACAAATATAATGCATATGCATATTATGATAAGTGTTGGTCAGATGACACATTTCCTTTACTATAAGGAGAAAACCTCCTTTATTAATTTAACCAATCATAACCATAAGCATATTATAACATGTTAATTATTCATGATTTAAAGAATAGACTTAAACTAACATTTTCCATTAGACAGCTTCCTCTGGTTGTCTCGCTGCTAGGCTATTCTTAAATTTATTCCTCATTTAAGTTTTACTATATAACTTTCTCAAATGTGCTTAGAACAGACAGCTTCCAAACAAAACCTAAAGTAACACTCTACAGCCTAAAATATTATTCATCATTATATTAAACAATTCGTTAACCCTTCACCACTTATACCTACAGATAAGCCTATAATAAGGCTTACCTGTAGGTACTGTGAATATCTCCTAAACTTTCACTGTTTAGGAGATATTCAGAGTGCATGCAGCCGGTGATGTCACTGATGCATGCACTCTGAAGGCCTGGCTTACCGTACCTTCAGAACCCGTGCCGTAAACAGCAGCTCCCGCGTGCACTGATGTACCTGGAGGACGCGAATCTGGAAGTAAGACCAGGTGAAGATAAAAGCCCTCTCAGCAGTTACAGTGTGGTGCTGGAGGGCTTCGTTTTAAGGTAAGTCTCTCATAATTTTCAAGTATGCGATGCATACTAGCACATTTTGACATTGCCTTGCAGGGGATTTTTTTTTTATCTTCATCTGCGGGTTTACTACCGCTTTCAAAAGAATTTGAAAGTATCTTAGCTGGTTTACACCGCAATGCTTGTGATCAAATGTGACCTGGCTTTGCAATCTATTATTAGAATTGCCGCAAAATGCACTGGAATGTGGAAAAAGTAGTGGGAGTACTAGCTTTTCAGAAGGCACTGCATCAAACCACGATACTGTGGTACTACACAATTTGTTGTCCCCAAATGTGCTGCAAGATGCGCTTGGGTTGCCATTAACAATTCGTTGGCAGTCGCACACTCTCACAAGGGCAGCGTGTTCACCTGCGGTGTGGAAAACACACACAGAAAGCACCTTTCCCGCACCGCATTTTGGTGTGATCCAGCCCTTAACCTCCTCCCACCGACATGGCGCATATATGTAGCTTCTTGGTGGGTGGGCTTTAACACCGAGAGGCTGCATATATACGGCCCTATGTAAACATGTGCTGAGGGCATGCACCCTGTGCGCACCCAGCACAGTCACCGGTGGGGACCAGAAAGCTCCGGATATGTTCTTGTAATCGGGAGATTTCCAATCATGTGAGTGCTGTGACAGCCAATCACAGTGGTCCCATGACTCGAATGCCTCCGCCTCCCAGCATTTATAAGCTCTTAAAGGGTCAGGAGACGGTGGCGAGAAGGGGTTAAAATAGGTGTAAACCCTAACTGAGGGACTGTGAGTTTAACTAAAGCACATATTAATTAAATAGTTTTCACTTTTATTCATCATTTGTATCTCAATGCTAGCAATCTTCGGCATCCTCTTAAGAGACCCATCATGTTTGTACAGTTTGCTCATAAGTTTACATACCCTGGCAGAATCTATGAATTCTTGGCCATTTTTCAGAGAATATGAATGATAACACAAAAACATTTGTTTCACTCATGGTTAGTGTTTGGCTGAAGCCATTTATTATCAGTCAACTGTGTTTACTCTTTTTAAATCATAATCCCAACAGAAACTACCCAAATGATCCTGATCAAAAGTTTACATACCCTGGTGATTTTGGCCTGATAACATGCACACAAGTTGACACAAAGGGGTTTGAATGGCTATTAAAGGTAACCATCCTCACCTGTGTGGCAGAAACTATGAATCAGACCGAGACAGAAGCACAGGGAGGATGTACTGGAAATGGAGCGAGTACAAAGAAGGGCAATAAAGCTATTAAAGGGTCTGGAGGATATTAGTTATGAGGAAAGGTTGCGAGCACTGAACTTATTCTCTCTGGAGAAGAGACGCTGGAGAGGGGATATGATTTCAATATACAAATTCCATACTGGTGACCCCACAATAGGGATAAAACTTTTTCACAGATGGGAGTTTAACAAGACTCGTGGCCACTCATTAAAATTAGAAGAAAAGAGGTTTAACCTTAAACTATGTAGAGGGTTCTTTACTGTAAAAGCGGCAAGAATGTGGAATTCCCTTCCACAGGCGGTGATCTCAGCAGGGGGCATTGATAGTTTCAAGAAACTAATAGATAAGCACTTGAACGACCGCAACTTACAGGGATATACAAGGTAATACTGACATATAATCACACACATAGGTTGGACTTGATGGGCTTGTGTCTTTTTTCAACCACACCAACTATGTAACTATATGTAACTTCTGTTGGTGTACACAGTACCGTGCACCCATAGTGCAGTTGCTACTACTTTCCTGGTGGTGTACACAGTACACAATACATACAGTACACCCATAGTTGTTATTACACTTCTGTTGGTGTACACAGTACCGTGCCCCCCTAGTGCAGTTGCTACTACTTTCCTGATGGTGTACACAGTACACAATACATACAGTACACCCATAGTTGTTATTACACTTCTTTTGGTGTACACAGTACTGTGCACCCCTAGTGCACTTGCTACTACTTTTCTGGTGGTGTACACAGTACACATTACAGTGTAGTGTGGTTTTGCTAAACAAAATTTACAGCATGTCCGGAAGGCCACTAAAAGAGGGCAAGCAGGCTCTGTTTACAGTCGACAGTGCTGGTCGTGGACACGGTGCATCCTCAGCACGTGGCCATGGGGCACGCTTGTCCTTTTTTTCTGCAGCTAGCCGTGTTATTGAGCCACAACATGCAGAAGAGTTGGTGGAATGGATAACAAAGCCCTCTTCATCCTCCTCATCCTCTGTCACCCAGGCTCAGAGTAGTTTGCCTGCCAATGCAGCTGCCAAAGTGGCCTATTCCATCAGCTCCGTGTCAACAGTCACTCCTTCCCTAGCCCCACCATCATGCACGGAGGAGTCCCCCGAACCATTCGACCACAGTGTCGGGTACATGCTGCAGGAGGATGCGCAGTGATTTGAAGGCTCCGATGATGGTACCCAGGTTGAGGAAGGGAGTAACGTGAGCCCAGAGAGAAGGGGTGCCCAAGAAGGTCAAGAAACTGGCAGTCATGTTCCCCGAGCTGCAGATGAGGTCACTGACTCTACTTGAGTGCCTGATAGAAGAGGGGAAGAGGAGGAGGAGGAGGCACATCTCCAACGAGGCAGGATGCCCTCCAGGGGGCAGCTTAAGGGCAGCCACCCTATTGCATCACACCGCAGAGCTAAGCAGGTGCAGGGCGCTGCTGACTCCCCACATATTCTAAAAAAAGTTCTTTGGTGTGGGCCTTTTTTGACACGTGTGCAGCAGATCGCACCGTTGCTGTTTGCAACATATGTCTGAAGCGTATCAAGTGTGACCAAAACAGCAGCCGCTTGGGCACCACATGCTTAACCAGACATATGACGACCTCCCATGCAGCCCATTGGCAACAGCACTTAAAAGACCCACATCAAAGAACAAGGCAGACCTCTCCTTGCTCCTCATCAGCTGGGATCTCCAACCCCACTATACCTCCAGTCCTCTCAGAAACCTGCACTGAGAGGAATGAAGGTATAGAAATAGGTGTCCCAAGTACTTGCGGCCAATCTCCTAGCGGTACACCAACATCGGATTTTAGCAGGCAAATTTCCCTACCCCAGTTGCTAAACCGTGAAAAGAAATTCGGTCCCAGCCATCCACATGCTCAGTGTCTGAATGCTAGCTTGGCTAAATTGCTAGCACTCCAACTGTTGCCTTTTCAGCTGGTAGACTCTCCCCCCTTTCGTGAATTTGTGGAATGTGCAGTACCTCAGTGGCAGGTTCCCAAACGCCATTTCTTTTCATGGAAGGCCATTCAGGCTCTCTACCAGCATGTGGAAGGCAATGTCTTGGCCTCCTTGGACAGGGCGGTCAGCAGTAAGGTGCATATTACTGCTGATTCATGGTCCAGCAGTCATGGACATGGACGTTACCGTTCTTTCACGGCACACTGGGTAACTCTGCTGGCAGCTGGGAAGGATGCAGGACAGGGTTCAGTATTGTTGGAGCTTGTTCCACCACCACGCCTCCAAAATGCTAGTGGTGATTCTGCCACAGCTCTCTCCTCCACCCCCTCCTCTTCTTCTTCCTCTATGGCCTCTACCTCTGCAGATTTCTCCTCTGAACCAGCGGTGCTCCATAGGGGTTCAAGGGGCTACGCAAGCACTCAGGCGAAAAGATGCCATGCGGTGCTTGAGTTGGTCTGCTTAGGGGACAGGAGCCACACTGGGGCAGAGATTCTGTCAGCTCTGCAGTGGCGGGCTCCGAGGTGGTTGACACTATGCCAGCTTCAGCCAGGAATGGTTGTATGCGATAATGGCACAAACGTCCTCTCCGCCCTCTGACAGGGATACTTGACCCATGTTCCCTGTTTGGCTCCCATCCTGAATTTTGTGGTGCAGTGGTTCTTGAGCAGGTACCCTGACTTACAGGATTTCCTGAGGCAGGCCAGGAAAGTCTGTGGTAATTTCCGCCGGTCATATAATGCCAGTGCTCAGCTGGCTGACATTCAAAGAGAATGCAACCTACCCAAGAACTGCCTCATTTTTGACATGCCTACCAGGTGGAACTCAAAGTTGGCAGTGCTGCAGCAGCTGCACATGCAGCAGAGGGCCATCAATGAGTACCTGTGTGAGTATGGCACCAGGTAAGGGTCAGGGGAGCTTGGCTTTTTTTCGCCACACCAGTGGCTACTGATCAAGGATGCATGCACTGTCCTGTCACCATTTGAGGAGGCCACGAGGATGGTGAGCAGTGACAGTGCATGCATCAGTGATACTGTCCCTCTTGTCTTCCTGTTGGAGCACACACTTCGTGGAATAATGGACAGGGCACTTGAGGCAGAACAGCGAGATGAATAGGAGGACTTCCTTACCTCTCAAGGCCCCTTTATACAGATACTAGTATTCCTGCAGGCCTGCCGATCACACAGGAAGAAGAAGAGGAGGAGGAGGATTGTGTCAGCATGGAGGTTGAGGATAACACTCAGCATCAGCAGCAGTCTTCAAGGGATCGTTTGCAGTCCCCAGAAACCCATGGAGTTGTACGTGGATGGGAGGAGGTGGTTGAGGATCATGTGGTCCTTAGTGACCCAGAGAACTCAGGATCGAATGCCTCTGCAAACTTATGCTGCATGGCCTACCTGATCCTGCAAAGCCTGCGAAAGGACCCTAGGATTCGTGGTATCAAGGAGAGGGATCATTACTGGCTGGCAACCCTTCTTGATCCACGTTACAAGGGTAAAGTTGCAGAACTTATCCAGGCTTTGCAGAGGGAGGAGAGGATGAAACATCTTCAGGAGGCCTTGCAGAAAGGTTTGTGAAATGCGTTTCCAGAGCCTGGGAGGTTACAATTTCCTGGTGCTGGACAACGTGTTGCTGAGGCTTCGTTTAGTCACAGAAAGAGCGGTGGAGAAGGTGGCCGGCTGACCGATGCCTTCAGACAATTCTTCAATCCTCAGCGCCCAGGTCTGATCGGTTCCAGCAACCATCGGCAGCATCTGAATTACATGGTGCGGAAATATCTAAGGGCAAGATCAGACTTGGAGACCTTTCCACCAGAACATCCACTGGATTACTGGGTCGTGAGGATGGACCACTGGCCAGAGCTTGCTCAATATACAATTGAGCTACTGGCCTGTCCTGCATCCAGCATTCTTTCTGAACGCGCATTCAGTGCTGCTGGAGGCTTTGTAACCGATCACAGAGTGTGCCTGTCCACAGACTCTGTTGATCGACTCACATTCATAAAAATGAATCAGTCTTGGATCACCAGCTACCAAGCACCTGATGCTGATGTAACCGATTGATTTTTCTATGGATGTGGGATCCCTTGAAGACTGCATATGCTGAGTGACTATCCTATTATGCTGAGTGACTATCCTGTTCCTCCTCAATCTTCATGATGATAGCTTCTAGGAATATTTTCGGTTCAGGGCACCACCACCACTGCCGAAGGCACAATTTTTCTGACCCTGTTTAACAGGGGCATGTAATTACAATTTTTGATCTAATATTTCACAGCAGGGCCTGTTCCTGCGCTCAACAAAAGTATCTGTGAGGCTTTACAGTGTTGTGCCCCCACCACCGCCTAAGGCCCAATTTTTATGCCCCTGTTTAACAGGGGCGCATAATTCCAATTTTTGATCGAATATTTCCCAGCAGGGCCTGTTGCTGTGCTCAACAAAAGTATTTGTGAGGCTTTACAGTGTTGTGCCACCACCACCACTACCGCCTAAGGCCCAATTTTGATGCCCCCGTTTAACAGGGGTGCGTAATTACAATTCTTGAAAAAATATTAAACAGCAGGGCCTGTTCCAGCGCCCACCAAGAGTAACTGTGAGGGCTTACAGTGTTCTGGTACCACCAACACCTAAGGCCCAGGGCAGGCCATATAGTATATACAGGCGGTCCCCTATTTTCAAACATCCGACTTACAAACGACTCCTACTTAGAAACGGAGGGTGACAACAGGAAGTGAGAGGAAATCTACCCAGAGGAAGGGAAATTCTCTCCTGTAAGAGTTCATGTGGGAAAAAGGTGTCTCCACTGATGCTTTATCACCAATCTTTGTTTCCCTAATAACCCAAAATGTTCTAAATTCAATTGTCATTGGGACAGAAAGTAAGGTGAAATCTTCTGAACAGGGGCACAGACAGCAAAACAAATGTTACAGGGGTGATGATAACCCTTCCCTATGTTATCCAAAAAGCTTAAAAATAGCTTTTTTGGCAGGAGCTACACTTACAAAATGTACCTGTTCCAAATTACAAACAGATTCAACTTAAGAACAAACCTACAGTCCCTATCTTGTTTGTAACCCAGGGAACGCCTGTATACTGCTGCTGTTCAGAGTATATAGGGCCTGGCGGTCCCACGCCTTTTTAAAAAAAAATTGGGTGCGGGGTTCCCCTTAATATCCATACCAGACCCAAAGGGCCTGGTAATGGGCTGGGGGGGCAACATTACATTACAGCCGCAAGCAGTTTTAAATGACTTTTATTCCTTTAGAAATGTCATTTTGTGCAGGAACTGTTCTAAACAAATGCACCACTTTACAGGCATACTATAGTCACCCCCCAGGCACGATATTTAAAGGAATATTTCACTTTTATTGTTTCACTTTAAGCATTATTAAAATCACTGCTCCCGAAAAAATGGCCATTTTTAAAACTTTTTTTTGCATTGATACATGCCCCCTGGGGCAGGACCCGGGTCCCCAAACACTTTTTATGACAATAACTTGTATATTAGCCTTTAAAATTAGCACTTTAGATTTTTCATGTTGCCTGTTCGCATGTTCTGCCGCAAACTGAACCGGGACGTGTTCGGCTCATCCCTACTTACAATACGCCAAACAGCACAGAGACAAGCTTCAAACCTTCTGGCACAAAGTCATTTGGAGTGATGAGACCAAAATTTAGGTTTTTGGCCACAACCATAAACACTACCTTTGGAGAGGAGTCAACAAGGCCTATGATGAAAGGTAAACAATTCCGACTGTGAAACACGGAGGTGGATCAATGATGTTTTGTGGATGTGTGAGCTACAATGGCACAGGAAATTTGGTCAAAATTGATGGCAAGATGAATGCAGTATGTTATCAAAAAATACTGGAGGAACATTTGCCTTCATCAGCCAGGAAGCTGCGCATGGGACGTACTTGGACATTTCAACATGACAATGATCCAAAACACAAGGCCAAGTCGACCTGTCATTGGCTACATCACAATAAAGTGAAGGTTCTGGAGTGGCCATCTCAGTCTCCTGACCTCAATATCATTAAGCCACTCTGGGGAGATCTCAAACATGCAGTTCATGCAAGACAGCCCAAGAATTTACAGGAACTGGAGGCTTTTTGCCGAGAGGAATGGGCAGCGTTACCATCTGATAAGATAAAGAGCCTCATCCACAAATACCTCAAAATACTTCAAGCTGTCATTGATGTTAAAGGGGGCAATACACAGTATTAAGAACTGGGGTATGTAAACTTTCGATTAGGGTCATTTGGGTAGTTTCTGTTGTGATTATGATTTAAAAAGAGTAAACACAGTTGATTGATAATAAATAATAAACCATGAGTGAAAGAAAAGTTTCTGTGTTATCATTCATATTCTCCGAAAAATGGCCAAGGAATCAAATTCTGCCAGGGTATGTAAACTTATGAGCACAACTGTATGCCAGTGATGGCTGCATGCCATTTCTCAGGGCCACAAGAGTGGACCATGCCTGCGCAATGTATGTTCACACAGTCATTTGCAGTCTCCATCAGAATCAAGGTTGAAAACAGGGTACAGACAGGGTTTGGTTGGTAAGCAGACTGGTTGGTGAGTTGAGCCGGGAATATCTCTGGTTTTGTCTTGCATGCGTTGTCCTTAAGGCCAGTTATAGGTGGGGCAGGGTGTAATAGAAGACTGTTCTTATCTGATTTTTCTCTTAGAAATACCTAGTGATTCTACCAGTCCCCCATCATTGCTCTGAAGGCCGGTTATAGGTGGGGGCAGGGGCCATCTGTGTGTTACTGATGTAATATTGGTGAGGGGACATACTGGACACCTTTGCTGCCATTGTGCTATGTGCTGGGTGTCCAGTGTGCCCCTGTGCATTTAAGGAGGATTGGGCTACTGACAAGCAATACAGGGTGTTATGAAGTGGCCTTGCAGCCTACGCATGTGTTTGCAAATGTATGCTAACTAAACCCCTGTTTTTAATGCATATTGTTGGAGAGGTTAATTTGGTTGGTAAGCAGACTGGTTGGTGAGTTGAGCCGGGAATTTCTCTGGTTTTGTCTTGCGTTTGCCCTTCCACATGCTCCTTGCTGTGAAGGCCAGTTATAGGTGGGGCCAGGGCCATCTCTTTGTTACAAGTATTTCATAATGTGCCTTGTATGCAATGCATACTAGCACATTATGCCTTTACCTTGCATGCGTTGCCCTTCCATGTGCTTCTTGCTGTGAAGGCCAGTTATAGGTGGGGGCAGGGGTCATTCTGTTTGTTTAGTGCTTGAACAAAGGATTCCCAGGCATTAAACTTAAGGTGGTTGTAAACCGTTCCATACACCCAGTGAAGTGACTGGCCTCAGGTGATACACAGAGATTAAAAAAATCCATCTACATAAGTTGCACCTGTTTATCTGCAGCCTTCTCTTCTCTACATTCATGCAAAGTGCAGAATGTATACAGCTTGTCTTAGCTTTTAGAAAGCAGGGGGCGGGGAGCTGAAGTTACACTCCGCAGAGCTCAGAGAGGAAAGCTGATTGGAAGGAAGTGACACCCCTCCTTCACACAGCACACAGAAACAGAGCTGAGACTGTCAATCATAGGCTGTGTGCTGTTGCTCCCTCCCCTGTCACCTTTTTTCTCTTGGTGTCAGGAAAACCTGTCAGAGGTGACTCATGTTGATAGCAGAGGAACAAGGCAGCAGACAGAAATTACACTCAGTGCCCTGGATTGAGACAGCTATGCACTATAGTGGGATATGCTTTGTTCATATTTCGTTTCTACAACCACTTTAAGCTGCAGATTTAAATATATGGATAATTGTTTTTGAAATTACAATAACATTACAGCTTTAATGAGAGTTTAGTGATTTGATTTACACAATTGTGGTGAAATAACATGCAGCAATGCATATTATGGTACCCCAATATGCCTTTAAAAATGTACCTGTGTTGCAGCACACCACAAAGCACATAAATTCACTATCATGCGCTGTGATGTACAACATCGCTAAAAATAGTGCCTGAACCTTTTTGTGATACATTTTGAGCCGTCAGGGAATCAAAGCAAATAAATGGTTTGCCTTAACACAACACACCGCACCACAAAGATGTAAATGGACCCTAAGCCTTTATCATCATATGCAGTCACTATACAGCAGATAAAATAAGTATTGAACATGTCACAATTTTTCTAGATAGATACAGTAGATTTCTAAAGGTGCTATTGACATGCAATCTTCACCACATGTCGGTAACAACCCATGCAATCCATACATACAAAGAAACCAAGACAAATAATTTTAGAATTTAAGTTATGTGTAATAAAATGGAATGACATGGGGAAAAAGTATTAAACACATAAAGAAAGGGAGGTGCAAAAAGGCATGGAAAGCCAAGACACCAGCTGAAATCTATAAGTAATTAGAAAGCAATCCTGCAATCCTGCTAATTTGTCAGTACAAATTAATATAAGCTGGTTCAGTCTCAACGGAGGGCCTATAAAAAGGTCTCTCGTTGCCAAGGTGTCACACAAGAAACATCTCATGATGGGTAAAAAGCAAAGAGATCAATTGGCACTGCGCATCACCCCAAAAACACCCCCATACAGTGAAGTTTGGAGGTGGGAACATCATGGTGTGGGGCTGTTTTTCAGCATACGGTACTGGCAAACTTCATATCATTGAAGGATGGATGAAAGAAAAAATTTACCAAGACATTCTTGATAATAATCTTCTGCCATCTATCAGGATGATGAAGATGAAACGAGGGTGGACATTTCAGCAAGACATTGATCCAAAACACAAAGCCAAGGAAACTCTCAATTGGTTTTAAAGAAAGAAAATAAAGCTGCTAGAATGACCCAGACAATCCCCTGACTCGAATCCAATAGAAAATCTATGGAAAGAACTAAATATCAGAGTTCATAGAAGAGGCCCACAGAACCTTCAAGATTTGAAGATTGTGTGGAAGAATGGGCCAAAATCACATCTGAGCAATGCAGTTTCTCCATACAGAAGGCGTCTTAAAGCTGTCATTATTAACAAAGGATTTTGTACAAAAGTAATAAATAAATTTCAGTCACTGTGCTCCAATACTTTGGCATTGGCACAGTAAAGGCTTCCTTCTGGCAGCTCAACCATGCAGCTCTTTTTTGTTCAAGTATCATCATATTGTGCTCCTTAAAAACAACCACACCGTATTTTTTGGAGAGCAGCCTGTTTTTCTCCTGAGGTTATCTGTGGGGTTTTTTTTGTATCCTGAGCAATTCATCTGTCAGTTGTGGCTGCAATCTTTTTTTGGTCTACCTGACCTTGGCTTAGTATCAAAAGAGCACCTAATTTTCCACTTCTTAATAAGTGATTAAACAGTACTGACTGGTATATTTAAGGCTTTGGGTATCTTTTTACATCCTTTGCTATCTTTGTAAAGTTTCATTACCTTGTTACGCAGGTCTTTTGACTGTTCTTTTCTACCTCCTCATGGATCCGTGTCGAGCCTGCTTATTGCATCCATGTAAGAGCTAACAAACTCAGGACTATTTATACACAGGCACTGTGATTTAAAAAGCCACACATGTTGGAAATTAACCTTTAATTGCCATTTTAACCTGTGTGTGCCACCTTCTGTGTTTGTACCAAAGCCAAACATTCCAGGGTATGTAAACTTTTTATCAGGGTCATTTGGGTGATTTCTGTTATCATTATGATTTAAAAAGAATCCAAAAAACTGTGATAATAAATGGCTTTATGTGATTGCTATGCTTAAATAAAAGACAGTTTTTTGGCATGATCAGTCATATTTTCAACGATAATGCCAAAATTTCACAATTTGTGCCAGGGTATGCAAACTTTTGAGCACGACTGTATAGCTTGTGAAGAGCTTCACATGTATGAGCACTGTGTGGAGAATGATGCATAGCACTGTGTTTTTTTGGGGTGTAGACCGGGATAAGTGTAACAAGATACATGGTGTGATGTGCAGAGTATTGGGGAAAGACTGGTACGTGGTATAGAGCATCAAGTGTATCACGGTAAAATGTGCTATGTTCTCAGTGTATTGGGGTGTATGATGGGGTGTGCCGAGTTTGTTCATGATAAATGTTGGGGTACTCTGACTATACTGGTATGCGAGTGTGGGGGGCGATTTTATATTTGGCCAAAGCTTATTCTTTTAAAAAAATCAGTTGTGAATGTAAAGTTAGTTGCAACTCATTGACACCCCCCTTCTAACCCCGATCTTAATAAAAATGGAACTCCAATTACAGATCCCTTTTACAAATTTGGTTATATTGATATATGCAAACATTGGGGTTGATTTACTAAAGGCAAACCTGCTGTGCGCTAGAAAGTGCCATCGCTGTAGATCTGAGGGGAAGCTCTGCTGATTTCTATCATCTAATCATATGCAAGTAAAAACACTGTTTGTTATTGTCCTTGCATGTTCCGTTCAGATCTACAGCAACTGCACTTGCAGTGCACAGTGGATTTGCCTTTAGTAAATAACCCCCATTGTGTCTACACCCCAGAAAATAACAGGATTCTCGAGGTCCATTGTAAACACCTGAAGTGTTATCTTTATTTACCCTGCATTCATGGTTTGCTTTAGTTAAGATTCAATACAAAGCTGTGGGCAGCACAGTGGCTTGATGGTTAGCACTTCTGCCTGACACTCACCAGGGCCAATGGTTCAAATCCCAACCACGGCACTACATGCCTGGAGTTTGCATGTTCTCCCTGTGTTGGTTTCCTCCCACACTCCAAAGACAGGCTGATTATTTGGCTCCTGTCTACATAGGCCCTACTTTGTGTATGCCCCAAATGAATAAATATAACTGTTCATGGTGGTTTCCATAGGTCTTCAAATATGGCAGAAACTACTGACGTGCATAGAGTCCAGTCCTTCACAGAAAAGCAATTTAAAGCTCTCTTAGATGCAAACAATTTGACTTTAAATGTCTGCTGCCAATTGTGTAGGGGGGAAATGTAAGGCACAGAACAGTAATCTCTACCAGTGGTCATTGATTCCATGGAGCTCATCATATTTGCCACAGACGTGCAGTTTTATTCGATAAGATTGCACTGAACTAGCCAGCATAAAAAAAAGCGCACATTCATAATATAGATTTATAACGTTGAACTATCCACCCCTGTGTTCCCTATGGAATCGCTAGCTCAGACGACCACTATAAATTTTACCAATAGAAGAAAATATATCTTGGTCCACAGTTAGATTACTAATACTACATCTATACAATAACTATATTACTTATCTTCCATATAAATGTGTCATGCCTCCTTATAGGACTGGCTGTTATCTCTATTATCACCATTAGCTCCAATTATGTTTCTATCCAATTTATAAAACTTCCTAGGTACATCTTCACCTCTGTTTTATAATTTGAATACTCTGCAGACTGATCTTAAAACAAGGGATACGCTTTGCCCATAGTACTGTGTGGGAAACTTTTCAAAAGTGATTTATATGGGTTTAATACAGAAAATACAGGTTTATTCAATAACCACCCTGGCGGTATGATTATTTCAGATTTTTGGTGCTGAAAGAGGTACCATTATTTTGCATGGAAATTTGGCATTTTATATTGTAGGCCTGTAATTCTTAGGAATAACTCACTTAAATCTGTCCAAACCAGTAGTAGACATCTCGGGTATGATAAAGTTTGAAACACAAACTCAAAAATTTTAAAATAATAAATAACTATAAATAATAACAAATAATAATATAATAATAATAATAATAATAATAATAATAATAATAATAATAATACTTTTTATTCAATACATTCTTAGTAAATAATATAATCAAAAACGCTGACATTTTTTTTGGCCAAACAAGGGTGCAATATTAGTAGTCATATTGCTTCAGTAAACATCCCGGGTATGGAAAATTTTAAAACATGGTACAGCACAAAGTCCGACGTCACAATCAGGACAATAGAACCTGGTTTCTTTTCTAATTTTCCTTCCAGTATCATCACGCTTAGAGCAGCAAACCACCCACATCCTTATGGGTGCTGACTTCTTTTCCGTTGGTGGAATGCGGTCGATAAAGTGACGGCCAGTCAGGCATTCCGGGTTCACAAAGCCAGCAGCACGACGTCCAGATCTATTTACACTCATTGGTGTTTGGTGCTTGAGAAATATAAGTTCGGCAACTTTCCAAGCAAAGTCCGCATGAACCACAGGCTTGTCACTCTTTTTTTTTTTATCACAATGAAGGCATTCCACAGGCACTGTTCAAGAAGATGCCTGAAGATTTTTTTGTAATATTTTTTTTGTTGTTTTCTCATCGCTGGATAAAACGTCATGGCCTGGTCAGCTCTGTCAACACCTCCCATGGTGTTGTTGTAGTCCATTGCGACTTGTGGTTTCATTATGTCTTTTCCACCTTTTGTGTGTACAATAACAGTAGATGTGTTGTGAATAGTACTCATTAGGCACACATCTTTTTTGTTGCGCCATCTCAGTGCCATCATTTTGCCTTTCTGCCAGGCAACTATTTCTCCTGCCTTGAGCTTTTTATTGCCAAAGGTTGGTGGCATGTCACAACGGTTAGCCCTAACGGTTCCATATGCATCCGTCTTGTTCAGTAGAAGGAACTCTAAAGCCGCGTACACACGAGCGGAATGTCCAACGGAAGCTTTTCATCGTCTATTCCGATCATGTGTATGCCTCATCGGACTTTTTTTGTTGGAAAAATCTGACGGACCTAGAAATGGAACATGTTCTAAATATTTCCAATCCCTATCGGGAAAACCGCTCGTCTGTATGTTTTTCCGATGGACCAAAAATGACGCATGCTCTGAAGCAAGTACGAGACGGAAGCTATTGGCTACTGGCTATAGAACTTTCTTTTTCTAGTCCCGTCGTACGTGTTGAACATCACCTCGTTCTGGATGGTTGGACTTTGGTGTGACCGTGTGTATGCAAGACCGCTTAAGCGGAGTTCCATCGGAGTTCCGTCGGATGAAACCTTTGGAGTTTACTCCGACGGCAAAACCGGTCGTGTGTACACGGCAATAGAGTTCTGGAGAATGGTAAAAATTGTCTGTGGTTACAAAGTAACCCTGATTCAGCAATGGCTCAAAGTAAGAACTGAAGCGGTTGCCATTCCATAATTACTGAATCTTTCGTTGAATTTGGTTCCTTTCCCAGTGTAAAGGACCGAAACCCACATGTAACCAGTGCTCGATTCACATAGCATGAATGATTTTATGGCAAATCGTGCTCTCTTTGACGCATATACTGTATCCAGCTGAGTATTCCTTTGTAGGCCATTAGACTTTCGTCGATACTGATGTCTCTATCTGGTACATAGGTCTGCTGGAAATGTTTCTGAATAATTTAACATACCTCCCAAATCTTTTTGAGTTTTGGTGCTGGATGAGAAGTCTCGTCAAATTCTTCATTATTTTCAAAGTGCAAATACTTCATTATCAGAGAAAATTTGTACTCCGACATGACCGTGCCAAAAAAAGGAGTGGCTAGTAATTTGTTGGTTGTCCAATACCACTTCTGCAGGGACTTCCCCACCACTCCCTGAAGAATTATTAGGCCCAGAAACTTCCAGATGTCCTCTTTGGTCACTGGTTCCCACTTTCTGCTCCTTGCAAACCTCTGATGCGTAGCAACTTGTTGCTTCTGGTACCGATTTGTCTCCGTAACAATTATTTCTATAACCTCATCAGTCAAAAAGAATTGGAGGTATGCCAAGGGCTTGTCATCTTCAGCCTCTACTTTGATATCGGGTGCTCCAGTAAACGGGAATCTTGGGGGCGCTACGTGCTCCGTACCACAGTCAATTGAGCACCAAGTCTGCACATCACTGGGCACAGTCGCAGGATCATCACTGAAATCGCTTTCCATGCCTGATGACGAACTTCCCCACGAATCGCTATCACTCAATTCTGCAAGCGATTCTGTACCACTGTCGCTGTTTTCCAGCAGGTCATATACCACTTTTGAGGTAGAGGCGTGCTTTTTTGATGCCATGGTCGTTCTGCAGTTTCCAGACAGAAAGTACAGTAAAACCGCAGGCAAGGGTACTGGAGAAAGCACTGGGGGGGCAAACTAAGGTCAATTTTATTTTATTTAGTAATGTAATCCAATCCAGTGTTTGTGCTTTATACTATTTGAATTTGCCACCGGTTCCATCCCCCTGCGTCGCAACGCTCCCAGGGAACGGAAGCCAGGGCACACAGTGCATTGGGCGGAAGATCCGGCCGCTGTACACAGTGGGAGTACATCGCGGGATCCCGGGGACAAGGTAAGTAACCTCTTCCAGGATCCAGCGATGCAATCCCGAGTGTGGCTCGGGGTTACCGCTAATGGTACTGAAATCTCACCCCAAGCCACACTCGGGAATACCGCCAGGGGGTTAAAGTGGGAAAGTTTTGATATATCACTTCAGGTTCTCCGACTTTTTCAGGTATATCTATGTAAAACATTAAAAATAAGTGACTATGATTTAATATTATTGGTAACACCACCAACAATGATGTTCTTAAATAGATGGGTTGACTGCTGAACATAGAGTTCCTATTCCTTTAGTTAGTTTGCTGCACATTTATTTTCCTCTCTTTTGGTTCCTTTTATCTTTTATGTTCAGAAATAGGAGTATGTGTAATTCAATGATATATAGGGAATAGGTCAATAGAACCTAAATGATAAGATTACCACTAGAACTCAACATACTCTAATGTTTAAACCTGTATTATATTCAAAATTAACAGATGTCTATGATTGTACCTGTATATGTTACTCAATATACCAATTGGAACTAACCTTTATGTTCCTACATTCTTATGTGCTTCTCATGTAAATCTACAAAAATGTCAACAATCCTGTGTTTTTCTGTCAATATGGGGTGCTGTGTGTACATTATTGAGGAAAAAAATGAACATAAATGATTTTAGCAAATGGCTGCAATATAACAAAGAGTGAAAAATTTAAGGGGGTCTGAATACTTTCCGTCCCCACTGTATGTAAAAATAATTTTTTTTTTGCTAGAAAATTGCTTAGAACTCCCAAATATTATATATATATATATATATATATATATATATATATATATATATATATATATACCCCACTTTTAAGTACACAATGGGATTTATTCACTAAAGCTGGAAAGTGCAAAATCAGGCTCACTTCTGCATAGAAACGAATGAGCTTCTAACACCAGCTTGTTCAATTAAGCTTTGGTAATAAAACCTGGAGGCTCATTGATTTCTATGCAGAAGTGAGCCTGATTTTGCACTTTCCAGCTTTAGTAAATAAACCCCACTGTGTAGTTAAAAGTGGGGTATGCCTGTATGTATTTTTTTTTTTTTACCAGAGGCCTTAGAGAAAAAAATAGCGGTTGTTTGAAATTTTTTATGTCACATGGGGTAAAAAATACACTTTAATGACTTAAAAAAACAAAGCACAACATATAACCCAATTTTTTTGTAAAATATGAAAGATGATGTTATACCGAGCAAATATATACAGTACTTAGCATGTCATGCTTTAACCACTTCAATACTGGGCACTTTCGCCCCCTTCCTTCTCAGGCCAATTTTCATCTTTCAGCGTTCTTGCACTTTCAATAAGAATTGCGCGGTCATGCAACACTGTACCCAAATTACATGTTTATCATTTTGTTCACACAAATAGAGCTTTATTTAGGTGGTATTTATTCACAAATAAGTTTTTTATTTTTTGCGATATAAGCAAAAAAAGAGCGGAAATTTAAAAAAAAAACAATGTAGACAAGGGAAATTGTTTGGTGGGATTTTTAAGGGTGCCAGCAAAAGAGAAAAGCAATTACAATACTCCACAGTAAATAGGAAAAATTACTAAATTTTTATTGGTACATACGGAACATAATTAAAAACTTTCGGTATAAATTGTGTGCACATATACGGGGATACATCTAGAATTCAAAGCAGATGATAAAATGTAATCACTCGGTAATAGCGTTGGAGTGATTGTCCCGACATGTTTCGCCACTCTAGGCTCATCAGGGGAACTTTTAAAGACAATTAGATGTAACACTCTATAAAACAGAACAAAGTAAAAAGCATTGCATTGACGTGGAGTAACATAAAATGAAATAAAATAAAATAGTAGTAGTTCTGTAGAGTGTACTGTCGACTACCAGGCCCATCATCAAACGCTCACCCATATGAAGATCTTATGCCTGCGACTCAATGCCAAAGCAAGAAGAACCATCAATGGATAGTGCACATAGAAGTTGCCAAATGAGGCCCAGAATAGCTTTTCAGCTGGAATCTAGCCAAGAAAGTGGTAAAACAGGTAAAAAATAAATTGAAAATAGAATAAATCTACTTAAATTGAATAATAGTAATGGAGTGGAGTGAAGGAAAAGAGAGAAGGAAAGGAGTGGGGGGAACACAACAAAAGGGCTAAGGGGAGAGAGGGAAGGGAAAGGAAAGACAAAGGAGGAAGGGAGGGAAGGGAAAGGGGGGGAAGAGAGTGGGAGAAAAGGTTGGGAAGGGAAATGGAAAGAGGTATTGGGGAAGGAAGAGGGGGGAAGGGCAGGGGGGGGAGGGAAAAAGGGAAGGTAGTGATTGGGGTGAGGGGGGGATGGGGGGGAAAAGGAAGGAAGGAAGGAACAAGGGGGGGAGGGGGGGTGAAGGGGAAGTTGGGGTGAGGGGGAGTGAGAAGATGGGTAGGGGATGTGGGAAGAGGAAAGTGGGTGGGGGGTGGTGAGGAGTGAGGAAAGTGGGAAATGGGAAATGAACGTCTGGGATTTAAATGAAACCCAAGGTAAGAAGTGATGGATTGAAAGCAGACTAGTGTGGGGTGATTAATATATATCGATAAGAAGGGAAATTTACTTACATTCATAATAACAAAGAGTGAAGAAAAACCAAAAGGTGCCAAGATTTGCAGACCAAAGTCTGTCGGGGAGGTGTATAATGAATAACTGCAGGATGAAATAATGGATTTTTGGAAGGGTAAGGCTATATGAATCAAGATTCGAGAACAGAAATGACAGAAAAACATAGTTCATATTAGTAATTGATATAAAGAGAAATAGGTCATCTTATATATGAAGGTGACCAAATGCCTGCTGCAGATCACCTGCCCCCCTCAATTATGGGGAGGTAAAGTTACTAACACAGGCGGCAGCAAGTAAAAAGATAAACTGGGATATAAAAAGTAGTAGGAGACTATGGTAATATACCAAAAGGTGAAAAATTACAAGAGAAGAGTTTCATATGAAGCTTTACCTTATGTATAGTGGTTTGATAGGATGGCCACCCTTAGAATGTCTAACAGTATAGTGTGGTATGAGAACGCTATAAATAAGCAGGTGAATGCCAAGCAATTAACGTCTGACATCACGCACGAGCCGCCGATGGGTGTACTGCACAGCGCATGCCTGAACGTTATGGGGATAATAAACGGCTCAGAATACTACAATTCCCATGCTGCAACACGGCCCGGGGGCGGGGAGAGAGACGGCCCTAGAGGAGCTGACATGCCCCAATCAGTGGGCGCGCCTCTCTCTCTCCTTTGTACGCAGGGAGAGAGGCAGCACAGGGGGAAAAAAGTAACAGAGGGGAGTCGCAGGCATAAGTTCTTCATATGGGTGAGCGTTTGATGATGGGCCTGGTAGTCGACAGTACACTCTACTGGATTACTACTATTTTATTTTATTTTATTTCATTTTATGTTACTCCACGTCAATGCAATCCTTTTTACTTTGTTTTGTTTTATAGAGTGTTACATCTAATTGTCTTTAAAAGTTCCACTGATGAGCCTAGAGTGGCGAAACATGTCGGGACAATCACTCCAACGCTATTACCGAGTGATTATATTTTATCATCTGCTTTGCATTCTAGATGTATCCTTGTATATGTGCACAAAATTTATACCAAAAGTTTTTAATTATGTTCCGTATGTACCAATAAAAATTTTGTAATTTTTTCCTATTTAATGTGGAGTATTGTAATTACTTTTCTCTTTTGCTGGTACCCTTAAAAATCCCACCAAACAATTTTCCTTGTCTACATTTATATACAGGGATGTTGGTGCCCTTTTTTCTTGTCATTGTCACCCACCCATATTACTACTCTCCATTAAAAAAAAAAAATATTTTCTACTTTCTGTTTTGAAAGAAATCCAATAAAATCAGATTTTATCATAAATTTAAGCTAAAACGTATTCTGATACATGTCTTTGTTAAAAAAAATCCCGTTAAGTGTATAATAATTGGTTTGTGTGATCACGGACATATGTGCGCAGATGATTATGTACATATGTGCGCAGATGATCACGGACATATGTGTGCAGATGATCATTGGGACATATGATTTTACTTTTACATATGTGGGACAGGTGTTTTTACTGTGTGGGGACAGTGTTTTGGGGACACTATGTATGTAGGGGACATTGTGTGTTTACATTGTGTGGGGACACAGGGCCGGTAATCAGTGTGTAAAAAGTTGTAAAAAACAGCTCATGCTCACTGATCACCGTCTGGCTGCAGCGATCCCCTCTCCTCACCTCACTGACAACTTCCGAGTGAGGAGAGGAGAGCCGATCGCCTAGCAACCATTTCTCTGTTTACATCACATGACGGCTGTGATTGGACAGTCGTCATGTGATCAGGAGGGCCAATCACAGAGCCCTCCTGCCGATCGGAGATGCGCCATGTCCGGGTGACACGAGCACATCGGGATTGCGACGCTGCGAGGGCACACGTGTGTGCGATCCCCCTCCTTCTGAGGGATGTTCCTGAACGTCCACTCAGAAGGTGGAAGCTCCCGTCTGGCCATATATGTGCAGTGGCTGGGTGGGAGGTGGTTAAAATTGCGCCCATTTGTGGAATGCCATCAAACTACGATACTTAAAAATCTCCATAGGCGACTCTTTAAAATTTTCTATAAGTTACCAGTTTAGAGTTACAGAGAAGGTCTGGTGCCAGAATTATTGCTCTAGCTCTGATGTTCACAACAATACCTCACATGTGTGGTTTAAACACGTTTACTTAAGTGGGCGTGACCTACATATGTGTTCACCACTGTGCACAAGCACGAAAGGATGGGGGCGCTTTAAAAAAAAAAATGTATTGTCATTTATTTTATTCTATTTTTTTATTTTTACACTGTCCCTTTAAATGTTTTTTTTTTTTTTTATGTAAACATCCCTTGCAATAGCAACACAGCATCACAGGTCCTCTTTGTGCAGAGATCTGGGGTCTATAAGACTCATCTCTATTGCAAGCCACCGGCGCCGCTGGATGGGTCCCTGGCTTCACCGATCATCAGGTAAGCCCGGGAACCACCAGGAAGCAATGGGAGGGGAGGGTACCCCTGCCGCCGCTTCTAAAAGTGATCCAGTGGCAAATTAGTTACTTGGGCTACTTTTATCTTGTAGAGAATTGCCGGGTGAAAAAAAACAATACCGGGGTTATGGCATATTGCATATGGCATATTGCTGCAGCCATATCCACAGTATTCCACTTGTCGACCAGGTCGTCATTTGCCAAGTAGGTGACGTGGTTCTAAACCTCTGAAATGAAATATGAACAAAGCATATCTCTCTATTGTGTGTACTTGTCTCAATTCACAGCACTAAGTGTCATTTCTGTGTGCTGCTTCATACCTCTGCTATCTGTATGAATCACTTCTGACAAGTTTTCCTGACACCAAGGGGTAAAAAGGTGATCAGGAGGGAGCTCCAGCACACAGCCTGTGATTGAAAGCCTCAGCTCTGTTCCTGTGTGCTGAGTGAAGGGGGTGTGTCCTTTCCCTTCAATCAGATCTCAGCTCTCCTCATTGAGCTCTGCAGACTGTAACAGGATTATACTGGGGGACAGATTTACTTGCGGGGTATTATACTTGCGGGGGGACTGACTAACCTGGGGGGGGATTATACTGGGGGACAAATTGACCTGGAGGGAGGTGGAAGATTAGACTGAGGAACAGACTTACATAGGGAGGATTATACTGGGGATAGATTTACTTGCAGGTGATTATACTGGGGGACTGACTGACCTGGATTGCACTAAGCTCAACACAATTTTCTTTTTATCAAGCAAGGGGCCCAACTTATGATCTTGCACACAGACCCACTGTTTTCATAAAACGCCCCTGTTTCACTGGGTATATAAAAGGGATTATAACCAGATTTACTGTTGCTGAAGGGGGAAGGGAGCAACAGGGATGACACAGAATGTGCAGAGGGAACACAAATTAGGGAGGGAGAAAAGAAAAACAAAAGAGGTAACAAGATAAATTCTGCTGCCAGGGAGACACTAGAGAGTTAAAGCGGAGTTCCCAAAAAGTGTAGCTGCTGACTTTGAATAAACAGACACTCACCTGTCCCACAGTCCAGCGATGTGACTGCCAGAAGCCTCACTTCTTTCCTACTCCTCTCCGCGGCGCTGGTATTGCAAGTGTGGGCACCCGACTGTGATAGCTTGCGGCTTCACAGCTGGGTGCGCACTGCACATGCGCGAGTCACGTTGCGCATTCTGAATGGCCGAAAAATTTTCTGGGACTTGTGACATGTCCCAAAAGATTGCAGGGAGGGAGGGGGAGAGGAGAACTTCCGTTCGGTGCCGCAATGCCTTAAGCTGAAGTGGGAGCTTGGTACCTGTCAACACTAGGTGCCCGCTCCCCCCCCCCCCCCAAAAAAAATGACATGCCAAATGTGGAATGTCAGGGGGTCAGGAGTCCTTAAAGCGGAAGTTCCACTTTTGGGTGAAACTCCGCTTTAAACTTACAAGGATAGTGTCTTATATTATCTCCCTGATATTCTCCCCTTTTTCCCTCATTTGCAGCCTATGAAATTCAGTACTTCAAAGCTTCTGTCAGCCTTCTTCTCTAACTGAACCAAGACATACAATCAAGGCTGGAAATGTACATATTTTATTTGAATAAAGTTACATATAGTTTTTGACACCAAGGAGAGAGGGAGAGTTTCCGATAAGGAAGTCCCTGCTCTGGACTTTAAATAAAATGATGGCCTCCAGCATGAAGAAATAGGAGCAATGCTGGAGGGAATTTACAGCACACACTCATTTTGGTAGCATACTGCAATTGATATGGAATGTATGTTCCTTTGTTACAGAACAATTATTGTTATCAAACCGTTATGGGTATATTTTCACGTTAAGGCAAAGAGCCAAGAGCAATAATACTGACTACAGTATTAGGGTCCATTCACACCATTCACATGCGTTTCCCACAACACACAGGAACTTGCTGCCCTTGTTAGACATGTGCAGTTGCCATTTATTGTTAACGCATCTAGGAAACGCATTTGTATTGTGGCCACCAAACCCCATGCTACCGCAGTACCATGTATGTGATGCATAGTTAGGGTGTGCCCCCCAAGACAAAGACTTGGGGGGCACACCCTAACTATGCATCACATTAACCACTTAAGGACTAGCCTAGTTTTGGATTTTAGGTGTTTACATGTTTAAAACAGTTTTTTTTTGCTAGAAAATTACTTAGAACCCCCAAATATTATATATTGTTTTTTTTCTAACACCCTAGAGAATAAAATGGCGGTCAATGCAATACTTTTTTTTCGCATCGTATTTGCACAGCGGTCTTATAAGCGCACTTTTTTTTGGAAAAAATGCACTTTTTTGAATAAAAAAATAAGATAAATGTTTTTTTTTTCTTATTTATTTATTTATTTTACTTTATTTATTCACTGTTTTTTTTTTTTTTTTAATTTGGATCATTTTTATTCCTATTACAAGGAATGTATACATCCCTTGTAATAGTAAAAAGCATGACAGGTCCTCTTAAATATGAGATCTGGGGTCAAAAGGTCCTCAGATCTCATATTTGGACTTAAATGCAAAAAAAAAAAGACATCAAAAAAATATGCCTTTAAGGCAAATGGGCGGAGCTGACGTTATGACGTCGCTTCCGCCCTCCTATGGTATGGCGACGGGTGGGGGCCATCTTAGCCTCACTCGTCTCCATACTGAGGAAGTGACAGGTCCCGATCGCCTCCGCCGCTCCTGACAGCTGCGGTAAGCGGCGGAGGGTGCGGGAGATCGGCGGGAGGGGGGTGGCACCTCTCCCGCCGCCGATAACGGTGATCTCGTGGCGAACGCGCCGCAGAGACCACCATTATCGTAAACATGACCGGCTCCTGTAAAGGTGTACACCTCAGTTGTGGCAGCAGCTGCTGCCGTTATCGAGATATCCACCTTCAAAGTGCCGACGTATATGTACACGAGCCGGTCGGTAAAAGGTTGGTGCTGCCACAAGAGCATACAAGCAGAACAAAAGATTTTAGTGCACAGGTACAAAAATGTCATTTAAATCCTTTTTTGTATGTGTGCGCTATAATCTTTTGTTCTGTGATTTTTTTTAAAGTCACGCCTACCATATTGCATGTTCCCGTGCATTTGGCAATCTATTGAAATGAATGGGCTGTCAAAAACACGAACCCTTGAACATGTTCATTCTGGTGTAAACCATCCCTTAGACTCCATTCACACCTAAGCGTTCACCAAACATGTCGCACTTCATTGTTTTAGCACCCCAAAAGTAGTGCATTGTGCAAAAAAAAAGTGTTCAGAAGATGCTAGGTGTGAACCTATGAGCCTAGCCTTATTGAAGTTTTCAGCCAAAGATCTTTGATATCTATTTACTAGGGCAGAATTTAAGAGGATCTGATCTGCTTAGCTCTTCCCAAAAAAAAGCAGGCAAGGGGGTGAATTGGCAGGGACACCATCCACTGTTGTTGTGCTGTGCCTTCAAGGAATGATATCTCTCCAGGCAGACCTGCCCTCAATGGGGCTGATTTACTAAAACTGAAGAGTGCAAAATCTGGTGCAGCTGTGCATGATAGCCAATTAGCTTCTAACTTCAACTTGATTAACGAAGCTTTGACAAAAAAAAAAAAAAAAAAACTGGAAGGTGATTGGTTTCTATGCAGAACTGCACCAGATTTTGCACTCTCCAGGTTTAGTAAATCACAATGTATCTATTGCTATACTACTGTATATGCTGCAACATGGATGCTCATAGACTAGAGTTAAGACCACACTAACTATACAGAAGAGCCTTGATGTGACAGTGCGGCTTCCACATATATTTGCAAATACTATGTACAACTAAAACTTCTGTGTTTTATGTCAATTGTTGAATAGTGTCTATTTTTTTAAAATTTTTATAAGGTAAGTGTACTGGGAAAAATTGTTATGTTTGCTCCTACATCTTACTATAAAAGCCAGGTATAAATTGGAATGGTTGCCATTTTTATGTCACCAGTATTGTCTGTAGACTGCCTGAAGCTGATCTTTTCCCCATTACTGACTTACCATGCTTTTTTATGCACTGTGTCTGGTTGGTGATCGTGGTAGAGGCAATGCTTTGCTTCCTAGTTGAGGATGAGCTGGATTCAGAACTTGGTCAGAAGCTGTCAAATGATCACATCCCTGGAGGCCCAATCAGCTGTAGCCAACAAGCAGTCACTTCTCCACAATTGTACATATGCAAAACATTGAGGATGCTCATGACAACACTGACCATGTGACAATATTAGGTCAATGACATCACAAACATCCATGCCTCTTTGCATATATGCAGTTGTGGGGTGAGCCACAGCTGATTAAACTGGTGGGGATGCAAGCATGTGACAGGAGGGGGTTAACGACAATACAGAAAAATTATAATATTTCTATGGTGCTTTTCACACCCAGGACTCAAAACAGTAAACAAATTGGTATTGAATCTTTGAAAAGAAGGACTTGTCAGGTGTTGCTATAAGCCTGAGTGAATAAATGTGCCTTAAGTCTGCTTTTGAAAACATCCAGATGGCAGAATGCATGAGATCTAAGAGATTTTACAATGCATGGGCCTGTGTAATTTTCCATTCTCTGAGGATTGAAGGTAGCTCGTTGGAGAGTGGGTAACCAGAAATTCTGTCAGATAGACAGTTCCTAAGTTATTTAGGGCTCTATACTGTAAGTAAGTAGGCCAATCTTAAAGGGTAGTCTTCATTTTTTTGGAAGCCACTGTAGGGAATGAGGAACTGGGGTCATGTGGAAGGGACAGGGTTGGTGGATAAGTAGCCTCGCTGCAGCATTCTGTATCAGTTGCAAACGAAGTGTATTTTTTCTAGGGGAGGCCATAGTAGAGGGCAAAGCAGTAATCCAATCAGGATGCTACAAAATCATGGATTTATGTGATTCTTCTATTGATACATGTTGCTTATTTGACAGATCAGAGTTAAGGATCATGTCCAAGCTGCACACAGACTGAGAACATAGGACTTGTATTCCCAAAATTTAAATCCACTGGAGGTGTTTGCTCCCACTTTAAAGTTTGCCTCTGGCCTTCAATTACAAGAACGTCTGTCTTGTCTGAGTTCAGTTTAAGCCAGTTATAGTACATCCACTCTTGTATGTCATTGAGACACCTGTTGATCTTGATCACAGCGTCACCAGGGTCTTGTTTTGAAAGACAGGTAGATTTGTGTGGCATCTGCATTGAAATGATAGCTAAAACAATTATGTTGGATGATATTTGGATGGATGATATTTCAAAGTGGGATCATGTATATGGTAAATATCAATGGTGACAGAATGGAGCCCTATGGCACCCTGAACCCGTACCATAATAGAAGAGGATGACTGTATCCCTGCTGTGACATTTTGTGATCTCTGTAACATGAAGGATTTGAACTGGCTGAGCAATGGTCCCCCTAGACCACATAGCAACTTTATGTGATCTATTAAGGTGTTATGGTCCAAATGGTATCAATTCAAACGTGGCAGGAAGATGGAGGAGGATAAGAATGTAGCATTTGCCCTTGACTTCATCCATCAACAAGTCATTATTTAGGCACACCAGTGCTGTTTCTGTATGTTTTTCTTGAAACCATTTTTAAATTTGTCAAAGAATTTGGTATTGACCAGACAGGCTATCAGTGGGCATTCCAGAAAATGGGGCCCATCTTGAGTAATAATATAACGTAACAGAGCAATTCAAACAAGAATGGACAAATAAAAAATCTCTCAATTTTATTGTAGTCCAACATTTGAGTGCAAATTCTAATACTACTTCAAGTATCACCTCTCTAACAGGATTACTTTTGCCTCCCTGCTTTCTGAACTAAATCTGCGGGATGTCTGGCGGGAGTGACATGCCAACGTTAGGTGTTATTCGTGCCATTCTGCATCCCATGGTGGACTGTCCAGAATAGACCTGGGACGGGGAAATGCTGCCTTGTTCCCCCATGTGGTTGATTCTGTGTATGAGCCTTGGCTTCTCTTGGACCACTCTCCCTTCTGGTTGTGTCTAACTACTGTGGATTCCCCTGCTCATCCTCTGTGGCGAGTTAATCCATTCTGGTTGACGTTATTTCTAGACCCTGATACTGTCCCCAAAGCATTGTAGGAATTTATCCAGCTTAACGAGAAGTCTGCTAGTGCTGCAATTGTCTGGGATTCTCTCAAGCATTTTTGAGGGGTCTTATTATCCGAGAAATCACTAATATTAAAAGGAAATCTAGAGAGTGGGAGCATACCATTTGTGCTGAATTGCAGCGGAGGGAGGAGGCATTGCTGGTTGACCAATCAGAAATTCATTGCTCTAACTGGACCGAGGCCCAGTTTATATATATTAATGTGGTCTTATCGGCGGCAAAGAAAAAACAATATTTTCTTCAGCAAAATTATTTTGAGGAGGGAGAGAATACTGGTCACCTGTTGGCCCTAGTGGCTAGAGCACAGAGGAAGACTCCTCCATAACTACGATTCAATCCCTGAGTGGAGAAACTTGTACAGTTAACTCTGATATTTTGGATGTGTGTCAGCATTTCTATACTGACGTGTATGCCACCAGAGCTCACGCTACACCCTTTCATTTAGATGCTTTCCTGAAGACCTGCACCATCCCCCAGATTTCTACTAAGGACAGAGAGCTTTTGTATTCCCACAATTACCATGGAGGAGTTAACCAAGGCCCTGGCAAGCGCACCTAATCAATGGTTCAAACGCATTGACTCCCAATTTTGAGATCTTATATGGAAGAAGAGGCAGGCCCATATTAGCTTATGCAATATGCAATATGGTAAGGATAAGGGAGGATTAGTGGTCCCACATTCCAAAATGTATTTCCTGGCATCTAAACTCCAACATTTTGCTGGCTGGAGACTTGGTGAAAATTCAGACCAGGTAGCTCAACCGGTCTCCTAATCCAACCTCACCTTGAGAGCCGACTCCCATTTATGGATCTCCCGGGTTTTCCCCCTTCCTCTCCAACGGCGGGATTTCTTAGGAGGGTCAGGGAGGCATTGTCTATCACAGGTCCTATGTAGTTTACTCCCTTGTGGAATAATCCTAACTATCCTGAATTGTGTAAATTGCAGGGATTCTCCTCGTGGAGACAGCATGGGCTCTGGTTATTTCACCAACTGTATAATGGTAGTACTCTTAAGGCGTTTGATTAGCTGTGGGGGAGTTCTCCCTCCAACATAATATTTTATCAATATCTTCAACTCCGACATGCAATACAGACACAGACACAAATGCTCTCCTTAGCTATATCTAGTTCCTCGCTACTATGGGAAATTCTGCAAGCTATCACTCGCAGGGGTCTGATATCAAGGGCCTTAACCTGTTTTGTTGTCTTCTATTCAAGATCACACACAAGATCACACACAAGTAGAGCTCATTGGGTCATATTGGAGCCATAGATCGAGATCAATGGGATATGGCCCTAGAGGTCCTGCCTTCTGTTTCGGTGTCAACTGCACATAAACTCCCACAATTATTTATCTTACACTGAGCCTATCGCACCCCCAGTAGGCTATATTATTGGGGTTGAATGGATTCTCCCTTATGTCCACAGTGGTCAATGGTCAGGGGGGACTTTATACACATGATATGGCATTGCCTGAAACGTGCCCAATATTGGGCAGAGATAGTGCAGGTTATTTCTGATCTAGCCTAAATACCTATACCTCTTGATCCGCTGGTGTGCATGCCTGGTGCAACTAAAGCTGAAATGCATCCAAAAGGTATTTATATTATGGTGTCAAGACTTTTGTACCTCGCTAGAAAGCTGATCGCCCGATTTTGGTTGGTTCCCACTGTGCCTTCTAGGGCGCAGTGGATCCCCTACGTTAATTCTCTTCTACTTAGAGAGCAGTTGGCTTATCACCATCGAAAAGCGGTTAAAAAATGTAACCTCATTTGGCAAAGTTGGCTTGATAACCCAAGCCTCGCCCCACCACAATTAGTGATGGATAGGTTATTACAATTATAAGACCACCTAGAGTTATCATGGTTATGGCCCGAGTTTGGGAATTTCTCCGCTGTACATCCGAGAGTAGACAAAAGGAGACTTCTGAGTAATTGTTCCTCAATAAACTCAGGCCTTTTTGTTTTATTTTGTTTTGCTCTATGTTTTTCTTTTTTACAGTTTTTGTTTTTTCATAAAATTGTGAATATGCTTTATATGTGATGTGATGCTCTGTACCTGGTTATATATCTCATGTTCAATGCATGTGTTGATGGTTGTTATCTATACCTTTCAATTCTACAATGTACAAGCACTTTTTTTCCTTGTCAATAAAAAAAAGTTTGTATTAAAAAAAAAGCATCACCTCTCTAGTACTCACAATTGTACGGAAGGCCAGCAATAACAGGAAAATTGAGAAACACGACATTCCCATAGGCAGATACACACTGATTAAAGTATATGTAAAGCCATTTACTAAAATCCCATAATCTTTAACATGTTAATGTCATTTCAATAATAATTTTCAAATCTACAGCTTTCATTAAAATAATACCCAATGAATCTACCATGAAAGTCTTAGCTCAGGTGCTTCCCGTTATATGGTGATATCGTTCTGTCCTTATCTCCCCATCTCTCTCTGGTATCATCACACTGTCACATGCACTTTCATTGGAAATTATAATGTTGAAGGCCGTCTTGAGCATTGACATGCAGACCCTACTGGAAAGAAGGTGACCAGCAACACAGAGATGAAAAAAAAAAAAGAAAAAAAAAAGATAATAAAACTCTGCATGAAGAGTACTTCACCTAACTTATGGATTTATACTGTACTATGATTAGCAAATTGTATACCTCTTACTAAAGAGAGATGTAGAGAGGATTTCTAGGAAGACATGTAATTCCCTGATGACTTGTGACCTCTCCTTGTAGTGGAGTACTGTAAATATTTTCAAGTTGAGGAGCTGTAAGTACCTATTTTACATGCACCACCACCTAGTGGGGATAACTGGTATTCTAGTGTGAATACAAAATGTAACAGAAGGACTTCACCCTTCCAAACATTGTAAACAAGAGTTGGGCAGGCAAGGATCTTATGGTTGTTTACAACACCCCTGTGGGAGATGAGAACCTCCCTGTGTTACTTCTCCTCTTAGAAGATTTCCATTTTACATGGAAATCCCCTTAAATCTTAAAATTAGCAAATAAAAATATTACTTATTTAATATTAAACAGCTCCTGGAAGAACAAACACCACCAACATATCTTGTAGACAGGAGAGAACATTAAAGCACCCGGGCGCCATCCAGCAAATCTGTTTACATAAAGATACCTAAAATATAGTATGGTAAATGAATGTAATGGAGGACTTGCAGCCCAGCAGCGCTCTGCTTTTAATGGTATAATGGCCAGAGAAATCTTGCATAAGCCAGAGAGCGACTGACTAAACTTACAACATAAAACCCCCCTCCTGTCATTTTTTATAGGAACTGTAAAACATTTTATTGGATTTATGAGCTACATAATAGCCATGGAGAAAGTAACTTGAATTAGAACCAACTCTCAAGTATAATGTCAACTATAAACCCTTCTATTGCCCTGTTCCTTCAGCTTTTACTCTCACTTTTTTATTTTTACCAGGGGACTACATTACCATCAAATTCTTCATCATACTGCCGAAGCAATGGCTTCACAACGCACATAAATTCCCGTACAAATCTCAACCACAAAGTGCAGCAACAATGCAGCTGGGTGATATAAGGAACACAGAATTCTTCTGGCTAACCTTTTAAGTGCCAGCCAACAAATAAAATCAGCTTTCTGTTTAATCTCAGAGATGCTTTCTAGCTTTTTGTCCCAATGGTTCAAACAATTGGGGACAGCCCCCAGGGCTCATTTGCATCTTTGAGTGTTCCTGGTTCATGGGCTAGTTTTGTTAATGGTTATCTCTACACTGTGCAAGCCGTATACACTGCTTGGGAATTATCTTGATGATTGCTCTGCCTAACAGTGCTACTGGTTTTGTTTTGTTTTTTGTTATGAGTGTTATGAGTGTCCCCTCTGGTTTTGTTCTAGATTGGTCGGTACTAGTTATTTCTATTTTTTCTTGTTGGCCCTTGTCCTCATTGATTTCTCACCTGGCGCACTGGGGGGGGGGGGGGGGGGGGCATTAGGCGCTTTGTGCACTGTTGCCCCTTCATTTTTTCGTGGCTTTGATTTGAGCGAGGCTCCTATGAGCTCTGCCAATTGGCCGTGAGTGTGCGTCGGTGTTCACCGAGAGCAGACCGCCATCACACCTACTTGGGACAGTGTCCTGCACTCGGGTAACAGTTAGTCCAGGCTACCCAGTGGATGCTCATGTGCAGTGACAATCCTTCATCGCTGGGCCTGCATCATGATGTCCTCGCAGCGATGTGCATGCGCTGATGTCGCCTGGGTATTTATCAGAGCTGTCAGTGGCGTGTAAACACAGCTACAACGGCTCTGATCACTGGCTCTTTTTGGCATGCAATCAGACGGAGGTAAAGAGAAATACTTCTAGACCTTTTGATGTTCTGTTGTATGGCTCTACTTATGCCCTCGTCACTACCCATATGCATCCCTACAGGCACAATTCCTGGGCTGGACATTATTGATTCCAGCCAATCTTTGGGATTTGCAAATACTGGATGTTGTTCAAGTGACATCTTTGATACATTAAGAAGAATAATTTGGGAGTATTGGCCCCACCCCAGACTCACCAAGAGAGGAGAGGCAAGTGGACTATTGCGGTACATATACAGACGGTATAGCTAATAATACGAATCACTGGTAAAATTTCACAAAATTTATTCATACTAGCAAAAATAGCAAAAGGACAACAAGACATATATTTTAAAAAGGTTCAGATGACATGATATTTCAACATGTTTCGCGGGTTTACCGCTTCATCAGGACAATACATCTGTAAATATAGATCAAAATACAAAAATAAGTACCATATAGAGGATTTTTACACAATTGTAAAATGGTGAGAGTAAAATGGAGTAGTAGAACTGCTTACCCGAGCCTCGGAGGGTGTGCAGCAACGAGGCAGCCCGGCTAAGCCTCCCCCGGCGATTGGGAAGGGATATGAGACACCGGCCAGGGTCTAGATAGAGTAATATGGGGATGGATAATCATATGATCAATGCAAGTGTCAGTCATATATAGTGAGGTAATAGAAGGACAGCAAGAATAGGAGGAACATACCAGCGTGTAGGAAGGTCATGTCATGATAAGGGATAGGAATAGAGAGGAGGAAGTGAGAATAATTGGGGTGACGGAGAGATGGGGGGGGGAAGGGGGGGAAGAAGGGGAAAAGGAGGAAGGGGAAGGAAATGGGGTGTGGAGAGGGCATAAGGTACAAGGGAGAAACAGAAAGCAGTCCAGGACCAACGAGGGGTAAGAAATACAAAGGAAAGAGGTAAAAAAAACATAAAAGAAAATTGAGTAAAAGAAGTATCCATAAAAGAATTAAGTACCAAGATTCCACAGTGAGCAAATTACTGGTGAATGTGAAATAAAACCGTAAAGTGTTGAACAGAAAAACATCCATAAAAAACACATGGTGAGTAGGAAAAGTGAACAGGTGGGCAGTCAAAAGCTGTGAACAAGGAAGTGATAAGGGCAAAAAATAATAAAACTGACATTTACCTAGGTCATGCATGTATTAGTGTATGGAGCCCAGAGATCTAAAGCCATGGGGATATGTAGACATCACAGGTTTGAATAGGCCTGAGTTGACTGTATCAACATGCATAGCAACAGGCACAAGAACATAGAAAGCAATGTCCAAGATCTAAAAGGAGGAGATATATAATAAAGACATCATTGGCAACCAGTTCAGTATATTAATAGTGGTAAAGTATGGTGCGGCCATCTGTCACCTACAAATTCTTGCTGTCCTGCTATTACCTCACTATATATGACTGACACTTGCATTGATCATATGATTATCCACCCTCATATTACTCTATCTAGACCCTGGCCGGTGTCTCATATCCCCATCCCAACCACCGGGGGAGGCTTAGCCGGGGCTGCCTCGTTGCTGCACACCCTCCGAGGCTCGGGTAAGCAGTTCTTTACTCCATTTTACCCTCCCCATTTTACAATTGTGTAAAAATCCTCTATATGGTACTTATTTTTGTATTCTGATCTATAATTTACAGATGTATTGTCCTGATAAAGCGGTAAACCCGTGAAACATGTTGAAATATCATGTCATCTGAACCTTTTTAAATTATATGTCTTGTTGTCCTTTTGCTATTTTTGTATGAATACATTTTGTGAAATTTTACCAGTGATTCGTATTATTAGCTATACCTCCTGTATATGTACCGCAATAGTCCACTTGCCTTTCCTCTCTTGGTGAGTCTGGGGTGGGGCCCATACTCCCAAATTTTTCTTCTTAACTAATTTGGACGATGGTACATTTCATTGAGATTGTTTATCAATGATACCTTGTTTATTTTGTACTGTGAGGCCATACACTTTCTATTGATACATTATCCGCCCAGGTATGTATGCTGAACCTGCCTTGTCTTTTGCTCATACATGTGCAAATTACAATATTAAATCCTGATATCTTGTCTCCCATTTAAGATCATTGTATCTGAGATTTTTGGTTGGAGACTCTGCTGGACCTTCGCTGAGTGATCCGTATTTGACAATTTTTGGGCCTTTTGACAGCAGTCTTTTCAATTATTTATCCTTTTGATACATAGGACCCTCTCAGTTTTACACACTGTTTGGGTTACTAATACTTTCTTGGTACGTGACCTATGGTGCTCATTTTCTTGTGTTTTATGCAATTTTATTCTGATTTATTCTTGAGATGTATTTCTGTACTAATGCTTATTTAATGACATATATGCTTTTCTAATAGACACCTGGCTCTGTATGTTAAAAAACCCCTGAAGAAGGGCATCAAGCCAGAAACGTCGGGTTCATCCATTAGCCTACATGTGTCTGTATATGCATCATAATTTATATAAATGTTTATGCACTTTTTTGTCTCTGATGACTTAAAGTCTTTTATTGTAAATACTATTTTGTAATAAATTCTTGTTTTACACGATAAAATACTGTTTTTGGTCACTTTAAAAGTCCCACCCAACAAAGGAGGTTTTGTGTTCTACTAATTTTGGGATGCAGTGACCTGAAACATTCGATCTTGCAGGTCTTGGAATCTTTTTTCCTCGATTGGCCGGTACACCCATGCATGGGCCGTGCCACCATAGGCTTCTGTATTCTTTCTAAAACCTTCAATAAACAGAAGTAAAAATAAAAATACTATTAATCTGGGGAACCACCTCTATTCCCCAATCTCAGGATTTGTTTGCAGATAGTAGAAAGTTCAAAAATGTGTAAAAAATTAAAATTTTTATTCCAACAATATATTAAAGCATACAAAACTCTAAAAAATAGACACAAAACCCTGTGTCCTAGACATTTAGCTCTAAAATTACAGATGGAGTGACCTTTGGAAAATGGCCATTGTCAACTGTAACATATACCATCTGTATATTAGACATGTTTCACGGGAAAGACCACCGCTTCTTCAGGAGCTTGTTGTATGGTAATCTAGAGCAATCATCACATGTAATACTATAATTGAAAATAGAAAGAAAAAAGGCATTGATTACAACATAAAAAAAATTCTGCAATACATACAGTGGGGCAAAAAACTATTTAGTCAGCCACCAATTGTGCAAGTTCTCCCACTTAAAAAGATGAGAGAGGCCTGTAATTGTCATCATAGGTATACCTCAACTATGAAAGACAAAATGTGGAAAAAAATCCAGACAATCACATGTTTGATTTGGAAAGAATTTATTTGCAAATTATGGTAGAAAATAAGTATTTTGTCAATATAAAAAGTTCATCTCAATACTTTGTTATATATCCTTTGTTGGCAATGACAGAGGTCAAACATTTTCTGTGAGTCTTCACAAGGTTATCACACACTGTTGCTGGTATGTTGGCCCATTCCTCCATGCAGATCTCCTCTAGAGCAGTGATGTTTTGGGGCTGTCGCTGGGCAACACAGACTTTCAACTCCCTCCAAAGGTTTGCTATAGGGTTAAAATCTGGAGACTGGCTAGGCCACTCCAGGACCTTAAAATGCTTCTTAAGAAGCCACTACTTCGTTACCCGGGCGGTGTGTTTGGAATCATTGTCATGCTGAAAGACCCAGCCACGTTTCATCTTCAATGCCCTTGCTGATGGTAGGAGGTTTGCACTCAAAATCTCACGATACATGGCCCCATTCATTCTTTCATGTACACGAATCAGTCCTCCTGTTCCCTTTGCAGAGAAACGGCCCCAAAGCATGATGTTGCCACCCCCATGCTTCACAGTAGGTATGGTGTTCTTTGGTTGCAACTCAGCATTCGCTCTCCTCCAAACACGACGAGTTGTGTTTCTACCAAACAGTTCTACTTTGGTTTCATCTGACCATATGACATTCTCCCAATCCTCTTCTGGATCCAAATGCTCTCTAGCAAACCTCATACGGGCCCGGACATGTACTGGCTTAAGAAGGGGGACACGTCTGGCAATGCAGGATCTGAGTCCCTGGCAGCGTAGTGTGTTACTGATGGTTACTGAAGGTAGCCTTTGTTACGTTGGTCTCAGCTCTCTGCAGGTCATTCACTAGGTCCCCCCGTGTGGTTCTGGGATTTTTGCTCACCATTCTTGTGATCATTTTGAACCCATGGGGTGAGATCTTGCGTGGAGCCCCAGATCGAGGCAGATTATCAGTGGTCTTGTATGTCTTCCATTTTCTAATTATTGCTCCCACAGTTGATTTCTTCACACCAAGCTGCTTGCCTATTGCAGATTCAGTCTTCCCAGCCTGGTGCAGGTCTACAATTTTGTTTCTGGTGTCCTTCGACAGCTCTTTGGTCTTCACCATTTTGGAGTTTGGAGTGTGACTGTTTGAGGTTGTGGACAGGTGTCTTTTATACTGATAACAAGTTCAAACAGGTGCCATTAATACAGGTAATGAGTGGAGGACAGAGGAGCCTCTTAAAGAAGAAGATACAGGTCTGTGAGAGCCAGAAATCTTGCTTGTTTGTAGGTGACCAAATACTTATTTTCCACCATAATTTGCAAATAAATTCTTTCAAAAATCAGACAATGTGAATATATTATATAATGCAGACAGTATCTCACAAAAGTGAGTACACCCCTCACATTTTTGTAAATATTTTATTATATCTTTTCATGTGACAACACTGAAGAAATGACACTTTGCTACAATGTAAAGTAGTGAGTGTACAGCTTGTATAACAGTGTAACTTTGCTGTCCCCTCAAAATAACTCAACACACAGCCATTAATGTCTAAACCACTGGCAACAAATGTGAGTACACCCCTAAGTGAAAATGTCCAAATTGGGCCTAACGAGTTGAAAGAGGCATTGGCCCAGGAAAAATATGTCTGTCCAAGCAAATGCTGCAAAGTGTAATTTCTGTGTATGCATGTATAACACACCGTAGCAAAGGGTGCAGAGCATCTGAATCAGGACCTCTCAGGGTTGGAACTAGGTCATGGCAGGAAGGTTCTATTATAATACCAATAGATCACTGTAGAAACAGAAAGGAGAGCGTGTTGTTCAGCAACTGAAAACCAGAAATACAGACTCTAGAGGGCAATGTGTTTTCAATAGCTGTTTATTAGGGGTTTTTTTTTAGCTCTCTACAAGCTTGCTCTATCTTAATTTAAAGAACACATAAAAAAAGGCACTGCAGATAAAAGAATCAACATGCTTGCTGAATGAGGGAAAATAAGTTTCATATTAAGCAACCTAGAGAGTTGAAAGACCTCAGTCTTGTGACTAGTAATAAGATTAGAAGACCCATAAAATACTGCTGTGCTAATGCCCGGTTAAGGGCGAGACTTGCTCGGGAGTCCCCCCGACTCTTCATTGCCCCACGATTCATTTTTTTTTACCTAAAGTAAAAAACCAAAGAACATGCATACCAGAGGACAGGTGAAACATTCTGAAAAACAAAATTATTACATAAAAAAATTAATAAATGGAGTAGCTATACAGTCAATAAAAACATTTTTACTATGGTAGTTTTTGTGGTTAACATAAATGAGAGTCAATTTGCTTTTAAGAACCACAGTTGCTTGATAAAATATTTGGGGGCAAAATTACTAAACTAGTAGAGAATTTTCTCCTTGCAAAGTGCATGCTCACCTACCTTAGTGAATTAGGTGTTTACTTGTTAATCATAAGCAAGGCAAAATCCTGTGTGTTAGAGACGTTTCACAAAACATGGTTCTACTGGGCCGACTATACCTCTTCTCCTAGTTATATATCGCAGACCTCGCTATCTGAACCTGGCTGGTTCATAGCCTCCACTCTTGGAGCCTTGACATGTACCTTCTGAGGGGTATCCTCCGGGAGCATTCGCCCCCTAGGGCCACTGTATGATACCACTAGGGTTGGGTCTCTGATTGCAAATCCCTTTTCTCTCTTCTTCTTTCTGAACCGTACTCCAGAGTCTCTGAGTTATAACTCTATATATAAGTGGAAGGCGAATCCTGACAGTGAATGAGGGGACCTTGCTTTTTTTGTGGTAGGGAAACCTCTTGCAGTAAGCGGACCCATTCTGGTCCATTTCCCTGAATCTTGAATCCCTGAATACCATTTGGACAGGGGGCTTCCCCTGCAGACGGGCTGATTTGCCCTGTTTGTATTTCTATACTCTATGTTTGTATTTTGCCAAAAACTTTAAATAAAGAATTATATAAAAAAGAAAATTCTGTTTTTTTTTTATTCTCTTGCACATGATTGTCTAGTCAAAGTTGACTACAGACACATCTCCTCATATTATGGAACTCAGGTGAGGGGGTTTAGGGGGCCACTTGTTACCTGATTCTGCCCTGTGCGTTCCCCCATTGATGCTACAGTATGTGAGGGTAAAGGGTGATGCAGGAACCAGAGAACACATTTGCACACCCATTAAAATATATTTTTTAGCCTCCTCTTTCTCTTTCTTCTTATCTTTTCCTTTCCTCTTATCTTTTCCTTTGGACATCTTTCATTTCCCTCTTTAGACGTTATCTGAAGACATGTGGTCGGAGCCTTCTGGGGTACTCCTCTGAGACCCTTCCCACGGTCATTACCCTCCTTTGTAAATGATTGTACTCAGGCCAGCCATCAGAAATTGTGGGGCCCCTTATACAGCTTTAGGCCTGGGCCCCCCACATTCCCCAGGGTCCTGCCCACTGGCCGTCTCACTAAATCTGCCCACTAGCCATCCCACCAAGTCCTTCAGTGCCTCAGCCCCCCTCACACCTGTATGCTCTCAGCCCCCCCTTCCCCCTCACACCCGTACGCTCTCAGCCCCCCTCACACCTGTACACTCTCAGCCCCCATACACATGTATGCTCCCAGCCCCCCTCACACCTGTATGCTCTCAGCCCCCCTCATACCTGTACGCTCTCAGGCCCCCTCACACCTGCACGCTCTCAGCCCCCTCTCACACCTGTACGCTCTCAGCCCCCCCTCACACCTGTACGCTCTCAGCCCCCCTCACACCTGTACGCTCTCAGCCCCCCTCACACCTGTACGCTCTCAGCCCCTCCTTACACCTGTACACTCTCAGACCCCCCTCACACCTGTACGCTCTCAGCCCCCTCACACCTGTATGCTCTCAGCCCCTCCTTACACCTGTATGCTCCCACCCCCTCACACCTGTACGCTCTCAGCCCCTCCTTACACCTGTACGCTCTCAGCCCCCCCTCACACCTGTACACTCTCAGCCCCCCTCACACCTGTACGCTCCCAGCCCCCCTCACACCTGTGCGCTCCCAGCCCCCCTCACACCTGTACGCTCTCAGCTCCCTCACACCTGTACGCTCTCAGCCCCCCTCACACCTGTACGCTCTCAGCCCCTCTCACACCTCCATGCTCTCAGCCCCTCTCACACCTCCATGCTCTCAGCCCCCTCACACTTGTACGCTCTCAGCCCCCCTCACACCTGTACACTCTCAGCCCCTCCTTACACCTGTACGCTCCCAGCCCCACCTCACACCTGTACGCTCTCAGCCCCCCTCACACCTGTAAGCTTTCAGCCCCCTCACACCTGTATGCTCTCAGCCCCCTCACACCTGTAAGCTCTCAGCCCCCTCACACCTGTATGCTCTCAGCCCCCTCACACCTGTACGCTCTCAGCCCCTCCACATCTGTACTCTCCCAGCACCACTCACACCTGTACTCTCCCAGCACCACTCACATATGTATATATGACAATCACATACACACACACACAGGCATGTATACACACACAAGACATGTACACGTACAGAGACATGTATACTCACAGGCATGTATACACACAGGTATGTACACACACAAGACACGTACACACAGGCATGTACACACACAGAGACATGTACACACAGAGAGACATGTACACAGTCACACACGAAGCCTCCCCCTTGCACAACAGCCCTTATTTGTAAGGTGGTCCTAGTCCCAGCTCTTGTTTCCACATGCAGAGGGGTACACATGCAGGAAATGGCCAGAGGTGGCAGCAAAGAGCCCGACATCAGCTCAGGGCAGAGCAGCAGCCTGCTGACTCTCACACATACAGGATCATCCATGGAGCTCCTCTGCACTCGTCTCGCCTTCTCACATCCCTGCCAGTCGGCCGGGCCCATCCAGACACTGGGGCCCCTTACAAGTGTATGGGCTGTACCCCCTGATGGCGGCCCTCATTGTACTATAACTACCTTATTCTCCTCTACACTTCCTCTACTTATGATGTAATGTTATCATCTGGTTAACATGTACAAAGACTCAATTTCATTGTCATTGTCTCTCATGCAATGTTTGTTATTATCTACTTCTAATAAAAAATATTGAATGAGAAAATATATTGTTAGAAACAACTAGAAACCTTTAGCTAACAGGGCGCCGCTGTCAATGGAAGATTGCAGCTTCTCAGAAGGTACTGTATGCTGCATCTCCTGAGCTACTTTACATGCAATTTCATGTTTTGGGTAAACCTTTTAAGTCGATCAGATGCTTAAAGATTTAAAAAAATCAAAAGTAATACAGATTTTCTTTACTATGGGATGTAAGATAATGAACCTACTGAGGAGTGCACTATTTGTTCCTCGCCTCAACATTTCAGTTCCCTATGTTTTTTTTTTTTTTTTTATCTTTTGCTTGAAAGGCTAATAAAAGAATGGGTGAAACAAAGTCATAAGCCGGCTCTGTCTGAAATCTATGTCATCTCGTCTCCAGAGAAGTAACAGACCATTTCCATGTCTGGCCCGACAGTAACACCTGAACTGGCAAGAGCGCAATTCCACTTGATTTATAGAATAACTGCGTGACAAATGATGACAAAAATAAACTTTTACTGCACCTAGCTCCTCTTTTATTTATGAAATTTGGCCATGTAGTGAAATCTTTTATCTGCAAGTTGTAACGCAGAGTGGAAATGAGCAATTATGATGGGGTAGTAGTGATCTGCCAGTAGAGGCCGAGTCAGTTGGAAATGGATAGAGGGAGAATAGTCGCCGCACTATGATAAATGTGAACATTGCTTTGCTGACAGATGATCTAACAGGTGTTCATAACAACTATATAAGAGGATTTATTTATGACCAGCCACAGCCGCAGCAGTGTAAATCAAACAGAGCAGCTGCACTCCACTGAAACCAAGTCCCCGATGGAGGCGCTGAGCAAGAACCCAACAACACAATTCATTCTAGAATCTCAATCATCAAATAACAAGTTTCACTTAATTATGCTGTTGCATATAACACACAATTAGATCAATTAGGAAACTCACTTTTTGCGGTTGCAGAAAGCTAGTTCAGGCCAAGAGATATTTTTAAAGCATAGCAAAGAAAACAAGTTTGCCGACTTAAAAACAAATGTTATTTTTTTTTTCTCGGTAAAGGGTCATTTGGGTTAAGTTTAGGCCTGGTTCACATCTATACCTTTTTTTAGTGCGTTTTCAGTTTTGCAGAAACACACTACAGTCCATTTTTTCCATGGTTTCCTATGGCTGTAGTTCACATCTGTACATTTTAAGGAAAGGGCCAGGGATTTTTTTCTAGTTTTTGGTTCCATAGACTTCAATGGATGAAAAATGTGTATTGAAAAACGCAAAATGCACCTGAAATATGCAAACTGTAACCTGCATAGGTGTGTACCAGGCCTTACACAGGCTTCAAAAGCAGGCGTTTCATGAGCGCTTTTGAAGCTCCAAGAATGCTTGTCATAATTGTGTGCATTTTAGCGCCCAGTGTTGCACCAGCATCACATCATTGACATGTGTTGTTTGCCAGGTTTTGCAGCTTCCCAAATGCTTCTATTGATGTCAATGTATATGTGCTGCAAACACAACATAAATGCCCTTTTGACATTTGCAGTGCATTTAAAACGCATTTAAAAAGCATTACCAGCTGAGATTATAATATAAGAATCCATGCAATAAAAAAACAACACGGGGCGTTTGGCAAGTGTGTAACATGGCGCAAACGCACCATTAACGCATAGTAGAGATGGGCTGAACACCCCCCCCCCCCCCTGTTCGGTTTGCAGCAGAACTCCCAAACAGGGGAAAAGTTCTAACCCAAATGGCAAACCCCATTGAAGTCTATGGGACCTGAACAGGAAAAATCAAAAGTGCCCATTTTGAAGGCTTATATGCAAGTAATTGGCCATAAAAGGGGTATGGGGGTACAGGTACTGCCCTGTGGGACATATATCAATGCAATTTTTTTTTTTTTTAAAGGATCGTTTTTTTTCAAGAGCAATGATTTTAATGATGCTGAAAGTGCAACAACAAAAAAAGAAAAAATCCTTTAAATATAGTGCCGGGGGGTCCCTTAGTCTGCCTGTAAAGTGGAACACCTGTAGCATGCATAGAACATGCTGCAGCAAAAATGACATTTCTAAAGCAAAATGAGTCAAATCACATTTAAATTGACTTGTGGTTGCAATTGCCGGGACCCAACTATTGAAAAAAAAAAATGAAAGAAAAAAAACGGCGTGGGGTCCCCCCCCATACCAGACCCTTCAGTCTGCGGGCAGGGGACTCATCGGAATCTGGTAGCCCCCTTTCATAACCATGTACCCCTACCCTTTCACCAAAAAAGTGCCAAAAAGTAATAAACACAGTTTTTGACAATTCCCCTGATGTAAATCCATTGTCAATCAGGCCGCCCGCCGCACACGAAAAAGAACCAAAAAAAAAATGCTTCGCCTTCATTGACTGCCAACCGCCAAATGCCTCCTCTGCCATTTAACAGTTCTTATATAGGTAAGGGCTGGGGGCCACCTGGCAATGTCACCGCCCACCTTGTGACTTGACGGACTGGTACATGCTGGGTCGGTGGATTTACATCGGGGGACACTTTTTTTATTTTTTAATAAAGGAGTTGTCAAAAACTGTCTGTGTTTTTATTACTTTTGAATGGGTAGGATTTGTTAGAGGGTCTTCCAGATTCTGATAAGCCCCCGCCCACAGACCCCCTCAACCACAGCCCAGGGTTGTGGGGAAGAGACCCTTGTCCCTAGCAACACAGGGACAAGGTGCAGAACCTCCCCTTCCCCAAAGCACCCCCCATGTTGAGGGCATGTGGCCTGGTATGATTCAGGAGGAGGGGGCGCTTGCTCGTCCCTCCCCCTTTCCTCACCTGCCAGACTGCATGCTTGGATAAGGGTCAGGTGTGGATTTTGGGGGGCCCAACACTGTTTTTTTTTACCGCCAAATTTTCTTTTTTCATTCAGCTGTCATCGGGAAAGCCCGTTGACAACAAGCTTTTATTGCTCCCTGATTGCGCCCCAAAGCTTTGACCAATCAGGGAGCAGAATGCACTGTGCAGTGCATTGCAAGGTGTTCGGAAAGGGCAAACACCTGCTGAACACCCTGCAAATTCGGGTGTTCCCAGAACGGGCCAAACAGCCAATGTTTGGGCCAAACCGTTCACCCAACACTACGCATCAGGTGCAATAATGGATTCTCAAATTTCTTTGCATGTCTAAATGATCTCTTTGATGTGTAAAGAAATTTTAGCACCCATTAACGCACTTAATGAGTTAAAATGTGTTATCAGTGTGTTTTGGTGCGTTTTTAAAGAGTTTGTTAAAAAATGCTTGCCAGACACTCCCTCTGTGTTGGATTTTTGTTGTAAGGATTTTTGAGTTTGGTGCCCCCTTGTGACTAAACTATAATACAACAAACTGTGGTATTTTTGTGGTAGGGAACCCTCTTGCAGTAAGCAGATCTACTCTTGTCCATTTCCCTGAATCTTGAATCCCTGAAGACCATTCAGACAGGGGGCTTCCCCTGCAGACAGGCTGATTTGCCCTGTTTGTATTTTTGTACTGTATTCTAGTATTTTGCCAAAAACTTTAAATGAAGAATTATATGTAAAAAAAAAAACCTCTGTGGCTACTTATATACCACCCCCATGAATTGTTGACAGATACCCTTCTGTTTCAATCTTTTTATTAAAGATTTTGACAAAAGGTATAAGATAGACATATTACCAACAGTAACAATTTACTGGAAGCTTCGTTATGCATAAGGAGAACACAAGAGATGAAACAAACAAACAAACCATAGAGGAGAGTATCCAGGTACTGTTAATTCTAGAAGTGAGAGGAGTGTACCAAAAGTCCAATTAGACATAAGGAATCATATTCCCAATACCCTTAAGTCTCACTGTCACGTACCTTACAGCGGAGCCTGAAATTATGAGGGTGGCCTCTTGCAAGGTTCCGGTTCAAGCACCCCTGGTGGTGGGTACAGGGAGTGCAAGGATAACGAAAGGGAGCAGGTGCCTGCAGGCAGGAGGCTGGAACTTGGAGATACAGGAACCTCTGCTGAGGAGATGTGGAAACTGATGACCAAACTTGTTCAGCGGGAGCCAGATAAGGATCAACTGCAGAATCAGGAACAGGCAGGAGTCGGCAACAGGCTGGCAGCAGGGTACCAAATCAGAAGGCAAAACCGTAGTCAAAAACAGGCAGAGGTTGGCAACAGACAGGCAGCGGGGTACAGAATTAGGAGGCAGATCCGTAATCATAAGTTCAAGCCAAGATCAGTATTGCAGGTAGAGGCAGGTTCAGCAGGCAGGGAAGATCCAAGAGAATGGTCAGAAAATAGCCGGGTTTTCAGGAACAAGGTCAATCAGGCAGGGTAACAACAGGAACACAGGAACAAGCTGAAGACAATCCAGCACTGATGCTAGGCAGACTCTCTGTTTAAATAGGGTGCTGTGTGCCAGGATTTGCGCCAGCGTACGTGCGTGTGCACATGCGCATTAGCACATGCGCGTTAGCACATTGGCGATTTGGCACTCGCGCGCGCGCGTTCGCATAGAGGTGCCATTGTGCATGCCCACCCTGGATCTCAATTGTGTCTGGCTATGGTTCCGTGCATGCACATTGGCATTAGCAGAACGAGGATTGACAGCTGCCGCACGGAGACGAGTGCTTGCTGTGTGAGTTCTCTGACACTCACTCATGTAACAAGGGTACATTTCCATATTTGATGTAGCACATCCTGGTCCATTCCTGGACTGAAGGTAAAGAACCCTCCATATGCTACGAAAGAGCTTGTTGCCTATACCTAATGTTATTGTAATAAGAGATGTGTTCACTGGTTCAAACCTGGAGTACACCCCTCACAGTCACAATAGCTGTCGGCCCCCTTTGCAGGGGGGACGATCACATTATGTAAACCCCTAGAATAAGGCTTTTCCCTGAGTTGTCAAAAGCAGGAAGTGTAGTTACCAATAGAGAAGAGAGGCCAGTACGCGCAGAAAACGGTGAAAGAAAAAAAGGGGTATAAAAGAAAAAGGGGGGGAGACTCGGCGCTCCAACCTTTACAGACCAATAGACAATCAAAGCGGGTAGTGTGCTGGGATCAGCAGCCATATATTTGATCCACGGGTCCCATACCTTCTCAAACACCTTCGACAGGTATCCTTCTTCCATCTAACTGATGGATGTTGAGGTTGGATGGTTTTTGAAAAAAGGAAAACAACTGTGTAGCCTTATGGAAAGTAAAACACTGATATTTTCTGCTGTATATGTTAAAGTGGTTGCAAAGCCTTAAAGTGATTGTAAGGGTTTGTTTTCTTTGCTTTTAAAATAACAAACATATCATACTTACCTCCACTGTGAAGCTCGTTTTGTACAGAGCAGCCCCGAACATCCTCTTCTGGGGTCCCTCGGTGGCTCTCACGGCTCCTCCCCACATCAGATAACCCCCTAGGAGAAGGGGGTTATCTTGCGAGCTTGCTCCGGAGTCCAACATTTGGCAGCTAGAGCCGCCAAATGTATGACTAGGCCCCGCCCCCCGCATCATTGGATTTGATTGACAGCAGCGGGAGCCAATGGCTCAATTCAATATCAATTTATCCAATCAAGAGCCGAGAACCCCCTGCAGAGAGACAGTGTGTCCCTGCCCGGTCAAGTTCCATGGCTCAGGTAAGTAAAAAGGCAGGGGGGGGGGATTTGGCTGGGGGTTGGTGTTTATAGGATAGGATGCATGAAGGTGCAAAAACACAAAGGTTTACAACCCCTATAAAGTTTTTCACCTTAATGCATTCTATGCATTAAGGTGAAAAACCTTCTGTGCTGCAGCAAACCCCCTTTTTCTTACCTGGGCCCAGTCTTGCTGTCTGTGTCAATGGAGGCAAGCAGCGGGACTCGGGTGCGAGCCTGCATGGTGCCCCCATGGAAAGCGGCTTTCCATAGAGGCACCGATGAAGAGGGGGAGCCTGGAGCGCCGGCGGGGGACCCCAGAAGAAGAGGATCAGGGCTAGTCTGTGCAAAAGCATTGCCCAGAGCAAGAAAGTACAACGTTTGTTATTTTATTCCAAAAAAAAAACCTTTACTACCACTTTAAGTAAAACTATACACATTATTTTTAAGAGATTTTAATGAATTTTTGATAAAGAATTTTTTTTTAACTGCTTGCTGCCCGCCCACCGCCAAATGAATGAGGGGTGGTGCTGCTCTTGTTCTGGGATGACATCATATGCGTCTCATGCGCCCACGGGGGTCGCGCCATGTTGCTAGCACTCGGAGCGACCCCGATCTCTAGAAAGAGCCGCGCCAGTGGCTCTTTAACCATGTGATCGACTGTGTCCCATCACAGCCGCTCACATGTAAACAAGGAAGTGCCGTAATCGGCGCTCCTCGCCTCGCACTGACAGAGTGTGTGGCGAGGAGAGTCGATCAGCAGCATCTCCACGTAGGGGGACATCTAGGAATGTAATCAGGGCACTGATCATCAGTGCCCCAATTACAATATTGCAAAATAGTGTCACAAATCAGTGCCCACCAATGCCAGCTATCAGTGCCCACCACTGCCCACAAGTGCCACCAATCAGTGCCCATTAGCGATGTCAGTCAGTGCTGGCAAACAATGCCGCCTATCACTGTTGTCAATGCCCATCAGTGCCACCCATCAATGCCCATCAGTACCGCCTATCCGTGCCACCTATCAGTGCCCATAATTGCAGCATATTAGTGCCTCCTCATCAGTAACACCTAAACAGTGCCCATAAGTGCCACCTCATCAATGTCCACCAGTTCAGCTTATCAGTGCCGCCTCATCAGCGCACATCAGTGAAGGTGAAAAATTACTTAGTTACAAAATTTACTGACAGAAATAAAGTAAAAAAACATTTTTTTTTTCAAATTTTTTTTTTTGGTAAAAAATAAAAAACCCAGATGTGACTAAATACCACCAAAAGAAAGCTCTATTTGTTTGAAGAAAACAATACAAAATTTATTTGGGTACAGTGTAGCACGACCGCGCAATTGTCATTCAAAATGCGACAACGCTGAAAAATGGCCTGGGCAAATGGTTACAGAAATCTGTATTTGTGTCAGCACTATAAAATTCCCAGATTTGAACAAGTTGGTATCTACTGTATGTCAGATAGGATGCCTCCCACAAGGGACAAGACAAGGTTCTCCAGGCACAGTGTTTTCATGTTGGGAAGGAGGGAACCTTGTGGCAATCTATGCCATATGCATGCCCTACCTTTCGCTCCTGCGCTATTCACAGTCAGCATGAGGCCGAAAGAAGGAGAGTATACAGCAGCGATAAATCCACATCACTGTGTACTTCCGGGTACATGTAAAACCTGATGGGCAGACCTGGAGCTGTGCATTGACAGGAAGACAAGTGTGGTGGCAGCAGGGAGGGGAATCTCAGCTGCAGAAGATGATCAGGCGCACACATCTGGGGGGGCACTGGGTGACCGTGTCCCGGCACTGCATATAATGGAGGTAGGGGCAGACGTTAAATCATCCACCCATCCTCTGATCAAATTTCATTTGGTTGATGGAGGAGGATTTCACCTAAGAGAAGAGGCATCAGCACAATGGACACATGCTACTGACTGTTAGTTATGTCCCTTGTGCTGATTTTTGGGTTATTTATTGTAACTGCACTTAGGCCAGTGGCGGAACTACCAGGGTCGCAAATTCACACTCATGACTAGGCCCTGGCATTCTGCCACTCTTGTGGGGCCCCAGCAGTGTTGCCGATCACATGGCTCTGAGCGTCTCTCACGCAGCCTAGAGCCTGCACTGACAGTTCCCCCTCACCCCTACGGATGGGTAAGGAGAGAGCCAACCTTGATTATCAGTGTAAACAAAGTACTGACAGTTTTGCCGGTTAATGGTTCTTTCCCTTCCACAGACACAGCATTGGAGGAAAGGGCTGCCAATAATGAGCACGTCTGTTTACATGTGATCAGTTGATTACATGGTAAGGGGCCTCTGCGATTGGCCCTTTACTGTGATCAGCTGTGTCACAGAGCGTGCTAGATGTGTGCCCTAGGAGGCAAGTGGGAGGCAGGGTTCTAGGAGGATGTCCATGGACGCCCTCCCAGAACTGTAAGTGCAGACAGAAGGGGAGGGGGTCAGGGGAACCCTTCATGGTTTCTCCACCAGGCCCTGAAGGTTAGTTACACCTCTAACTTAGGCTTCATATGAGTTTTTAAACTCACACTTTATATTTTTCTTTTACCAACAAACATTTAAAGTGGAAGTCCACCCTAACATTCTCCCCTGCAATCATTAATGTGAGCTAAGTTCAGCCTTATGCCTATTAAAATGAAAAAATCCCAGTTTTTCTACCTTTATTTTGCAGAATCCAGCACCATCACATGACTTCGAATCTACTTCCTCTTGAGACAAAAATCAGCCAGTGGGTGTGGTTCCTGAAAGCTAGTGACATCACTTACAGGGAGGGACACTGTTCCTGTGTAGCCAGTAGGTGCATACAGGATGGGAGGAGCTAATCATAGGTTCCTTCCCAGTGTTCTCTCATTGTACATCCTAATACATGAGAAAATGATGAATTAAAAAGCCCCATTCACACAGGACACGGGGGGGGGGGGGAGGTGCAGGACACATATATAGTATAGCTGTGCACAGGAGAAGGGAGCATGACATGGGTGGGGGGGATCCGTCAGTGTAGCTGGAAGTGCTCGGGGGTACAGGCAACCACATTAAGGTTCTGTTTCCACTAGTGGGACTTGTCATGCGACTTTGGACACAAAGTTGCATGACACGTCACAGTCCATTGATTTCAATGGCACCCGTTCCCATCTATGCGACTTTAAAAAGGGACCTGCAATGATTTGATGCGACTTTTGATGTGCCTATGATCTGTAGAGTGTAAAGTTGGATCAAAGCTGCAAATTTGCATCAAAATCGCACTCAATCGTGCAACTTTGGGGTCACGATAGTGGGAAGGTGACTTGTCAAGCGACTGCCCAAAGTCGCATGACAAGTCACAGCCCATTGATTTTAATTGTACCTGATCCCATCTATGCGACTTTGAAAAGGTACCTGCAATGCTTTGAAGCGACTTTTGATGCAACTGTGATCCAGAGACTGTAAAGTTGGATCAAAGCTGCACTCCAAATTCACACTCTAGCCTTAGGCTACGTTTTTACTATTGTGACTCCAAAGCTGTACGATTTAGAGTGTGGCTTTGATCCAACTTTACACTTTGGATTGGATCAAAGTTGGATCAAAGTTGCATTAAAGTAGTGCAGGCACCTTTTCAAAGGCGCATACAGACATCTCAAGTCTCCTGACGAACCGCGGGACACTCCCACATTTGACGGTGGGCTCATGGACATCCGCGAATGCAGCACGATCTCCTGGCTGAGCCTGCACTGTCACTCAGCCTGGAGTAATCACAAACAGCGGGTGTCTCCCGCTGTGTCATGCAGCTGCATTCTTAACTGTTTGGCGGCCGTCCACTGTAGCAAAGCCCCGCCTCTACATCCATGATGGATGAAACACTGATTCAATTTCCCAGCATTGTATCAGTGTTCAGTTGACCGGCTTTAATGGATGAGGAGGCGGAGCTTTGTTACAGTGGACGGCCGCCGAACAGTTTAGACTGCAGCTGCATGACACCCGCTGTGTGTTATCAAGGTACTGGCAAGGCTGCAGATGGGCACAGTGAGGCTGGATTGTTGGCACAACGAGGCTGCAGATGGGCACAGTGAGGCTGCAGATGGGCACTGATGGGGATACAGATGGGTACAGTGAGGCTGCATTGTTGGCACTGATGAGGCTGCAAATGGGCACAGTGAGGGTGCATTGTTGGTGAGTGTGACACATTATCTTTTAAAGTATTATTTTATTATAGCATTTTATTATGAATGGGGGGTTGTCGGCACTGAGTGTGACCTCCCTGAAATTAGTTTTTTTCAGGTTGGCATGTCTGCGGATAGATGGGGAAAAAAATAATTTTTGACTGGATTCCACTTTAAAGTTGAAGCCATATAACGGTTTGTAGGAAGTGGGCGTCTCTATGTGTGCTGCAGTAAGCAGAACATACTTACCAGGCTTGCCTGTTCTCTGTCTCTCTCAGGCAACTAATAACCAAAACGAGGAAGACAGGAAGTTATCCTTCTAAACTGACTTAAACTGGCCATACACTTATAGATTATCTGCAGCTTTTCTTTGGTTAGATGGAAAAAGTGGGAGATTCCTCCATCCACAAAGTTTAGGGAACATGGAAAAATCTGTTGCACTTTTTCCATCTAACCATAGAAAAGCTGCAGATAATCTATAGGTGTATGGCCAGCTTTAGGCCTCACGTATGCTGCTGCTGGTAAATGGACGTTTAGGGGCAGTTGGGCATTTTTTTCAGCTTCCCCTGAACTCTCCTCTGTTATCTTATCAGTACATGTAAACAGGGTCGTTTCTAGGCAGTTGAGTTTAGAAGGATTGTTTTGGAAAGCAAAAAAAAAATGCGTTCAGGATAGATGTTCAGAGGCATTTGAAACGGCAAATGCCTGTAACAGCGTGTAAATGCGGTAACGCGTGTTTAGCCACATATCGTTTACAGGAATTTTTCGTTTACAGGCATTTTTTGCTTTTTAACTATTTGAAAAAAAATCAAAGAAAATTCAAAAAGCAAACGCGGCATGTAAACGCAGTAAAAAGGACGTTTTTAAATGTCGGTTACTATCTGTCAAGTTACATTGTTTAGGGGAGGTTGTAAAATGTCCCATGTACATTAAGCCTAAGATCCCATTCACACAGGGACGACTTGTCAGGCGACCTAGTCGCCTGACAAGTCGCCTCCTGTTCTGTGCTATGGAACCGTTCTAAGGGGAGCGACGCAAGTCGCTCCGACTTAGAAAAAGGTTCCTGTACGACTTCGGGGGCGACTTGCATAGACTTCTATACAGAAGTCGTTTTGCAAGTCGCCCGGGCAGTCGTTTGCAGGTCGCCTCGCTGAGGCGACCTGCAAGTCGTGTTGCCCCTGTGTGAATGGGGTCTGAGGATAGGAGGGATGGGGGCAGGGCTGGGCAAGACAGGTGGTTAGAATGAACAGTAGGCATGTCTGTGCAGGAGAGAAGGACATTTTCAGGACGTGAGCGGCAGCTTGCAGAATTTCGATAAAGGGAAATAAGGTTGTCCCTGAAGAACAGCAAGAAGCTGATTGCCTAGCTTTGATTAGACTTTCTAAGCTTGGCAATCAGCTATACAGAAAATGAATAATGCCAAAGATAAAGATATTTTACATATAATTAATAGAAAAATTTTCATTTTTGACTGGACTTCCACTTTAACACTTGAGAAAAGAATGCCAAAGCATTGTCATCTGAAGTAAGCTTCCTTCCTTGTGGCTTTCTTTGTTTGAGGGCTCAGACAGGACCATCCCATTAGGGGGAAATCACTCTTCTGCCTCCAATACTTGTATAAATATGTGAAAAGTGTGGTGTGCATTTGTTTTCAGGCCCCCTGAGTCAACACTTTGTAGAACCACCTTTCACTGCAATTACATCACTGCACTAATCCCAGAAGGATGGGCTGCTACATAAAGCTTATAAAATTATAAGCTGGCCGGCTCGGTTTCATCGCATTTGGACTTTCTTTCCTTTTACTGTATATATATATATATATATATATATATATATATATATATATATTAGGGGTGCAACGGATCAAAAAACTCATGGTTCGGATCGTTCCTCGGACCAGGAGTAACGGTTCGGATCATTTTCGGATCAACAAAAAAAAAATCTCCCCCACTGTAATATCCACAATCTCCCTATTGGCAGGGTGTGGCAGAGTATTGCATGGGTATTGGCAGGGTTTTGTGAGGGCATGGCAGAGTATTGTCAGGGCGTTGTAGCAGGGCATTGCAGAGTATTGGCAGGGCATTGCAGAGTATTGGCACTGCTGCCATCCGATCTCTCCCCTCTACTGTACAGATCAGTACACAGAGGGGAGAGAGGAACCGACGTCATGACATGACGCCGGTTTGTTACAAGTGATCGCTCCGTCATTTGACGGAGCGATCACGTGCTAAATGGCCGCTGGATGTACCAAGATGGCCGCCGCTCCGGAGCTAGGCCGAAGCCGTGGCCTTTCCTATGGCCGAGGCCACAGAGCGCTCTGCGGATTGCGGGTGTCCCGTACGGATCAACCTCCGCGGATCGGATCATGGATTGATGACGATCCGTTGCACCCCTAATATATATATATATATACACACACACAGTGCATATAAAAAGTCTACACACCCCTGGTAAAATGTCAGGTTTCTGTGATATAAAAAAAATTAGACGAAGATAAATTATGTCAGAAATTTTTCCACCTTTAACTGCTTGCCGACCAGCGCACGCCGATGTACGGCGGCACAATGGCACGGCTAGGCAAAAGGACATACCTGTAAGTCATTTTGAAATTGCCGCCGTGCCATTACGTGCGCGCCAGCCAGGAGCTCTGTGAATCGGGTCGCGGGTCCCGCGGACTCGATCGCCGCGGGGATACCCACGATCGCCTCACGGAGAGGAAGAAGGGGGAGATGCTAAGGTAAACAAGCATCTCCCCGTTCTGCCTAGTGACAGGACACTGATTTCTGCTCCCTGTGATCGGGAGCAGCGATCAGTGTAGTGACACTGCTAGCCCATCCCCCCAACAGTTAGAACACATCCCTAGGATACATTTAACCCCTACAGCGCCACCTAGTGTTAACCCCTTCACTGCCAGTCACATTTACACAGTAATCAATGCGATTTTAATCGCACAGATCGCTGTATAAATGTGAATGGTCCCAAAATCATGCCAAAATTGTCCGACGTGTCTGCCATAATGTCTCAGTCAAGATAAAAAAACGCTGATCGCCGCCACTACTAGTAAAAAAAAATAAAATAAATAAAAATGCCATAAAACTATAGCCTATTTTGTAAACGCTATAACTTTTGCGCAAACCAATCAATAAATGCTTATTGCGATTTTTTTAACCAAAAATATGTAGAAGAATACGTATTGGCCTAAACTGAGGAAAAAAAAATGTTTTTTTATATATTTTTGGGGGATATTTATTATTGCAAAAAATAATGCATTTTTTTCAAAATTCTCTGTCTTTTTTTGTTTATAGCGCAAAAAATAAAAACCGCAGGGGTGATCAAATACCACCAAAGGAAAGCTCTATTTGTGGGAAAAAAAGGACGTCAATTTTGTTTGTGAGCCACATCGCAATTGTCAGTTAAAGTGACGCAGTGCCGAATCACAAAAAGTGCTCTGGTCAGGAAGGGGGTAAATTCTTCCGAGGCTGAAGTAGTTAATGTGATCTATAAACTGTGTGCACATCCTCTTATAACTGGGGATGTAGCCGTGTTCAGAATGAATCAATCACATTCAAACTCATGTTAAATAGAGGAGTCAGTATACACCTGCCATCATTTAAAGTTAAAAGATATATAAATGCAGCGCTAAACACAAATTCAAATATTAGCTACCACAATATGATGGTGGATGGCTGGAAAGTGTGGCTTTCACTAAGCCAGTGTGGGGACATAAAAGGAAGGGAGAAGACTCCACATAGTGCATGAATCAATAAATGGTATGCCCCAGTAGAAGGACCCTTTGTCCAAAACATGTCAGGTCGCTAAAAGCCATCTGTCCCCCGGTACCACGCTTTTTTTATTCCACTTTTGTACCTATCCCAGTAGCTGTTTATATTTGAACCTTTTCATTTTTTTGAATAGACGTAATCATGTCAGGAAGAAACTGTCAAAGACATACGTATAGAAACATTCGATCTAATCTTTTAGGAACCGTTTGTCTGTTCCATCCAAAATTAATATGACAGGGTTGCTTAATAGACATTCTAGATAACTCTATGCTGACTGTTTAGATGTCTTTCAGTCGGATGTCATTGGCTGACAGCATACTACTCTCCAACATGCGGCTATTAATAGATAATTAAAGGCCTCCATATTCACATTTAAGTAAAATGACATTAGAGTCTAGGAAGTATACCCATTATTACTCATAAAAATGGGAAATATCCCATTCATGATTCATTCCCTCCCGAGTTTTTTGGTGTTAAAAAAGAAGATCCAGTATACCCTCTCTTTTACATAATATTCTAAATTTGTCCCCTCCTCTGACTGGCGAAGATATCTTCTCAACAACCTGGATCACTAAACTCAGTGTTTTTCTGGTGTACCAAATTCCAATGATTGGCTACATTGGTATTACGGCCTTTCTGAATGTCATACAAATGGTCGTACAAGCGATCACGCAATCTGCGTGTAGTACGCCCAACCCCTTGTATATGACATGATTGGCATGTTACAATGTAGATCAGATACCTTGTGTTACAATTAACAAATGTGGTGATGTTAGACTGTTAATAGCGGTCGCTTGACCCGTGTCACCTCTGAGAACATGAGGGCAACAAGGACAACCATTGTGTCCACATCCAAATGTGCCTTTAAACTGCAACCAATGTCTACTAGGGCACTTACTGGTATGCAGGCTTGGTGATAGAGTGCCTCCTAATGTAGGAGCTCTGCGAGACACAGTCTTAACCCCATCAGCAAGAATCTTTGCATGAATTGGATCATTGAATAATACCGGTAAGTGTTTAGAGACAATGTTCCTGATTTTATAAAATTCCGTACTAAACGGTGTAGAGAAAATCTGTGTGGAGGAAAAGGCAGATAAAATTACTTTTGGGTCCCATTTCCCCTATTGATCTTCTTCCTATCAGGGTTTTCTTGCAACAATTTTTGTCTTGGCGTTTTGTTAGCGATATTAATCGCTCTGTTTAGTATGGAGTCAGAATAACCCCTTTCCTTGAAGCAAGAAAACATGATTTTTGATTCCTGTGTGTATTCTTTATCATTACTGCAAATTCTTTTGAGACGCAAAAATTGGCCCACTGGTATACCCCCGCAGGGGATGGTTGGAGTCTGCTCGTAAATGTGCATTCCCTGCTGTAGATTTTCTGAAAAGGCTAGTGATAATTTTATCTCCCACCCCCTTCAGACTGACATTCAAAAAATCTATTAAAGTTGAACTCGTGTCTGTAAACTTCAAATTAAGGTCACTGTCATTTAGATAAGCCAACAACTCTTCCCAACTATCAGCTTCTTCTGAAACTATAAATATCGGGTCATTTATGTAGTGACCATAAAATAGTGTATTTGCTCGAAGGGGACTACCACATGCAAAGATGCGGAACCTCTCCCATCATCCCATGTATAGATTGGCCAGGGATGGGGAAAAACAGCCTTTTTTTTTTTTTTTTAAAGGGTAAATTTATTGAAGTTCACAAAATTATTTTACAGTACTGTAGCACAATTCTTTATCACCTTATAACAGCCTGTATTGTGTAACATTGTATACTGGTAACAATCATTCAGATCTAATATTTGTTATCATAAAAAATAAAAATAAAGCTCTGTCAATATACAGATTAACCAATTTATTCATTTCTTATCTAACTGTTTCCTTATTTTATTCCTAATATTTTCTTTGGCTTATATACTCTGTTATTATTTCCAACAGTAAATCCATGTCCTACCTCGCGTCCAACACACCTGCTCATATACATTGTTAAATAAGCTGATATCAGTTATATATCAATCTCTCCGGATACCTTTGTGATCCATTTCCCCCAGATTTTATTAAATTTTTTTGTTACTACCTCTAGCCTGATATGTGAGTTTATACATTGGTAAGGCTTTATTAACCAATCTTAACCAGTCCCCAAGAGAGGGAGGGCTCTGTTCCCTCCACTTGAGGGCCAAGGCCTTCTTAGCGTAACAAAATAGTATCCGTAAAAGGGTTTTCTTTGATGTGGGTAGGTCCTCCTCTTCCAAGTCTCCAAGCAAGCACCTGGCCGGAGAATATATATTTGGAAGCTCTAGCTTTTCCTCCACGAATGCAAGGATTTCCCTCCAGTATGACATCACTTGGGGGCATTGCCATACCATGTGGAAGAAATCTCCCACCTCCGCTTTGCAACGGGTACACTCCGGGGAATCCCTCCCTCCCATTTTGTGCAGCCTTTTCGGGGTGTAGTACATTCTATGCAGGTAGTTGAATTGAAGCATTTTATCTCTAGCCGAGATCATTGATGACATTGTGGTGTCTAACACTCCCTGCCACGTTTCCTCTGTAAGAGATGGAATATCTGTTTTCCACTGCAAGGCCACCCTATCTAGTCCAGGGGAAGAGGGAGCCAACAGAACTGAGTAGTATCTAGAGATCAGTTTTGAGTGGTCTTCCTCAGCAACAAGTTTTTTCATTGCAGATGTGGAGAGATTAACCACCCCCCCTCCATATTGAGCCCTGACGGCATGCCTCAACTGGAGGTATCTAAAAAGGGAAGTATTGGGTATGTTATATTCAGTTTTCAGATCTATAAAGGTTCTGAAAATTCCATTCCTAAACAGTTGACGTGCGTATTTAATCCCATAAACAGCCCAGTGGGCTCCGTCTGGAACCTTGGCTATCTCAGGGAGTTGAGGGTTATGCCACAGCGGAGCATTAGGGGAAATTGCCAGACTAGATCCCCCTATTAACCCATTACATATATGAAATATTTTATATGAGAGCTTTAAAATATTAGACCCCCTAGTCGGGTACGGACCATTTCTAAACAGGACATTGTTCAGTGCTTCGTACGAATGAACCTGGGCAGCTTGAGTAGCCACCGAAGCTATGTTCATCTGCGGGAAGCACCACCAATGTACATGTGTTAATTGGGCAGCTAGATAGTAGTATCTCAAGTTCGGTAGAGCTAGCCCACCCGACCTTATGGGTAAATGGAGTGTTTCCATAGATATTCTAGCGGGTTTGGGTCCCCATAGAAACGTACCAAGTGTCTTGTTTATGTCAACAAACCATTTCTTTGGAATGTATACCGGGGCATGCCAGAGTAGGTACAAGAACCTGGGCAAATAAATCATTTTAAATATATTAATTCGCCCAAAAAGGCCAAGGGGAAGTTTAGCCCAGGTCTGTGTACTCTCCTTTAGACGTTTCCAAACCGGTAGTAGGTTAATCGACACATACGAGCCCAGTGGCAGCTGTATCCCAACCCCAAGGTATCTAAACCTTGATACCAAGGTTAGGGATATCTCCTGAGAGAGTTTCGGAACATATGCGGGGTCAAAAGGAAATATTACGGATTTACTCCAGTTCACTTTGAACCCGGAGTATCTCCCAAAATCGGATATTCTGTCCAAGGCTATGGGCAACGACCCCTCCGCCTCCTCCAGATATAAAAGCATATCGTCGGCGTATAAAGATGTTTTTTCTTCTCTGTCATTAATCCTACATCCCTTGATCTGTTCGTCCGCCCTCAACATCGCCGCCAATGGTTCTATTGCCAGGGCAAACAGCAGGGGCGACAAAGGGCACCCCTGCCGCGTGCCCCTAGCTATATTGAAAGGCCCGGTAATGGAGTTATTGACACGTAATCTAGCCCGAGGTTCCGCATATAGGAGTCTGACCCACCCTATGAATCTTGGGCCGAAACCCAGCCGCCCAAGGACCGCTATGAGATATGGCCATTCTATAGAGTCAAACGCCTTATGAGTGTCTAGTGACACCACCACCCGAGTATCGGGAACAGGGCCCTTCGATTGTAATATAGTAAATAGGCGTCTTAGATTTATGGCAGTCGATCTCTCAGGAATAAATCCTGTCTGATCAGGATGAATAAGATGCTATCACCCCATTGAGACGTTTCGCCAGAATTTTAGCTAGGATTTTTGCGTCTACATTAATAAGGGATATAGGCCTATATGATTCACATAAATCGTGGTCCTTGTGCGGCTTGGGGATCAGTACTATCAGAGCTTCCCTCATAGATTCAGGTAAAATACCTTTGTCAAAGGCATCTTCATACATCTCAAGCAACCTAGGGGTTAAGGTTTCCGCATATGCTTTGTACCATTCGACTGGAAACCCATCCAGTCCGGGGGTTTTATTAGGCTTAAGGGACTTTATAGCTGATAATACTTCTTCAGTTGTAAACTGGGCATCTAGTTCCTCCACTCCCTCCGCCGTAAGCCCAGTCAGGGGTATTGGGGCAAGGTACGTCCGCACCTCTTCCAACTCATAATCCACCCTTGACCTATACAGATCTTTATAGAACGATAAAAAAGCATCTGCAACATCATCGTGTGATGTGCAGATTTTCCCATTTGTATCATATATTCTTGGAATAGAAGTGGGGGTCTGCTGGGAACGTGCCAGGTATGCCATTAATCTACTATTTTTATCCCCAAACTCAAAGATCCTTTGTGACTGATAAAGTAATTTTTTCAGAGTTTTTTCTATCAACACTAGATCTAGTTTTCTTATATTATCTCTCCATATTCTATGGGTATCAGAATTGGGGTTTTTAATATATTCTACTTCGGACTCCGTGGCCGTTTGTTCCGCATCTCTTACCTTCCAACCTTTATCAGACTGCAGTTGTTTAACTAAACCTGAGATGGATCCCTGGAGTGTAGCCTTAAATGCATCCCATGTGACCCCAATCGGGACCTCTTTCTTGTTTACTAGCCAGAAATCATTAATAGATGTTGCGGTGGACCTCTCGAAACACTCCTCCTCAAGCCATAGGGGAGTCAATCTCCATACAACATATCCCCTCGGTTTCTCCATGTCAATGGAGAGAAGCATGGGAGAGTGATCCGAGATGGCCCTCGGCAGATACTGAACATCTACTACCCTTGGGAGCAGGTCTCCAGACATAAAACATAGATCTATCCTCGAGAGTGTATTAAAAGTGGCAGAGAAACAGGAATATTCTTTAACGTCAGGGTGTTTCCACCGCCAGGCCTCTACTAAATCATAGGGTTTCACACATGCCTCCAGGGGTGAACCTCCTACCGCAGCCATTTTAAACCTATCCTTATCTGGTGATAATACAGCATTCAGATCCCCGGCCAAAATGATCGGACCTTCCGCCATTTGCAATACATCAGCCATCATCTCCTCCCATACCTTGATTGCAAACGGGGGAGGTATATACACTGCTACCAAGGTAAAAGTTTGATTATTAATAATTACTGCGAGGGCCACATATCTACCTACATAGGATCAATTTTGACCGTTTTAATAGTGTGTAGAAGCGACTTGGCAAACAAAATGGACACGCCCCTAGCATAGCTGGAATAAGTAGAGTGGAATGCTCTACCTACAAAAGCCCTATGAAGGGCTAACGTTTTGGATCCCACTAGATGCGTTTCCTGAAGGAATATGATATGTGGCCTTCGTTTTAGTATGTATTTAAATACTAGGGCTCTCTTTATTTTTGAATTTAGACCTCTCACATTCCATGAGAGAATATCAAGGGACTGCACCATGGTGAAATTTGAATATAATAGCAACAACGTATATGTCTCGGGGGTATATCAGCACTTCCAATCCACCCTCAAAGGGGCGCTCCATGTATTCTCTTTCTAAATCTAAATCTTGCCCCCTGGAGTAACATATGAGGATATCCTTCCCATCTGTAGGTATATCTAGCTTGTACCATACTCTTAAATATGCACATGAACTTTTTTCCCGATACCAGTTTACCCATATCTTAAGCAGTGTTAAACCTTTAGGGTACCCTTCCGTTGCGTGATATAACTTCAAAAACAAAAGGAAAAAGAAAAAAAAAGAACAAAAAGCATAAAAACCAACATTGTGATCACTGTAAGTGATCTGAACTCCCTGTCCCCCCACCCTGCCTGCAGCCCCGAACAACCCACAGACTTTCACCCCTAACATTGAAACCAAAAAGAACACTTCCTAAAGGGGGGGTATTCTTCCTGTGCCAGCCGGCCTGGAAGCTTTAGGAAAAAGTATATGTGAGTTTACAGAGTTCTACCGACACCGCGTTGCTTGAAGATCATTTACTAGTGTTCCCAACAGGTCGACTGATAGCAGAATCTTGCAAACCGGCATCCAACAAGCTCAAAAGACATCTTTGATACCCTGCAGGGTATGACATATTGGGATTATGTTGATCATTATTCGTTTCATTACAGGGAACCTCCCGGGCGCTCGCAGCCAGTACTGCTAGCTGTTAGGGACATCACATCTTTATCCTTGACCAAGAGATTCCAGCCATCTATTCGCCTCTTTGGGTGATGAAAAGAATTGCGTTTGTCCTTTGTGGACCACTCGAAGTTTGGCTGGGTAAAGCATGCTGTATGGCAAGCTGCGGTCCCGCAAGCGCTGTTTTACACTTTGAAATGCTGCCCTTTGTTTCTGTGTCGCAGCAGAGAAGTCAGGGAAAATGGAGACTCTGTTGTTGTTAAACATTAGCTCAGGTAAATTTCGGGCCTTTCTTAGAATCGTTTCCTTGTCTCTGAAGTAGAGAAAGCGCGCTATCATGGGTCTGGGATATCTCCCAGGAACAGGAGCTCTCAGTGGGATCCTATGCGCGTGCTCTATGGCGAATAAGTGAGAGAAGCTATCAGTACCAAATACCTGTTTAAGCCAAGACAGCAGGAATTCCTCCGGGTTTTTCCCCTCTGTGCCTTCTGGGAATCCCAAGAACCGAAGGTTGTTCCTCCTCAGCCTGTCTTCTATGTCTCCCAGTTTGGCCTCCTGGGCTTTGTTGTCCGCCGAGAGATCTCTGACATGTAGCATCAGGGGGTTAAGATCATCCTCCACTGCACTGATTCTGTGTTCCGTTTGGGTGACTCTCTGCCTCACCTTCTGCACATCATCTTTAAGCAGAGCAAAGTCCACTCTAATGGTTTCTATTTGCGTGGATAAGGCCGCATGGCAGCTTTTAATAGTATCCATAATTTGTAAAAGCGTCGGTTCACCTCCTTGCGTACCGGAGCCGCTCTCCTCGGGTTCCGAACCCGGAGATGGCAGGGGATGAGCCAGCGGGTCAGTCGGATCCAGCCAGTCTCTATCCCCCTCGGTCCACTCACTGTTAGGCGGAGCTGCCGTTGGAGGCCTCGCTCTCCCCAGCCGGGCGCCATCTTGGGTGTCCTCGTGCGCAAATTTCGCCAGCTTCTCTGCGGGTGTAGGATCTACACTTGGGCCATATTTCACCATCTTCAGGTGCCCGGGATGTTCCGCTATCCGGTCCGGTAGTTTTGGGGCGAAAGGATTCAACCTGCAGGTCCACAGGATTCGTCAGGATTTAGCCGCGGTCGGAGCTCTGAAGAAAATCTTCCTCACATACCGGAAGTTGGACACGCCCCCGGGAAAAACAGCCTTAGTCATGGTAGAGGGAATTATTAACAGTTCCAAATACCAATCAATATTGGCACAAAACCTTCAGGCTTCTGCTAGAAAGCTGAACATAAGAGGAACTTCATCTTTCAGCGTGACAACGACCCAAAGCATACATCCAAATTAACAAAGGAATGGCTTCACCAGAAGAAGATTCAAGTTTTGGAATGGCCCAACCAGAGCCCAGACCTGAATCCTATTGAAAATCTGTGGGGTGATCTGAAGAGGTCTGTGCACAGGAGATGCCCTCGCAATCTGACAGATTTGGAGTGTTTTTGCAAAGAGTGGGCAAATATTGCCAAGTCAAGATGTACCATGCTGATCGACTCGTACCCCAAAAAAACTGAGTGCTGTAATAAAATCAAAAGGTGTTTCAAGAGAGTTTAAGGGTGTGCACACTTATGCAACCATATTATTTTAATTTTTACTATTATTTTAATTTTTACTTTCCTCCACGTAAAAGATTTCAGTTTGTTGTTCAACTGAGTTAGTTTATAGGTCACACTTAAAGGTGAAAAGTTCTGAAATGATTTATCTTTGTCTCATTTTTTTTTACATCACAGAAACCTGACATTTTAACAGGGGTGTGTTTATATATTATATATATATATATATATATATATATATATATATATATACACACATACATGCATATATACATTCTCTTTGTTTGCACCACCCCTTCTTCTCGATTCTCACCTAGAGTATGGGTTGTGTCCGCCTCCACCTGCAGGAGGCAACAGATCCATTAAATGAGAATTTGCGCAATATCTCAATCCTGCAGCCAAGATTTAGCCAGAAAAGAGAGCACTCACATGTGAGATTTTGCAGCATCAGGAGCTAGTTGCAAACACATCCACAAGAGAAAGTCAGCTCTTGATGCTGAAAAAAAAAATGGCTATGCAAAACAAGATGTGCATTAGGAGAATCAAAGCTGAGGAAAGGACAATGTTGCATTTGATGGACTTGTAAAAAAAGTATGTTTATTTTTTATTGTATAGGGAGGTATTTATCATAACACTTCAGGTTTTCTTTCACATAGGAGGTGCAAGACCCCCTTAAATTTTTTTTATTCATAATATATATATATATATATATACACACACACACACAGTATTTCACAAAGTGAGTACACCCCACACATTTTGTAAATATTTTATTCTATCTTTTCATGTGACAACACTGAAGAAACGACACTTTGCTTCAATGTAAAGTAGTGTATAACAGTGTAAATTTGCGGTCTCCTCAAAATAACACACAGCCATTAATGTCTAAACCGCTGGCAACAAAAATGAGTACACCCGTAAGTGAAAATGTCCAAATTGGGCCCAATTAGCCATTCTCCCTTCCCGGTGTCATGTGACTCCTTAGTGTTACAAGGTCTCATTTGTGAATGGGTGCATGTTAAATTTGGTGTTATCGCTCTCACTCTCTCATACTGGAAACTGGAAGTTCAAAAAAAAAAAAAATTGTTTGCTCTACATGAAGATGGCCTAGGCCAGTAATGGCTAACCTTGGCACCCCAGATGTTTTGGAACTACTTTTCCCATGATGCTCATGTACTCTGCAGTGTAGTTGAGCATCATGGGAAATGTAGTTTCAAAACATCTGGGGTGCCAAGGTTCGCCATCACTGGCCTAGGCTATAAGAAGTTTGCCAAGACCCTGAAACTTGAGCTGCAGCATGGTGGCCAAGACAATACAGAGGTTTAACAGGACAGATTCCGCTCAGAACAGGCCTCGCCATGGACGAGCAAAGAAGTTGAGTGCACATGCTCAGTGTCATATCCAGAGGTTGTATTTGGGAAATAGAAAGCCCGCAGTTTGCTAAAGACAAGCAGACTAAGGACATGGATTACTGGAACCATGTTCTGTGGTGTGATAAGACCAAGATTGGTTCAAATGGTGTCAAGCATGTGTGGTGGCAACCAGGTGAGGAGTACAAAGCCAAGTGTGTCTTGACTACAGTCAAGCATGGTGGTGGGTGTGTCATGGTCTGGGGCTGCATGAGTGCTGCCGGCACTGGGGAGCTACAGTTCATTAAGGGAACCATAAATGCCAACATGTACTGTGACATACTAAAGCAGAGCATGATCCCCTCCCTTCGAAGACTGGGTTGCAAGGCAGTATTCCAACATAACGACCCCAAACACACCTCCAAGACAACCACTGCCTTGCTAAAGAAGCTAAGGGTAAAGGTAATGGACTGGCAAAGCATGTCTCCAGATCTAAACGCTATTGAGCATCTGTGGGGCACCCAGAAGGTGGAGGAGCGCAAGGTCTCTAACTTCCACCAGCTCCATGTCGTCATGGAGTGGAAGAGGACTCCAGTGGCAACCTGTGAAGCTCTGGTGAACTCCATGCTCAAGAGGGTTAAGTCAGTGCTGGAAAATAATGGTGGCCACACAAAAAATTGACACTCTGGGCTCAATTTGGACATTTTCACTTAGGGGTGTACTCACTTTTGTTGCCAGCAGTTTAGACATTAATGGCTGTATGTTGAGTTATTTTGAAGGGACAGCTAATTTACACTGTTATACAAGCTGTACACTCACTACTTTATATTGTAGCAAAGTGTCATTGCTTCAGTGTTGTCACACGAAAAGATATAATAAAATATTTATAAAAATGTGAAGGGTGTACTCACTTTTGTGAGATTATATATATATATATATATATATATATATATATATATATATATATATATATATATATTTATTTATTTTCATTCCACTTGAATCCTCCTCCATCCATAATATTAATTATATTATTTTGTCTTGCTTTACTTCTAGATTCTTTTTCTAGATTCTCAGCTAGGCAAGTGAGATGTGTTGACTCCTGGGATACCCACACCACATAACCCAGGAAGCAACAGATCCACAGTCAGAGAAAATTGTGAAAACTCTCTATAAGGATAGGTTCACAGTCGTGCATTGTGGCAATGTGCAAAAAATTGTGCACTTTCCTGCAACGCACAAAAACGTGCATCCCTTTTGCAGGCTTGGTGTTATTAATCCATAATGGCACCCCAATGTGTGTTTTGGTGAAGCACAAATTAAAAATAAATAAAAAAATTCTGTGCAACTTTAGCATGTAGGGCAGCCCACTGAAATGAATGGGCTTCCCTAAACATAAATGCAAAACACAAAAACATGTGTGCACCGTTGCAACTGAATAGATATGAACGGAGCCCAAGGGAAAAAGAAAATATCTCATGCCACATCATCCAGTGGCCATGTAAGTATATTTATTTGCCATAATATAGGAGGAATTTATCATAGCTGGATTTTTTCACATGGGAGGTGATAGGTTTGCTTTAATATGGGAACAGACATATAACTAAACTTTCAAGCATAAACTAATAATGTCTAAATGTATAAACAGTCCCAAAAACGAGTCTGTGCTTCTCATAAAGGCCAACAAGGTCTCACTTTCCATTTCTGCAGAAAGGCTTAGAATGCAACAAAGAAGTATCTTGTTTGTCTTTATAGGCAGCATTCCACTTTAGTTACAGTTTTATTTTCTCAAGATGCATTAACATTTGCGCCAGACTGAGACGCACAGAAAAGTCCAAGAAGCAGCAGGTATTACAACTACATGTGGTCCCAGGTTGGAAAGTGGTGTGAATTTTAGAGAGGATCTCTTTTTTAAATTGCCTTATCTGTTTGTGCTCAACCATCCACAAACAAGTCTTAATTGGTATTGTCCTGACCAGATTTAAATTAGATTTTTTCCTCAAAGTATTAGTAAAATAAAAAAAAAAAAAGACAAGCAAAGTCTTGTCCTTATATGGTACACTTACAATGTTTAATTATTGATCACATATGCACATTTTGTATGGCCTTGGTATATATGTACACATATCAGTGAACTAGGTAGCTTGTTAATACTTTTATTCTGTAATCTCAAAAAAAAAGAACAAATTGCAATTCATGACACCTCTGAGCAACAGTGGAAACTAATACATAAAGTAGATTCACTTTAGTACCATCTTATTTGCACCCATGTAGAAATCAGATCTCTAAAGGGTCAAGATACATAAAAATCTTTACAGATAATGGGAGATGTAACAAATGGGAGATGAATTTTAACAGCACTGATAAGTAACAGAGACGCATATGATCTTTGGTTAGAAAGCTTCCCTATCACAAGGGCTTGCATATATGATAGATACTAGCATTCTGAAGCAGTAGACAAGATTGTCAAGAGTGTATTCTTCCCACTCCTGCCAGATGGAAGGGCTATTATTATAAATGAAAGGCAGCAGTAGTGGATGCCAGGCAGTCTTGTTTTGTGCCAGATTCTGAAGTCCAGATGTAAGCTGGCTACCCCTGGGACAGGACGGGCTTCAGCTCCCGCAGCAGAATGGAGCCAATCACAGTTTTCTCAGTATTTATGATGAGTTGTGCTGTAGAGCTTTCCTTCAGCTCCACTGTGACTAGCATCAATGACCCACTGTGCACAGTCTTCGCTGCAAACCTGCAAAATGAAGGAGGGGAAAAAAAGTTACACAGTAGTCAGATCAAAGCTTTTGTAGTACAACATGTTTCATCCCTATATGTTTGAGTGAATTATTTTTAATTGTATTTGTAAGATATAAATGTAAAAGTATTTATTTAAAGTCAGTTTAATCTCAATGTCTTTTTTGAAGCTTATAAAAGATTAAAATACACTGTAAAACAAATACTCAAACAAGAAATCAGCAAGAGTCGTGTTTGCTTTTTTTCTACACAGACACTTTAGACTAAGTACACATGGGTGGTTTTTAATCTCGTAAAAGTTAGCCTGAATGTCCAACAAACTATTGTTAGCATTTTTTTCTTTGAGCACAGTAGTCTGCCTGAGCTTGTTAAATGTCTGCTGAAGCTTTTCACAATGCCAACTGAAGACTGCTAAATGTTTGTTAAAGCTACAGCCAGCGCTTCTTTGAAGATTTACTTTTAATCTTGTATAAAGAAGCTGATTGGTTCCTAAATAGCTTTAAGAAGGCTGGTAAATTTCCTTTTTTAATTGTCAAGTAATTTATGGCTAAGCTTGATGCTCATCAAACCAGTGTGGACTTAAACCAAGATAAAAATGTTCTGTCAAAATGTACACCAATTATAGTCATACCTTTTGGAAAACATACAAGACTAGGAAATGAAATGGAACAGAGGAGTAGTTAGGTTTAAGTAAAAGCAGACTCATGCCACGTACACACAAGCGGAATATCCATCAGAAAAAACTTGGTGGTTTTTCCGACGGAATTCTGCTCAAGCTTGCCTTGCATACACACGGTCACACAAAAGCTCTCTGAACTTTCAACCGTCAAGAACGCGGTGACATACAACACTACAACGAGCTGAGAAAATGAAGTACAATGCTTCCAAGCATGCGTTGAATTGTTTCTGAGCATGCGTGATTTTTTGCACGTCCAAATTGCATACAAACGGACGCATTTTCGGATAGCAACTTTTTCCGACTGAAAAATAGAGAGCATGCTCGCAATCTTTTGCTGGCTGGAATTCCGCCAGCAAAAGACCGACTGAGTATACACATGGTCGCATTTTCTGACAAAAAGCTCTCATCGGAGTTTTGCTGGTGGCATTTCTGATCGTGTGTACGCGGCATTACACTCAGCAGTCAGTTTGAGGAATTGCATGATAAGGCATAATTTCATCAGAACGGATGCAGGTAAGAATGTGCAAAAATTCTACTTTATTTTCCTACTTTTCTTAAAACTGTAAAGCTGAGCAATATGATGTGGAAAAGAGGGGGCTGATGTATTAGGTGGACCTCAACTACTACTGTATGGCCTATTTGAGAATGCCACTGTTGGGAAACAAACACAGCTGTAGCAGTTTTAATGTGGGAACAGAACACTTGAAGTATTGGTAATGGACTGGCCACTGATTTTCTGATAAGATTTCTAAAATGTGGTTATTCTTTACTGGAAGGCAACACCAACAAATACAGCATATGGATCTTTTTCTTTGCAGACAGTGCCAGTTAAGCCCCGTACACACAGGCACAATGTCGGGAGACATTTGGCAATTAAAAAAAAAAAAAAAAAAAAGGCCGACATTCTGCCCGTGTGTATGTGGGACGTGCATGCTGGAAAACCAGCAGCCGACTGACTCTCAATTGGTGCTCTCAGCTAAAGGCAGAGAGCGCTGATCGGAGTGTTCTGGGGGGGGGCGAGAGAGGCCACCCCCTGTCAGAACACAATAGCTCATCGGAGGAGATTGCTGGAGTAACCTTGCATGTTTAGTACAGTGTCTCCGACCAGAGCTGTCAGTTTTTTTTCGTGCAACCCAGCAGTTACCTGGCTCAACTTATGGGAAGACATGGGAAAGTTTGATCCACATCTGTGGTGAATCTGTAGTAGCTGGCTTAAATTAGTTTTCCCTTTTGTACTTGGTACACAAGAGTTAATATTTTCCTTTTCACATATCCTTACATTTTCTCTGCTTTTACAGCAGAGCCCAGTTCCTCCTCTGATCTCTGGGCCAATCGAACATTCCCTTAGTTTTTATTAATATGAAGGTGCAAGGAATTGAAAAATTTGGGTTTGAGACTGGTCATGTAGAATATTTCTTAAAATATAGCAGCCAATGAAAATGAAGCAATGTATACTGGTAGTTTCCTATAGGCCACATTTAAGAACGAAACTTATGGATAAATTAAATTTGAAGTTTCTTTGCAACTAACTTTGTGCTAAGCAGGTTAATTTTTTTTTTTTTTTAACCAAGAATGAGAAACATACCTGTGCCAATTGAAGTTAGGATGAGGCTGGGTTCACACTAGCTGCGGCCATGGATCAAAGCAGGGGGCCCGGTGCGTTCCTATTCCCCATTTCAGGTCAGAGTTTTTGTCTGAATTCGCACCAGAAATGGAGCCAAAGATGCCCTTTTCTAGTGCACTCCCCAGCCGCCCTGGAGCTGTGTGAACCAACTCCATTGAGTGCCGGTCACAGTCTCCTGTCATGCGAACTGGATGTGGGGAAAATATTTAAAAGCAGATATATCACATCATAAGGGTAACATATAGCCCGAAGTATAAAAAAAGAAACAAATACAGGTAGTAGATAGACAGTAGAACCATTTTTTTTTATCCTCCCTCTTCCATGGGATAGGGAATTTCATATGAAAATGTACATCAACGTATTTTTGTTGATTTGTTTGCATTTTGTGCCTCTGATCGTGCAACGCATAGGCGATTTCTACTGTCTGCTTCCTGTATTTGGCTTTTATATATTTTGGGCTATATGTTGCCCTTATGATGAGATATATCTGCTTTTAAATATTTGTAATAAAGATATGACCTTTTTTTTTTTTAATTGTTTATATCTAGAGATTAGTGATATCAGGAGGTCATCGTTCAAGCCCTTATCTTTATCTTTTCCAGCTTCAACTATATTATTGGGTTGATGACCTGAAATATAGTTGGTTTAGCTCCCCTAACCTGCCCTTTCTTTACACCATTCTACTATTTAATAAGACTTTAATATCACTTTAGGTCTAGAGAAGTTCCAGAGAACCAAATGGGTGAATCAGCTGGCCATCTTCAATACAATCACAAAAACAGCTTTGGATGGACTAATGCAGCAGAAGTAGAATAAAAAAAAAAATGTTACAATAATCTTCCACTCAGAAGAATTTTACAAGAATTTTAAAGCTACTTTATACAGACTGAAAAACATTTCCATTTTCTGGTCAGCAATAGCAAGGGGCATTGTGTATTTCTGACAGATGTAGATTTAGTCACCCTATGCTGCTGATGAATGAACGGATGTTTAATGTTCACGGTAATAACTGTGTGAACCCATTAACTTTCTTATCAACAAAAACACAACGGAAATGCAAATAAAAAATTGTAAAGCCAACGCTTGAACATTTTTTGTTAAAATTTATGAGGAGTGAATCAAAATTCCAAAACACTAAAATCTCCTTAATTACTTGTAATTAGAAGCCAAACTGTCCCATTGTGTTTTGCAATTGACTGAAAGCCACCTTAGATACAAAGAACTTCTGTCAAGCCAGCTATTTCATTCAGCAAGACCTGAGAGAGACAACGGCAGCCTGGATTGCATGGCCCATGCAAAGCGAGAGCCTCTTTTTCCCCGTTAACTGAAGAACAATGAAGTTGCTGCACATGGCCCTTTGAAAACACTAACAAGTAAGGGAGAGGGTCTGTGACCTGCTCAGACCCCCACTCTTGAGGCCTTTCCCCTCTTCCCTTTCTGAATGACACGTGTCTCAATCGCAGCCATCTGCCTCAATTTGTGAAACATCTCCGGCCACAAAAGCATGCAGTTAGCCCTGACAACAGGGAACAAAGCAAAAATAATAAAACTGCTCTGCTGACAGCGCGAACCGGGCTCCTCAATAGCAAACCAACTGGTCAGTGTCTCCTTCCTAACAATTAGCATGGGCAAGTCACAGACTGCAGTCTGTGGGGATCTGTTTAATTATCATCAACATAAAGGAGAGAGAGTTTATCAAAGATACTCAAAGAAAGGAGGAAAAAAAAAATCACACTAGACTTAATTAAAATATTAGCCACTTAAGCAGGAAACAGATTCTCTTTAAATGGAAAGTAATTTCTTTTTTAGTTTTTCTCCTAATCACATCAAAACCTCTTAACGCATTATGCTAGTTAGGAAAGCATAACATGTAATTTAAATCTTGTTAACCAGTTTATAGGTAATAATTGCTATATTCTTATTTTACAAACAGAAAAGATCAATATTTATTTCTCTCATCCACACTGCTGTCAACTGGGTCCTTTACTTATTTAGCATTGTGATTGTGTGCATACTGCCAACAATGACAGAAATTAGACACTCACTTCCCCAATGCTACAAACAATGCAGATAACAGAAAAGAACACTCAGACTCCCATGGTGATACATATCTTATTCTTATACTCTCACATACAACATCATAGACTTTACACTTCCGTGTTGAGATGTTCTTTTTCCTTACTAATATAAAAATATTACTTAAGGTGTTTGATAAACCTTACCAATAAACGTCTCTTTCTCCTTTTTGGTCTGCTAAATATACCTTTGAAATAGCTTTGTTATATCTGTTGGACAAGTGCAAAAAAAAAACAAAAAAAACTTTTGATTTTGGCAGAACTATAACTTTCTGTGCTCTTCATCTGCGTACAAGGAGGGGTTATAGAGATGAGGAGGGGATGGGGGGCTGTGTTGTGATCCATCAGAAATAGAGTAGGAAGGGCTGAAACCACGTGCTTATGAATTCAGATTTGGGTTGTTGGGTCAAAGTGAAAGAGTGTAAAAAAACACTTTCTTGCACATCAACAGGTATTTTTCTCTACCTCCAACATATATTCCAGAGATGTAATAAATATGTTTTTGTTATTAACATATGCTTTAGTAGAGTTTATTACTGAATTAGTAGCAGGCATAAGCGTGTGCTTGGTTTCTTCAGCTGGCTAGCGGCTGTAAATTAAAAGTGATTTTGGTGGAGTTATGCCTCCAAAAAGGAGTACCTGCCACCTGACCACTGCAATCACAAGGGGGTTTGTTAACGCTTTATGATAGCAAAAAGTTGAACCAAAAGAAATAAATAAAAAACAACAAATGCAAATGTAGTGGTACAGGCTGTGGTTAGCTCTAAACCGATGAGTAGTAAAAGCTTTAAAAACATTACCTATGGAGATTTTTGGGTGTTATCGTATTTCGAATGTTAACATGTTTGGTATCTACTTACACAATGCAACCTCATCTTTTATAATTAAAATAGGGTATTACTATATGTATATACAGTGTCTCACAAAAGTGAGTACACTCCTCCCATTTTTGTAAATCCTTGATTATATCTTTTCATGTGATAACACTAAAGAAATGACACTTTGCTACAATGTAAAGTAGTGAGTGTACAGCTTGTATAACAGTGTAAATTTGCTGTCCCCTCCAAATAACTCAACACACAGCCATTAATGTCTAAACCCCTGGCAACAAAAGTGAGTACACCCCTAAATGAAAATGTCCAAATTGGGCCCAAAGTGTCAATATTTTGTGTTGACACCATTATTTTCCAGCACTGCCTTAACCCTCTCTGGCGTGGAGTTCACCAGAGTTTCCCAGGTTGCCACTGGAGTCCTCTTCCACTCCTCCATGACGACATCACAGAGCTGGTGGATGTTAGAGACCTTGCAATCCACCTTCTGTTTGAGATGCTCAATAGGGTCTGGAGACATGTTTGCCCAGTCCATCACCTTTACCCTCAGCTTCTTTAGCAAGGCAGTGGTCGTCTTGGAGGTGTGTTTGGGGGTCGCCGTGTTGGAATACTGCCCTGCAGCCCAGTCTCCGAAAGGAGGAGATCACGCTCTGCTTCAGTATGTCACAGTACATGTTGGCATTCATGGTTCCCTCAATGAAGTGTAGCTCCCCAGTGCCGGCGGCACTCATGCAGACCATGACACTCCCACCACCATGCTTGACTGTAGGCAAGACACACTTGTCCTCACCTGGTTGCTGCCACACACACTTGACACCATCTGAACCAAATATGTTTATCTCGGTCTCAACAGATCACAGGACATGGTTCCAGTAATCAATGTCCTTAGTCTGCTTGTCTTCAACAAACTGTTTTTGGGCTTTCTTGTGCATCATCTTTAGAAGAGGCTTCCTTCTGGGATAACAGCCATGCAGACCAATTTGATGCAGTGTGCGGTGTATGGTCTGAGCACTGACAGGCTGACCCCCCACCCCTTCAACCTCTGCAGCTGGATATGACGCTGAGCATGTGCACTCAACTCCTTTGGTCGACCATGGCGAAACCTATTCGGAGTGGAACCTATCCTGTTAAACCGCTGTAGGGTCTTGGCCACCATGCTGCAGCTCAGTTTCAGGGTCTTGGCAATCTTTTTATAGCCTAGGCCATCTTTATGTAGAGCAAAAATTCTTTTTTAGATTCTCAGAGAGCTCTTTGCCATGAGGTGCCATGTTGAACTTCCAGTGACCAGTATGAGAGTGATAAAACCAAATTTAACACACCTGCTCCCCATTCACACCTGAGACCATGTAACACTAACAAGTCATATGACACTGGGAAAGAAAAAGGCTAATTGGGCCCAATTTGGACATTTTCAATTTGGGGTGTACTCACTTTTGTTGCCAGCGGTTTAGACATTAATGGCTGTGTGTTGAGTTATTTTGAGGGGACAGCAAATTTACACTGTTATACAAGCTGTACACTCACTACTTTACATTGTAGCAAAGTGTCATTTCTTCAGTGTTGTCACATGAAAAGATAGAATAAAATATTTCCAAAAAGCGTGGAGGGGTGTACTCATTTTTGTTAGATACTGTGTGTGTATATATATATATATATATATATACACACATATACATATATCCACACATTTTACGGTTAAGTGTCTTCAGCCTAACCTGAGTATAACCAGGGTTTTTGCTTCAGTGTATCTGTGTACCAGCACTACACTTTTGGAGATATATATATATATATATATATATATACACACACACACACACATACATACAGACACACACACCTTGTTTGTTTCTTCACATGTAAAAAAGTTTCAGAATGAGAATGAGTGATTATACACAATTGCATGTGGAAAAAAAATAATCTGCTGTTGCATTGGATAATGTAATCTCAAATTACAGCGATAACCTTCACAGTTTGCACATGTATTTCATATAGTCATATTAAAAACAATGATGTAATTGCTATACAAACATTTAACAGTTTATTTAAAAATACATTTTACATAGAAAGTGCCAAGTTACTGAAAACGGATGCTCTTTACACTTTTACAATCTGCAATCATTTGCAACAGATTTTCCTCTGTATTGCAGTAACATGCTTTGCTCAGCATATTTTGGTTATATACAGCCAAGCAAAATGCTGACAAGATGGGAAAGATTTTTTTCTCCTTTGTTAGAATATTTTGTGATGTTTTGGATGGACTCCCAAGCATAAATTAAACATGTGTTGTTAGAGAGGCCGAATTACTCTTTCTGTCTCTCTGGAGAGAGAGTGAATATATTCTCCCTGTGTTGTGACAACATTAATCACAATTAGTTGTTCGGTTGAAGATCTCAAATCTGCACCATCAATGGAATGTTGATATCCCACTGGAGTAAATGTTTCCCAAGTTTCCCGTGATTAGAAAGGACACAACACCCAGTCATCTGCCATGACAAGATGGCCACCACTGACTTTTATTTTTCCTGTATTGTAGTTAGGGAAATTTGTTTAATATTCAATAAATGTGGCCCTCATCGGGAATAGAAAATAAGCATTTTATGAGTTGATTTAACAAGATTTCATACATGGAGCCACACATTTCTGTGGTTAAACCAATACTGTGCATTTATGGAATTAAATGCATTCACTCCATGCTGCCCTTTTTAGATAATTGATGTCAGATGAAAAAATTTCGCGCAATATTAAAAGTATTAAAAAATAATAATATTAATAAACGTAAAAGGGCAAATTTATATATTGGATGTGTATCATAAATGTGCGAATCGCATAATACAATGTATGGTGACAAATGGTAATGTAGCCAATAAGCTAGTAATTGCTAGGGATCCAAATCACAATAGTATGGCGTCTAGCTGAGAATAATATCCATAGGTGTTGAGTGTATCATAAATGTGCAAAATCACATATAAAGTGTGCAGTGACCATGTGCAAAATCGCATAAAAAGGTGTGCAGTGACAATGTGCAAAATCGCATAAAAATAAAAATAAATAGTGACAGTAGTGCTACTGATATTGAGCTAATTAATGTCAAGGGTAATGATCTCAATATATACCATTTGACTGGGTGTGTTAACCAATCAAATGGAGGAGAGAAAATAATCACATAAGGTCATAAATGGAGATAGACATTGAATTAAATGAGATAAATGCATGTGCAATTCTAAATAGTGGTGCAAGTGTGTTTAGAAAAGCACACTTAGGGCATTACTCAATGTTCATAAACCATAGCAAGTAGATAGATAGGTAATTCTGCTGGGAGATGATGGGTTAATACAGAAAGTCTATGAATGGATGCCGTTTTCCTATTCAATTCAAGGTGTATATCATGGATGGAGTATAAAATCCTATTAATGTTCAATCCTCTAATGGTCTCTTAGGACCCTCACCTCCAAAATGTAGTAAAACGGCATTCAGCAGTGCTGTGTGGGTGGTTCTGGCAGCTGTCACCGAAGTCTCTGCTTTCTCTAAGTTGGATCTTTAATACATCTCTCCCTTGTATCTCCAGGATGGTTCACTCAGAAATAGAACAGAGATAAGGGGAGGGGGAGAGAGAATGGAGGCTCCACTAGTGTATTAAAGTTTTTTTAGGCAGGGGTAATTTATTAAAAGGTAATGCTCTTACATTTAAAAAACGTTTAACAGGCAGAGTGATTATAAAAAAGGTTGTGGCGTCCTGAGCGCCCTCTCACTTGTGCTTCAAACTGTGTTGTACCGCTCAGCCAATCCCTACGCGTTACGACACCGTCACGTGTCTTCATCTGGGGACTTGATGTGCAATGCTATTCAGATTGTTAAAAATTGGCTTTACCAGTAATGAACTAAAAATATGACATGCTATATTACAGTATCTATCTACTTGCAAATGTATAAAACGAAAACCTGTTTTTAACCTGAGTAGTTGAAATCATTTTTTTCTTTTTATGCTGGCTATCTTGAAATTGTGCTGGGAGCCCCCTTTGTATTATTTTCTTTAGTGCCCATGTGCACCTTTTCCTTTTTGCTAGTTTAGCTGCCATTGTTGCTTTTGGATTTGCTACAGACACCTACTGCATTTTAAAAGTGATGTCTGGGCTTCGGGTGCAGGAAACGGCTGCCTTCAGGTGAGCATTCCCTCTGTTTATAAATTGCTATACAATTACATGTCCCATAGTGTGGAACTCAGATAGTTCAGAGTTAGGGACATTTAGCAGAGGTGCCTTAATGCAGCAGTGTGGCTAAATGTTAACTAAATGCATAACTATAAACAGATTAGTTGGGAATATTATTTATTTATATATCTATATATAGATATTAATCTCTCTCTCTCTCTCTCTCTCTATATATATATATACACACACACATATATATATATACACACACACACATACATACATACATATATATATATATATATATATATATATATATATAGAGATACATATATACACATACACAATAACTCAATAACAGTTGCAGAATGTGACAAAGCAGATAGAATATCACGATGGGCTATTTGATAAGGTATAATGACATTGTAGCATTATATATTGTTTAAGGCAAATTCCCTGTCCCTCTATTCAAGTTGTTCCAGTTGACTACAATTTCTAAAGCATAGAACATAATAATAATAAAAATCAAAAATTACAATAAGAATTGCTTTTAGCTTAGCAAACTGATTCAGCAAACAAAGCATGAAATACAAAATGAAGATATACAATACGGACTATACTATAGTAAGTATATTAAAACGAAACACTGCAATTTTATTTGTGATCAAATAAAAAAAAAAAATACTGAATTTTATGAATGCAATCCTATAAAAAACTGTTTAAATAGACAAAGCTTTAAACAAATGTGTTTTTGTTTTCTACAGTGGTCCAGATAAATGCTTCCATTCTAATATTCTAGGAATGAAATGTAGTTCTGTGTATACAGCATATATTTAGAAAGCAGCCAGCACTAAAAGGGGCTGCGTTTCTTTTCTAGGAAGGTGTACTGAGTGTCTGATGTGGAAATAACAACAGTGCTGACCTCTAGTGTTAGGAAAAGAGTTATTGAGACATTTAATCCATTGATGACTTAAAATAATTTAAACGGTTATTGTTGTTGCTAATGAGGATTACTGTGTATTATACAAATAATAAAATGTAACTGACAGGCAGTAAGCACCACTTTGTGCAATGATTGCTCACTATCCTAGGAACTACACCGATTGCAAGAGAACCAACCGATTCTTCAAAATATCCATAGATATATCATGACCAACATTTGACAAAAAAAAGATTTTGACCAACATGTTTTATAAGAGAACAGTAGTAAATTGCTGTATACCTTCAGTAATAATAACAATAAAAGAAAATGTCTGGTTCCAGCATAAATGCTTAAAGAGTACCCATACCCGCCTCAAGGGTATGGTAATATATGTGTTTTAGTGTGGTGTGTTGAAAATAAATTCTGCTTCCAAAATTAAAATGACAGAGACACTTATGACACATAGAAAAAATATTTACTGCACGCCAACTGAAGAACCAGTTATAGTACAAACCAAAACAGATATTAAGTTTTGTTTAAATCTGCTACTGAAAGTGCTTAATCAACTATTGAGCATGCAGCTTTCTTATGCAGGCAGGGACTAGAGTGCTATCTCTCTACACTCCTGGTGACCAACCTGCGGCCCTAGGGTGTTTGCAGTTTGGCTCTTGGACACAGCAGTCAACAGTGGAAGTTTTTGTAATGGGTAATAGCTGTGATCACTAGCAATTTCATGTAATATTTCCCCAGTCTCTGACAGTTTGACTCCAGTAGCACAGTCTATGACCATCTCACTCCAGTAAGTCTTCAGTCTTTTGTAGCAATACATATAATACATATTGTACACTGCCCTTTATCGGGGGCTGCATTTGAGGCCCCATGTACCTTGACGTTGACATCTACTGCTCTACACTGTGTGCATAAATAAGAAACACACATCTCCATAGCCTAGGATGATAACATATTCCCATAATCCTCTCTCCTCTCCCCTTACCTCCCTCCAAATTAACAGACTGATTTCACTGACAACACTTTCCTGTGAAGGCTGGAGGTTTGAGAAAGCAGTACTGAGAGAGCAGATGCCAACAGTATTTAAAAATTGTACACTGGGATAAGAACTTTAAAAGGAGAAGTTCACGTTTTAACCAAAAAATAAATGCAAATTTTTTTGCAGGTAAAAAAAATAGACTGAGTGTAAGCTGCCTGCGCGTACATCATATGGGCAGGCAGTTTTACACCGACAGGAAGAATCAATGAACTACCACATTGCTCAACAGCGACATGGTAGTTCATTGAGAACTACAAGCCGACAGTCGCAAAGGATGTTGGTCCTTGTCGTTCATTGACTCACAGATATTTGTGAATCAATGACGTGGCCATACTCTCTTTGAATTGTGGTGGGTAGGGGAGAAGATCGCTGGCTCGCTGCCACAAGAAGGGGAATCAGGAAGGGATGGAAGGAAATCAGGGGGAGAGGGGCCTGATGCTGAACACATCGTACACCCTAAATATAGGTGTAACATGTTCAGAAAGGTCAACTTATCCCTTAATAGTTTACTGGGAAATGTTTATTTTATTGTGCTCAATGTGCTAGGCTAAAAAGCACTGAGGGTTCAATACCACTTTCATACAGTAAGATTAAGGTTCTATTCTTGCTATTAAGAGCAAAGTATCTGCAATGTTGACAGTACAAGGCTTCACAATATACAGATAAAGGAGGATACAAAAAAGTTTTACCTGTGTACATTGTTCTGACCAGAAGGCACTACTCCAAGATTGGCAGCAGCTAGAAACTTGTGCACCACAGTCTGCGGAGTGCTGTTCTGTGGAGATACTGTGATAGTGGCTGAATTCTCATTCATACCCATCAGCTTTGCTATGAAAAGTAAAAGACAACGTATGTTATTCGAGACTAACATATAAAAGACACAACATGCATGTCACATGAGAGGCTGACAAATCAAAGATATAATATGGACATGACTTAAAGTGTTTGTATACCCTAATTTTTATTTTTTTACCTACAAGTAAGCCTATAATAAGGTGTACCTGTAGGTAAAAAGAATATCTCCTAGACCTGTACGGTTTAGGAGATATTCACTTTGCATACAGCCGCTGACGTCAGCAGCGCATGCGCTGTGAATGCACGGCTGAAGGTCCGGCAGACGCATGAGCAGGAGTGAGGTCATCGCGGCTCTGTCCACTCACAGCGCTGGAGCTGCGAACCCGGACGAGACAAGGGCGAAAATGTCAGCTCCCTCGGCGTGGACCGGGATTAGCTACCGACACCTCATTCTAAGGCATTTCATAATGAGCTAGTATGAGCCGCATACTAGCTCATTATGCCTTTGCCTTACAGCTTTTTTTTCCCCCTGCGGGTAGACAACCGCTTTAAGAAGCTCAGGATTCTGCTTGGAAACTGAAATGAAGGGCACTGTATAGAACGACACAAGTTTGGAGTCTTCACCATAGAAAACTGAACTACTCGTTTATTATTTTACCTAGCTATATAAAAAAATATTTGTCAGTGTTCTAAATGTGACAAGTGTACTGAGCACCGAGTCCATAAATATTAACATCATCAGGTCTGTTCAGATAAAAAAGAGAAAACACATAGTTATGATATTCGTTTGAGGTCCACTGGCAAAGCATTGTGAGGACGCTTGAAAGACAAGAGTGCTAATATCGCAATTTCCCACTAAATATATACAAACTGAAATGATGTAATATACTTTAAAGAGTGGTTATGTTGCCATTGTTCACTTTTTTTTTAACACTCTGGACTGACTTTTTTTGTTTTAGATAGAGTAGTGAGGGGTTAGAACCCCTTGCTTTGCTTTAATTGCTGTCTGCATTTCCACTTTTGACATTCAACCTCTATTTTCTCTGGTGAACATTGTCAATCCAAATCCAAAATGTTACAGTTGACATCAGAACAGTAAGATTTATTCTTGTTTTTTTTTTCTCTTGGACAGAAGGTGATGGGACACAAAAACAAAATTCCCTAATCTACCCAAATGAGTTTTGCCTAGAGAGGCATTTTAAAACATAGCCAAGCTACAGGCTATTAACATTCTTGTATTTCACACTTTTAAAACCGGACAGGAGCATTAAAACAAGCCCTCACTGACCTCTGTAGCTGCAGGCACTGTGGAATAATTCATCCTCAAATATCACAATGCAAAAAAAAGTATGATCGTATGGCAAAATAGATATTTACAAACACATGCATGTAAAAATTCTTCTAGCTCTAAGAATGCCAAATAAGCAAATATAAGATTCTATTCAAGGGAGAATGTGTGATTTCATGGGTACTTGGGTGTAAAATACTGATTTTTACTGATCTAAACGTGGTGTTAGTTTACTATTATTTACAAGTATGTGTATACTGCCCTTTAAAAGCAATGACTGCACTACGTGTAAAAAAAAAAAAACCCTACCAGCTAAAAGTGTAGCCCTTTTGGCGCCCATGTCCAAGATCCCCAAAAGGCTGGCAAACTGCCAAGGTGAAGAATCATACAGAGAGGAGCAGCAATTGAGTCTCTGTTGTGAACTTTCATAGTGATCATTACAAAACTAGGACCTGTGTCCTGTACTGTACTCCAAGATGGGGAATTTACAGACAAGATGTTTGTTTACTTATACAGCACAGTTTTATTTCTCAGAAATTTCTCATGTGAGTTCCTTTAACTCTTTCTTTTAAAGTGGAGGTAAACTCCACTTTTTAACTTGTACCTACAGGTAAGCCAAGGCTTACCTGTAGGTACAGTGGATATCTCCTAAACTTGCACTGTTTAGGAGATATATTCGCAAGAGATGCTGTCTGTGACGTCATCGGTGCATGTGCACTGAAGGGACGGCATCCCCGTGCCACACCTTCAGAGCTACATGCTGGAGCATGCATGCTCAGGAGTGACGTCACTGCAGCCCCAGCCACTCATACAGCCGGAGTGTAGATGGCAGCGCTGGGGGGGACCATGACAGCGCTGCACAGGAGAGATCCACTTTACAAGCAAGTCTTTCATAATGAAATAGTATGCGCTGCATACTTGTACATTATGACTTAACTCTGCAGGGGGGGGGGGGGGGTACATTTTTTAAATTTTAGGCACAGTTTACTACCGCTTAAATAAAGCTAATAATACCGTTTTACACTATTGGGGTGCTTCCCTTGTTTTCATTCTTGTTCTATGCATCTCATGGTTCACTGGTGACTAAAATCTGATTGGAAGATCTTTCATACCAGATAGATTTGGGTTTCCATACCCCCCATAGCCTTTATGACCACTCAATTATTGAGGGTCATTACCATTTGGTAAGTAGCCTGAGATGTACAGAAGTGGTGGGATTCTTAACAGGAGAACTACCTGAAACATGCACAACTGGATATTTTTATTTTTGGACTTTGTAGTCACTTGATGTTGGGATTCTGTACCACAATTTGAACTATATATTGTTTTATACTGCACAATGTTTTATATGCAGTTTTTGAAATGTTTAAGCTTTGAAGTTATTTATTTTGAGTTTGGATTTTCACAGTCTGCACCATACATTGTATTATGTTGTAGTGTTTCACAATATATTTAGTTATATTTTATGAAGTTTTATCTCACCAAGAATGAACTAAACACACACACTTTATACCTTATCAGGCTGTAAGTAACCTCTGATTAGCACAGCATTTTTTTCTAGTAAATCCTAAACGTCCACATGGCAAAACATGAAAGATAAGTGAACAGTAGACCAAATGGCGGCCCTGCAAATCTGGGATACAGATGCTTACTGCTGAAAAGTACGGAACACACCAACAGCCCTGGTGGAGCAAGCTCTGATGGAAAAAGGAAAAAACGGTTTCCTTCAAGAGATAGAACCTGCAAATCGGTTGTCTGGTCCACCTGGCAATGGTGGAGTGGGAGGAAAGTTTTCTTCTACCAGGACTTCAAGGTTAAACAAAAAGGGACTCAGCCTTGCTGTCAAGTAGGCTCTCACAGCCCTAACCATATACAGAAAATGTAGACAATTTCCTTGTCATGTCTTGAAGGATGTTGTCGTCATTGCACCAATTGTTGCATTCACAGCAAAAAAGCCATAGCTTGTACCTCATGAGCTTCAGGGGAAGGAATATACCTACCTCTGCTACAAAATCAACATCCTCAATAATATCCTTCCTATCTTCAAGTACAGAAGTATCAGCTTCCTGAATAGGGTCAGAAGGCGGACATGTAGTATATTTGGCATCTGGAATCCAAAAGTTCTAGAATCGGCAAAGTCTTCCGAGGAATTCAAACATAGTGGCAGAGAAATCAGCTTTTGTCAGACAGCCTGCATGCATGCTCGAGGGGCAATCTTCAGAGGGGTACTCATGGTTCAGGATTGACGATTGGATGGGATTTTGCATGTCTACAGAAAGTCAATAAATCCAGATGCTGACCTAGTTCCTGTGGCTGTATCTCAGTAGAAGATAGTCACAGTAATGTACTGTGTCCTTTCTCGGTGGCAGAGGTGGATAGAAACATGCCATCTGGGAGGCATGGGGCAGTTACCTCTTTGTTTTAAGAGCAAGTCCAAATAGGAGGGGAAAAAAATAGCATTTTTAAAATCGCACAGTACAGTACTGTAGGATTAAAATAATCAGTTTTCTAAAGTACCTTTCTGTGAAACTTCCATCCCACCCATCCACTCTGAAAAAGATTTCTCATGGCAGTTTGCTGCTGTTTTTTCATCTATAAACACTCCCCACTAAGACCTCCAGGGCACTACGAATGTTGGGGTGCTGTGGAATGCCAGTTGCTGAATCCCCTTTTTCTCTGCTAGGCCTTTATGTATTCAGGGGGCATAGAGAGGTTTGCTGTGGGAGCGTGCCTGTGGGTCCGGTGGACTCTATGTCTGAGGGCGACCTGCGATCGCAGTGTACAGAGGCAGAACGGGGATCTGCCAGTGTAAACAAGGTGGATCTTGGTTCTGACAGATGACATGTCAGAGATCTTCTGTTCCGTGATCGGGAACCACGATCTCTCATGTCCCTGGCAGCCTATCCCCCCTACAGTTAGAACATATCCAGGGAACCCACTTAACTCCTTGATCACCTCCCCCAGTGTTAACCCCTTCTCCACCAGTGTCATTTATACATCGATCAGTGCATTTTTATAGCACTGATCAATGTAACAATGTCACTGGTCCCCAAAAGGTGTCATTTGGGGTCAGATTTATCTGCTGCAATCCTGCTAAAAATCGCAGAAAAAAAAAGTCCCTAAATCTATCCCATAGTTCGTACACGCAATAACTTTGATAACCAATCAATATACACCTATTGCGATTTCTTTTACCAAAAATATAAAGAATTTTTATAATTGTGTTTTTTTTATATGTATTATCAGAACTATCACTCATTTTTGTTTATAGCACAAAAAATAAAAACCGCAGAGGTGATCAAAGACCAGCAAAAGAAAGCTCTATTTGTGGGGGAAAAAAGCCGTCAATTTTGTTTGGGTACAGCGTCGCACAACTGCGCAATTGTCAGTTTAAATGACGCAGTGCGGTAGCGCAAAAAATGGCCTGGTCAGGAAGCTGAAGTGGTTAACCACGATTATCTAGTTACTGGACTGCGACCCAAGAGCAGGACAGCAGTGAGCAGGGCAGTAGAAACCTGCAAACCACTGATTTGGGGGGGAAAAAGGTCACAAAACAAAAAATGATATACAGTTGGATGATACTAATGCCTTGGATAAACAAATATATGAATACTGTCTATTGCCTGTCCATTAATTCATTAAAGAAACACTTGTTAAAAAAAAAAAAAAATTACAGCTATGGATTCTGTCAGTATTATGTCACAAAAAGAGCAGGAGCGCCACCTGAAGCTACATCTCCAGGAAATACCAAGCACTTACCGAAGGAGGTTCTTATGGACAGTCACTTAGACATACTTGATAATACTATAATGTATTTGACTTTTTCAGATGTAGAAGTTAACCGCATGTCGACCAGCCGCCGCAGTTAAATTGCGGCAACATGGCTTGGCTGTGCAAATCGCCGTCATGGTACGTCGGTAACATAAACGGCCACTAGACTACGGAGCTGATGCGAGTGCCCGGTGGACACGATCACTGCCGGGCTCCCACGATCGCTCGGGGCACACCGAGAATTGGAATCTGGGATGTGTGTGTGTAAACACAGTTTCCAATTCTCCGAGGGGAGAACAGACAGATTGTCTGTTCATACAGAGTATGAACAGCCATCTGTCATCTCCCCTGCACAGCCCCCTCCCCCCTTCAGTTAGAACATACACTAGGACACACTTAACCCCTTCACTGCCCCCTAGTGGTTAACCTCTTCACTGCCAGTGACATTTTTCCAATTTTATAGCATCGATCGCTGTAAAAATGTTAATGGTCCCAAAAATGTGGCAAAATTGGCAGACTTGTCTGCCATATTGTCGCAGTCCTGATAAAAAAAAAAAAAATTTTTTAAAAAATCGCAGATCGCCGCCAATACTAGTAAAAAAAAAAATTAATAAAAAAGCCATAAAACTATCCCCGATTTTGTGGACGCTATAACTTTTGTGCAAACCAATCAATATACGCTTATTGCCTTTTTTTTACCAAAAATATGTAGAAGAATATAGCGGCCTAAACTGAGGAAAAAAATGTTTTTTTTATATATTTTTGGGGATATTTATTATAGCAAAAATTTAAAAATATTGCGTTTTTTTCAAAATTGTCGCTATTTTTTGGTTTATAGCGCAAAAAATAAAAACCACAGAGGCGATCAAATACCACCAAAAGAAAGCTCTATTTTTGGGAAAAAAAGGACGTCAATTTTGTTTGGGTGCAAGTCGCACGACCGCGCAATTGTTCGTTAAAGTGATGCAGTGCCAAATCGCAAAAAGTGCTCTGGTCAGGAAGGGGGTAAAATCTTCGGGGCTGAAGTGGTTAAAGTAACAACAGCCAGTAAAAATAAGTACTGCAGAGACAGCTGCAAGTTATAAAGAACTATGTAAGTTAAGTAATACTAGATACAATAAGACATGTTTCAGAAGAATACGTAATCACCTGTGCCCTTCTCTGTGTACACATCTAAGCAATACATAAAATAATAAATATTTCAGCACTCTTAGCAAAACTCATAAATGCAGTTACAACCATGAAAGGCAGATCTTCTACATAAAGATACATTTTTTTTTTGTTGACTAATCACTAAGTTATGTTTAAGGACTCATGCACACTGGACGCTTTGCTAACTCTCCTAAACTCCACTCTAGACTTGTAAACACACACGTTCACCACATGTAAACTTTCTTTTAATTAGCCAGAATAATATTTTTTTCTGGCTACTGAAATTAATTAACTTTCAAGTGCTAAATGTGCCTAGAACTTAGGCACGTTTAGATGCCTGTGTGTACATAGATACATAGGCCAACACGCAGGGGAATTGGAGTCAGGAAAAAAAAAAATGTCTAACGCCCCTAGGAGCAGCAGAAATAAGCAGGCAGCAAGCATGAGGCCTAAAGTCTAAGTATAATCTACCTCTATTTTTGCCTTCCTTGGTTCCTTACATGCTAATATCAAATAAAAACAAACAAAAAATTATACTTATTACATACCTAATTTTAGACCCAGTGAAATCCTTACAGTCTCTCAATTAAGGAAGATCATGGCTGGTGGGAGGGACCAGCAGAGTGCTATACATAGCTTCCTGAAAACATCACAGCACCCTGCTTCAGTACATTTCTCAAGAGCAATCAGTCCCGATGCAAGCAGAGGTCTGGGCTTTTGGGAGCAGTTATGCAAATATTAAAATGCTTTGATGTGTGGATGCCAGGTAACGCCCACATTTGATGTTAAATGAGAAGTTCGGGATTTTGGAAAAACAATTACTTACCTAGGTGGATGTAGGATCGATCAAATGCTGCTTCTGTCCCCCGCCAGTCCTGCATTAAGAACTGAACAAACACTGCTGACCGATCAGTTCTCCCCTCTGCTCTGAGCCATGACTGACTATCGGTTACCGGCTCTCTGCTCTTCCCTCTAGTGCTCACTGGAGTGATGGGCTGTGGAAAGCATGAGAGAAGCTGGCTCAGGCTCTCAGAAGATCGCTGAGAGGCTGAGCCAGGTACTGGTCTAGGCATCTGGGTGGATCCCAACCATATGGTCGGGATATTCCTTGAGGCTGGATCGGTGGTTGAGGGACATCGGGCGACATTGGACTAAAGGCTGAAAACAGGTCACAGGAGTGCAGAACGAGCTATATGGAAAAAGCTTTGGCCATACTTCACCTTTAAGCCTCCATGATTTGAAGGAACTGAAGTTCACTGATTGAGAGGGGCCTGGGACAGTCAGGCAAAAGAGGAAAAGGCTAATTGATGCTGGGCATCCCTCAGCCAGGAAATAAGAGTGGTTTCTATTTGACTTGCTGTAGCTTTGAAAGCTCAGTGTGCAGTGAAATCAGAATAACCTATTTCAGTAGATGAGAGGACTGTGCAAGACTTCCATCTAGCTAATTTCACTGCAGTTTTAGATCTTTAACCGCTTCCGGACTGCCCACCGCACATACACTGTGGCAGGGCAACCCGGCTACCTGAAACAACGTACCTGTACGTGGTTTCCATCTCTGGGTCTCTGGCTCATCCTGTCAGATAGGAAGAGAGAGATCTCGTCTTCCTGCTAATCAGGAACACAGATGTCTCTCTTCCTCGAGTCAGTTCATCCCCCACACAGTTAGGAAAGCATTCCCTAGGAGCACACTTTAAGTGATAAAGGATTGTTTTTTTAACCACTTCCGGACTGCCGCACGCCAATATAGTCCTTACTTTGAAGTGGAATATCGTTGTTATGGCAGCAGCTAGCTGTCATAACCCAGGTATCCTCTTCTTCGGCCGGCGGTCCGCTTTCCGATAAGAGTGGTCTCTGCAGCAGATTCGCGGGAGAGGGGCCCTCCCGTCGCGCTCCGGTGCCCTCCGTCGCTTACAGGAGCCGCCGGCAGTGGCGGAGACGATCGGATCTTCACCCTTGCTGGGCATGGAGATGAGTGAGGGGAAGATGGCCCCCACCTGTCTCCATAACATCTTCTCTGTAAATCAAAACATGCAACCTGTAGAATTTTTTAAACGTCACCTATGGAGATTTTTAAGGGTAAAAGTTAGTCACCATTCCACGAGCGGGCGCAATTTTGAAGTGTGACATGTTGGGTATCAATTTACTCAGCGTAACATTATCTTTCACAATACAAAAAAAAATTGGGCTAACTTTACTGTTGTCTTAGTTTTTAATTCAAAATGTATTTTTTCCAAAAAAAAAGTGCACTTGTAAGACTGCTGCACGAATATGGTGTGACAGAAAGTATTGTAATATTTGGGGGTTCTAAGTAATTTTCTAGCAAAAAAAAAAAACAAAACAAAAAAAACACAGTTTTTAACTTGTAAACACCACATCTCAAAATGAGGCATGGTCCTTAAGTGGTTAAAATAACAAACATGTCATACTTGCCTCCACTGTGCAGCTCGTTTTGCACAGAGTGTCCCGAACATCCATTTCTGCGGCTCTTGTGGCTCCTCCCCGCATTAGATAACCCCCTTGGAGAAGCGCTCTCCCGAGGTGGTTACCTTGCGGGCGCACTCCCAAGTCCAGCATTCGGTGTCCATAGAGGCCAAATGCAGGACGCGGCCCTGCCCCTACAACATTGGATTTGATTGACAGCAACGGGAGCCAATGGCTGCGGTGCTATCAATCTATCCAATCAAGAGTCGGGAACACGTGGAGAGAGGGACGGCGGGGGCACGTTGACGGAAAATCGGGGCTCAGGTAAGTAAAACGGGGAGGGGGGGGGATAGGATGCATTAAGGTGAAAAAACACAAGCCTTTACAACCCCTTTAACCCTTTGATTGCCACTGATGTTAACGCCTTTCCCTGCCAGTGTCATTTATACAGTGAATTTTTTTTTTAGCACTGATCACTGTATTAGTGTGCAATTTGTCCACCATGATGTCGCAGTCCCGCTAAAAATCTGTGATTGCCACCATTACTAGTAAAAAATAAAAAGCCATAAAAATATCCCATAGTTTATAGACGCGATAACTTTTGCGTAAACCAATATATGCCAATTGGGATTTTTTTACCAAAAATATGTAGCAGAATACATATTGGCCTAAATTCATGAGGAAAATTAGATTTTTTACATATTTTTAGTGGATATGTTTTATAGCAGAAAATAAAAAATAGTTTTTTCGAAATTGTCGCTATTTTTTTGTTTATAGCGCAAAAAAATAAAACCGCAGAGGTGATCCAAATACCACCAAAATAAAGCTCTATTTGTCGGGAAACAAAGGACATCAAATTTGTTTGGGTACAGTGTCGCACGACAGCGCAATTGTCAGTTTAAACGATACAATGCCATATCGCAAAAAATGCCCTGGTAAAACCTTCCAGGGCTTAAGTGGTTAAAGATGTAACCATCTTTGAATGAATACCACTGATAACGGATAAATATATTAAACTGAGCAAAAAATGATCTATGCTTTCTTTAGAAAGAATTCAAACAATTTACCTCTGCAGAGGCGCTTTGCCGGCGGTATAGCCGCGCTGCCCATTGATTTCAATGGGCAGGAGCGGTGAAGGAGCGGTGTATACACTGCTCCTTCACCGTTCCGAAGATGCTGCTAGCAGAACTTTTTTCCCGTCCTGCTAGCGCACCGCTCCAGTGTGAAAGCCCTCCGTTTCGTGTCGGTTTGCAGGCGCGATTATTAGCGCAATAGCGCCTGCAAACCACCTCAGTGTGAAAGGGCAGTAATGATGCAACTAGTGGCACAAAACTCTGTTTTATGGAAAACTCTTAATTACCGGTATATTTATTTTGATTTGAGATTATTTCACTGATCCTGCCTTTTTTTTAAAAAAAAAAGTCCCAAATTGCACCTTCAGTTTCTCAACCTAGATTAATTATTTGCAGACAAATTAGTTGATCTTCTAAACCCAACATTACAGAATTTATTTTTGTACCCTAAATCCTTTAACCCCTTCACGCCGAAACATGCGTTATACGGCTCGAAGGGGCTATACCAGAGTGATGTGTGCAGCTGCACGCATCAGCCCGGTACAGCTTTTTTTTTTTTTTTTTAGAGCGGACGGACGGCTTACTTGTAAAAACATCCGATGCGGCTAAACAGCCACTCAGCTGTTAAAACAAGTAGCGGAAGGGGATGTGGGCCCCCCCCCTCCTGCTGCCTTCTGCGGCACGCCCTGGCTCTCCCGTCCCACCAAGAGGCCTGAGCGACCAGCCGGCAAGTCCGCCAGCTGGCTGGAGACCCGAACAGCTTTGATCGGGTCTCGGATCTAGTAACCCGGAAGCGATGTCATGACATCACTTCTGGTTTACGGAAACCCTAATGGCACCAGATTTAAAAAAATGACAGCATTCAAAACAGCCAAACTTGTGCAAAGGAGAGGTTTGGGGTCTTATAGACCTCAGATCCCTCTATAAAGAGTACCTGTCTCTGCCTATTAACGTCACAAGTGATGTTTACATTTACAAAAGTGATCAAAAATAAAAAAATCTAAAAGTGACAGTGTAAAAACAAGTCAAATAAAATAAATAAGAAAAAAATGTAACGTGCCCCCATCCCTCCGTGCTCACGCTCAGAAGCGAACGCATACACAAGTCGCCCCCACAAATCTAAACAGTGCTCAAACCACACATTTGAGGTATCGCCATGATCTTTAGAGCGAGAGCAAGAATTCTAATGCAACTCTAAACAGGTAACCTGTAGAAATGTGTAATGTGTTACCTATGGAGATTTTTAAGTACCGTAGTTTATCGCCATTTCACGAGTGTGCGCAATTTTAAAGCATTACATGTTAGGTATCTATTTACTTGGTGCAACATCATCTTCCACATTATTCAAAAAGAATTGGGCTAACTTTACTGTTTTTTAATTCATAAAAGTGTACTTCTTCCAAAAGAATTGCATTTGAAAGGCTGTTACAGGAATACAGTGTGACATAAAATATTGCTACAAACACCAATTTATTCTTTAGGGTCTCTGCTAAAAAAAATAATATATATATATATATATATATATATATATATATATATATATATATATATATAATGTTTGGGGTTCTAAGTAATTTTCTAGCAAAAAATGCTGATTTTTTTTTTTAAAAGGCTTAGTCATGAAGGGGTTAAGATCACTAGCAGTCAGCAGACTGCCTGCCTACACAGTTATGACATATTGAAATGGAGTAATAGCCATCCTGTACAAGACATGGAGGCATGATAGCACCAAGGGGAATATTTAACAGCAATGAAATCAGTGCACAAACAACTAAATTTGCCTGGTTTTCCCCTGCACGTTCATGCTAGTTATAGCAGGAAAGTCTTGCAAAAATAATTATTTTTATGCAATCCATAGAAAAGAATAAAACTAAAAATGCATTGGATTCTAGTTTAATCAGCGTTCGCTTAAAAAAAGCAGCAGGGGTGGGGGAAAAGATGCGTACAATCCTTCGATGTCCACAACAGGTTGAATAATTTTAGGTCTTTAATCCTCATTTTTAATGCAACAAATGTGTCTGGTGCTGAGTGGCCGTGGTGGACCCACATAATCTCTGAATCCTCATATATGCACATAGAATATTACAAAACTGACTGGAGACTAAAGCCTGTGACATGTAGGTTGGAGCATTATAACTGCAAATATTCAACCAGGTTTCAGCAATGATTAATAAATTGATAATTTGACAGTTTATTATATAACTATAACTATGCAATGTGTTTTTTTGTTTTCAGGGTTGCAGCATTTTTGAAATTGCTTATGTGGTTAGGTGGTGTATAAGCATAAAAGAGTAATTCTTTAAAAGTTAAAAACTGCAAAATGGTCACAAGTGTAAGCAAAACAAATCCCCCCAAGTACAGTAAACAGCTTTTTTCATCTTCAATCAATTTACTGCTCAAGGTAGCAGTTAAAAATATTATATTTTCCTACTGAATTTACTACTGTACGAAAACTCAAACTGAGATATTTTATATTCCGCATAAAAAGTAAGGAAATGTTCCATTAACACACATAGAAAACCATAAAATTCCTTTGCCGTTCTATATTAAATGCCCTGTATAAATAAAAAGCAAATCATAAGTGTATATAGTGTGTTGAATATATCCCACACAAAATTACATGGCAAAAGATCACATTGAAAGTGCTGACACCATTTGGAATGGTTTGCAAGAAGAAAGCTGTGCAATAATCATGGCAGAAAGAATCTATTCAGTCAAATAATAAAAAAAATTTGTATCATTCGCCGTCATCAGAATAAAACACTTACATTCTGTGCAGTAGAAAACTCATCTATACTCGGTGTGCATATAATATGTTTATTACCAGGATTCATTTATACATTGCCTCTATTAGCCTTGTACTTTGCTGTCATTTGATTTGAAAAGAAAAATAGTAGGTAAAGCTAAGATCTCTAAAACTCTTAGTAAATGTATTATTGAAACATATCTGTAATCTGAAATTAATGACTACAGGCCAAGCAAACAGATTTGGAAAATGAAGATAAAACATAAAGCATAGGTTGTCATAAATGAAACACGGATTGGACTGTTAGAATATATGAATATATATATATATATATATATATATATATATATATATATATATATATATATACGCCGATAAATACGGTACTTATAATGAAGAGTTAAGTATTGGTCTGTACTGTACTGTCACCAATGTCTGATATTCCTTTTGTCTTACTACAGGACACCTCCTACATATGTTATGAGATGAGAGGAGGTGGTCTTCAGTCCAGCAAGGGAGAAATCAGGCAGGACTTGTAACACTGCTTGGAATTTTAGTGCAGCAGAGGTAGAGTTGTTGGCACTACAAGAAATAGGTTTCACACTGAATTTATGAAAAATCAAATGATAATCTGTTTATACTTGAAGTGTTTTTAAAAAGACAGAACATGAGGACAGAGAGGTGTTGGATTTTTTTTCCCCACTTGAAAAACAGCAAAGGTTTCCTCTACAGTGAGACTCCGCTGTTGTCAGTATGGAGGTGGGCCATTCAAGAGAAAAAAAAAAGGAAGCGCCATGTAAGTGCAGTGAGTTAAAGTTTTAATGCAGCAATGGTAATAAAAACTTACAAAAAATGAAGAAAAGACATGAATTTTCTTCATTTTTAGTAAGTTTTTATTACCACTGCTGTATTAAAAAAGGTTGTAAACCTCCCTGTGTAAGTTGTACCTATAGGTAAGCCTAGAATAAGACTTGCCTATAGGTACTGTAAATATCTCCTAAATGTACACTGTATACTGTGCCGATGATATCATTGGGGCGTGCTTTCTGAAGGAACGGCCGCCCGTTCTGTGACCAGCGGCTGCTGCACGGCACGGACATCACGTGGCTCCAGCCAGTCACAGAGCCAGAGTCCGCGGCCCCGGAAGGAAGACAGGCAAAGATGGATGCGGCCTGCAGCAGGGATGACGTGGGTTTGGTTTTCAGGTAAGTGTCAGAAAGTGCTACCTTTACTTTGCAGGAAAAAAGAAAGGAAGAAAAATCTACCAGGGTTTTACTTCCTCTTCAAAACTTTTTTTTTAACTCACTGCACTAGGATGGCACTTCTCTTTTTTCTCTTGTGTGTTTCTATGACAGAGCTGGCTTACTGTTGGGACAGCTGCCGCTAATGCTGGCCATACACTATATGAAAAATTGTCCGAAATTCTGTCACTTTGGCCAGTTCATCCTTTTTTCGGCCAGTTAATAGGCACAAAATCGATGATCGTTGGGACGTTTTTGAGCCAAAAAAAAAAAAGGAAGAACAAGTTTGGAAATTTTCTGCCGAACGAATGATAAATTGAAAAGTTAAATTGTTTCCCGTCCGAACTGTTTGAACTAGGTACATGTAAAAAAACAAACAAAAAATTGATTCATTTATGTCCACTGAACGATTTAATGGTCATTACATGACGGCTCTATCATTTGCTTTCACAGCCGGATGTCAGTTTTTCTAAAACGGGTTTGGCCGATTTTTCGTTTAGTGAGCGGTCAGCATTAGTCTACCATAGATACTAAGGGACTTATTACGTGCACTATATACTTTTTATGCATGGGCTCTGAATTCTTCCTTTTTGCGCCATTACCATTTGCATTATTGGAGGCTGCCATTGCGGTTTTTACATTCGGACAATGCCAGTTGCCAGGCTTTCAGGGTGACACCCTAGCTTCACTACTTTTTAAGGACATCTGATGTCACTCTTACTTCCCTTACACACATAGTTGTTGGAGGGTCAGTAATTAAAGGTATTGCAGCCAGCCCCATCATAACAGCCAGGCACCATGTTCAGGGGGTAGCCAGCAATGGCAGAACCCACACATCTCCAAGGTAAGGTTTACTTTTAGGCAAGTATTTCAGATGTATTCAGCAGCAAAGGGGTACTAACATTAGCAACTATCTTTCTGCACAGCAATTCAATGATATTGAGGAACATAACATGCTATTTTTGCCTGTTTAACCAGACTATTAAGACAGCAGTCTCAGCAGCAGAGGAACAGAGGGCTGAAGAAAAGAAAATGCATACAGTATATACTAGCTTTTAAGCAGAGAGCACAGGCTGACCTAACAGTGCTGGGAGATGTGTACTCATTTAGGATTTAAACCTACTCCATTAAGCTATATTGAAGAGAAAATGTTCAATAAATGAATGCAACTATGTTTATGTTAAAAGCCTGTTTCCTGAAGCCCATAATTAAAGGAAATTTCGTACAAAGCAAGGACTTTTTTGTCAAGCCCCTGCAAATGGAAAGATGGATAGCACTCATACAAGTGGAAGCATGGCTTCATATTTAACCTTAACACTCCAGTCATTAATGCTGTGTCTAACTTCCTCAATGAAAAACAAGGTACTGCTCCATTGAAGTAAAATTAAAAAAATCAACTATACCATGCTGTTCAGAAGAGGAGATTCATTAATGTCAGCTAATGTATTGGCATAAAGAAAAGTAACATCCTATTGGAACAAGCACACACTCAACCTGTCTGCCCAGCCCCCACCCATTTTAACTCGTGCTGTTTTATTGTTATAGGCAATTTGTACCACTCAGCATGACAGTGTAAACTGAATTAGGATTAATTTACATGCAAAAGAACACTTAGGAGAGCCGCATGGTAAGCAAATGTATTGTCTCGATTGCTGAGGTGGAAAAGAACCCCGAGGAAAAAAAAATGCCGGTCTAATTAAAGGGCATCAAATATGATTGCTTGAGGTGGTTAAGGGGCAGAGAATAGTAAAGTGTCCAACTAGTTAAAGAATTAGATTCTTGCTTGCAGGGGATTTAAGAGATAGATTCATAAATCTTAATAAAACAAAGTGAACACCTTGGCTCTAAATTTCAAGCGATGTCCTTCCAAAATAGAAAGGTAAACCATGGTCAAAGAGTGCAGGATAAACGTGCGTTCTACTTCTGCACAACAAAGTTTTCAAACTTTACCCAGGGTGATATAAACATAGTCATCAGGCCACTAGCTGTCACCTTTCTACAATTTTTTTTTTTTTAACATGGTAGAATCTGAGGAAGTTGGCACAGAGGTCAAGGACCCTTAAAGCCCTGTGCATGGGCAGCAAAGTACATACACAGCCAAGGATCATACTGTATGCAGCCATTGCACACTAGCTTCTGATTAGAGCAAAAGTCGGTCGGTTCTACAAATCTTTCACTTTACCTAGATTTTAATGTTTAAAACAGAACTCCAGGCAGGCAGGAATTTCATTTCTATTAATTAATGACACATACATGTCCTATCTTAAACTGACCACACATTACAATCTGACATGCACAATGTGCTTCTGATTTACAGAGTATATTATATGTGCTACTGTCTAATCCAGTTTATTTTCAGGTAGACCTGAAGCAACTCAAAGCAACTCCTTGTGCAAAGCAGTGGCAAGATGAAGCAAATCACAAGCACCTGAAAGCATACACTTGATTTCTTTCTGAATCTAATGCCCGTGTACAAAAGCCCTGGTTCTTATAAGCTGCAAAAAAAAAGAAAAAAAAATATAGTTTGTTCTGTGAAATTAAAGTGCAAATTAATCCTGTCCTCTCAGTGAATGATTTTTCATGCAAATGTGATGTGGCTTTCCTGCTCTTTGCTTGAGTCCATTACAAGATTTCCAAAAACCAGGGTTTGTTATAAATTAGAAAACAAGTTGCAATGTGTACGCACAAATTCTGTAACAGCGATTTGAAGTAATAGGTTTCCAGTTCACCATTCTCACTCTGTGTGCACCTGCAGATACAGCAAGAGTGGACCCACAGTGACAAAGCATATAAACAGTGGTTACAGCAACATGAATAGAAAGACTCAATAGATATTTTTTTTTCCAGACACAGAAACTAACCATTAACTTTCTTGCAAGTTGGCATTTGTATTATCAGGCCCCCCTCAGGTTTCAGCATCTCTGGGGTGCTCTGACACACATGGAAGCACAACTTGCTTTAAATTGCTGCTGCAACTATATAGATTTTATGGTATAAATTTAATGGTCTTGTAGGCATTTGTGGTGGGATATTATTTATACACAGAATTTCCAAAGTCTAACATTGTGCTACATGCAGAAAAAGTGCATATGCCTGTCTGTTCTTGATCTACAAAGTCATGGCTCCTCTAACCAATTACTACAAAACCTTCTTAATAACATCTATAAAACAATTAAACACTAACTGTACTTTGGTGGTTCTCTTCTAATCATGTTGCCCTACAAGTACCGGATGATAAACAAATGTTTAGAACTAGTTACAGATTTTATTAAAATAGGAATGCAGACTTTCACTATTCAAACAAAGATTTCTTAATTTGGTTAAGGGTCTCTTCAAATTAAGATAAAATGATGGAGCACAGGGAGGAAACTAACCAGTTAAGGACCTAGGATGTACCTGGTATGCCCTAGAGGCCTGTTCTGCCCAACCCATTACCATTAGGTAGCTGCCCATATGTAGGTCCTGCTCTGTGTATCAGCTATTTTAGCTGTTAAAGGCATTAACATCTGTTCTCTGGCAGTGTTTTCTGAAATATCAACACAGTTTGAGTTATTTCCATGATTTTTTTTTTGTACTAACAATATCACAGAAAGTAGTTAGAGGGCAACATCAGGCAGTATGCAGGATGGCACATCCATGCGAATATCCAAGGGAAGGATGGCCTCACACCAGAGGGTGGCACAAGCTGTGCATGTGTGCCACTTTGCTGATCATGCCACCATCAAGCTATTTAAATTGGTCAGCTGCACATAGCCAGTGCTGCCTTGTCTACGTTACCTATGAAACTGATCTGTGACTTCATGCCTGACTACCGGTTACCAACCTAACTTGACCGGTTTCTGATATCTGCCGCGATGGACCTCGACTTGCACCTGGACAATAATTACATAGTTACATTGTATTACATAGTAGGTGAGGTTGAAAAAAAACACAAGTCCATCAAGTCTAACCTATGTGTGATTATATGTCAGTATTACATTGTATATCCCTGTATGTTGCAGTCATTCAGGTGCTTATCTAATAGTTTGGAAGGGAATTCCACATCCTTGCCGCTCTTACAGTAAAAAACCCTCTACGTAGTTTAAGGTTAAACCTCTTTTCTTCTAATTTTAATGAGTGGCCACGAGTCTTGTTAAACTCTCTTCTGCGAAAAAGTTTTATTTCTATTGTAAGGTCACCAGTACGGTATTTGTATATTGAAATCATATCCCCTCTCAAGCGTCTCTTCTCCAGAGAGAATAAGTTCAGTGCTCGCAACCTTTCCTCCTAACTAAGATCCTCCAGACCCTTTATTAGCTTTGTCGCCCTTCTTTGTACTCGCTCCATTTCCAGTACATCCTTCCTGAGGACTGGTGCCCAGAACTGGACAGCATACTCTAGGTGCGGCCGGACCAGAGTCTTGTAAAGTGGGAGAATTATCGTTTTATCTCTGGAGTTGATCCCCTTTTTAATGCATGCCAATATTCTGTTTGCTTTGTTAGCAGCAGCTTGGCATTGCATGCCATTGCTGAGCCTATCATCTACTAGGACCCCCAGGTCCTTTTCCATCCTAGATTCCCCCAGAGGTTCTCCCCCCAGTGTATAGATTGCATTCATATTTTTGCCACCCAAATGCATTATTTTACATTTTTCTACATTGAACCTCATTTGCCATGTAGTTGCCCACCCCATTCATTTGTTCAGATCTTTTTGCAAGGTTTCCACATCCTGCGGAGAAGTTATTGCCCTGCTTAGCTTAGTATCATCTGCAAATACAGAGATTGAACTGTTTATCCCATCCTCCAGGTCGTTTATGAACAAATTAAATAGGATTGGTCCCAGCACAGAACCCTGGGGAACCCCACTACCCACCCCTGAACATTCCGAGTACTCCCCATTTATCACCACCCGCTGAACTCGCCCTTGTAGCCAGTTTTCAATCCAAGTACTCACCCCTATGGTCCATGCCAACGGACCTTATTTTGTACAGTAAACGTTTATGGGGAACTGTGTCAAATGCTTTTGCAAAATCCAGATACACCACGTCTACGGGCCTTCCTTTATCTAGATGGCAACTCACCTTCTCATAAAAGGTTAGTAGATTGGTTTGGCAAGAACGATTCTTCAGGAATCCATGCTGATTACTGCTAATGATACCGTTCTTATTACTAAAATCTTGTATATAGTCCCTTATCATCCCCTCCAAGAGTTTACATACGATTTACATACTATTGATGTTAGGCTAACTGGTCTGTAATTCCCAGGGATGTATTTTGGGCCCTTTTTAAATATTGGTGCTACATTGGCTTTTTTCCAATCAGCTGGTACCATTCCAGTCAGTAGACTGTCTGTAAAAAAAAAAACGGTCTGGCAATCACTTGACTGAGTTCCCTAAGTACCCTCGGATGCAAGCCATCTGGTCCCGATGATTTATTATTGTTAAGTTTCTCAAGTCTAATTTTAATTCTGTCCTCTGTTAACCATGGAGGTGCTTCCTGTGTTGTGTCATGAGGATAAACACTGCAGTTTTGGTTACTGAAGCCCCCCCAAGAAGAATAAATTCAATACCTTCGCCATCTCCCCATCCTTTGTAACCAGATGTCCTTCCTCATTCTTTATGGGGCCAACATGGTCTGTCCTCCCTTTTTTACATACTTAAAGAATTTCTTGGGATTTTTTTTGCTCTCCTCCGCTATGTGTCTTTCATGTTCTATCTTAGCCGTCCTAATTGCACCCTTACATTTCTTGTTGCATTCTTTATAAAGTCTGAATGCTGAGGATTATCCCTCAACCTTGTATTTTTTGAAGGCCTTCTCCTTTACTTTTATATGCATTTTTACATTGGAGTTAAGCCATCCAGGACTTTTGTTCGCTCTTTTAAATTTATTATCCAATGGGATACATTGGCAAATGCCCTTATTTAATATGCTCTTAAAGCAAACCCATCTCTCCTCCATATTCTTTGTTCCTAATATTTTAATGGTGTTGTCTACACACCGGCAAGGAGGCACAGCTGACACATCAGTCTACTTACTACCTATCCGCTGATCCTATGGTTGTTTTTTGCTGCTCCTGTGTTCCTGCTTGATATTCCGTGTCTGGTCTGCTGCCTGTGGGAAGCTCCACTGCGAGTGTGGATGTTTTTCCATTTTCCTTGTGTTGGGCTCTAGGGGTCTGTTCACACTAGGGAGTGTGCCCTGGTTGCATGGCTATTGGTGTGCCAGCAATTTTACTAGCAGGATTATCAGGAATCAGTAAGGATATGGCACTGAAGAGTTTTTACAATGACGTGCAATTTTTTTAAAAACAAATTTACACTTACTAAAAGATACAAAAGACCATTATGTTTACCTTAATACATATTTTATGTACTCCACTGTAACTTTAATTTAGCAAACTCTCATATTTGCTGCTCATGGTGAAAACAGGAAGGCTATAATGAGCAGAGTGGAGAATACCTTATCTCTGCACTCTGTAGTCTCATGACAACTTTTCCTTTCACAGAATGTTACCTGAACTGCAGATCAACTGTTAGTGCAAATAAAGTAACACACACATTACTATTCAACCTGCCCAAAACCTTGCATAACTGATAGCTTTGGGGCAAGTTGTCCTTTACTTTGAAAAACACGCATTTATATTTTTTAAAAGATCCTTAACATACTTGGTAATACACTACAAGCTGCTTTGCCACAACCTTAGGGTCACATTTTTATAGCGTTGAATTTGACATTCACCAAACATTTATTGTAGGTTGTTGATTTATTGAATCTTCTTGAATAATTCTGAAGGATTCACCTGTGAATGTTTGGTGAAAATCACATTAATTGTTTTATAAATATGCCCGAGGTCCCATACACACCTGAGCGTTTTGTAGCTTGAAGCCTCAAGCTACAAAACGCTGGAGGGGAAAAAATCAATTATTCTCTATGGAGATGGTTCACATCTACACACCAAAACACCTGAAGCCAGAAGCTCAAACAAGTTCTGGAACTTTTTTTTAGATAGATTTGGGCATTTTTCTGCTTTTTACATTTGTGACCCTTTGACCTGTACAAAATCGCAGTAAATTCGCACAACTTTCTGCCTAAAAACGCTACGCTCAGGTGTGAATGGGGCCTTAGTGTAGATTAAACAAGGATTGAGAAAATATCTGTGTGCATGAACCTTGCCTGAGCAGAGCATAAAAGGCTCAGCATGCTATACATTTCCAAAGTACTTTGTATCCTATCTTAGATACAATATCATTGCAATATTAGGAGATATTTCAGCAGGTGCATTTCCTATAACAGTCAACTACGATCATATTGTCATATTCAAAAACATTAACTTTATTGCAATATACAAAATTTCTGCATACAGCACATAAAAAGGATCATGACAGAAACACTATAATTCTGTCACTAATGCCTGAAGACAGATGACAAGCTGTGCACTCACCTTAACTTGCAGACCAGCGATAAAGCAGCAAGGAAGGCTTAAGCCAGCAGAAAGCAAAAACAGCAAGAAAGATGACAAAAGAACATCAATAACATAAATTACAAAGTCCATATTTTTTACACAAAGCCTTAGAGGTTCGCACAAACCTCAATTTTATATGGAATATGGAGGCAAAATGTTAGGTTTCTAACCTCTAGATTTACTGTTAGCCTTTACCCGTGTTGTAGCCATATTCGGAGGGGGGGGGGGGGGGGGGATGTCAACTTTGACAGCTCATCTTTTTACATCTGTAACACCAAATATTTGGTTTACCTCATGACACATACAATATGTGGGTAGGACCACAAGAAGGTTGAGGGACCGTCTTTACGAACATGTGTATAGCGTTCAGAAAAATAAAAATATGTAGTGAGACATTTCAGGGAATCAAATGCTGGTGATATCTCTGCTATGAAATTTCAGGTTATTGAAAAGATCCGCACTCCCAAGAGAGGTGGGGGTATTTTCCATAATTTTTTTGCTCCAGACCCGCATTCCCTCCGGCTTAAAATTTGAGTGGGATGTAAGCCATTTTTATAACTAAGAAGTAGCATGTATAATATGGTGTATCCCCACTCCAACTTCCTGTTCATTTGGGCCCCCGGGAGCCCTTTGGCTATTCACCCACATATACGTATCTGTATGTCAAGGGTTGTGATTAGGTAGGTTCAGGGAACTATTTAGAATATGGTTTTATTAGATTGTTATTTAGCCCTGTACTTACTATATTCAGGTCTGCCACTGATATGTATCAGGGCGGTTTTCACATGTCCCCACATAGTACATTCGTGCCTATTACCTTTTTGTATTGTGCTGACGTTTGGTGGAAACTATATATCACATGCTCCTCTTTGCGATTTGTTATCATCACTTTAGGACACGCATGTATTTTGGTGTCCTAGATACAAATATTTTTACACTTTTGTATGTACATTTTCTATGTCAGTTTTTTAAATGTGGTTACTTTCGGCTTTACACACATGTATTTGTATTGTCATTCAGAATGTTTCTAGTTTTGCTTATCAAGGGGAGAGCTGATTACACCACCCTACACCTGTGATGGGTGGGAGTGTCCTCTACTTACAGGTTCAGTAGATCAGTCTTTCAATGTATGTGTGAAATATTGTCACCCCTTTAGTCCTGGTGGCAGTCTTTCAATAAACCTGTTGGACAGATGTGGTTGTGCAGCCAATTTTTCTTATTTAGCCTTTACCGCCAGCAGAAGATGTATAATGCCAGTCTTTGGTGTCAATATAGAGCCCATTTATACAGAAGATCCATATTTCACACTCTGCTGGTATTGTAAATTTTATTTATGAAATACAGAGTGCAGTTTGGCACCTGCAATGTCCTGTGGTTGCTTTCTCCACATATCGCTGAAGAGAACACAAACAGGTCACGTGACAGGTTTCATTCTCCTTCTGGCACACATTTTTCCCCCTATTTATTTTAGTGAATGGGTTTACTTGCTTCACAGTCCTAAAGTGACATAGTCGGAAGCAAAACTGGTCAGGCTTTTAATCCTGCTACCTATTCCACTCACTGATGGGACCAATAACAGTTGAACTTTGAGACTGTACTAATAAGAATTTTAGTATCTACCATAATTCATCAGTGTCTAAAAGTTTTGAGACTACGTGCGCTTTATGAACTGATGCAAATGGGGTGATAGGGATGTTTGAACCTTCAACTGTTTTATTTTGTTTCTCCAGTGTGGAATGTTTTTAATCATTATTATTAATGTATATTGCACTATCATGGCAATGACATGTTATATTGAAAGAATTACAAGTGTATACATCTCTCTACAACATTTTATCAATTCAAAGCCCAACAGTCCTCAATATATCTGTAGTGGTTGTCAATTCCCCCGAAGGCCACCCAAACATTCACATAGACACACTCCTAAACCTTGTGGAAGCCTCCCCAGAAGGGTTGAAGCTGTTATAGCTGCAAAGGGTGGGGTAACTCAATATAGAATGCTACAAACCAAGACTGGGATAACATTAAAAATCATGTGCATGCGACGGCAGGCATCCCAATACTGTTGACAATATAGTGTTATATGACACAAAAATCAAGGTCAATACAACCCTTAAAATTTACTGTAGTGGGTGGAAACTTGGTAGCAGGTATTTTTATCGCTTTTGCTTGTCTAATTGTCCATGTATGTGGGTTTGTGTATTTTTAATAGGTTTAATAAAGGTTATGTGAAGTTTTTCCAGTTGGGAGCTGTCATGTAAATTCAACCATGTGGCTTTTGGGAGAAAAATATTATAGGAAGGGTTGAGCCCATATCCACGTTTCTCTTGGGGCTTGTAGAGCAGAAAAGGAGAGTATGGTTTAATAAAAAAAATATAAAAATAAATAAATAATAATACAGCGACAGGGTCACTTAGAATTAATATAATTCCTCTTTAGGATGTAGGTCCATAGGCACAGAACCAGCGAAAGTGCGATGCAACTCCACCCACTCAGTACATAGAGAATCTCTCTTCCCACCTAAACCCAAAAAACCTCATCCCTGTGCTGCTCTGCCCTTGTCATCCTTCACCACCCTCTTGTGTGCTGCCTAGTGAACCTTATGCAGCAGCCAGGTCATCCTGTACTTTCATCTCTCCCAAGACCCAGCGATCTCTCTCCAGGACACACTAAGGCCTTAACTGTGCAGATGATGCTGCTTGGATCTCCTCCACCAAGCCAACACAGTTTTAAACTTGCACACCTACCATATGTTTGTAAATCCATGTGTTGTGCTCCTTCTATGCCAAATTAATATCCTGCATTCCTGTTGCTTACCATTGCTGTGCCTAGGTCACAATGTTGGGACTCTGGACTATCCTTTGCTGTACCATAATGCTAACCTGTGATCGTGCTGTTTAGCCTCGCTGTGCCCAGATTGCAGTTTTGGGACCCTGCACATTGCTGCACTTTGATCATGCAATTTGTCTCGCATTGTGACCCAGAGTCAATTAAAACTTGTGAAATTAAAACTTGTGATTCGGTGTAGTCTACCTGGCTATATCATACGATTTCTGCACCCAAGCCCTGGGTACCAAAATACCCCAATACAATGACAATGCTTTATGTGACAGGTTATCTATATCCAAGCACACTATTATTTACAGCTGCCCGTCATCACTAACAATAATACACCCCGAATTTCTAAAGACAGGACAAGATGTAGCTATCTTTCAACAGAGGCACAACGAAATTACTATTTTATTTTTTCCTTCAACGAAGGGTGCCAGAAAACACTTTTAGGATTATTTAACAATGTAACACAAAGAGCAGAGACGTCATCAAAAGTATAGTATTTGAAAGCAACAAATCCAATTTTAGATTATTGAAATCTGATAAAAGAAAAGTATAACTGGTTTCTATTGGTGCTTTATTTAATGAAATAAGTCTTCTGCTGAAAGGAACACAAAGACATTATGATGAGTACACAGACACATAAAGGAGTGTTCATATGGAAAATTCTAAACAAAACAAAGCTTTAGGTGTTATTTAGTAGAAACTAAACTAAGAAGGAGGGTTAGGATGTACATCAATTTGACATCACTAAGGTTGTGGGAGGACTAAAGTTTCACTTTTAGTGCTTGCTTGTAATAAAAGCATCATCAGCAATAAAGCATCCCGACATCTGGTAACTGGTGTGATATAGGATTTAAAGATCATCAAAAAACCCCACCGCTCAAATAGCAACGGACCTATATCGGAAACCCACAACAGGCAACACGTTGCTCAATGCGTCCAGCTCTCACCCCCGTCCCCTGATATGCAGTATCCCGTACGCCCAATATTTAAGGCTGCGTCGTAACGGCACAGAAGACAGTGATTTCTACATCCAAGCGGCTGCTCTACGCGAGCGCCTTTTAGCACTGGGCTATACCTGCACTAATCTCAGGAAGGCCTATAATAGGGCCTTTGCACGGACCAGATCGCCATTGCTATATGGCCTCCCTCGTGTAGAACCATCTAAAACAGTCAAAATAGTCACCAAATTCTCCAATCACAACCAACTACGTACATTATTGTCAGAACATTTGCCTCTTCTAACAGACCACCATGTTCTGGGCAAATATGTAAGGCCTTATCCCAAACTGGTGTTCCATAGAGCAACCACAATGAGGAACAGACTTAATAGCCATTATTGGGTGAATCCACGGGTGATGGGGGGTCCCACCGAGGTAATTTCCGGTGTGGCCACTGCCTAGGGATTTAGGAAGGCACAACTATTATTCTTCCCAATGGGGAAACCTTCTCCCCCCCTCAACATGCCAACTGTGGCACGAGGGGAGTTGTTAAATCCCTGGTCCTAGAAGTTATTCCAGAAAACCTACGGGGGGGATTGGGATCGAGCGATATGAAACTGTGTGGATCGAGCGACTCAACGCCTGCATACCATCGGGTCTTAGATAAAGCCCTTTCATATAAACCCTTATTGTGAATGGCTTATTTCCCTATTCTGGTTTTGTTTCTGTTTACTGTTGGCTTTTGCCTCTTGTTTTTATTTCTGTATTTCCCTCTTCTCTTTTTACCTCCTTCACTCTCCCCCCATCCCCCCCATCTCATTCACCTATACCTTTGATAATCAGGACGATTGTTGATTGTGATTTGGGTTTAAGTACATATTCCATAAATACTCTTTATTTAATTTGAAGATCCATACAAAACCTTTTGTGATCCTTTGTGGTGAGATTATGACTAGAGATAAATTGATTTTATTATCAATAACGTGTGTAATTGCTTGGCATATGTGTGTGCCTTGGCATTGACTGGGATGCAATCATTGCTGCGGTCGCTGCTTTGGCACACACATCGCCTTGCTAACTGTTTAAACTGATTTTCCTTGTATAAATCTTGTAGGCAGGCATGATTTGCCATGGGATCAACAGTGGCTTGAGGCGATATATTACCCCCCAGCGGACATGCGTCTCTCCATTAGGAGGTGGGCCCCCCCCCCATTCTATGATTTGTCCTCCCCTCCTTCCCTTGACGGCCTTTGGCCATTCTTTTGCAAGGGTCACGTGCGTGTTGCACATGTGCAGTGGGCGAGATAGACCCGGTGACATCAGGCGCCAGCTGGTATGGTGACGTGGGCCGGGTTGGAGGCTCTTAAAAGGATGCTTAGGGCGGCCCTCTTTCAGATGGCTGCCACCCTGGAACAGGCTATATTACAGGCATCTAAAGGTAAGACCGACCTACTCAGCTACTGCCAGCCCTACCTGTGTTTTCATGACAGGAAGCTGCTTGGCACTTGCTGTTATTGCCACGGTTTGTAGTCATATTTATGATGTGAACTAACGGCCCATATCTTTACATGTACTCATTGCACCCGTTTCTTTAGCACAATGACTGTAGGGGACCTGTTGCTGGCCACTGAACATCGCTTTTTACAAACAAGTTTACCTGCCTTTATCCTTGGAACATGGCTGTGTTTTGAATTCTGCCTTTGATCTCCACGTGCCACACTACTTACATGCTATCTATCAGGTGGGTTGGTCTTTTGATTGGATTGATGTTCCCCTTTCCCCTTCCTCTGTCCCTTATCCTTCCCCTCCTACCCAACACCTTCCCTCTCTTTTGCTCCCCCTCATCCCCTTCCCGCCCTTTTCTGCCCCCCACGCCTCCCCTCCCTTTTCCCTCCCCCCCTTCTCCCACTGCTCCCATCCCTGTTTCTTTGTTAGTCCCCTTCCATAGACTATATAGACCTACATTAGAATATTTCTTATGTCTTGATTTCAGTTATTGTACCTTTTAGTGCCTTTCGTGTTCGCCGCGGGGGGATTACCCATTTAGGGTGCCTTAAATTGTGCCACCTTGTGCCCTCTTTGGGCTTCCACTGGTAAGCTATGCCTGACTATAACACTCCAATATTATCTTATTTACTGTATCTATGTAGAATTGTACTCTTTGTCCTTGCTACTGTTCTCATTATCTGCGATTACATAATTATGAGACTATTTTTCTATAGATGGTAAACAGCAAAGTGCAGCGCTAAAGATACATATATGTCATAAAAAGAAGTGAGATCCCACGAAGTGACATAACATCAATCAGTAGATATAAATTAGCAAATCAAACAATGGTAAACAAAGAACTTAAATCACAAATGCATGTGAACTAAAAAAGATATTTGAAAAAGAGTCCAAAAAAGATATGATAAGTCCACAGATAAAAATAAAAAAACACCCATCCAGGAAAGATGTGACAAAAGTGCCAGTAGATGATCCACCAAAGAAGTGTGTAAGTAGAATCTGCTTACCGGACGGCGATGACTGCTATTACGGCAGTCTAGCCCAGCATAGGGATTATGGTCTCCCAAAACCAAGGATACAATGCGGGACCAGTAGCTTTAGCAATCGATCGTAACCGGAAATACAAAACGAAACACTTATTTTTTTTCTGATAAGGTGCACCATAACCATTTATGCTTTGAAAATTAAAGCTAGAAGCTGATTGGTTGCTATGCCCTGCTGCTCCAGATTGTGTCTGTTTATCAGACTTCTTGTCCCCAGTGCAGGAAATACATCATCTGCAATCACTGTGAATAGAACACGGTACCTCTCCTGATTTCCTCCGCTCACTGCACAGAGATAGGGGAAGGTAGAGGCAGGTTCATCCCCCTCTCCAGTATGCACAGCCCCTGTACCGTCTGATCCTCTGCAATCTGGACAGCAGCCACCAAGCCTCGTTCCCGGCTCCAATACACACTCATATAATCGTCCTCCTCTGTACTTCCGAACTGTCAGCACTCAGTGCTCCTAAAATACAGCTCAACCCCGGTAACAAGAGCACAGTCTCTGCCGTGTATTCTCTGCACTGCTGCTTCCTGTAACACAGCAGTCACCTGGCCTCCAGTGTTACTCTGGTAAGCAGATTCTACTTACACACTTCTTTGGTGGATCATCTACTGGCACTTTTGTCACATCTTTCCTGGATGGGTGGTTTTTTATTTTTATCTGTGGACTTATATCTTTTTTGGACTCTTTTTCAAATATCTTTTTTAGCTCACATGCATTTGTGATTTATGTTCTTTGTTTACCATTGTTTGATTTGCTAATTTATATCTACTGATTGATGTTATGTCACTTGGTGGGATCTCACTTCTTTTTATGACATATATGTATCTTAACGCTGCACTTTGCTGTTTACCATACTTTTAGGAGTCAGATACTGGACTTTTTAAGGTGCTGGCAGCTCTTTTTCTCCTATATTTGTTTTTTTAGATCCGAGCGCAGCTTTGACTCTGTTTTGGGTTTCTTTATATATTTTTATATAGATGTTTATGGTTGATTCCTCCTGAAGAAGCAACTTGTGTCGCGAAACATGCAGAGGATTACGTCTGGACCTATATCTTTACTCCCCATATACCAGTGGGGTTTATCTGTTCTCTTTTGAACCACCTGTAACTGTATGCAATATCTATTTTAGGTATTTTGTACCTGTTTTTTATCTATGTTCTTTTTCCAATAAATTTATACTTTTTACATTTGCCTTGTCTAAATCCCTGGGTACCGAGATAGTCCTCAATAATTCTTGTTGTCGTGGGGCAGTATTTTGGAGTAGCCCCTGACACACCCTTTTCCACCATCTGTTAACTGGTGACAAAGTGACACTCGCCCACAGCTGAACCTGCTGATCCTACTACAGTAACATGCACTCAAGTGGTGAAAAAGCTCATCTAGGACTAGATTCAGATTTAAAGCATACCTAAACCCAAAAACGTCTGTTTTCTCTTTTTGGTCAATTGTTTTCTTTTGCAGGCTTTTCCCCTTTTTGTTAATACATCGCAGGAAAGCATGCACGCAAGAAACATGCTATATTTACCTGCTCTGTTTAATGGTATTGCACAGAGTGGCTCCAAGTCTCTGTCTCCTACGGGGGCACACCTGTGGGCTTTGCTCCCGAATCGGGCTTTGTGCGGCTATGCTTGTCCCTGCCCGCCGCCCATCCTCACTGGATTTGACTGGCAGCAGCATGAGCTGATGGCTCCCGCTGCTGCTTGTAAGTCCCTGTGTGAAGAGGGAGACAGGAGAGAGAACTGCAACTGGGCACAGGGCTGGATCGATCCAAGAGTCAGGTAAAAGTTTAGATGAGGAGGTGAGCAAAGCAACCCCTAAAACATTTTTTTTTTACCTTAATGCAGGGAATGCATTAAGTTTAAAAAATGTTTTAGCTTTAGAACTTTAAGCTTAACAAACGGGTTACAATCTGACTGTGCAACTAGCTTTAGAACTACCAACAAAATATGTAGTGCCAGGGCTTGTCTGATTGGATACACATTGATTGGAAAGTTAATGTAAGCCTTTCTTTTTTACATAGATGTGGTAAATCTAAAATTAATTGTGCAAAGATTCTTCTGAGAGCCTTTTCTGTTTTAATGCATGGATTTCTACTTGAACTGCCTTTTTCTGTTGAACATCAGTGCTCTATAGCTTTCCGGATCCATACCTATGAATCGTTATATCCCAGAGGGGTACCCCTGTGGAAGAATGAGGAAGGCCTATAAAGCTGCGTTGACAATGAACCCCGCTTGTGGCGCTCACTTTGACAGGCAGGTGCATCTGTGTGGTGGGGTGATTTACAGGTCTAGGGTTATGGTCTGCTGCAGAAGATCCCAGTCCATAAAAACCCTGAGGGGTCCGTATATCCAGAAGAAAGTAAAGATTAAAGTCCCCCCTCCCCCCGGCTCAGTTCCCTGGTTCTGCTCTGTTCATGTGTCTTTTCAACTGTTTTGGAACCGCTTGCAGATTTCCGTAAGGATTTGGAAAGGGATTAGCATAAGAAGTCTAGGACTCAACAGGAGCTACCTTGGGTCAGAAGAAGATGACATGGAAGAGAGTGAGTCCGAGGAAGTGGACTCCTCCAAGGTGGACAAATGCCCAACCTCTCGCGGTCCACAGTGAACATTCTCAAAGAGCTGGTCTGTCACTGCTGGAACCTTCTGGTTCTAAGGTGCCAGGGCTTGGGTCTTGTAAAGCACCCAAACCAACTAAGTATTAGTTGCATCCTCATACTTAAAGCGTTTGTTACCCTAACACTTCATATTCCTCATATGTGCCTGCTGTACCATGTACTTGTATGAGAAAGTATCCTCTTCTCTTTGTATTGCTTCCTTTATGTGAAATCCCTGGGGTTCCTGCTAGTCCCCTTGCTTTCCTGATAAAAGTTGACCACACTAAGCAGAAGAATACACCGTGGTCAGTTCTCTAGCTGTGCTGAGAACTTAGTGTGTTCTTCTCCAATGATCCGACTTGTCCTGACACAGCCCTTCACTGGCAAGCTCAGTTTAGTGCTGTTTCTCCTCTGCCCAGCTCTTATGCAGCCGAGAACAGAGGGAACATGATCACTTATAAAAAAAGGGAAAAAAAGGTATTTATGTTTTTCTTTCCTTTTTTTATATCTATACAAAAATGTTTTCGCCTTTAATTTCTATTTTAAACTGAATGGGTAGGTTTACAAGGCGATTGTTTACAATCACTTTAAGGATCTGTAGAAGGACTAGGACCCTCCAGACAAAATATGTGCACCCCACTAAGTGGTCCGTGCAACAGTACTGCCTGAGACAGTTTCTTTAAACAGAGGGTGGCTCCTGCTTTGAATCCTGCAGTGTCTTCTTAAATAATACCCTTACAGTACCGAAGGATGATGGGCTGGTGTTGGGAGACCCTGCAGACAAAATATTTGTGTCCACTTAATTTTTTTGGCTCATGTAGCCATGCAACCCAACACTGCATTCATGGAGGGGTCATTGCCCTGGTTCAAGAACAAAGAGAAGCTTGGGCACTCTCTGAATTCATCTCTATTTCAAAATCTAAATTGTGCTTTTTTTTTACTCCAAATCAGGGCAGGGCCAGGTCATTTCTGTGGAATAGAATAAAAAAAATGCACAATTTAGATGTCCGGTTATAGAGGAGTTTGGAGACTGCCCAAGCTAAACTCTATTTCAAAACCAGAAAGGTTTCATAGTTCGTATTCCAACTTCTTTACAATGTCCAAGCAAAATGGTGAGGTGCAGCCCATTCAGGATCTGAAATGCTTAAAGTGGATGTAAACCCTCACATATACCCAGTGAAGTGAACATCCTCAGATGATACACAGGGATGAAACAAATCTCCCTACATAAGTTTTATATGTGTATCTGCTGTCTTCAGCTTTATATATGGTTTAGAAAGTGCACGTCCGGTTAGAATTTTCTATTCCTGGTTCCCCTGTAGGTGTGGATACTTGCTGATACACTGTGAGACAGCTGATTGGAGGAAAGGCACACACCCCATCCCCACACATGCAGAGCGTGCCTGTGACTAGTTTAGCAGTCTGCTAATTTATAGCAAACACCCCCCCCCACACACACAGTTCTATCTACCTTCTAGGAGAGCATGTCAAAAGTTATAAGGCTGATAACAGACAAAGGCAGCAGGACACGGGCTTTGAAGAGAGATAACAAAACATTACAGATATATGTGCCCAGCTCAAATTTCATGAATTTACATCCACTTTAAGCCAATTCTGACACGTTCAAAAAGGTCCAATATGCAATTTGTTAGGTGCTTCCCTCGATTTGGGGAATGTTCTGGTTTCGGTAGACATCAAGAATGCTTATCTCCACATCCCTATACTTCTGCTTCCTCAGCACTACCTGCACTTTGCAGTGGGAAAACAATTTCCGCTACGGAAATGAGTGTTCACGAAGGTGCTGGCCTCAGATTTTGGCTCTTTTCTGAACTGGGGATCATCATTCTGGGGATCTGAATTAACTTTCCTGTGTTCTTTAATGTATTCCAAGGTTTTAAAGCTATGTCAAAATCCTGGTATCTTCCACTGGTGATCCTGAAAGAACATGCAGTGCCGAATGGCAAAAAATGGCCCGGTCATTCAGCAGCCAAATCTTCTGGGGCTGAAGTAGTTAAGCTTCACTTTTTATAAATAGGCAAAATTTTCACTACTGTGTACACATTTATGCTTACCTTCGCTGTCCTGCTCTTTTTGCATCACTAATGACAGGTGCACTTTACTGCTTTGTGGTCTAAGATCAATTATATGGTATACCATGTCACAACTAAAAATGTCATTACAGAGCTGAAAGTTCTCACCTTGCTCTTTCTTAAAGTCGGTTTCTGACATAGTTACTGGTAGAAGAAGTTCCCCTGGGGGCGGATGAATTCCAACAGCAAACTGATCCTCTTTAGTGCTAGGATAGACAAAAAGAATTATTACAAATAATCAAGGATTTAAGAATTCGTAACAATATAAAAATAAACTATTAGAGAAATATTTATTAACCAGTTAAGGAGCGAGCCTATTTTCAAGATTTGTTGTCTACAAGTTAAAAACTGTTCGTTTTTGCTAGAAAATTACTTAGAACCCCCAAACATTATACAGTTTTATTTCTAACACCCTAGAGAATAAAATAGCGGTCTTTGCAAAACTTTGTCACACTGTATTTGCGCAGCGGTCTTACAAGTGCACTTTTACACTTTTTTTGAATTAAAAAATAAGACAACAGTAAAGTTAGCCCAACTTTTTTTATATTGTGAAAGAATTTACGCCAAGTAAATTGATACCCAACCTGTCAAGCTTCAAAATTGCGCCCGTTCGTGGAATGGCAACAAACATTTACCCTTAAAAAACTCCAAAGGTGACGTTTAAAAAATTGTACAGGTTGCATGTTTCGAGTTACAGAGGAGGTCTGGGGCTAGAATTAATGCACTCGCTCTACCGGTCGTGGCGATAACTCACATGTGTGGTTTCAGAACTGTTTTCATATACGGGCGCTACTCAAGTATGCTTTCGCTTCTGCACGTAAGCTTGGCGGGACGAGGAGTGTTTAAAAAACATTTTTTCTTACTTATTTTACCTTTTATTTTTACAGTTATTTTAAAAAAAATTGTGTCACTTTTATTCCTATTACAATAAATGTAAACATCCCTTGTAATAGAAAAAAAAGCATGACAGGACCTCTTAAATATGAGATCTGGGGTTACACTAAAATTCAATTAAAAAAAAAAAAAATTCCTTTTAAGAGCTTCTGCCCTGCAATGGTGCAATGGTATGGAGATGGGTGGGGGTCATCTTCCCCTCACTCGCCTCCATACCCGGCATGAGAAAGGACCCGGTCGCCTCCACCGCTGCCGACGTCTCTGGTAAGCAGCGGAGGGCGGGGTCCCTCATCTGCCACCAATAAAAGTGATCTCGTGGCAAATCTGCCACAGAGACCACTTTTTATCTGAAAGCGGACCACCGGCTGAAGAGGAGGATACTGGGGTTATGGCAAGTAGCTGCTGACATAACGATATTCCTCTTCAAAACTTAGGATGTATATTGGCGTGCAGCGTAAGTGGTTATGCAATTATTAGTTCTTTGCTATTTAGCTCGAGCTATGGAACGTCTACTTGAAATACCACTCAACTGCCTCAATGAAACTTTTATATGAGAATAGGTGAAAAAGAACTACTAGCCAATGTTATGGCTGCCATCATTTCTGGGAAAAAAAGGATTCCAGTTTTTTAATATATGCCTTCCTAAAGGAAATCTCCAATGATCAAGGTGACTAAATTAAAATTAAATTAAACACACACACCTCCACATAATCAATAATGGTCATTAAAAGCAAAAGATTATGATTACCTTCATGTATTTCGTTTACCTGAAGGGGATTTTTTTTTTTTTTTCTCTAAAACCGCTGCTTTTTACAACACCAAAACATTTGGATTTTGGGGGCTAAATCACCCAGTCGCCCACTGCAAATCTTGAGGACTGTAGCAGCATGATCCTGAAAATGCTGGTTATCAGTCATGAAAAAAATGACAGAAAAATCCCACAGGGAGGTAACAAATACCTACTATAGTAGGACCAAAATGGATCTACACAAAAGTCCCCCAAAAACATAAGAAGCTGTAGGATAAATCAGTTGACAGGAACCAACCCAACAAAAAAGTATCAAGGCTACACTGAACCTCCCTGGAACTTGATACACTGACTATTACTATTCCTTATGCTGCTAGCATTAGAAAATAGTCAGGCAAGTATATCAGATTCATTTGTTTTAAACTTTATTTTACATTTCTTCAGTTGGTGCCTGGTTTCCATGCCTAGGCAAATTATTTCATACATCCCAGGAGTCTTTCAGGAGGGTTATCAGCTAGGCACACCCTTCTACCTGCATCCCTAAGCTAAGGGCAGATGGATTCCAGGAAGTAAATGCTACATGAATCATCTGCCCTTACTCAAGATGGCCATGGCCAGAAATGGAATGGGGTGTTTTTCAAAGTGATTTCTCAGCATAATAAAGCATGGAGACATGGATGGATGAGTTGGCTTTGAATATTTAAAATGAATTAAATAGCGTATTTGGTTTGTGGTGCTCAGATACAGCATAGTTCCGCCTAAAGGCTAAAATAAATTTTTTTAATGTGATATTTTTTAGGCATGTTTTACTTGTTACTATTCCTCCCAAGATAAATGTAAAAGATGCTGCGTTGAATTTACATATGCGTGAGTGAGGACTATATCAAGAACTCACATAAGGTAAACCATTTAGTGTTCATAAATAACAAACAAATAAGTAACAAAAAGAATCTTTAAACCAGTGATAATGTGAATCTTGCATGGGCAATATCAATTTAGGACACTGAAAAATCCAAAAAGAAACAGTCCATACAGATGGCAGAAATCTGCTTGGTGTATCCAAGTGATGAAAAGTAAAGTGCTTGAAAGGGAAAAAAATGCTGGCAGCACCACCACCCTTAGGAATGAGGCTTACCGGAACTCACAGACCTGAAGAGGCTTATACCTCTCAAGTCGTGAATAGCTTGTAATTGGTGTCCAAAAGAATGCGGTAGGTCCCTGCTTCAAAACGATCACCAAATGCTTCACACGGTGTAACGTCAGTAGGGTCTCAAGGGGTGTGCAACAAGGTTGGAGGGGGAGGGGGAAGGGGGCGGTCATCAGATATCCACGTATTCATGCGTTGAAAACACAGAGAGAGAACACCGCATAGTGTGATATCGTCAAGAGATATTTATTCATAAAAAAGGGATTTAAAACACTCTCATTTGTGTAGTTGTACACAGACTTGTAGAAATGCTAGGAATAGTGTGATGTCGTTGGTATGGTCCACTGACGCGTTTTGTCCTCATAGACATCATCTGGGGTATGGACACACACCCCAAACATCACACTTAGATATTGTGACCCCAAGTTGAATTACGAGACAACAGGATGTGGACATCACTTCCGGTTGTAGGGGAACACTTCTGGTCAATAGATCTATTAGGGTTTAACAAATATATATTAGATACGGCCCATATGTTAATTTATAAATACGGGTGTTTGTACAATTCTATTGTCCATGGAAAAAGGCACTGAATCAGATATCACGAGAACGGAGATGGGCAGAGGTGGAACGCAGTATTCAAACCTCACTGTGGCGAATGCTCTGGCTCTTTTTCAATGTCCTAAATTGATATTGCCCGTGCAAGATTCACATTATCACTGGTTTAAAGATTTTTTGTTACTTATTTGTTTATGTTATTTATGAACATTTCATTGTTTACCTTACGTGAGTTCTTGATATAGTCCTCACTCACACATATATAAATTCAGCACAGCATCTTTTACATTTATTTTTTTGCCGATTGTCTTCTGGCGATGTTTGCTGCTCCATTTATATGTCTTTAGTCACAGCGCAGTATATACCCACACTTTTCCACTATTCCTCCCAAGGAAAGGTGCATATTGATGCAAATTGTGTGTTTTTGATACAGTGCACCATACACAGTGTCAATGTGTTATGAATCACTAGCATCAATTCCCTTTTTTATTGGTCAGGTGAAAATACCTGACCTACAGTGAATAATGCACTCACACAAGTACCTCATCTTCCATTTACCAATGAAAACAATCTTTGCTGATCTATAGTTTATCTGATAGATACAGTGGGGTTGATTTACAAAAACTGGAGAGTGCTAGATTTGGTGCAGCTCTGCATAAAAACCAATCAGCTTTCAGTTTTTTTTTTTTGTCAAAGCTTAATTGAGCAATTTGAGGTTAGAAGCTGATTGGCTACCATGCGCAGCTGCACCAGATTTTGCACTCAAGTTTTAGTAAATCAACCCCAGTGTTTATATATAAAAAGTTAAGTTGCCATTGATGGATCACAATTCGGAAAATTTTATCCATCTCTGAGAAGGTTGGTTGTACTGAATTCGATAAATCAACTTCAGTTGATCATTGTATTCTGATCGCGAGGAAACCTCCCACAGTAAGAATACAAAAGCGCAGCGGGAGGGATTCCCCCATCAACACAGACAATGATTTTCTTTCCTTTAACCGGTTAAAGTTAAGAAAATTGCACAATGCATGGCACACTTAGTCAACCTTCTTGTTTTCATTCAAAATTCAGCGTGGTTTCATGCTACTTCTGCAGAAAATATTAGCAAATATCCATAATGAAGTCCCTAAATACAACTGATAGCATCCCAAATATGACAAGATTGTTGCATAACAGTTCCAAAAACACATCATGCAAAAGCTTGTCCCATGTAAAGCCACCAATCACATTCTAGCTGCAACTTTTTAAAGTGTTTCTAGTAGTAAATAGTTACATTCAACTTGACTTCTTCCATAATGTTGCAGACGTTTTGTAGATTACCAAGCCACTTCTTCAGTTTAAACAAATGTAGAATACAAAATGAGAGCTATTTTCATTTGGTCCTTTGCAAACTCTTATTAGTACTAACAAAGCTACACAATACCAGTTTTATACAGAAAATAAAATGGTATAAAAACAGAAGCTTTCACATATCAGTGATGCAGAAACCCCATATAAATCAAACATCAGCATAACAAAATGACACAAAATAGATCAATAAAAAGCCAATAAACAATACCACACAGAAGCAAGCGTCTCAGATCGCTGTTAAGTATTGATTTTGGATATTCATTTAGGTCCATTTTAATAAACAATACAATTATGTGTAATAGGAAAATCAATTGATTAATGTCCATGATATTTAAAAATAATATTTACCATTGGTTATGGATGGGCCGAACTTTTTAAGACAAAGATTTTGAAGTGAGATTAACAAAGAATGAATGATTCCAGCTTGCTTGTGTTTATGTCTGTTTAAATATTGCTCATTAGACTTCTATTCAAAAATATATAAGCCAGAATAAAGCAGAATAATTAAAAAAAAGTAGTATTTATGTAGGGGCTGGAAAAAACATTTAAAACTTAGATGATCTTCACGTCAGCAAGATGCTACTGGCAAGAGAAAGTGCTTAAAATACAGGCACATCTTAAAAAATTAGAATATCATCAAAAAGTTAATTTCAGTAATTAAATTCAAAAACTGAAACTCATATTTTATATAGATGTGTTACACACAGAGTGATATATTTCAAGAATTTCTTTATTTAGTTTTGATGATTATGGCTTGCAGCTAGTGAAAACCCAAAATTCAGTATCTCAGAAAATTAGATTATTACATAAGACAAATAACAAAAAGAATTTTAATTTTTTAATACAGAAATGTTGTCTTACAGAAAAGTATGTCCATGTAAGGTATAGTATGCACTCAATACTTGGTCGGGCATTGTTTTGCATGAATTACTACATCAATGCGGCATGGCATGGAGGCGATCAGTCTGTGGCACTGCTGAGGTGTTATGGAAGCCCAGGTTGCTTTGATAACGCCTTTCAGCTCATCTGCATTGTTGGGTCTGGTGTCTCAGCTTCCTCTTGACAAAACCCCACCGATTCTCCATGGGGTTTAGGTAAGGGGAGTGTGCTGGCCAATCAAGCACAGTGATACCATGATCATTAAACCAGGTATTGGTACTTTTGGCAGTGTGGGCAGGTGCCAAGTCCTGCTGGAAAATAAAATCAGTATCTCCATAAAGCTGGGCAGATGAGGGAAGCATGAAGTTCTCAAGAATTTCCTGGTAGAGGGCTATGCTGACTTTGGACTTGATAAAACACAGTGGGGACTAACACCAGCAGATGACATGGCTCCCCAAATCATGACGGACTGTGGAAACTTCACACTGGACCTCATACAACTTGGATTCTGTGCCTCTCCACTCTTCCTCTAGACTTTGGGACCTTGATTTCCAAATGAAATTGAAAATTTCTCACAGTCCGTGATGATTTGGGGAGCCATGTCATCTGCTGGTGTCCACTGTGTTTTATCAAGTCCAAAATCAGCACAGCCCTGGGCTGACTGGTTCGAGATGATAGAAAGGCAAAAGTAACTGAAATAAACTCAAATCATCTCACCACTGGTTTCTTGAACATGACAATGTCACTGAACTCCAATGGCCTCCACAGTAGGGTTGCCACCTCATCCCTTTAAACCCAAACACATATGAATTACACAGGTTCTGAGGCTAATTAAATGCAGATAAGGAAACAAGTGAGTTTAATTAGCACCTTAATCAGCCACAGAACCTGTGTAATTAATATGTGTTCGGGTTTAAAGGGATGAGGTGACAACTCTACTCCACAGTCACCAGATCTCAATCCAATAGAGCACCTTTGGGATGTGGTGGAACGGGAAATAAGCATCATGGATGTGCAGCCTACAAATCTACAGCAATGGTGTGATGCGATCATGTCAATATGGACCAAAATCTCTGAGGAATGTTTCAACACCTTGTTGAATCTATGCCATGAAGAATTAAGGCAGTTCTAAAGGCAAAAGGGGGTCCAAACCCGGTACTAGCAAGGTGTACCTAATAAAGTGGCAGATGAGTGCATCTTACCTTGCTTCTATAATGAGTAAAATAAATTCTGCAATTTTTCAATAAAAAAGAAAAAACAAACGCAAGGCTAAAGAAATCTAACTTTTGAAACTCTCGGCTCTACTTATTGAAGGCATATTACCCAAATCATTATGCTATTTTTGAATATAGAGGGTTCAATATGACTAGCTCCCTCATTTTGGAACAGTCAAAAATTTGTACACAATTTGTGTTTTTTTGCCTCTCATTTTATTTATGTATGCACTTCCTTACACATCTACTTAGTAACCGACCAGATATCCCTTTGAATTAAAGTAAAAATGTTTATGTGCTAATTTTATTTTTCTTAAAAAAATATACACTATAAAAACGAGATTTTTTTTGTTTTATAATTAAAAATAAAAACAACAATGTCACAGCTATATATAGATCTTCTGTTCTTTAAATGCCGACTTCTAAACTAGTAAGCAGCATTTACTATGCAAAACACATAGCTGCTGATTGGCATCCAAAGTCAATTGATCTGCCCATTACCACTATCTCCCAACCCCCAGAGACTCTGCTATAAAGCTATTGATCTAAACACTGCCGATCGGTTTCCATTTTCTGATTTTGGGCAGGCCAATTAAGAAAGTGAGTAATTGTGATTACGCTGCTTCAGGATCAATTACATTTGATGCAAGACAAACTGCTTCTACTGGAACAACGCAAAGAAAATGATTATGACGATTGATGCTTTTATTCTGTATGGTTCTTGAAGAAAGTAGAGAAAAAATGGGGTTTCACAGTACTGACAAAACACTATTTAAAGTGGCATACACTCATCTGCACAGAGGTTTTCTCCATTCACAAAGCAAAACTATTTTCACTCACAAGAGTTATGTGTAGACAGTATAACAAAAGTACAAGTCAATACATGTATGATAACTTCTTGCAATGTGTTGCTGATGTTTGAAATAGACAGGATAACAGTGTTTCTCAAAATGCTAGTTGTCTGGCTGTCTGTGGCATAGGCTGGCCATTCATTATTCTTTAATGTTTTCCTATTTTTTAATTTAAAAAAAGTACATTTTTTCCCAGAAAATTGCATTTGTAAGACCGCTGCGCAAATACAGTGTGACAAAGTATTGCAGCGACCGGTGTTTGGGGAAAAAAAAAAATACATACACACATACATATATATATATATATATATATATATATATATATATATATATATATATATATATATATATATTACTATAATATATATATATAACTAATATATATATATATATATATATATATATATATATATATATATATATATATATATATATATATATATATATAAATATATATATATAAATATAATGTTTGGGGGTTCCAAGTAATTTTCTAGTAAAAAATGATTTTAACTTATAAATAAGTTTGAAAAATAGGCCTGGTCCTTAAGTGGTTAAACAACAACACTTTCAATGCAGATAGTAAAGGCTGTACAAGGATAAAATGGGTATGTGTGTTACTTAAAAACACAGGAACTCAAAAACATTCAGGCCATATTGGGAGGAAACATACCAAAACTGTTCAAATAAAGTACCCCATCTGTTTTATTTTTTTTTAAAGGTTTTTTGCACAGCCTGCAGGGGACATGAATGCACTGAAAGTATAGTGGCAATAGCGAATACACACTTAGGCCGGGTTCACACTGTTATGACACGACAGTCGTACAACTGTGGATCCGACTTTGCCCTGCGACTTCAATGAATGGGATCAGATTTTGATCCTGAAAATACCAGGCTCTTTGAGTCTGGAATCTTGAGGAGGAACCCCTGCCCCAAAATAACGGCGTAGGGTTCCCGGCCAGAGCATACTAGACCCTTCTGTCTGGTATGGATTTTAAGAAGACATCAGAGGACAGAAGAAGAACCAGAGGAAGAATCAGGGGAAGAAGACATCAGTGCAGCAATAAGAACCAGAGGATGAAGACATCACTGGAGGGAGAAGAAATCGTAGGGAGATGAGACGTTGGAGCTGCTTCAATAAAGGACTCTGTCAAAAAAGTGAGTGCTGTTTTTTTTTTGACACTTTTTTTGTGCTGAATGGGTGAGGGTACAATGTACCCCATACTCATTCACATAGGGTGGGGGGCCAGGATCTGGGGGACCCCTTGTTATAGGGGGATTCCAGATTCTGATAAGCACCCCACCTGCAGACCCTGACAACCACCGCCCAAGGTTGTCAAGAAGAGGCCCTTGTCCCCATCAACATGGTGACAAGGTGCTTTGGGATGGGGGGCCCTGCCCCAAAGCACCCACCCCATGTTGAGGGAATGTGGCCTGATATGGTCCAGGAGAGGGGCGCTCGTTCATCCCCCCTTTTCTGACACGCCGGGCTGCGTGCTCAGATAAGGGTCTGGTATGGATGTTGGGGGGAACCCTACACCGTTTTTTTTGCCAAGGGGGTTCCCCTTCAAGATCCACAAGAGCACAAGTCGCATGCCAAAGTCAGATCAGTTAAGATGATGATCCGACTTCAATAATATTAAATGGGCTGAAGTAGGGCCAAAGTAGGGCCAAAGTTGGACCAAAGTAGTGCAGTAAACTTTTTGAAAGTCGGACCGACTTGAGTCAGACCAGTTAAGATGGCTCTCATAGGGAACTATTGATTTATACACAATATGTGACATGTGCTCCCAAAGTCGGAGCGTATGTCGTACCAGTGTGAACCCTGCCTTAGAAGTGACGCCTAACTACCAACCACCCTATACCACCTGAGTAAGGACTAGATAAATGTTGAGAGAATGTACCTATATTCCAATTCTGCACTGTCGTCACACAAATTACCTTTAACCTAAATCATTGGTGTCATCTGTGACAGCCTACGCCTGTACCAGGGTGGCCAGGGAGATCCCAATAAGGGACACAGGAAATTATAGTTTTAGGTTATACCAGCCTTTTTTAACCAGGGTGCCTTGAGGCTTCTTCAGGGGTGCCTTGTCTAAATGCCTAAAAATTTATCAAAAAATGTATACAAACTAACAGGTGGATGAAGCTTGCCTTTTAGTTACACAAAGCCACAGGTTTTCATTATGCGCCATTACGACTTTCTAGACACAGGCATCCTAAAAACCAATGAAGTCAACAGTTGATAAGGAGGATGTGTCACCTCCACAGCATCCTTGTTTGACCCTCCTCTGCCTCTCTCACTCAGCACTGGGATGACATTAGCTGACAGATGGAGAGAAATTGAGGGAGAAGAGAAACATTGGAATGCTAGTCAGTACCGTTGTGCAAAAGTGTATTTGCTTTGGAAGAAGAAAATCACCTCTAACGGTGTCCTACGTGTGGATGTTGCTGCATTATGTAAGACTATTAGAAAAGTTTTTTACATTTTAGAATGGGGTGCCTCAAAGACTGTCCGTAATTTTAAAGGGTGCCTTGACTGAAAAAGGTTGAGAAAGACTGGGTTATACCGCAGTCTACAGAAAGATTAGACACTGGTGAACAGAAAAAAAAATATATAGGCAGTCCAGGACAAACCCTCCTACTACCAGCATTTTCACTTTGTAGCAAGCAGTACAAAAAGCATGATCAAACATACAGAGGGATGGGACTTGAGTCTCTCGATGGACTCAAAGAAAACAATTTTACAGTTAGTACAAAAAAACATATTTTTTTATTCCATTGAGGGACCCAGTAAATTTGTATACTTTTAAGATGTCCAAAAGCAGTCCATTTGAAGGGTGGTCATCAGCAAGCAACTGCTAACTGGCCCAATCTGGGTCAGAAACGGGGATTACGTGTAGCTCAAGAGCTGCCTGAAAGACCAATAACTGAAGCTTGTGTAGCACCCTCTAGTGTGCTAGAAGTGTAAGGATAGGGTTTTCGTCAGTGTAGGCAACACTACTAGGCAAATCTCCAGGAGGAACAAGTTGCAGCCAAGAGGGCTGGTGAGTGACACACAGTCAGGTGGACTGGGAGGCAAACCTGAGAGGACTGGGTGCAAAGCCAGTGGAGAGGACTGTGGTGGCATGGACAGTGGAAAGAGGCAGCTGCAGCCAGGAGGGCTGGCAGGGCCTGAAGAGGTGGTGCTGGGATCAGGATTGACGTGGGACAACTACCATTTTTGCTACACCATAGGGGCCTGCGGTCCCTGCCTGCAAAGAGCATTTTTACTTTGGGCCTGGCTGAGCCAGTGACAGGCCTAAAATTCAGTGCTAGCTGGTCCTGGGAGTTGTAGTTCTACAAGCAAGTTTATGCTGGAGGTAAAAAAGAGAGGAAGTTGTATATACCGGAGGTGTATAGTTCTCAGTCTCTATATTGCTTTTTACAATCATATCTACCCTATCCCCATCCAAGTTACAATCCCCTAAATAAAAAAAATAAAAAAAGTACAAGGATTGCTTCTTCACTACTGAGTGTCTGAAGATTTGTGTGCCTGGCTGTGCAGGGTGAGAGGCGGACCACATCAGCAGCCCCTATGGGGGTACCGCTAAACTTGCACTTGACGAGACTTAATTCCCCATGTGGTAGGAAGAGGACAAGATCAGGTGGTAGTACAGTACAAAGCCAGATGAAAAAGAAAGCTTAAAAAAACAATGAGAAAGACGCAACATAGATAAACTTATTTGGTTCAGGTGGTGTCAACCAGGTGAGGAGAACAAAGACAAGTGTGTCTTGCCTACAGTCAAGCATGGTAGTGGGAGTGTCATGGCTTGCGGCTGCATGATTGCTGCCTGCACTGGGGAGCTACAGTTCATTGAGACAACCATGAATATCAACATGTACTGTGACATACTGAAGCAGAGCATGATCCCCTCCCTTCCTTCAGAGACTGGTTTGCAGGGCAGTATTCCAAAATGATAATGACCCCAAACACACCTCCAAGACGACCACTGCCTTGCTAAAGAAGCTGAGGGTAAAGGTGATGGACTAGACAAGCATGTCTCCAGGTCTAAACCCTATTGAGCATCTGTGGGGCATCCTCAAAACAGAAACTGGAGGAGCGCAAGGTCTCCACTTTTGTTAGATACTGTACACACATATATATATATATATATATATATATATATATATATATATATATACACACACACACACACACATATATATATACAGTTGTGCTCATAAGTTTACATACGCTGGCAGAATTTATGATTTCTTGGCCATTTTTCAGATAATATGAATGATAACACAAAAACAGTTCTTTCACTTATGGTTAGTGTTTGGCTGAAGCCATTTATTATTAATCAACTGTGTTTACTCTTTTTAAAATCATAATCACAACAGAAACTACCCAAATGACCCTGACCAAAAGTTTACATACCCTAGTGATTTTGACTTGATAACATCTACACAAGTTGACACAAAGGGGTTTGAATGTCTATTAAATGGTAATCATCCTCACCTGCGATCTGTTTGCTTGTAATTAGTGTGTGTGTATAAAAGGTCAATGAGTTTCTGGACTCCTGACAGACCCTTGCATCTTTCATCCAGTGCTGCACTGACATTTCTGGATACTGAGTCATGGGGAAAACAAAAGAATTATCAAAGGATCTGTGGGAAAAGAAGTTGAACTGTATAAAACAGAAAAGAGACAAAAAAAGATATCCAAGGAACTGAGAATGCCAATCAGCAGTGTTCAAACTCTAATCAAGTGGAAAATGAGGGGTTCTGTTGAAACCAAATAGACCAACTAAACTTGCAGCCACAACTGCCAGGAAAATTGTTTGGGATGCAAAGAAAAACCCACAAATAACTTCTGGTGAAATACAGGACTCTCTGAAAACATGATGTGGCCATTTCAAGATGCACAATAAGGAGGTACTTGAAGAAAGATGGGCTGCATGGTTGAGTCACCAGAATAAAGCCATTACTATGCAAATGCCACAAAGTATCCTGCTATACGCCAAACAGCACAGAGACAAGCCTCAAATCTTCTGACACAAAGTCATTTGGAGTGATGAGACCAAAATCAAGCTTTTTGGCCACAACCATAAATGCTTAATTTGGAGAGGAGTCAACAAGGCCTATGATGAAAGGTACACCATTCCTACTGTGAAACACTGAGGTGGATCGCTTATGTTTTGGGGATGTGTGAGCTACAAAAGGCACAGGAAATTTGGTCAAAATTGATGGCAAGATGAATGCAGTATGCTATCAAAAAATACTGGAGGAACATTTGCATTCATCAGCCAGGAAGCTGCGCATGGGACGTACTTGGACATTACAACACGACAATGATCCAAAACACAAGGCCAAGTCGACCTGTCATTGGCTACAGCAGAATAAAGTGAAGGTTCTGGAGTGGCCATCTCAGTCTTCTGACCTCAATATCATTAAGCCACTCTGGGGAGATCTCAAACGTGCAGTTCATGCAAGACAGCCCAAGAATTTACAGGAACTGGAGGCTTTTTGCCAAGAAGAATGGGCAGCTTTACCATCTGAGAAGATAAAGAGCCTCATCCACAAAAAACTTCAAGCTGTTATTGATGTTAAAGGGGGCAATACATGGTATTAAGAACTGGGGTATGTAAACTTTTGATCAGGGTAATTTGGGTAGTTTGTTGTGATGATTTAAAAAGAGTAAACACAGTTAATTGATAATACATGGCTTCAGCCAAACACTAACCATGAGTGAAAGAAAAGTTTGTGTGTTATTTTATTTATTTCAGTTACTTATATAGCGCCGTCAATTTATGCAGTGCTTTACATATACATTGTACATTCACATCAGTCCCTACCCTCAAGGAGCTTACAATCTAAGGTCCCTAACACACATTCATACATACTAGGGACAATTTAGATAGGATCCAGTTATCATTCATATTCTCTGAAAAATGGCCAAGAAATTATAAATTCTGCCAGGGTATGTAAACTTATGAGCAGCCATCTATATACACGTACATACACAGTATATTGTATATACATCTACACACAATATAGGTTTAGAAAAGGTTGGCTGCAGCGGTGTCATTGAGATAACATTGCCACGGATTGCTAAAACTAATATACGGGCAATATTTGACGGAAATCTATTTATAGCACTGTTGGCTGTTCAGTAATATTGATCCTTTGTGTTTGTATAATAGGAAAATAATAAACAATTACTTTGGAATGGTAGAATAAGTAATCATTTTTTTTTATCTGATATTGCAAACCTCCCCAAACATAAAGGTGATGATCTGCATAAAATCAATTTGTTATGGTACAGTGCTCCTATTTATTACAGTAAGAATCCTTTATTCAAAACAGGAAAAGTCAAATTGTCCCATCAATAAGCTGTTTAACATTGCCTCTAATTTCTAAATTAGATTTACAATTATGCAGATGAACCCATTTATTTAGCAGCAGCAAGGTATTTTCTTTATTTTAAAATAATAAAAACAAAATATGTATATATGTGTGTGCATAAAGACACACACACACACATAAATACATACATATTATACAAACAGTATACAGTGCCTGGCAAAAGTATTCACTGCCCTTGGCTTTTTACCTGTTTTGTTACATTACAGCCTTTAGTTCAACGTTTTTTAATCTGAATTATATGTGATGGATCAGAACACAATAGTCTAAGTTAGTGAAGTAAAATTAGAAAAATATATATATAAAATTATTTTTCAGAAATAAAAAACTGATAACTGGCATGTGCGTAAGTATCCACCCCTTTCGTTATAAAGCCCATAAAAAGCTCTGGTGCAACCAATTACCTTCAGAAGTCACATAATTAGTGAAATGATGTCCACCTGTGTGCAATCTAAGTGTCACATGATCTGTCATTACATATACACACCTTTTTGAAAGGCCCCAGGGGCTGCAACACCTAAGCAAGAGGCACCACTAATCAAACACTGCCATGAAGACCAAGGAATTCTCCAAACAAGTAAGGGACAATGTTGTTGAGAAGTCAGGGTCAGGTTATAAAAAAATATCCATATGTTTGATGATCCCTAGGTGCACCATCAAATCTATCATAACCAAAGAACATGGCACAACAGCAAACCTAACAAAAAAAAACAAAAAAAACGGGGGGGGGAATAAAAATGACACAAAGGCTACATCTATAATTTTACGTTAGACTGGAGAGGAAAAGATTGTTAAAATAATTCCTCAAAAAGTCACATACCGTCACCTCAGAAGTTAATTTCTTCAAAGATCTGAGGTGTGTTCCTCGGAATTAAGGCAAGCATACAGAAAAAAGGGGAGAAGCATTTCCCAAAGTAATTCTTTCAAAAGGAACAGTCGGAATTATCAAAAATATAAAGTCTTTATTGAAAATCCACATAGCACTGATTATATATATATATATATATATATATATATATATATATATATATATATGACACACCTCCACCACATACAATAAAAATAGACAACATTGTCTTATGGCACAGATGGCCACCACACTCAGACACATATCCCTCACCAATATCATTAATTACTAATTCATATAGCAGGGTCCTAATGTGGACATGAGTAAATGTGGTTTTAAAGCATTTCGCTCAGTATTTCATAAATGCCACACATTGAGAGTTAGTCCTATCGGTAGCTAAATTAGATAATATTAGATATTAGGCAGCAGTTCCTACTTTAAGCCCCTGTGATAACAGGTGAAAATGAAATGATAAACAGTTCGCAAATCTAGTATTGGAGTGAAAGAATGATTCCTGGTAATATGGGTCAGTCAAAATGGACAAAGCAGGAGTATTCAGGGTTCCTTCAGTATGTGAGTGTATGATGACTGTCCAGGCTGTCAGCGACAGATGAGGACGGGCTATTGGATCTCTAGGGGGCAGGTGAGTGTGTGTATGTATATACCCCTCCCAGCCGGGAAGTGAAATCGATACAGCTCACCGCTCTCTCGATGTCCACAGCATCAATTCGAAGCCAACATTCCACCCGTTTCTAGCTGAGATGGGAACTGCAAGGGGTAATAAAAGGACCTCCGTCTACCCCTCCAAGTCTCCCAAAGGCGTCCAGTGTCGTTGATGTCCAACTTTAGAAAGCCCGCATACGGCTGAAACACTCCAATGTCTTTTTCCAAATCTCTTGGGCAATGCAGAGGGAAGTTGTCCGGTAGTAAGTGGGTCTGAGCCCTCGCTACAGACAGCGTGATGGCGTCATGGTGACGCGTTTCACTCGTGACCCGAGTCTCTTCAGAGCATGGTGGAGGTGTGTCATGAATATATTTATAAGTTATCAGTGTTATGGGGATTTTTGCAATAAAGCCAATAAAGACTTTTTATATTTTTGATAATTCCGACTGGTCCTTTTTGAATTACTTTGGGAAATTCTCCCCTTTTTTCTGTACAAACCTGCCAAGAGACGGCCGCACACCAAAACTCACGGACCGGGCAAGGAGGGCACTAATCAGAGAGGCAACACAGAGACCTAAGATAACCCTGGAGGAGCTGCAGAATTCCACAGCAGAGACTGGAGTATCTGTACATAGGAAGACAATAAGCCGTACGCTCCATAGAGTTGAGCTTTATGATAGAGTGGCCAGAAGAAAGCCATTACTTTCAGCAAAAAACAAAATGGCATGTTCTGAGTTTGCGAAAAGGCACGTGGGAGACTCCCAAAATGTATGGAGGAAGGTGCTCTGGTCTGATAAGACTAAAAGTGAACTTTTTGGCCATCAAATAAAACGCTGTCTGGCGCAAACCCAACACATCGCATCACCCAAAGAACACCATCCCCACAGTGAAACATGGTTGTGGCAGCATCATGCTGTGGGGATGTTTTTTAGCAGTCGGGACTGGGAAACTGGTCGCAATTGAGAGAAAGATGGATGGTGCTAAATACAGGGATATTCTTGAGCAAAACCTGTACCACTCTGTGTGATTTGAGGCTAGGATGGAGGTTCACCTTCCAGCAGGACATTGACCTCAAACACACTGCTAAAGCAACACTTGAGTGGTTTAAGGGGAAACATGTAAATGTGTTGGAATGGCCTAGTCAAAGCCCAGCCCCCAATCCAATAGAAAATCTGTGGTCAGACTTAAAGATTGCTGTTCACAAGCGCAAACCATCCAACCTGAAAGAGCTGGAGCAGTTTTGTAAGGAGTAATGGGCAAAAATCCCAGTGGTGGCAAGCTCATAGGGACTTATCCAAAGCGACATGGAGCTGTGATAGCCACAAACGGTAGCTCTACAAAGTATTGACTTTAGGGGGCTGAATAGTTATGCAAATTCACTTTTTTCTGTTATTTTGTCCTCTTTGTTGTTTGCTTCGCAATAAAAAAAAAATCTTCAAAGTTGTGGGCATGTTCTGTAAATTAAATGAAGCAAATCCTCAAACAATCCATGTTAATTCCAGGTTGTGAGGCAACAAAACATGAAAAATGCCAAGGGGGGGGGGGGGATGTATAATACTTTTTCAAGGCACTGTATTATACACCAATCAGCCATAACGTTATGGCTACGCACCTAATACTTAGTAGGTCCCCCTTCTGCCACCAAATCAGGCTTGGCCCATTAAGGCATGGACTGCACTAGACCTCTGTGGGTAAGCTGTGGTATCTGGCAACAAGCCATCAGTAGGAGATCCTTTTAGTCCTGCAAGTTGTGAGATGGATCAGACTTGTTTTTCCAGCACAATCCACAGATGCTTGATTGGATTGAAATCTTGAGAATTTGAAGACTAAGTCAACACTTTGAACTTGTCTTTGTGTGCATGACTCAAACCTTTTGTACAGTGTGGCAAGACACATTTTGCTGAAAGAGGCTATTGCCACAGTAAATACTGTTCCGATGGGGGGGTGTTCTTGGTCAGCAACAATGTTTAGGTAGGTGGTACGTGTCAAATAATATCCACATAAATGGCAGGGCCCAAGGTCTCCCTGCAGAACATTGCCCAAAGAATTATCTTCCTATACTGCATCCTGGTGCCATCTTTTCCCCAGGTAAATGACGCACCACCCATTATGTAAAAGACAACATGGGTCATCAGACCAGGCCCCCTTACTGCACTGCGGTCCAGTTCTGATGCTTACGTGCTCTTTGTAGGCACTTTTGGCCATGGACACGGATCAGCATGGGCACTCTGACCAGTCTGCGGCTACACAGCCCCATACACAACAAACTGTGATGCCCATTTTTTCCCAAACTTTAGGGACAACATGTTTACTTGCTGCCTATAATATCCCACCGACTTTAAGAATCCAGTTTGACACAGTTCCCCATAAATGTTTACTGTACATACAAAATAAGTTCCGTTGGCATGGACCATAGGGTGAGTACAAGGATTGAAAACTGGCTACAAGGGCGAGTACAGAGGGTGGTGATAAATGGGGAGTACTCGGAATGGTCAGGGGTGGGTAGTGGGGTCCCCCAGGGTTCTGTGCTGGGACCAGTCCTATTTATTTTGTTCATAAACGACCTGGAGGATGGGGTAAACAGTTCAATCTCTGTATTTGTGGACGATACTAAGCTAAGCAGGGCAATAACTTCTCCATAGGATGTGGAAACCTTGCAAAAAGATCTGAAAACATTAATGGGGTGGGCAACTACATGGCAAATGAGGTTCAATGTAAAAAAATGTAAAATAATGTATTTGGGTGGCAAAAATATGAATGCAAGCTATACACTGGGGGGAGAACCTCTGGGGGAATCTAGGATGGAAAAGGACCTGGGGGTCTAGTAGATGATAGGCTCAGCAATGGCACGCAATGCCAAGCTGCTGCTAACAAAGCAAACAGAATATTGGCATGCATTAACCACTTCAGCCCCGGACTATTATGCTGCCTAAGGACCAGAGGACTTTTTCCAATTTGGCACTGCGTCGCTTTAACTGCTAATTGCGCGGTCATGCAATGCTGTAACCAAACGAAATTTGCGTCCTTTTCTTCCCACAAATAGCGCTTTCTTTTGATGGTTATTTGATCACCTCTGCCGTTTTGATTTTTTGCGCTATAAACGGAAAAAGACCGAAAATTTTGAAAAAAAATGATATTTTCTACTGTTTGTTATAAAAAAAAAAAATCTAATAAACTCAATTTTAGTCATACATTTAGGCCAAAATGTATTCGGCCACATGTCTTTGGTAAAAAAATGTCAATAAGCGTATATTTATTGGTTTGCGCAAAAGTTATAGCGTCTACAAACTAGGGTACATTTTCTGGAATTTACACAGCTTTTAGTTTCTGACTGCCTATGTCATTTCTTGAGGTGCTAAAATGGCAGTGCGGTACAAACCCCCCCCAAATGACCCCATTTTGGAAAGTAGACACCCCAAGGAAATTGCTGAGAGGCATGTTGAGCCCATTGAATATTAATTTTTTTTGTCCCAAGTGATTGAATAATGACAAAAAAAAAAAAAAATTACAAAAAGTTGTCACTAAATGATATATTGCTCACACAGGCCATGGGCATATGTGGAATTGCACCACAAAATATATTCAGCTGCTTCTCCTGAGTACGGAGATACCACATGTGTGGGACATTTTGGGAGCCTAGCCGCGTACGGGGCCCCGAAAACCAATCACTGCCTTCAGGATTTCTAAGGGCGTAAATTTTTGATTTTACTCCTCACTTCCTATCACAGTTTTGAAGGCCATAAAATGCCCAGATGACACAAACCCCCCCCCCCCCAATGACCCCATTTTGGAAAGTAGACACCCCAAGCTATTTGCTTTGAGGCATGTTGAGTCCATGGAATATTTTATATTTTGACACAAGTTGCGGGAAAGTGTCAATTTTTTTTTTTTTTGCACAAAGTTGTCACTTAATGATATATTGCTCACACAGGCCATAGGCATATGTGGAATTGCACCCCAAAATACGTTTAGCTGCTTCTCCTGATTATGGGGATACCACATGTGTGGGACTTTTTGGGAGCCTAGCCGCGTACGGGGCCCCGAAAACCAATCACCGCCTTCAGGATTTCTAAGGGTGTAAATTTTTTATTTCACTCTTCACTGCCTATCACAGTTTCGGAGGCCATGGAATGCCCAGGTGGCACAAAACCCCCCAAGTGACCCCATTTTGGAAAGTAGACACCCCAAGCTATTTGCTGAGAGGCATGGTGAGTATTTTGCAGCTCTCATTTGTTTTTGAAAATGAAGAAAGACAAGAAAAACATTTTTTTTTTCTTTTTTCAATTTTCAAAACTTTGTGACAAAAAGTGGGATCTGCAAAATACTCACTATACCTCTCAGCAAATACCTGGGGTGTCTACTTACCAAAATGGGGTCATTTGGGGGGGGGGGGGTGTTTGTGCCACCTGGGCATTCCATGGCCTCCGAAACTGTGATAGGCAGTGAAGAGTGAAATCAAAAATTTACGCCCTTAGAAAGCCTGAAGGCGGTGCTTGGTTTTCAGGGTCCCGTACGCGGCTAGGCTCCCAAAAAGTCTCACACATGTGGTATCCCCGTACTCAGGAGAAGCAACAGAATGCTTTTTGGGGTGTAATGTCACATATTCCCATGGCATGTTTGAGCAATAGATCATTTAGTGACAACTTTGTGCAAAAAAAAAAAAAAAATTTGTCTCTTTCCCGCAACTTGTGTCACAATATAAAATATTCCATGGACTCGACATGCCTCTCAGCAAATAGCTTGGGGTGTCTACTTTGCAAAGTGGGGTCATTTTGGAAAGTAGACACCCCTAGCATTTTATGCACAACATTTAGAAGCTTATGTCACATATCACCCACTCTTCTAACCACTTGAAGACAAAGCCCCTTCTGACACTTTTTGTTTACATGAAAAAATTATTTATTTTTGCAAGAAAATTACTTTGAACCCCCAAACATTATATATTTTTTTTTAAAGCAAATGCCCTACAGATTAAAATGGTGGGTGTCTCATTTTTTTTTCACACAGTATTTGCGTAGCGATTTTTCAAACGCATTTTTTGGGGAAAAAACTGTTTTTTAAATTTTAATGCACTAAAACACACTATATTGCCCAAATGTTTGATGAAATAAAAAAGATGATCTTAGGCCTAGTACATGGATGCCAAAAATTACATGCTTTAAATTTGCGCACAAACAGTGCAGTGGCAACAAAATAAATACATTTTTAAAAGCCTTTACAGGTTACCACTTTAGATTTACAAAGGGGGTCTACTGCTAAACTTACTGCCCTCGATCTGACCTTCGCGGTGATACCTCACATGCATGGTGCAATTGCTGTTTACATTTGACGCCAGAGCGACGCTTGCGTTCGCCTTAGCGCGAGAGCAGGGGGGGACAGGGGTGCTTTTTTTTTATTATTATTATTTTTTTTCTTTTTTTTCTTATTTTTAAACTGTTCCTTTCATTTTTTTTTTTTTTTTAATTTTTATTGTTATCTCAGGGAATGTAAATATCCCCTATGATAGCAATAGGTAGTGACAGGTACTCTTTTTTGAAAAAATTGGGGTCTATTAGACCCTAGATCTCTCCTCTGCCCTCAAAGCATCTGACCACACCAAGATCGGTGTGATAAAATGCTTTCCCAATGGCGCTGTTTACATCCGGCGAAATCTAAGTCATGAAATGCTCGTAGCTTCCGGTTTCTTAGGCCATAGAGATGTTTGGAGCCACTCTGGTCTCTGATCAGCTCTATGGTCAGCTGGCTGAATCACCGGCTGCATTTTCAGGTTCCCTGTTGAGACAAGCGAGCCAGAGAAAAACACGGAAGATGGTGGGGGGGGCATTCCCTCCCACTGCTTGTAAAAGCAGTCTAGAGGCTAATTAGCAGCTAGGATTGCTTTTACATGAAAGCCGACCGTTGGCTGAAAAGAATGATACCAAGATGATACCTAAACCTGCAGGCATCATTCTGGTATAACCACTCAAAGTTGTGAATGGCATACCTGAAGACAAAAAAATGGTTAACAATAAAGCACAGTAAACAGTAAAGTATAAAAAATTGCATACCTGAAAAGCAAACATGGTAAAACATAATAACAATAAAACATTGCAGAATAGAATACAGTAAAAAAGAGCAGAACAATAGAGAGGGAATAGAGAGAGAGAGAACAATAAAACGACAACTATTATTTTTTATTTTATATTTTATATTTTTTTTTGTGTTTTTTTTTAACGCTGTTTTTGTAACTGTAACTTTTATAACAGTAACCGGTTCCAGGTTCGGGTCTCTCAAAATACGATGGCATCTTGGGAGACCCTGTGAAAATGTGACTTAGTCTGTGCAATGTTGTACCCTATGCTAATATTCAACTATTGCATGGTAGCGTTCAAAACATTCACCAATGCAAAGATCAGGATTGTCAGGACAGGAGGGACAATAATAGCGGGAGTCACGCCTATATCCGCGCTTTCTGCAGACACAACATCTTTTTTAGGAGGGTTTGTTGGGTAGGGGTACTTGGGAGGACATAAAGAAAATGCCTCTCATGCAGCCGACTGCATTTGGTTGGGGATGTGAATGGGGGAAGTACGGGCGCTGCAGAAGTGGTGGGTTCCCAATTAGGATTGGCGAATGCAGCAGGAAGGGCACTATGGGCACCACGGGCCTGTGTTTGTCTTCTTCTTGGTGGCAGCGGGACACTACTTGTGCTTGCCACCTCACCAGCTTGGACTGCACTTATGGGACTCGCTACGTCACCAAGTGTTACTGCAGTGCTGGTTTGACTACGACCGGGTGCTTGCCAGTTCACCAAAACGCTACCAAAAAAACTGTTAGCGATCGCAGGGGTCAGGCCTGACTCTGCGAACGCTGCAGGTATGCATTTAGTGTTTTGTAAGTGACAGTGATCGATGGATACTGCACTTGGGTGGGGTGGGCCGGGCGGAGGGGCAAAACGCAGGTGCTAGCAGGTATCTGGGCTGATCCCGCTAACACTGCGTTTTTGGGAACCCTAAACTGCTGGGGACGCTAGTATAGATCTGATCGGATCAGATATTGATGCGTTCAGATACTATACCACTAAGGGAGGCGTATGCTGCGTGCGTGGGTGTTAGCGCTACTGGCGCTAATCTGACACTGCCTGGGGCAACGCAAATCACCGGCAGACGATCAGGGGGCTAAACCTTTATTAGGTATTAAACGGCGGGTGCCCTGACACTATAAAAAATAAACGAACTAACCAGCGTCACCCGTAACGGTTATACGGTGATCAGTGGTGAAAGGGTTAACTAGGGGGCAATCAAGGGGTTAAAACATTTATAAGATAGTATATGGGGGTCCCTGACGGTATAAAACACTGACGGTGAACCTAAATATTTACGTCCCTAACTATCGTCACCAGTGACACTAATACAGCAATCAGAAAAATGATCGCTTAGCGACACTGGCGACGGGGGGTGATCAAGGGGTTAAAACTTTATTAGGGGGGGGTTAGGGGGTACCCTAGACCTACAGGGGGCTAATACTAACTGCCCTACCACAGTAACTGTCACAAACTGACACCATGCAGTAATCAGAAAAAAAACAAAAACTGCTTGGTGTCAGTGTGACGGGGGGGAGGGGAGAGGTGATTAGGGGGTGATCGGGGGGTAAAATGTGTGCCTGGCATGTTCTACTGTGATGTGTGTGTGTGTTGTGCACTCACATTTCAGTCTTCTCTCCCCGGCGCCGGAACGGAAACTGCCCAGCCGAGGAGAGATGACATCACATCCCCTGCCTCTGTGTACTACACAGAGGCCGGGGAAGAATCTCAGTGGCTGGGAGCGATCGCGAGGGGGGGGGCACGATCAGATGGCCTACCCCTCATCTCCGATCGCTGCCAGACCAACAGCCTCAGGCACCGGGGGGGGGGGGGGGGGGGGGTCCGATCGGCAACCAGGTACGTGATTTTGCCTGCCCGTGCCATTCTGCTGACGTATATCAGCGTGAGGTGGTCGTCAAGTGGTTAAAAAGGGGATCAACTCCAGAGATAAAACAATAATTCTCTCTCTCTACAAGACTCTGGTACGGCTGCACCTGGAGTATGCTGTCCAGTTCTGGGCACCAGTCCTCAGGAAGGATGTACTGGAAATGGAGCGAGTACAAAGAAGGCCAACAAAGCTAATAAAGAGTCTAGAGGATATTAGTTATGAGGAAAGGTTGCGAGCTCTGACCGTATTCTCTCTGGAGAAGAAGCTTGAGAGGGGATATGATTTCAATATACAAATACCATATTGGTGACCCCACAATAGGGATAAAACGTTATCGCAGAAGGGAGTTTAACAAGACCTGTGGCCACTCATTAAAATTAGAAGAAAAGAGGTTTAACCTTAAACTACGTAGAGGGTTCTTCACTGTAAGAGCGGCAAGGATGTGAAATTCCCTTCCACAGGCGGTGGTCTCAGCGGGGGCATTGATAGTTTCAAGAAACTATTAGATAAGCACCTGAACGACCGCAACATACAGGGATATCCAATGTAATACTGATATATAAATACACACATAGGTTGGACTTGATGGACTTGTGTCTTTTTTCAACCTCATCTACTAACTATGAGATAAATCACATTCATTTACTTCATAAAGTATTCAGACCCCCCTTTTTCAATTTTGTTATGTTATAGCCTGATACTAGTTGATTAAATTAGTTTTTTTTTCTCATTAATCTACACTCAGTAACCCATAATGACAAAGTGAAAGCAGGATTTTAGAAATGTCTGAATTTATTAAAAAGAAAAAAAAAAACTGAATTATCACATGTACTTAAGTATTCAGACCCTTTACTTTGTAGAAGCACATTAAGCTGCAATTACAGCCTTTTTGGGGTATGCAGTGACAAGCTATGAAAACCTGGATTGGGGGATTATCTGCCATTCTTCTTTGCAAATCCTCTCAAGCTCAGTCAGGTTGGATGGGGACTGTCGGGCAGCCATTTTCAGGTCTCTTTAGAGATGTTCAATAGGGTTTAAGTCAGGGCTCTGGCTGGGCCACTCTAGGACATTCAGAGAGTTGTCCCTTGGCCACTCCTGTGTTGTCTTGGCTGTGTGCTTAGGATCATTGTCATGTTGGAAGGTGAACCTTCCGCCCAGTCTGAGGTCCTGAGCGCTGTAGAACAGGTTTTCATTGAGGATATCCCTGTACTTTGCTCCATTCAGCTTTCCCTTAACCCTAACCAGTCTTCCAGTCCCTGCTGCTAAAAAGTCTGTCTAGCCACTCTGCCATAAAGCCCAGATCAGTGGAGGGCTGTAGTGATGGTTGTCCTGGAACTTTGTCCCATCTCCACATAGGATCTCTGGAGCTCAGTCAGTGACCACCGGGTTCTTGGTCACCTCTCTTACTAAGGCCCTTCTCCCCCAATCGCTCGGTTTCACAGGGAAACCAGCTCTTGGAAGAGTTCTGGTGGTGCCAAACTTATTCCATTCAAGAATTATGGAGGCCACCGTGCTCTTGGAATCCTTCAGTGCTACATACATTTTTTGTAGCCTTCCCCAGACCTGTGCCTTGCAATAACCCTGTCTCTGAACTCTGCAGACAGTTCTTTTGACCTCATGGCTTTTGCTCTGATACAGTATGCATTGTCAGCTGAGGCCTTTCCAAATCATGTCCAGACAATTTAATTTACCACAGGTGGACTCCAATCAAGGTGTAGAAACATCTCAGCAATGATCAACAGAAATGGGAGGAACTGAAGATAAATTTCAAGTGTTGTGGCAAAGGGTCTGAATTCTTATGCCAACGTGATATTTCAGTTTTTCCTTTTTAATAAATACACAGATATTTATAAAATTATGTTTTCACTGCGTCATTCTGGGGTGCGTAGACTAATGAGAAAAAAATGAATTTAAACTATAGTATCAGGCTGTAACATAACAAAATAAAAAAGTGAAGGGGGTCAGAATACTTTAAAAATGTACTGTGTATGTGTATATTTGAGATAGATATATATATTACAAAAAAATATGAATACCTTATTTCTTTTTAACATGCACTTAAAAACATGGCAAATATACACCTGTACTATACCATGAGAACAGCAACTGGGATATTTTTTTAGTGTTCTGGTGTAACTGCTTGTCTTTGTGCCATTAAAGTAGAACTAAAGGCAAAACCTTTTGTTTTTTAATGTGGATATAGTAAGAGTGTTATAACTCCTGGCAGTTTTTTTTTTTTGTCAGGTGTGTCACAGTGGGGGGACTTTCCTTTATTTCCTGTTCCATAGCCAAAACAGGAAGTGAGCAGAAATCCCTCCAAAGATTGGAAATCCCCGGTTGTCACTGGGGCACTAGAACTAGTGTCCCCATTGGAAAATTTCCCCCCTATTAATGTCCTGGTGACAACCCAAAATTTGGGGTTTTCCTTCACTTTCACTCTTGGTGATAACAACAGGATATATAAAGGGGGTTAATCTCCCTAACAGGGGCATAGACAGGAGGAACAGACAGCAATTAAACCCTGACTGATGTCTAAACCCTCTTTGCTCTATCCAAAGCTAAAAAAAAAAAAACCCTTTAGTTGCACTTTTAAGTTCCCCTGCAAGTCACTAAACTGATTCTAATGAATAGCATTCATTGTCCTACACATCAGCAGTTCAGATTGAACATATTCAACAGAAAACACCACCCACGCCACATGTCAATTACACTGCTCAGGCGATTCACATACAGTACAGAACAGTACTTAAATAACCTCAGTACTAGTTTCACAGTAATGAAATATGATTAGGATCAAATCACTAAGTGCAGAATTTGGATCCAGAAACCAACTACTCAGAAAGTGTGGAAATATGTAAATGCAAAAATGTTTTGTGCCTTACCCTCAAAAGACAACATATTTGAATGTGTGCTATAGTGTTAATGCACCCCTATCGGCAGTCTATATATATATATATATGTATACGAATATACTTACAGTGGACCAAGGGGTGTGTTATTGGTAGAGCATAGCCTCTTTTACAGATCTATGCAGTCAAAGTGAGAAAACTGGCATCACATTAAACTCGCCAAGACATGGGATACAAATCTGTAGCAGCAAAGCAACACTATCTGACTTAAGTCGGAAAAAAAAACTGAGGTAATGATAAATGCAATAAAAGAACACCACAATCAGGAAAAACAATTGCTTTTTTCCTTCATTAGCATATGGAGCAGAACTGTACATACAACGTGTCTATTTACAGTAATGTAACGTACCACAACTGGAAGCTGGCAGTCTGAGTGGAATCACAAAAGTCAATACCCATTGAGACAGTAATGGATCCCTCTGGCTCCAGAGAATCTGCAAAATAAAATGTTTTCCCCAGGTAAAAAGAAAATCAAACAACAAACACCAGTCAGCATGCACATGCAATAAAAATGCTTGGCTTATCACATTACTGGCTGGGGAAGCCGCTACACATGAGACCAGGCTTCTCTGTAAGGAAGAAACAAGCATAAATAGGCGTTTCCATTTGGCAAACAACAGTCCCTGTTTCTTGAAACAAGACCTGTTTGTCTCAGTAAAATTGGATTGTGGCTAATGCTAGATTTATTTTATTTTTTTAAAAGAGATACAATACTGCAGTTATTGATCAAGTGCAATCTTTTTCAGATAGGAAATAATCATGACCAATGACCTGAATGTATTTACCATAGCTGGAACATCTCTCTTGTATTATATTCTTCATTATATTTTGAATACGCTGACACAAAGATGCCATACCTCAGATAATGTCCCAGGTTTCCTTTATTCTGGGATCTAAATGAACTAAAAAGTGTTAGGCCCCTTTCACACAGGTGATCCGATCAGGTCTGTCTGTCAGTTATTTTATTGACTTGAGTAAGTCTAGGGTGGGAAATGCAGCAGCTACTGGTAAATTACACAAGCACACACATGTACATAGACACACACACACGTACACAGACACATGTACATAGAGACACCCCCCCCCCCCCCCCTTAACTTGTAGAACAGCCCTTAATTGTTAGGTGGTGTTCCTTGTCCCACTCCTAGCTCCTGCAGGACACACAAGGGGTGCACGTGCAGGAATTTACCAGAGGGGGCAGCAAAGGGCCCCAAAGTCAGCTCAATAAGAACTCACACACATTCCAAAAGCCAGCGCAGCCTGCACCCGCTCCTGCCTTCTCCCATCCTGCCAGCCCTGCCTCACTCGAGTATAAGCTGAGAGGGGGGCTTTTTTAGCATAAAAAAAGTGCTGAAAAACTCAGCTTATACACGAGTATATACGGTAACTTTTATTGGCGTGGTATGTATAACCACTTGCCGACCAGCTCACGTACATTTACTGCGGCAAAGTAGCAGCCCTGCACGAATCGCCGTATCTGTACGTCACTCGCGCGCGGGTAGGGGGCCCTTTGTGCCCGCGGCGATCGGATTCATTACAGAACCGATCAGTCTACAGGTCCAGGCCAATGATTTCTGGCCTGGACCCTCTGATTGGTTCTGGCGAATGAAAATCCTCCTCTGCCTGTGTAATGTGAACACAAGCAGAGGTAGTTATGTCACCTCCTCTCGTGGAGCCCTTTTCGGTTCCAGTAAGAGGAGAGAGGACATCTAAAAGTAAGTTGCACCAACACTACACTAACACCAGTACACGTAGGTACGCTTGCCACCCCCTGATCACCCCCCCAGTTAACCCCTTCACTCCCTGTCAATGTGTCACCAAGTGCAGTTTTCAGATATTTCACTGATCACTGTACTGGTGTCACGTGTGATACTAAACAGCGTGTACTGCCCTTCCATTATAGCACCTCAAGAAATGAGATAGGTAGTCAAACTAGAAGCTGCGTAAATTCCAGAAAGTGTACACTAGTTTGTAGATGCTATAATTTTTGCGCAAACCAATAAATATACGCTTATTGAATTTATTTAACCGAGACATGTGGCTGAATACATTATGGCCTAATGTATGACTAAAATTGAGTTTATCGTATTTTTTTTAATTGCAAAGTAGAAATTTTTTTTTTCAAAATTTTCTGGACTTTTTTCGTTTATAGCACAAAAAATAAAAACCGCAGAGGTGATTAAATACCACCAAAAGAAAGCTCTATTTGTGGGGAAAAAGGGACGCAAATTTAATTTGGGTACAGCACTGCATGAACGCGTATTTACCAGTTAAAACAGCGCAGTGCGAAATTGTAAAAAGTGCTCTGGTGTTTAAGAGGGCAGTGGTTAAGGGTAAAAAGTCCTTCCTTTTCTTTTGCAAAAAAAAAAAGCAAAATGGAAAAGTCCCCCCCTTCCGAATAACCAAGTAATCAATCCATTCCTAGCGTCTAATTACCTTGGAATGTACAGGAAATGCGGGGGTGGGGGTGGGGGGGGGGGGGGGTGGATGGAAGGAGGGAATGGAAGTTCATCTATATGCTTGCTTGCAACTTTTATACAAACATAAAATGTTCCAAAAGTCCACATACCAACACATGTATACTCAACGCAAAGTTCTCTGTCCTATTACTATTTTAAAAGAGAAGCTAACCTTTTGGAACATGTCACATGTTCCAGCTCCTGCAGCAGCCCCATACCCCCTTTGTGACAGCAGGCAGGAGATCTTCTCCACCCACCCGCTGTCCAAATTTAAAAATAGCGCAGCCATGCAGGAACCTGACCTCACAACTGCATCATTTAATCAGAGTTTCCTGTGAATGAATAGACTATGATTACCATCAGCCACTACGGCTGGCTGCTTGTAGTTTTGAATGGACTGCGAGGCCGCTGATGAGCCCTGCACCTTGCAAACAGTCAGCCCGAATGGGAGGTACGGGCTACAAGCTGCAGGTCTGCCTGTCAGTATTTCAGGTGGACCCGACTGGACTGTCCATTCATCCCTATAGACCAGTGTGTGTACAGACTTGTGTCAGTTTACACCTGCCTACCTCCAATCCAGTCAGCTAAAAACAAACAGAAGGGGATCCTTTCTTTTCCGTGTAGGTGGATTGGATCAAATTGGAGGTGTTCGGGTGTAAGAGATCATCAGTTTAGTTGTAATCAAAAAAGGAAGCTCAGTGGCCATTTTGTTGTAGCCCATGTTCTGGAAATAAGGAATGTAAACAGGAGTATTTCAGCCAGGCTTTGTGTGTGACAAAAAAGGCTTTCAGGTATGATTTTTGCAATAAACTCTATTTGTACAAAGGAGCACAGTGTATTTTAAAAAGCTTCAGCATAGGCCAGTTTATGTAAAAGGTAATATTAGCTTTAAAGAGTTAAAAGACTAATTAAGGTTATAATGACCATTTAGCAAAAATATGACTTCCCTGTAAGAGCTGCTGATTCAAAAAAAAAAAAAACCCAGGCTGAGCTATTGGTCTATGAAGGTGACCTAACAGCAGGCAGAGAAATGCTTCACACCTAATGAACATACATGAAATTAACCAGGCTACTTCTGTATGGGTACTACATAGAATTTGCATATTTTCTACCATAGTGCAAAATAAACAAAATGTACATGATACCTGATAAAAAGTATATCTTTCAATTTTTATATATATAAAAGCCTGCAGTGACAATAAAATTACATCATATTTAGCAAAAGGAGTACAGGCAGTTATATACCTAAACAGAAAACACTGCAACTCTGCTAAAATAAGAACGTCCAATTTATTTTTCTTAAAGTAGCAATCCAGGTTAAAAAAAATGCCCAGCTGTAGTGAAAAAACAAAAACAAAAAAGCAAAAAAAAACAAACAAAAAAAACCCCTACTTTTCCTGCAATCCTTGCCTTCAGTCCGATGTCCCCTGGAGAAAGTCCACTTGTACACTATAAAGCACTCCTTTATCGGACAGTGCAGATGGTGGGACCCCCACTGTAGGGGTGCATCAACACAACAGGCTGGGCTCAGAGTACTAGTGTACTAAATAACATCCACATGTGATTACAAAAGAATTATTCAATGCAGGATTAAGAACTGTCACTACTAAAGAGGAGGAAGGACGCATGACCACACATGACTGGCTACAAAACCGCTTGATTAAAATGTATGTGTACTTGGTCCCCAGGCCACCCCTTGCTAAACAGCAAAAAATCTGACACCATTGCATTTAGGTTCTGGGATCCTACTCCCTTTATTAGATTACAGCAAGAGAAGTTGCTCCAAGGCAGGGGAAGGCAGTCAGGATCTTAAGCAGCAAGATCTTGTCACTTGGGTCAACAAAAGCAACAGATTCTCATAGACAGAAGGTGACTTCTTAACCACTTGCCGACCAGGCAAGTTTAAATCGGCTTTTTGCTAGAAAATTACTTATAACCCCCAAACATAATACTTTTTTTTTTATGTCACACGGTATTTGTGCAGCAGTTTTGCAAATGCAATTTTTTTTTGGAAAAAAAATACACAGAATTTAAAAAACAAAACAAAAACTAAAACATGATATTTGACCCAATTTTTTTTGTAATACCGTGTTTCCCCGAAAATAAGACCTAGCGTGATTGTCGGTGCTGGCTGCAATATAAGCCCTACCCCCCAAATAAGCCCTAGTTAAAGTCCTTGTAGGTCTCATTTTCAGGGTAGGGCTTAATTTCGGGGGAAAAGGGTAGGGCTTATTTGGGGGGTAGGGCTTATATTGCAGCCATCACTGACAATCACGCTAGGTCTTATTTTCTGGGAAACAGGGTATGTGAAAGATGTTACGCCGAGAAAATAGATACCGAACATGTCACGCATGCGGAATGGCAACAATCTAGGGTACCTAAAAAATATCCATAGGGTAAGCTTTAAACGCCTTTATAGGTTACCAGTTAAGAGTTATAGAGGAGGTCTAGCTATAGAATTACTGCTCACGCTCTAAGGTTCCTGGCGATACCTCACATGTGTGGTGTGAATACCGTTTACACATGCGTGCACAGAGGGATGGGGGCGCTAACATTTTTCTTTCTCAGTTAGAGTCATTTTTAATTTTACAATGTCCCTTTAATTCTTTTGATCACCTTTATTCCTATTACAAGGAATTTAACACATCACTTGTAATAGAAAAAAAAGGGATGACAGGTCCTCTTTATGGAGAGATCTGGGGTCAAAAAGACCCCAATTCTCTTCTTTTCCTTTAAAAGCAAAAGATAAAAAACACAAAAAAATGTATTCACTTCCAACCCTGGACTGGAAGTGACGTCATGATGTTCTGGTCCTCCAAGACCATAGCTGCGATCAAAGTGTATTAACTCTTTGATTGCCTATGGCAGCAGCCGGCCGCACTGTTGGATCGTCTCTCAGGCGAACCAGTGAAAATGGTAAGCCCGAGAAACACCAGCGGGGGAAGGGGATGTGAGCCGCTCAGAATGGTTTCATGAGACAGCTTGGCTGCTGATGCAAAAATCGACACCGGGGTGATGGCTGAGATCTTCAGCCATAATCTCAGTAAACCACTTGCAAACTACAACAACCCATTTAGTTTAAAACTGAAATGATGGGCACAACCTTTGTGTATAGATATTTAAAAAAAAAGCAGGACACTGAGCTTCCCAGTGAAAAGCTGTGCAGGGGGAGCTTGTCGGGACAAGTCTGATCATTGGAAGAGAGCGGGCTGAGTTTCCAGCATAGCTAGAGAACTGACCACGGGTATGTTCTCCTGCCTAGTGTGGTCAGTTTTTAAAAGAAAAGCAGAGGGACTGGCAAGAACACCAGGGATTTCACACAAAGGAAGCAATACAAAGAGAACAGGAGAGGTTTTCATACAAATATATGGTACAGCAGGCACATATCAGGAAAATGAAATGTTGGGGTAGCTTTAAGGAAAAACTGGCACAAAAACATATTATGTTGTGTTATATTTATATAGTGTGTATAAACATCTAACACCCACATCAGAACAGCAGTGACCAACTGTAATAGTGAAACCTGAATTCTAAATTATTTGCCAAGGGATGACTGACTTGGTTATAGCACCAATAAACAGGCAAATTGATATACAGTGGTTAACACTTCCGCCTGGCAGCACTTTGAATCCCAAACATGGCATCTCCTGCATGGAGTATGCATGCTCTACCTGTGTTTGCGTGGGTTTCCTCCCACACCCAAAAGACATGCTGGTAGGTTAATTGGCTCCTGTCTAAATTGGCCCCAGTATGTGTATGTATGTATGAATTTGAGTTAGGGACCTTAGATTGTAGCCTGGAGGGCAGGGACTGATGTGAATGTATAATACTGTATACTTTATACGTGTAAAGCGCTGCATGCATTGTTAGCTCTATAAAAGTAACTGTAATAAATACATTTAGTCAAAATTAGCTCTACTTAGCTGAAATATCAAATCATCTCTATAAATTAAACAGGTCGACATAGCAATGGATTAACCAATCCAACAATCAGATGCTTATTTTATTTTCTGCCATAGTCTAGAAAAATGTCATGTGGAATCTGGCTACCATGGTAATCCATTTCTTGAGAAAAATTTCACGAAGGCATCTGCAAACCTCAGTGATAACAAATGCGTAATATAATATTAAAAAGTAAAAAAATAAAAGCCCACACAGAGAAAACACATTACAATCAATTCTCTGTCCCCTACTGAGGTATAAGAGTTCATCCAATCGGGGCATCTTTCCCTGCCTCTGTGAATTACTTGCTTAACATAGTAATGGGCCATTAAAAGGACACTCAAATATACAACAGTGATAAGTCTAATTTGCCATGAACATATAAGGCGTTAATGGAACAATGGGCTTCATATTATCCTTTATATCTCTGCTGATAGGCAGAAAGAGATCTTTCACTCGTGACAGCAATATTTCTTGGGGGAAGAGTGATGTGTTGCAGTCTTTGGTGGATATTGCACAAGATGAATTACTGGCATGGTAATTTTCTTTTCTAAATTGGTACCCTAATAAAACGGGCACAGCTCTTTATAAGAGACCTGCCCTTTGAACATCACAATCATCTGCACTTCACATGCTATGACAGCCCAATCAAAGAACAGCAGTCAGACATGGTTAGCACTAACCAGCTCTCATTAGTAAAAAAATATTAAAGGTTTATTTAGAATTACATGGTAATGCTAGCAGATATAAGGGGGCTAGGGTGAGGTGGGCTTAAAGATATAAACTCATTGCTCTTTGAATTTGTGATGAGGTGAATATATATATATATATCTTTGGTTTTATGGTGGCAATGCTGTTAATCACATTGTTTTAGAGGACGTGTTTGGTTGCTTTTGGCCCCAATCATGACCTTAATGACTGTACTTTCTTTTTGCTTCCTATATTCAAATTGTATAGAAGCGAAAGCCCATATCTACAGTGACAAGAGCGAATGTGTTTAAAACAGCTGGATAAAAGGCTCTAAAGTTTAGGCTTGTATATCTATAAAATACAGTCGTCTTTGATGAGCTGTTGGCAACCAACATACCAACAGTAATTTATGTAGGTCCATTCTCTATCCATTAATCATTTGCCTACTGGGCCAGTTCTGACACTTCTCTTGTATATGTAAAAATCTGTGGGTTTTTTTGCTAGAAAATTACTTAGAACCTGCAAAACACACACACACATATATATATATATATATATATATATTATATATACACACACACACACATATAAATATATATATATATATATACACATACATACACACACACATATATATATATATATATATATATATATATATACATACACATATATATATATATATATATATATACATACACATATATATATATATATACACACACACACATATATATATATAGACACACATATATATATATATATATATATATACACACACATACATATATATTTATTTTAGCAGAGGCCTTAGTGATTCAAATAGCGGCCGTTTTTTTTTTTAAATACACGATTAATTCATTAAAAAACAAACAAAAAAAAATACATAACCCATTTTTTTAGTAAAAATATGAAATATGATGTTAGGCCAAGTAACTGGATACCAAACATGCCATGCTTGTTCAAAAAGTGAACGATCATGGAATGGCGTCAAACTACAGTACTTAGGCGACACTTCCTACAGTTACCAGTTTAGAGTTACAGAGGAGATGTAGAGCTAGAATTATTGCTCTTGCTCTGGACATTCGTGGCGACACCTCACGTGTGGTTTGAAAATCATTCACATATGCGTGACATATACGTGACCTACGTATTCGTTCACCACTACATGCAAGCTTTAATTTTTTTCTCATCATTTATTTGATTACATTTTTTTCTAAATTTTTACACTATCCTTTTAATTTTTTTTTTTACACTTTTATTGCTATCGCAAGAAATGTAAACATCCCTTGCAATAGCAATACAGCATGATGGGTCCTCTATATGAAGAGATCTGCAGTCTATAAGACCCCATATCTCTCTTCTACCTTTAAAAGCAAAAGATTAAAAAAAGTTGATGATCCTCCAAGACCATAGAGATGAGCGGAGACTATCTTGCATTCACTGATTTCTACTGCAATCCATTGCCGGTGCCAGATGGGTCCCAGGCTTCACCGATCAGTCAGGTAAGCCCAGGAACTACCGGGAAGTGGCGGGAGGGGTGCTCCCCTTCCCGCCGCATCTAAAAGTTATCTAGTGGTGAATTCGCCACTCAAACCACTTTTATCTTGTAGAGAATTACTGGCTGAAAACAATACCGGGGTTATACGATAGTACTGAAGCCATAACACCGGTATTCCACTTGCCGACCAGGATGTCATTTGTCTATGAGCCAGTTGGCAAATGGTTAAACAGAATATTTTACATACCGTATATACTGGAGTATAAGCCGACCCGAATATAAGCCAAGGCACCTAATTTTACCACAAAAAACTGGGAAAACTTACTGACTTGAATATAAGCCTAGGGTGAGAAATGCGCAGCTACTGTAAGTGGAAACGAGGGTCAACAATGCCCATTTGCAGCCATAGGTCCCCCGAACGTCAAACTCAGTAGTTAAGGGTTCCTAGATGCCCCCTAGCTGCAGCCAAAATTTGGGGTCTCTGGACCCAGAGGTTCCCGAAATGAAATTACTGCAGATGAACACAGTTGACCGACTTTGGGGCCCCGTATCTAGGGGCCACTTGGTACTAGGAACCCCAAATTTGGTGTGCAAACCCAGTGGAACTAGCACTACAACATAGTGGCCCAGAGATACGGGTCCCCCAAAGTCGGTTGGGGGAAAATGTCAAGCGCACTTTTCTGCAGCAGAGAATGACATTTTCCGAACCAACTTTGGGGCCCCGTATCTCGGGGCCACTTGGTGCTAGGAACCCCAGCTTTGGATATGTTGTAGTGCTAGTTCCACTGCACCAAGTGGCCCTGAGATACGGAGCCCCAAAATCGGTTTGGTAAATGTCATTCTCTGCTGCATAAAAGTGCATGACTCGAGTATAAGCCGAGGGGGGGCATTATCAGCACAAAAAAATGTGCTACAAATTTGGCTTATACTCAAGTATATACGGTACATGGATTTTATAGCAATTAATTTCTAAATACTTCCTCTGGGTTTAGTCACACTAGAACAAAGTGGGTTGCAACACGTGTTTTTATTTGTTAAGATACATTGTTGCAGGCTGCATTAGGAAGCCCAATCATATGAACCTACAAAAAAAAATGGTGCTTTCTGTGTTTTCTTCTTTTTGCAGTACAGTGCACAGGACGTAGTTCATTGTGCTGCGTTGCATTGCAACGCACAAGCATCAGGGTGGTGCGTCAGGGGGCTATTTACAATGAATGGCACAGAGCTGCACCATTGAATTTGATGTGCGCTACCACAATGCATATGGCATGAATGGGCACTACAAGTTATAGTTGTAAATATTTATTATAAACAGGAATGAAGGTAATGTTTTTCCAGAAAAGAAGATGGTTAACATTTGCAAAAAAAGGGAGTAAGGCATGTTCCAAAGCCATACAGTACCAACTTGAAATACACAGAACTGCTGAAACAGCAGCAATGGTAGGGTTTAGATATTCCAAAGCATTTGAAGGGCATTAGTTGAAAATGAAATAGTGGTTCGAGCCCATTGTTATGGGTAGATTATTATATCTGTGGAAAAATATGGACTGCTTCATGAATGTGCAGGTCATCCTTCTGCAGGGGCCATGCAATCTTTTCTGTATCATTCCAATATTAATGTATCTCCTGCTTAAGCGAGGACGGCACTACAAGTTATATTGTCTTTCCACAATGCATGCACAACATAGATCAAGAAAAAAATTTATTTTTTACCTGCAAAAAGATGTGCATTTATTTTTTTTTTAAAAAGGTTAAAGGGGTTGTAAAGGTAAAAATTTTTTCACCTTAATGCATTCTATGCATTAAGGTGAAAAAACTTTTGACAGTAGCGCCGCCCCCAGGCCCCCCGTTTTACTTACCTGACGCCTCGAATCTTCGCTGCGCGTCCTCGTCATCTTCATTGCAGCTCAGCCTGGTCGCTGATTGGCTGCAGTGGATGGATTGAAAGCAGCGCAGCCATTGGCTCGCGCTGCTGTCAATCACATCCGATGACGCGGCGCGCCGGGGGGCGGGGCCGAGTGATACAGCGAGCAGCTATAGCCGCCGGCTGTATCACGGGAGCGCGCCCGCAAGCACTCACCACCATGCGAGCCCTCGCATTAAGGTGGTAAATGCTTGCGGGGAGGAGCTGAAACAGCCGCCGAGGGACCCCAGAAGAGCAGGTTCGGGGCCACTCTGTGCAGAACGAGCTGCACAGTGAAGGTAAGTATAACATGTTTGTTATTTAAAAAAAAACAAAAAAACAACTTTACAACCCCTGTAACTTATCCTTTAAAAGGAAAAGCAAAGCACTTGGGGAAACCACACATTTCAATGAGCAGGATGAAAGCAGGGTGATATAAAAAAATACACAGTTGCAAGTTCTAAATAGTGGTGTCACTCTTTGGATATATAATGAAGCAGGGATGTACAATAATGTTGGCAGGTAAAACTGTTAACATACACACGATTCAATTTTATATTTAGCAATATAGATGAATTTAAACAAAAAAACTATTTGACTTTTAACTACTTGCCACTTTCACCCCTTCCTCCCCAGGCCCATTTTCAGCTTTCAGTACTGTCGCACTTTGAATGGCAATTGCGCAGTCATGCAACACTGTACCCATATGAAATTTTTATCATTTATTTTCACACAAATAGAGCTTTCTTTTGGTGGTATTTAATCCCCACAGTGTTTTTTTGTATTTTTTGCTAAAAAATTTGGGGGAAAAAAAAAAGTTTTTCATAGTATGTTTATCTCCTTCACTGATATGCACTGATGGGCACTGTTGGGACTGCACTGATAATCAGTGCCCTGATTATCAGTGTAGATGTCCCCTTTGCACAAGCTGGTTAATGGCCCTCCAGAGGACACAGTGATCACACAGCATGCTGCAGTGGGTGTGATCACGGGAGGACGTCATATGACGCCCTCCCAGAACTGTCCGGCTGTGCTGTAGCTGTCACTGGTGCTCTCAAAAAGTGCCCAGTGCTTTACAGAGTTAATACTGTTTGTTATCCTTTTGAGTGATAGTAATTGCTGGTGATGTTATCTGTGCTCTTATTGTAATTGCACTCACCAGATGACCTTACCCCCCCTGTGGCTGCGCAGTACCCATGGGGGGGTAAGGTCATCTGGTGAGTGCAATTACAATAAGAGCACAGATAAGATCACCAGCACTACTATCACTCAAAAGGATAACAAACAGTATTAACTCTGTAAAGCACTGGACACTTTTTGAGAGCACCAGTCACTTTTTTGTTTATTTTCAATTTAGAATCAAAAGTAACTTTAATGTTTTAATATTTTCAGTTTATGTTTGTAGTTTTTTCTTTCACCGTGGGAAATTTACCCCTTTTCTTCAATCTGCTGCTATATTATATGTTCATATAATTGAGAGTTTGTCACAGAGGGTCAAACACCTAGCTTTTTTTTCACACAAGGATTAATTAACCAGTGTATGAGCATATAGGGATATTCTCATACACGCCATCAGCACTAGCACTAGTGTTTTTTTCCTTTGAAGGCATCTATCACCCTGCAGAGGGTATAACACACAAGCACCTATCATGTTATCTAATTCAAAGGTATCTCAAAGCTGCATTCTGCAGAGGGTACACTTTTAGCATCAAATTTATTACATGGTATTTTTTGAACACTTTTTCAGCACTTTAACTAGGTTTTCCTAAAGAGGACTAGCACCACACCTACTCCCTCCCCAAATAATTTATCTGTACTCCATCTAGGTGGTAGTATTTAGGGGCAGCAATTCTCTCTTGCTTATCTATTTTTCGTTTATATTTTTTATATGCCTTGTACATCCCGTGACGCGGTATCATCCAACATTTCTTTACTGCCTTATAAGCAGGGTCATACAATAGCCTAGAACCACCAGATTACAATTCTGGAATAACATTCAGTCACTTAGAGTTGTAGCACTAGCCACTGAGAAATCAGCAGCCCACATGACGATTAAAATGAAAAACCCTCAAATGATGTTACACTATAAGGCTACATTCACACTTGTGAACGGTCCCAACACCGATTACATGAGAACACCAGCAGGGGTTCCAAGCAATTAGCTCTGGAAGGCTCATTATTATTATTATTATACAGGATTTATATAGCGCCAACAGTTTACGCAGCGCTTTACAATATAAAAAGGTGACAATACAGTTAAAATAAAATAAAATGCAAGAGGATTAAGAGGGCCCTGCTCAGAAGAGCTTACAATCTAATAGGGTGGGACAGGTGGTACAAAAGGTTGCAACTGTGGGGAATGAGCTGATGGAAGTGGTAAAAGATTAGTTGGAGACGCTATAGGCTTTCCTGAATAGATGAGTTTTCAGGGATCGCCTGAAGGTAGCAAGAGTAGGGGAAGCCCAACAGATTGACAGGTAGTGAGTTCCAGAGGATGGGAGAGGCTCTGGAGAAATCCTGGAGACGAGCATGGGAGGAGGAGATGAGAGAGCTTGAGAGTAGGAGGTCTTGAGAAGAGCGGAGAGGACTATTTGGGTGATATTTGGAGACAAGATTGGTGATGTAGCTCGGGGCAGAGTTGTGAATGGCTTTGTATGTTGTGGTTAGTATTTTGAATTTAATTTGCTGGGTGATTGGGAGTCAGTGTAGGGATTGGAGGAGAGGGTTGGCAGACACTGAGAGGTTGGTAAGGTGGATAAGTCTGGTAGCAGCATTCATGATAGACTGAAGAGGGGATAGCCTATGGAGAGGCAGGCCAATGAGAAGGGAGTTGCAATAGTTAAAGCGAGAGATAATGAGGGAGTGAATGAGGAGCTTGGTGGTTTCAAATGTTAAGAAGGGGCGAATTTTAGAGATGTTACGGAGGTGAATTCTACAAAGTTTGACGATTGGATTTGAGGCCGAAATGACAAGTCAGAGTCTAGGATTACACCTAGTACCCTGGCATGAGGGGAGGGACTGATAGTTGCATTGTTGATTTTGATGGAAAAGTCATGGAGGGGGGCACGGGCGGGGGGGAATATTAATAGCTCAGTTTTAAAGAGATTTAGTTTAAGGAAGTGGTGCGAAATCCATGCTGGTATGTCAGTAATGCGAGAGGAGACTTAAGTGAGGAGTAGACAGATAGATTTGGATGTCATTGGCGTATAAGTGTTATTGGAAGCCATGGACGGTTATCAAGTGACCAAGGGAGGAGGTGTAGATAGAGAAGTGAAGGGGTCCAAGAACAGAGCCTTGGGGGACCCCCACAGAAAGGGGCAATGGGAGGAGGAGACAGAGTTGAAGGAGCGCTGTGATAGATAGGGAGAGAACCAGGACAGAGTAGAATCTCGGAGGCCAAGGGAATGTAGTTTATTGAGAAGGAGCGGGTGATCAACAGTATCAAAGGCCGCAGAGAGGTCAAGCAGTAGGAGTATGGAGTACTGGCTGTTGGTTTTAGCAGTTAAAATTGTTAGTGAGTTTTAGTAAGGCAGTTTCTGTGGAGTGCTGAGAGCAAAAGCCAGACTGTAAGGGGTCAAGAAGGTTATTTTCACTGAGGTAGTAGCTAAGATGGTTGTAGACTAAGCATTCAAGTAGTTTAGAGGTGATGTGTAAGTATTACATGTGAGGCTCATGCATAAGCTATTATATGCAAGCAGCTGGAGTTCTCGCATGTAATCGGTGTCGGGCCCCTGTGCAGGTATTATGTTTTAACCTAACTTAGATTTTCTCTGAACATGGATTGCTTCTACTAACAATACAAAATTTGTGCGTGTTCCCTGATAACAGATTAATCAACGTAATGAGCAATAACAAAAGTACATATATAGTAGGGAAAATAATTATGTGATCCCGTGCAAATTTTGTAAGTTTGCCCACTTACAAAGAAATGAAGGGTCTATAATTTTTATCATAGGTATATTTTAAATGATAGAGACAGAATATAAACCAAATATCCTGAAAAAAATACATGATACAAATGTTATAAATTGAGTTGCAGTTTAGTGAGTAAAAATTATTTGATCCCCAAGCAAAACATTACTTAGTACTTGGTGGAGAAACCCATGTTTGCAAGCAGAGGTAAGACAATTCTTGTAGTTGGTTACCAGGCTTGCACACATCTCAGGAGGGATTTTAGTCCACTCTGCTTTACAGATCTTCTCTAAATTCTTAAAAGCAGAGTTCCACTTGGTTTTATGTTTATTGAAAGTCAGCAGCTACAAAAAGTGTAGCTTCCGAATTTTAATATACACACACTCACCAGTCCCACAGTCCAGCAATGTGGCCACCCGAGCCCTCGGTTCTCTCCAGCATCACAAGTGTGGGCACCTGGCTGTGACAGCTTGCAGCTTCACAACCAGGTGTGGACTGCGCATGCGCATGTCACGCTGCACCTCCTCAATGGCCTGGCAATCTTCTGGGACCTGTAACATGTCCCAGAAGATTGCAGGGAGGGCAGGGGAGAGGAGAACTTCCGCTTGAGTCGCCAAGGTTGCCGGAGCGGAAGTGGGAGATGGGTACCTGTCAAAACTAGGTACCAGCTCACCCCTTAAAAAAAAAAAAAAAATGGTATGCCAAATGTGGCATGCAAGGAGATGAGTCCTTAACCGGTTCCTGACCTGCTCACGCACATGCTCATGCCTCCAATACAGACAGGCAGTTACTGAATTGTAGCAAGAATCAATGACCTTCAAGTGCTCACCAGCACCCTGGCAATTCACAAGAACTACAAACAGTTGGCTATGATGGTCGATGGTACCTGTAGTCTTCATGCATTGACAGCACCCTGAAATAGGTGCGGGGAGAGGATGCCCTGCCCGCTGTCACAGGGAGGGGGGATCGGATGCAGGAGCACGAACATGTTACATTTTCTACCCTAAATACAGATGGAACATGTTCCAAAGATAAACATAGCCTTTCAGCCTTGCAGGAAACCTTAACATGTATGGCCAGCTTTAGGAGTCTGTGGGAGGAACCATAGCATGCGGTATGGGAGCAGGTACTACGTAGACCTAGAAGTGATGACTACCTGCAGTGGCTTTAGATCGGCAACATGGCAGAGTTGTAAAATCGAACAGCCTTACCTTCAGTCCTGCACGACTATACAGGCTCAAATGTACTGGTTCCTGTGCTGTAATTGCATACTCTGGTTTTATTTTAGTATTATTTTTAAACATTAGGCAAGTATTCAACATCTTGTTTTACAGGCTGGGCTTGCCTCTGTTTATCTTTATTGACAGGGTCACTTTGACTATTGACAAAATAACCACTGCTGGTTACAAAGTGGTAGAATAATAAAGCCTATATTTTCTTACCTATTGGGTTGAATATGTGCATCTTCAAATCTGTCTTCCTTTCTTCTATGTGAATATCTTCTATATTTTTGTCACTGGTGTTATGAAATGTAACTTGTACTGAAACCATCTGAGCTCCAAATATACATGGCTGACGAGGAAATTGGTAGTTAGCAGAGAGACCTTTGCCACTCATCCGATGGAGAAGTTCATGTGTCTTACTAGGAACAAATGATGGCATGCAAACCTGTTCAGAAAAGGCAAAATGTTTGACACAGTGTCAGTCAATGCACCAAGTTAATAAGAGAAGAGGTGTCTGAAACATTACATTTGGTAACATCTATCTATTAAACCAGTAAAATTGACTCCAGCAAGAAGAGTAGCAATGCTGGAGACAGTTTACAGCACACACTGATTTTGGTAGCATAGTTATTCATGAGGAATGTATGTTTCTTGCTTAAGAACATTATTTTTATCAAACTACTGGTAAAGTTCCACTTTAAAGTGTTACTAAAGTTACATTTAAAAAAAAAATTAAAATAACAAGCATGTTATACTTACCTGCTCTGTGCAGTGGTATTGCTTAGAGTTGCCCCGATCCTCCTCAGGTCCCCGGCAGCGATCTTGGCTGCTCCTCTTCTTTAAAGGGACCAGCCGCTGGCTAAGGGGAGAGCGTGGTCCCTGCAGTCCCCGTCTGTGTGTCTATGGAGCCACAGTCCCCCCACTTCCTCTTCACTGCATCCGATTGATAGCAGCAAGAGCCAATGGCTCCTGCTGCTACTCGATGCTGTGTAAAGAGGAAAAGAGGGGAGAGGAGATGCAGCTGGCCCAGGGACACTGACATTTTTTTTTAAATTTAAAGCAAACAATGCATTAAGGTAAAAAAACATTTTAAGGCTTAGTAAACAATTAAATGTGTGCGCTTGAACTGGCCTTGGTTCTCCCACTGTCCTCCGTTTCATACAGCAGCATTTGCATAAAGGGTAGTACATTGCATTTTCAAAATTGTAATAGAAGAGACGATGGGATGAAAAGTTTCTGTGAAGAGTAGAGTGCATATTCATCAGATGTGGTGGCTGCATTCCTTTTTTTTTTTTTTTTTAGCTTTTCTCAGTTTGCATTGTGTGATCTGATTTTGGATGAAGGAGCAACAAAGACACAGTCAGTCATGGGGAATGGGAGTGTTAGATGGACTAACAGATTAAATACACTAACAAGTTGAAGCCAAACTCTAGCGGCATCCTGTAGGAAGAGCAGAACAGTGCACACAAACATCACACAGCAGTGACTGATGGCTACAACGCCTGTAGTCCACACTACAGGGAGTAGAGTCATGAATGTCTGCGAGCTGACTTCCTGTGTTGAGACTGGACGTCACTCAACCCAAAAGAAGCATGGCAGCTACTGAATTCAGGGAAGATGGAGCGAATATTAATTTTATTTTAATTAGGAAGCTTGAGATGGGCTTTAAAGCGGAGTTCCAAATACTGCAGCTGCTGACTTTTAAAATATGGACACTTACCTGTCGGGGGCGCCCACAATGTCCTCACCTGAAGCCGATCTGTGTCTCTGCTCTCGGGTGGAGGTAAAAGAGAAAGCATGCGGATATGGATGAGTAAGGCCCCTTTTCACACGGGAGCCTGCGTGTAGCGGATTCCAGTTAATGGAGGGGGGGGGGATCACTCCACTAATCCCTGATGAGCAGACGGATGACAGGTCCTGCCCTCCTATGTGAAAATGGGATGGAAACAGACTGTTTGTTCGTTTCCATCTAATCGGATCCACTGGATGGATGGAAACTAGGACCACCATCCGTCTGTTTCTTGCGGGTAGAATCGGATTGGATGGCGGCGGTGTCCGCTTCATATGGTTCAGGCCCGCCTAAAAGACTGACAGGCGGACCAGATCGGACAGCCTGTGTTTAAGGGCCCTAAAATTAAAAATTACAACACTGAAAAAACAATGCTCACTATATTATACCTTTGAACATGATAGCAGATTTCCAGAAGCAAACCAACACCCCCCCCCTACTACTGGTCAAATCAGTATGAAAAACATAGTCCCTATGAGTAACTTACACATTTGCTTGCAAAAAGAAAAAAGAAAAAATCCAAAGTCTATATAATATGCAGATTTGCATGAAACGACTGTAAAGCTTTAATTATACAGACAGCCATCATTTGCATGTTAGATCATTTTTAGTCTACACGTGTTTTAGAAATGTTCTCAAAGGATTGAAGTGAAAAGGCTGTAATGCTAATGTTCATTAACCCAAAGCAACCAATCACACTTCACTTTACAAGTCACAGCCAAACTCTGATTGCTTATTATTGGTTACTGCACTTTGCTTTACTACATACACTTGTATTGCAAACAATAACTACAAGACACACAACCATTTTAACACCAGTTGGTAGTAAGAGAGAGACTCAAGAGTGATCAGAAAGACCTATGAAACATATCTAGAAAGGTTGAGAACACCTCTGGATAGTTTACGAAAATATCCAATCAATTCTGCATAGACCAGATTATTTCTAAAGGAAATCTATGCGATTCCTGATGCCTGCAGATACATAGCAGCAAAGCACACATATTTTACCAGTTTATTACGGTAAGCAAATAAGCGTGGAATGAGAGGGCACATAACTGTCTACTTAGCGCTTACTGAAACATTTATAAGAGCTGTTATCTCCCTAATAACAGACAGACAGCGTGCAATTTTAAAGAGGAGAAAAGCTTCATATTTTTTAACACTTCACTAAAAAGTAACTGAAGAGTGTAAAATGAAAAATACTCTGTGCAGTTAGCTGGTAATGGACCATATTATCAACTCGAGTTAGATTTATAGGATACAAACTAGTCGCTAATAGTTATTTTATGACATAGCATGTCTGCTTTTTTAAGGTTATTAAGATTAAAATTGTGAAACTTTCTAGAACGGAAAGAAATGAATTATAATTTGTAAAAGAGAAAATAAAATAAAAAATGCAAAACGGCTGTTTCAGGTGAAAGCCACTGGCAGAAAAACAAGACCAATGTTGAATGTAAATCATGGCTCAAGCTTCAACACATCCTCCATCACGCAAGAGATTTCACTTTTGCTACTCATATATTGGATGTATAAAAGTGCAATTTTACATTTTTCAGAAATAAACATTGCATAAATAAATACATCTTGCCATATACTTTTGTTTATTTTTTTTATAATTTTGCCTGCATCCTATAAATCTTCCTTTAACTGTGTTTCTGTCACAAACACCAATAATCAAAAAGGAAAATGCTGCAGTTTGTTAAATTACTGCAAATATGCAGACCCACTGGTTTAAACACAGTGGCAACGAACATTTTTAAAATTTTTTTGTATTTCACAGTTGCTCTGAGCATATGCACACCTGACAGTTCTACCACAATAGTATATTATGAAGTGCCATGTTCACTAGTAAAACAAAACTATTTATATTTAACGCAAAACTCAGGTTGCTATTGTTTACTTTTTATAGTCTTTTCAATAATATGCAAGATTCACGTAAGAAAAATAAATTTTGTGTAAAAAAAAAAAAAAAAAGCTTTAAGCTGAGGGTTTATTTCATATTTCCAAACTTTTCAGAGTAGGATTTTTCGGAGCACTGTGGGTTAGCTAGACAGAATCAGGGTCGTTCGCTTATGGGGTCCAAATGAAACCTCAGGTTAAGAAAAGGGATAATCAATACTGTGGTGACAGATCAGTGTGGAACACACCCCAAAAGTGGACACTGACAACAATAACTATAAAAACGTATTTTATTTTATAGTACAGTGAGGAAAACTCAGAACTCAGAACCTCGGTCAAGGTTTGATTGATTTTTGTGTCTCCATTTGGTACATATCTCCTCATTTCCAGTTCTGGCAATTGAAACCAGCTGGAACAAGAAGTGAGGGAATCATCTGCAATGTGGACCCAAACAGCAACAACCCAACAGAAGAAGCAACCCCTTGCAAATAATGAAACATTGTTTAATCAAGATCACAAATGAAAATAATGTGATTATTTAACAACAGAACAGAACCTTATTTGCTGGAATTTACCTAAAGCTGATCAGTCCAGCGTTTCAAAACTATCCTGGCATCTTGCAGTATAAAAGGCTTCCAGATCATTCATATTTTTAGCATGTCTTTTTTTCACATTATTTTAGTGTGATTAAGGTAAGTTTTTGACTTGTCCATTTTAAAATATGTAATTTTTAGTGGATTCGGCTGCTACTCTTACAAAAAAAGTGTTTGATAAACAAATTTAAAGTCTATCTATTGAAGTTTGTAAACTTACTTTGTAAAGATCCCCAGACATTTACTTCCTTGAATTATGTGCCACATATCCACTATGCGCTGAGTAGGCACTGCTGTGTCATACATTTCACAGAGCTTGCCTTCTGAACTTAAAGATAAAAAAAACACACAAGGCTTGGAATTCAGCACTAAAAACCTGGTCATGGCAACAGTGGTGTAAAAACACTCATATGTTATTGGTAAAAGGAGGGACATCAATAGAATGATTGATGCAAATAAAAGTTATAAAACATGGAATGAATCTCAAAAGAATGTTCTTGTGGGGGTGAACCCCTTTAAGTTAGTCTCTGGTGTGAATGCTGCAGTGGGTGGCAAGGCTGCTTCAGGCATGGGCTAGGGGCCCAGAAACCGGGATGAAAGCAAGAAAGGGAAGAGAAGCGCCAGGCAATTCCTAGTGCAGCATTATTTTATTAGGATAAGCAAAATACTGACAATATAGATTGCACTCATAGTGCTCAGTGGGTGAGGGCTTGCCACGTCCAGCATGGGGACAGAAGCTGCGGATAATCATTTTGATGGTGAGCCATGAGCGCCGTTGATCAGCGGGGAGCTGAAGCCTTGAGGGACCTCGGGTGGACGCCGGCTGGGTTACTCGGTGTGAAGGTGATCTGGAGCTGTAAACCTGGGAGCTGCCTACCACTGTGTTTGGCCAATCAGAATGCGTTTCGGAATAGGGGTTGCAGTTAACCCAGACAGTGCCACGAAAATGGCTTCAGCTGGATAAACAAATACAATACAAGAAGCCAAAAGTGGTCAGAGTATACATATAAAAAACATTTAGTAGCATGTATAGAGAGATTTTGAATTACTGGTGGTGAAAGATAAACATTAGTATGAGTTGAAACAGTATACTAGATGTATAAATATATATAATAAAAATCTATATAGAAAAATGTAAAAAATGTTGATATATATCTAAAAATTCATAAAATTGATATATATATCCATGCATGTGTGCTGTCATTATATACACAGATAGAATGCAAAAGAAATAATGAATAAAAATGTAAAGTATGGAAAAATATATAAAATTTATATTTAAAATTTAAAGCTGTATCAATGAGAAAGTTATTATGAAAAATTAAATTGAATAGATAAAATAAAAATGAAAAGAAAAAGGAAAGAAAAAGGATGCATTTTGAAATTCAAAATTGATTGGTAATAGGGGTGGTAATAAATTAAAAGTGCAATTGTACAATGTAATAATGGGAGTATAAAATATGAAATTGAAAAAAAAGTGGGAGGTAAAAATCCATATATATTAATAATAATATAAAATATATCCCGAATGTCAACATACAGTGGCTTGCGAAAGTATTCGGCCCCCTTGAACTTTTCAACCTTTTGCCACATTTCAGGCTTCAAACATAAAGATATAAAATTTTAATTTTTTGTGAAGAATCACCAACAAGTGGGACACAATTGTGAAGTGGAACGAAATCTTTTGGATTTTTGAAACTTTTTTAACTATTAAAAAAATGAAAAGTGGGGCATGCAAAATTATTCGGCCCCCTTGCGTTAATACTTTGTAGAACCACCTTTTGCTGCGATTACAGCTGCAAGTCGCTTGGGGTATGTCTCTATCAGTTTTGCACATCGAGAGACTGAAATTCTTGCCCATTCTTCCTTGCAAAACAGCTCGAGCTCAGTGAGGTTGGATGGAGAGCGTTTGTGAACAGCAGTTTTCAGCTCTTTCCACAGATTCTCGATTGGATTCAGGTCTGGACTTTGACTTGGCCATTCTAACACCTGGATACGTTTATTTGTGAACCATTCCTTTGTAGATTTTGCTGTATGTTTGGGTTCATTGTCTTGTTGGAAGATAAATCTCCGTCCCAGTTTCAGGTCTTTTGCAGACTTCAACAGGTTTTTATCCAGAATGGTCCTGTATTTGGCTGCAACCATCTTCCCCTCAATTTTAACCATCTTCCCTGTCCCTGCTGAAGAAAAGCAGGCCCAAACCATGATGCTGCCACCACCATGTTTGACAGTGGGGATGGTGTGTTGAGTGTGATGAGCTGTGTTGCTTTTACGCCAAACATATCGTTTTGCATTGTGGCCAAAAAGTTCGATTTTGGTTTCATCGGACCAGAGCACCTTCTTCCACATGTTTGGTGTGTCTCCCAGGGGGCTTGTGGCAAACTTTAGACGAGACTTTTTATGGATATCTTTGAGAAATGGCTTTCTTCTTGCCACTCTTCCATAAAGGCCAGATTTGTGCAGTGTACGACTGATTGTTGTCCTATGGACAGACTCTCCCACCTCAGCTGTAGTTCTCTGCAGTTCATACAGAGTGATCATGGGCCTCTTGGCTGCATCTCTGATCAGTCTTCTCCTTGTCTGAGCTGAAAGTTTAGAGGGACAGCCAGGTCTTGGTAGATTTGCAGTGGTCTGATACTCCTTCCATTTCAAAATGATCGCTTGCACAGTGCTCCTTGGGATGTTTAAAGCTTGGGAAATCTTTTTGTATCCAAATCCGGCTTTAAACTTCTCCACAACAGTATTACGGACCTGCCTGGTGTGTTCCTTGGTCTTCATGATGCTCTCTGCGCTTTCAACAGAACCCTGAGACGATCACAGAGCAGGTGCATTTATACAGAGACTTGATTACACACAGGTGGATTCTATTTATCACCATCAGTCATTTAGGACAACATTGGATCATTCAGAGATCCTCGCTGAACTTCTGGAGTGAGTTTTCTGCACTGAAAGTAAAGGGGCCGAATAATTTTGCACGCACCACTTTTCAGTTTTTTAATTGCTAAAAAAGTTTAAAATATCCAATAGATTTCGTTCCACTTCACAATTGTGTCCCACTTGTTGGTGATTCTTCACAAAAAATTAAAATTTTATATCTTTATGTTTGAAGCCTGAAATGTGGCAAAAGGTTGAAAAGTTCAAGGGGGCGAATACTTTCGCAAGCCACTGTATGTGAAAATACAAGGACTGGGGGGGATGACAGAATGGGCCACATTCTAGCTAACAGAGAGAAGATGGTATAAGTATTTGAAGATCATAGATAAAAACATGTGAGAAGTAAAATTATACACCTGTGTATACACATACACGCCAACATATATACACACATGCACAAGCGTGAACACATATGAGCGGTGACAACAAATGGCATTAGAGAATGTGTAATGCCCCTGTGAGGGATGTGTTATTGATGGGTGTAGGAGGGAAGGGGTAATGAGGAACGGGGGATGGGGGGGAAGGAAAGAAACGCACAAATGGGAAAGGGATATATTTAGATAATCCTGCTGACTTCCAACTCTTCGTTCAGCTCTTCAGGTGAGAGGCTATTGGATTTAAAGATCCAGTAGGTCTCTTGGGCACATCGTTTTTTGAATCTTTCCCCATCTGGTAAGAAGTAGGAGATGGATTGGATTGCTGTTACTTTCAGCAATGCGGGATTTCTATTGTGATGGGCCAGGAAATGTTTTGGGATGCTGCATTTGGGGTAAATTTCTTACAGACTCCTCCTATGTTCCCAAATATGGTGTGAAGTGGCCTGATGGTACAACCTACATAGCACATTTTAAAAGGGCAGGTGATAAGATAGACAGCAAAGTTACCAGAACATGTTAGAAATTGCCTTTTGCTTCAGAGAATGTATTTTGTCCAAGTGTCACATGTGCACAAGTGAGGCATTTTTTCTTGCGACATTTGTACACACCAGTAAGTGAGAACATTATGGGAATGGAGTGTAGGATGGATTTTTTTTTATTTCTGTGTAATTTACTGGGGGCTAGGAGGTTTTTAACATTATTGGCTCTTTTAACCACTTCCCGCCTACCATATAGCAATATGGTGTGTGCAAAGTGGTTTAGTTATCCTGACTGGACGTCATATGATGTGATCAGGATAGCGATGGGGCACGCAGATTGGTGGTGCGGCGTGTCATTCTAACACACCGCAACTCCAATCTAGGTAAAGAGTCTGATGGAGACTCTTTACCACATGATCAGCTTTGTCCAATCACAGCTGATCACTGTGTAAATAGGAAAAGCTATGTATCGGCTTTTCCTGACTCGCGAGTAGAGCCGATCGGCTGTTCCTCTGACCGGGGGGGGGCGGGGGTCTGCACTGATTATCACCAGGGATCGGTGGTTTCTGTCCCCATGCTGGTCGTGGCAAGCCCTCGCCCACTGAGCACTATGTGAGTGTAATCTATATTGTCAGTATTTTGCTTATCCTAATAAAATAATGCTGCACTAGGAATTGCCTGGCACTTTACTTCCCTTTCTTTTCACCCTGCCTTCTGTACTACAGAGGAGCTGAGAGAAGAAGTTTCAGGAGACGGAGACAGTACAGGAATCACTGCATGTAGGCAGCAAGGTACCATGGGATATGTAGTACTTCGAAATGAAAACTAAAAAGCAGAGGAGAAGCTGCAAAGCATGTTGCATGAAATTCAGGAAATTGTGGGAAGAGATGAAAATTAGATTTTTCAACTAAGCTTATATTGGACTGTCAAATCTAACATACACTCACCAGACACTTTATTGGGTACACCCTAGGGTTGTCCCGATACCGATACTAGTATCGGTATCGGCACCGATACCGAGCATTTGCCCAAGTATTTGTACTCGGGCAAATGCTCCCGATGCTTCCCCCGATACCTGGAAGACAGCTGTGATCGGCGCATGGGGGAGTTACAAGATTCTCCCCCAGCGGCCTGCAGCGGCTTTAGTGACATACAGCGGTGATCGGTCACCGCTGACTGTCACTGCATCCTCCTCCATGCCCCCTCTGTTCCTCTGTCCCCCTCCGTTCCTCTCTCCTTTTCTGTCCCCCTCCGCTGTCTTCTCTGTTCCTCTTTCCTTCTCTGTGCCTCTCCGCTGTCCCCTCCATTCCTCTCTCCTTCTCTGTGCCTCTCCGCTGTCCCCCTCCGTTCCTCTCTCCTCCTGTCCCCCTCCGTTCCTCTCTCCTTCTCTGTCCCCCTCCGTTCTCCCCCTCCGTTCCGCCGTCCTCCTTCCTTTGTGAATGGACAGTCAGCTGACTCTGTCCATTCACATAACTGAAACATTGTAATCTCCTGTGATTACGATGTGTCAGTTTATGAATGGAGAGAAGCCGCTGTCTTCTCTCCATTCATTTTCAGTGCAGCTGAGGCTGCAGAGAAAGGGACTGGGGAATCTCTATCCTCTGTCTCTTTCTCTGTCTCAAGGGGGAGATATCAGAGGTCTGTTAAGACCCCTGATATCTCACCAAAGGCCCCCAACAGGGCTGACTAAAAAAAAAAACAACAAAAAAAAAAAAACACATATTGCAATAAAGAATAAAAAAAAATGATTGTTAAAAATAAAAATTGTAAATAAAAAAAAAAAAAATACATACACCGTTCACTCCCCCCCCCCCACCCAAAAAAGGCACTGTTAAAAAAACCCAAAAAACACTGTCACGTGACATTAAAAAAAAATATCGGTAATCGGTATCAACGAGTACTTGAAAAAAAGTATCGGTACTTGTACTCGCTCCTAAAAAAGTGGTATCGGGACAACCCTAGTACACCTGTTCAATTGCTTGGTAACAAACTGATAATCAGCCAAACACATGGCAGCAACTCAATGCATTTAGGCATCTAGATGTGTTGAAGATGACTTGCTGAAGTTCAAACCGATCAGAATGGAGAAGAAAGGGGATTTAAGCGACTTTGAACGTGACATGGTTGTTGGGTGCCAGACGAGCTGGTCTGAGTATTTCAAAAACTGCTGATCTACAGGGATTTTCACGCAGAACCATCTCTAGGGTTTACAGAAAATGGTCTGAAAAAACCCCCCAAAAAAACAAAAAAAGAAACAAAACCAATGAGCGGCAGTTGTGTTGACGAAAATGCCTTGCCGATGTCAGAGGAGAATGGTTCAAAATGATAGAAATGACAGTAACTCAAATAACTCATTACAACCAAGGTATGCAGAATATCATCTCTGAACGCACAATACATCGAACCTTGAAGCAGATGGGCTACAGCAGCAGAAGACCACACCGGTTGCCATTCCTGTCAGATAAGAGCAGGACACTGAGGCTACAATTCGCGCAGGTTCACCCAAATTGGACAATAGAAGTTTGAAAAAAATGTTGCCTGGTCTGGTGAGTTTCGATTTCAGCTCTGACATTCAGATGGTAGGGTAAGAATTTGGCGTAAACAACATGAAAGCATGGATCCATCCTGCCTCGAATCAACAGTTCAGGCTGGTGGTTTTTGCATAATGGTGTGGGGGGATATTTTCTTGGCACACTTTGGGCCCCTTCATACCAATTGAGCATTGTTTAAATGCCACGGCCTACCTGAGTATTGTTGCTGACCATGTCCATCTCTTTAGGACTACAGTGTACCCTGTTTCTGATGGCTACTTTACAGCAGGATAATGCACCATGTCACAAAAAAACAATAATCTCAAACTAGTTTCTTTAACATGACAATGAGGTCACTGTACTCCAATGGCCTCCACAGTCACCAGATCTCAATTTAATAGAGCACCTTTGGGAAGTGGTGGAATGGGAGATTCACATCATGGATGTGCAGCCAACAAATCTGCAGCAACTGCGTGGTGCTATCATGTCAATATAAACCAAAATCTGAGGAATGTTTCCAACACCTTGTTGAATCTATGCCACAAAGAATTGCAGTTCTGAATTCAAAAGGGGGTCCAACCCGGTACTAGCAAGGTGTGTACCTACAAGAGTGGCTGGTGAGTATTTATGTCTGTATTGCTATTACAATGCTAAGGAAAGGTATGCTGTCACCATAGAACTAATTTAAGGAATAACAAAAAATCTGATAAACATTTAAAAACCATCTTGATTTGCTTGACTATGGGGTCAGCAAAAGCCCAGCCACATTCCAATGTCATTCCTTTATTGTCTACTTTAACTACATTGCCATCTGGATCACATTTGTACGTGGATGCACCAGTCTTCTCATAAAATTATTTTATAATTGGTTATCGCTTTTCATTGCTGCAAACTCTTTCCATAAATTTCCTGACTAGTTGTCAGCCTTCATGGAATACTGGCAACACTTACAGTATCTCACAAAAGTGAGTACACCTCTCATATTTCTGTAAATATTTTATCATAACTTTTCACATGACAACACCGAAGAAATGACACTTTGCTACAATGTAAAGTAGTGAGTGTACAGCTTGTATAACAGTGTAAATTTGCTGTCCCCTCAAAATAACTCACACAGCCGTTAATGTCTAAACCGCTGGGAACAAAAGTGAGTACACCCCTGAAGTGAAAATGTCCAAATTGGACCCAATTAGCCATTTTCCCTCCCCGATGTCATGTGACTCGTTAGTGTTACAAGGTCTCAGGTGTGAATGGGGAGCAGGTGTGTTAAATTTGATGTTATCGTTCTCACTCTCTCATACTGGTTACTGGAAGTTCAACATGGCCCCTCATGGCAAAGAACTTAGAGGATCTGAAAAAAGAATTGTTGCTCTACATAAAGATGTCCTAGGCGATAAGATTGCAGCCTAAAACTGAGCTGTAGGACAGTGGCCAAGACCATACAGTGGTTTAACAGGACAGGTTCCATTTAGAACAGGTCTCTACATGGTCGATCAAAGAAGTTGAGTGTGCATGTGCTCAGCGTCATATCCAGAGTTTGTCTTAGGGAAATAGACGTATGAGTGCTGCCATCATTGCTGCAGAGGTTGAAGGGGTGGGGGATCAGCCCGTTAATGCTCAGACCATACGCCGCACATTGCATCAAATTGGTCTGTAGGGCTGTCATCCCAGGAGGAAGCCTATTCTAAAGTTGATGCACAAGAAAGCCTGCAAACAGATTGCTGAAGACAAGCAGACTAAGGACATGGATTACTGGAACCATGTCCTGTGGTCTAATGAGACCAAGATTAACCTGTTTTGGTTCAGATGGTGTCAAAAGCGTGTAGCAGAAACCAGGAGAGAACAAAGACAAGTGTGTCTTGCCTACAGTCAAGCATGGTGGTGGGAGTGTCATGGTCTGGGGCTGCATGAGTGCTGCCGACACTGGGGAGCTACAGTTCATTGAGGGAACCATGAATGCCAACATGTACTGTGACATACTGAAGCAGAGCATGATCCCCTCCCTTCAGAGACCGCAGGGCCGCAGGGCAGTATTCCAACACAACAACCCCAAACACACCTCCAAGGCGACCCATGCCTTGCTAAAGAAGCTGAGGATAAAGATAATGGACTGGCCAAGCATGTCTCCAGACCTAAACCCTATTGAGCATCTGTGGGACATCCTCAAATGGAAGGTGGAGGAGCGCAAGGTCTCCAACATCCACCAGATCTGTGATGTCGTCATGGAGGAGTGGAAGAGGACTTCAGTGACAACCTGTGAAGCTCTGGTGAACTCCATGCCCAAGAGGGTTAAGGCAGTGCTGGAAAATAATGGTGGCCACACAAAATATTGACACTTTGGACCCAAGTTGGAAATTTTCACTTAGGGGTTTACTCACTTTTGTTGCCAGCGGTTTAGACATTAATGGCTGTGTGTTGAGTTATTTTGAGGGGACATCAAATTTACACTGTTATAGAAGCTGTACACTCACTACATTGTAGCAAAGTGTCATTTCTTCAGTGTTGTCACATGAAAAGATATAATAAAATATTTACAAAAATGTGAGGGGTGTACTTTTTTGTGAGATACTGTATCTGAAATCAAACAAGTAAAACATCATACATTACATAAATACAGCAGTGAAAAACAATTTTTCTTCTACTCACAGGTTCTCAAAGAAAAGCTAAACCTTGCACATTAAAACACAGCTTATTCTTAAGTACTGGTGGATGGGCTGTTTGGCACCAAACTGTGTCTAGCACAGTGGTTCTCAACCCTGTCCTCAAATACCCCCAACAGGCCATGTTTTGGGAATTTCTCTTAGATAAAATAGATGTCCAAAATACCAAGCCATTGACTTGAAGAACCTGTGCAAGATAAAGGAAAACCTGCAAACATGGCCTGTTGGGGGTACCTGAGGACAGGGTTGAGAACCACTGGTCTAGCAGACCCCCAAAGCCCCTGGTTCATTGTGTGGCCCCATGCTCACTGTTTACTGTAATCTAGTCATGTTTAAGGTCTTGCCCCAGTCATGATTTTAGAGTTGAAATTTATAGATTTAGAATGTATAAACTAAGTTTGGATTGGCAGGATAAGGGATACATTTCTTTCAGAATCTGTTGCTGCCTGTACCCCTTTAGGGAGATGTCTCTTCACTTATGACATTTTGTATACCTGTTAACATGGAAGAGGAAGAGGTCACTAGAAGAGGGGGTGATGGGAAATCCCCAAAGCAGGTAAACGGTCTTGGAGACAACTTTCAAAGACGAAATGTTTTATCCTGGGGGGGGGGGGGGGGGGAGATACTGTCTCCCCTTACAAAGGGAAACATGCAAGGCAGTAAGAAGAAATTTCCCTATTGGGCACAAAGGCCGGAAATAATAATCTGACAAAGAAACCCTTGTTTCATCTAAAAACAATAAATGCATTACATAACTACATATAGTATATATAGTACATATAGTAACTACATATAGTGTAGTTACTTCATGCTTAAAGTTTACCCACACCAAAGAAAAAGTGAATACGTTGCAACTTGCTAGTTCTTAGATGTGGTGGCTACGAGTTTTTTTTTTCCTTTAAGTGAGAAGAAATTCTCGTTAAACTTATATGCTCTGTGTAATGATTTTGCACAGAGCTACCCAGATCCTTCTCTTCTCGGGTCCCTCCCTGACGCTCCTAGCCCCTCCCCTCCAGTTCAGTGCCCCCACAGCAAGCAGCTTTCTGTGGGGGCACCCAAGCCGAGCCGCAGCTCCCTGTGTTCATTCAGACACAAACCACGGCCTGGCCCTGACCCCTCTCTCTCATTGGCTCACTGAGTTTGATTGACAGCAGCAGAAGCAGCTTTGCTGTTGTCTCAGCCAATTGGGAAGGAGAATCCCGGGCTGCCGAGACTCCAGTGCAACATTGCTGGAGTAGAGGGGGCTCAGGTAAGCAATAGCGGGGCTGCTTCACCCAGAAGGCTCATCTTGCTGCATAATATGTTGTCTGAGATCTTGGCCTCATTCCAAGCTATGTTGGGTGATTTTTGCCTAATTCTCCATTTCCTTTGTTAGTGCTTGTGCCAGTCTTATCCCTAACCTTGATTGAACTGAAGTCCATATCTTGAAGAGCTGACAAAAGAACAAGAAAGCTGATTGAAGGGGTCCATTATGTATCAACATATAGAAAGAGTGATTGATGAAACTCCCAGTCACCTTCACTGTGAGCAGCTGCACCTGTATCCTCTATGTCAAATGACCTGAAAATCCTGCTGACAGTCTCACATTCACCACAAGGATATACTGCTCAGTACTGTGCTTTAACATTATTTTAATTGCCTGCAAATTGTAGTCAGGGAATCAGTGCCATCTGATTAGAATATTCTTTTTTCTTTGGGCTTTATAGATATAAGCAATTAAATATTTACAAAGAAGGCCAACAAATAAATTAGGTGTATTCAAAAAGAAAAAATGTTACAGATGAATACATTTATGTATAAATACATCTAGAATTACAAGGCGAATCAAACTGAGTAAAAGCATTGAAGTTTCTCTAGAGGCGTACTCAAGAGGTATTTTTAAGTTAATGACAGGGTATCCAAGACTAGCAATTTTACCACATGCACATTCATGGCTGGTGCAAGGATTTTTGACACCCTAGGCGAAAACTCATTTTACCGCTCATTTTATGCGCATCAAATGCAGCCTCACCAGTGCCCATCAAATGCAGCCTCACCAGCGCCCATCAAATGCAGCCTCACCAGCGCCCATCAAATGCAGCCTCACCAGCGCCCATCAAATGCAGCCTACCAGCGCCCATCAAATGCAGCCTCACCAGCGCCCATCAAATGCAGCCTCACCAGCGCCCATCAAATGCAGCCTCACCAGCGCCCATCAATGCAGCCTCACCAGCGCCCATCAATGCAGTCTACAAGCGCCTATCAATGAACGTTTGCTTGCTTTCATTCATGAGTCGGAACAAAGACAGTCCTCTGCCTCCGCTGTGCCTCTGACATGTGCGAACAGAGTGGCGGCTGCCTGCTGATTCTCAAACTTATTTGTTTGCTGCAGAGAGAAGAAAGTAGGAACACCAGTGGCTGGGCGCCCTAGGCAGCAGTGCGCCCTAGGCGGTTGCCTAGTGGTAGCACCGGCCCTGTGCACATTTTTGGACTATGCAGTTTAGTGAATCGGGGCCAATGTATTGAGGCTACCCTGAATAAAGTCTGCTCTGTGAGGGTGTGGGCTTTTGCCATTATGGCTCCAGTCACTAGCCTGTCCCCTACCACCTTGTCTGCAGCTGCTTCTGGATCCTGCGATGCTCCTTTTCAGGCACTGGGTGGCCACTGGTTAATTACCAGCCTTTCATAATCCCCGGCAGCTCAAGCATTCAAGGGTTTCACATGGAGGTGGGTGCCTATACACCAAGACACAGGGAAAATTTAGGAGTTTATAGGATGGGTTAAGTCTTCGGGTAAGTGTTTATTTCAGTTTACTGTCTGAAGCTGAGACCCAGGAACTAAACAAAAACCACCCTTGCAGTAGGACCCCCTGACCAGGGGTAAATGCTTTTTTAAACGCTTGAGGACAGAGGTGTAGCCTAACAGAACCAAGTATAAGGTAAGTGGAACAGCTAATCCTCTACCTGTAATGAGCATTTAACCCTTGCTATGTGGGTAAATTTTATCTCATTCCTTGAGGTTTGATGAAACGGGCAACAAGGGAAAACCTTTCTAATAGAGTCCTAGATAGAAATATAATCAGAGAGGTATTAATCCTCTCCATTATTATCCAAAGCTTAAAAAAAAAAAAAAAAAAAAAAAAAAAACTTTTTAAGTTGTGACTGGATATACACTTTCAGGTTACAGTTAAAAAGTATCAAGGATCCAGGTAGGAGAAGGGTAAATAAAAAAAGCATGAAGGGAGTGTGACATGACCTTGATGGAGTGAGGACAGCTCCCGCCACCCCTAGGCTTCAGCCCCTTACAGCGGAGGAGTAGAGGCTTTGTCTGGCCACCCACTATGCCTGCACGGCATTGGACAACATCCCAAGCTCCAGACTGTAGCATCTCTCAGGTAGGCGACCTGGATTCTCATTCCCCCAAGCTCCAGTCAGCTTGATTTTGCAGCCAAGGTGGCGCCCGGCTTCCAGTGTGCACATGCAGAGTATCAGGAGAGTGGAGAAGCACAACTTTCAGGCGACCTGGACTCCTACCCCAGCACTACACATACTTGTCTGTCTGTCTGCCTCTGCTTCACCAACAACTTCAGAGATGGGGTAATTCAGAAGGACTGGGATTTGAGAGCATATATCAGAGCCTTACCAAAAAGTCCAATACTGCACAGCTTAGAGCTACTGTTGAGCAATCTTTTAATCAAACAATAGAAGAGCTTAAGGAGGAGACATTTCCCCTGGGTAACGGGGTTGAAGCATTAGAGACCCAAGGTGATATGTTGCACACCATAGCCTGCCTGCAGGAACATTCTAAACAGGATACCACACTAATTTTCTCTTTATTGGATCAATTAGATGATTATGGGAACTGGGATAGATGCTAAAATAAATGGTCCCCCTTAGGCCATATGTCCCCTTGACTTGCTGCCTACAGTCCAAGGCCAAGACTCGGCTCCTCCTGATATTGAAAGTGATCAAGTTCCCAGGGCCCTCATGTTGATGCGATCTGAAAACGTCACAAATATTCCAACAAAGAAGCAATTATGATGGCAGTGCCGGACACTTCGGAGGTGGACTTTGATGGAGCTAAACTGTCGCTTTTCAGATCTAATCAGGCGAACCCCTATGATGAGATGTAGAGTACGTCCTCTATTAAATTTCCTTTGTGAAGAACATATTGGTGAGGGTATCATTGCAAGTAAGGATGGAAAAATGGCCACCCTACGCAATAAGGACAATTTGTCCCACCTTTTTCGGAGACTTTTGAGTTGCCTAAAGTTGACTTGCCAGACTAAAAAGTTCAGGGAGCTGTACCTCTGCCACAGCGCCTGGAGAGATGGAGACCTATCCAGATCCCATAGGCAGAATCATACGGGCTGCCAAAACACCAGGGGGCCATTACAGCCAACCTCCTGAAAGATGGGATAATTTGCGCTTAGTGTCAACCTATTGGAGATGATCCTTGGTGCTGAGCTTACCGCCTTAGGTGATACCTAGCTTGAATCAGGGTGTGTTTGATCATATTGTTAAATCCCCCACTTGGGACCATTTCCAAACTGCTGGTATTCTGTTATTATCTAACCAGAATTTCCAGGTAGTTTCTGGAAGTCTGCTCTTTTGGTGCATTGGTTATAATGTGAATTTATTTGGCTTAACCAGGGTGTCTTTATCATAACTGGAGTTAAGCAAATAATTTTGCCTGGGAATGATGGGTTTTGCTTGCCCCCTCAGGTTTAGTTACTCTCCTGACATAGGACAATTCTTGTACATTGAGGAGCATTATAAAATTTCGCAGTGGGCCTGACGCTACTAGAGGCAGGCATTGCGCCCTGACCCTGGTACTGAGGCCCTGAATAGTTTATCGTTCTTACATACAAACGTGTTTATGTTCTGTTTTTTTACTTAGTTATTAGTACTTTCTACAGTATTGCCGTATTGGTGCACATGTGACTGTTTTCGGAACCCTTTAGATGTATTGGTGTTTATTTGTATGCTACTGCTGTGTATGGGCTTGCACCACACAACGATGCCCTTAAAAACTAAATTATTTTGTATATTAATATTAGGTAGGGGGTTATGTTCTCACCACAAACGAGCACAGTTGTGGCAGGAATTGTATCACCTGACAGTTTTCTTTCAACAAATGCACTTCATGTCTACCTCCACACCCAGAATGCCCCTAATATTTTTTTATCAATGGTTCCACCATCAGTCCTCCATCCCTAAGGCTAGGGGCATTACAATTTTATTCCATAGGAAGTGCCTTTTCAGTTCCAATCCCTATTTCTTGACCCAGGGAAGAGATCTCCTCATTAAAAGACACCTTGCACAGGTGTATACACTGGCTAATATATATGACCGAACTTCCATTTGGTGAATTTTCACTCTGGTACTTAAACTAGCAGAGTTCAAAGTGGACCTCCTATTGTTGGGAGGGAATTTTAATCTACCACCTGACCTTGCACTGGACACCTCCTCAGGTAAATCAGCTTTTTCTTTCTGGGAGTTAAAACCGTTTAAAAAGATTCCCCAAGGACTCCACCTGGTGGACACCTGCAGAGCATTAAACACCCGAACTAATGATTAGAGCCATTTCTCTAAACCGACATGTATTCTGCATCTGGTTCGCTCAGCCACAATTGGGTCTATTATTATCTCTGATCATTCTCCAGTGATGCTGACCATTAGGTCTTCGAATGTCTATCACAAAGAGAGGTCTTGGAAACCATGAAAATTTGTTAAATAAACAACCTGTGCTGGAAGCCATTTCTCAATCTGTTAAAGCATATGTAGATACTAATACAGTGAGGGAAAAAAGTATTTGATCCCCTGCTGATTTTGTACGTTTGCCCACCCACTGACAAAGAAATGATCAGTCTATAATTTTAATGGTAGGTTTATTGTAACAGTGAGCGACAGAACAAAAAATGCCAGAAAAACTTATTTCAAAAAAGTTATAAATGGATTTGCATTTTAATGAGTGAAATAAGTATTTGACCCCTTCGCAAAAGAAGACTTAATACTTGGAAGCAAAAGCTTTGTTGGCAATCACAGAGGTCAGATGTTTCTTGTAGTTGGCCACCAGGTTTGCACACATCTCAGGAGGGATTTTGTCCCACTCTTGTCACGCTGTAATACCCATCCACGACCCATTTTCTATGCCCTGGCTGAGGGAAGGAGGTTCTCACCCAGGATTTAATGGTACATGGCCCCGTCCATCGCCCCTTTGATGCAGTGAAGTTGTCCTGTCCCTTTAGCAGAAAAACACCCCCAGAGCATCATGTTTCCACCTCCATGTTTGATGGTGGGGATGGTGTTCTTGGGGTCATAGGCACCATTCCTCCTCCTCCAAACACAGCAAGTTGAGTTGATGCCAAAGAGCTCGATTTTGGTCTCATCTGACCACACTTTCATCCAGTTCTCCTCTGAATAATCGAGATGTTCATTAGCAAACTTCAGACAGGCCTGTACATGTGCTTTCTTGAGCAGGGGGACCTTTCAGGCACTGCAGGATTTCAGTCCTTTACGGTGTAGTGCGTTACCAATTGTTTTCTTGGTGACTATGGTCCCACCTGCCTTGAGATCATTGAAATGATCCTCACCATTTTAATTATCATTGAAACTCTACGAGGTGAGATCTTGCATGGAGTCCCAGACCGAGGGAGATTGACATTTAGTGTTTCTTCCATTTGCGAATAATCGCACCAACTGTTGTCACCTCCTCACCAAGCTGCTTGGCGATGGTCTTGTAGCCCATTCCAGCCTTGTGTAGGTCTACAATCTTGTCCCTGACATCCTTGGACAGGTCTTTGTTCTTAGACATGGTGGAGAGATTGGAATCTGATTGATTGCTTTTGTGGACAGGTGTCTTTTATACAGGTAACAAACTGAGATTAAGAGCACTCCCTTTAAGAGAACGCTCCCAATCTCATCTCGTTACCTGTATAGAAGACACCTGGGAGCCAGAAATCTTGCTGAGTAATTGGGGATTAAATACTTATTTCACTCATTAAAATGTACAACTTTTCTGAAATGCATTTTTCTGGATTTTTGTTATTCTGTCTCTCACTGTTAAAATAAACCATTAAAATTATAGACTGATCATTTCTTTGCCAGTGGGCAAACGTACAAAATCAGCAGGGGATCAAATACATTTTTCCCTCACTGTACATCTTAGAAGGTGTCAGAGGTGATTTGGGAAGGTCATAAAGCCGTTATTAGTGGAGAACTGGTTGCCTTTGGCTTCAAACAAGATAAGTCCAGAGAGCTGATGGACCTTCCGCCCAAGAGCCAAACTTTGGAGCAAACACACAAAAGCCGTCCAGATCCAACCTCCATGATAAAGTTGGAGAAACTGAGGACTACTTTAAAGAAATGCCTTGACAGGAAAGCAAGGGACAAGGTCAGGTTTTATGTCCATAGGTTTAGTGAGTATAGAAATAAATGTGGCCAGCTAACCATATCTATAGATAGGTAGTCCATGATAAACCAGTGTTCGACTCTACCGCCATAGCCCAAGAATTTCAGAAATTTTATGCCACATTATATAGCCTTCTGGATCACACTCCTCATTTAACAGATTTAGAACAGAGGAGCCATATTAAAAACGTATTTAAAAAGAAACCCCACATTTCCAGACCAGATAACGGAGGAGCTAGAACGGCCCAATTGCTGAAACTAAGTTAGGCAAGAATCTCTGATCTTCCCCCGGGCAAGAGCCCAGAACCAGACAGTTTCACCTACCAATATTTAAAAACTTATCACAAGTTCTCTTTGAACCCACGTGTCTTTAATGCAATCACTGTCTCGAATCCTCTATCAAAAGAGGCATTATTATCCCGCATTTCATGGTCCTCCCCAAATCAGAGAAAGACTTAAAATTTCTATATTATAGACCTATTTCCCTTCTAAATACAGACACCAAAATCTTTTCTAAACCAGTAGCTAGGCGTCGCCAGGATCATGTTGTATCAAAAGACCCTGATCAAACCGATTTTTATAGTGGACTGGAAGTTATATAATAATATGTTTAGAGCTCTCGATGTTCTGCATTGGGCAAAGTGTGGTTCTAACATGGCCCCCTATTTACTAGTTATCTAATGCCAAAAGGGCCTTTGACAGGGTGAACTGGATGTACATGGAAGAAGTGTTATGGGCACTGAGCTTGGTAGATCGTATGCTTGGCTGGATGCCACACATGCTTAACACCATCTGAACCAAATAAGTTTATCTTGGTCTCATCAGACCACAGGACATGGTTGCAGTAATCCATGTCCTTAGTCTGCTTGTCTTCAAACTGTTTGAAGGCTTTCGTGTGCATCATCTTTAGAAGAGGCTTCCTTCTGGGATGAAAGCCATGCAGACCAATTTGATGCAGTGTGTGACGTATGGTCTGAGCACTGACAGGCTGACCCTCTTCAACCTCTGCAGCCATGCTGGCAGCACTCATACGTCTATTTCCCAAAGACCACCTCTGGATATGACTCTGAGCACTCAACTTCTTTGGTCGATCATGGAGAGATCTGTTCTGAGTCCTCTTAAACCACTGTGCTGCAGCTCAATTTCAGGGTATTGGCAATCTTCTTGCCTAGGCCATCTTTATGTAGAGCAACAATTCTTTTTTTCAGATCCTCAGAGAGTTCTTCGCAATGGGGTGCCATGTTGAACTTCCAGCGACCAGTATGAGAAAGCGATGACACCAAATTTAACACACCTGCCCCCCATTCATGCCTGAGACCTTGTAACACCGAGTCACATGAAGCTGGGAGGGAAAATGGCTAGTTGGGCCCAATTTGGACATTTTCACTTAGGGGAGTACTCAGTTTTGTTACCAGCGGTTTAGAGAATAATGGCTGTGTGTTGAGTTATTTTGTGGGGACAGCAAATTTACACTGTTATACAATTTAAATTATATTGCCCTTTTGGACAGAGAAAAAACAGACATCAGAAAATAGCAGGATCTCCTCTGGACGCCTGAGGATATTTACAACCTTTGTGTGGGACGGGTAGAACCCTATATTGGTGTACACTTTTTTGCAAAGATTAAATGTGGATGGAGGCCTAGTTCTCCCTGACAGTGTTATATTATAAAGCCATGGCCCTAGTTTGCAGATCAAATTAGCACCATAACACTGCTAACAAAAACTGGGTATCCCAAAAAAAAAAAAATAGATTTAAAAAAAAAAAGAAAAAAAAAAGTTGATGGTGGGTAGAAATGTTAAAGGAGCACCTTGGATTCAAGCCCAATATAGAGGCCTCTCAGACTGGACATCCCCTCTTTCCTTATGTCCCTGATGTAATGGGGACAGACTGAACGTCAAGGAAAACTTGGTGGCCAAAGTATTTTTACTGGCACCAATAGAGGGTGACTTCCCATGGTTTACACTGGAGGAGGACATTTTTTTTTCCCACTTAAGGGGCACTGATAGTGATTCCACTTGTCCTATGCTAGCTCCCACAAGCAAACTACTCTCCTTGGAAACTGTAAGAAGTACATTTGAGACCTTCCCCATAGATGATTGGAGATACTGGCAACTCTCTGACTTTCTTAGCAAGATTACCACCTAATCTTTAAGAACTCTAATCTCAGTGCATTCAAGTCTTTGTGCTGTACAACACGAGAGCAGACATCTCTTCTCCCTTATGTATAAACAATTTTAGGACTCCCAGTCAACTCCCAGTTAACTCCAGTTAAATAATACAAGCCAAGTAACCCCACATTTACTTAATGTGGTGAAGAGTCTGATCCCTCGATTGTGGCAGTAGCCCACAAGCTCTACTCGTACCAATTGGAAGATCGGGGTGGACCGAATTATTGAATCAGAAAGTTGGGTACACTGCCAAAGATACTATGGAAAAGTTTAGAGATATGTGGGTGGGATGGATATATTATTTATATGCACTAACAAATAAATGAATTTCAGGTATTGTGGAGGAACAAAATCCGGAAACATGTTTTAACCCTGTACACAATTATATTGAGAAAGAGTGTCTGTTAGACTTTGGACACGCGAGAATATCGTACCTCTATATCTTATTATATCAACCCCATAAGCCAAAGCACACATAGCCACTGATTTTAGGGTTTGTTTCTTCATAATTAATGTATGCTATGCTTTCTCTCTTATCTTACTTTAATACTACTTAATGCTAAGGTATACAATTATAGTCTTGGACCTGGAGGTTATCACCTAAGTTTATGAGCAATATGGAATTAATACCATGTATTCTTGGGTTTTGTATACTTCACTGCTTGTACCCGATAGTGCTGCTATTTTTTGGATCTTTAGGCACAAAATGACTGCATCAAAGTTAATAGTGCTAACATTCTGGGGGTCTTTCTCCTTTTGAGTTGTGTTTTTCCACTCTGTATATAGGCATAAGGTATTATAATTAACTAGAGTGAACCAGTGTTAGGCTGGCCATACATGATACTATTTTCCACCAAGGGTAGAAAGAAAGACAGTTGTTTGATTTCCCCCATCAACTGAGTCAGTGTTGATGTGGGAATCCCTCCTGCAAAACGATTGCTTTCTCCTGGCGGGGAGCGAGCTATCCCTGCCATGAGAACACACAGTGATTATTGCTAGCGGCTATAGCATGAAAAATCTGACTTGCTGGTTGTACCCAAGTTGATCGATCAGCATGGCTCGAATCTCGGCTGGTTCAGCAGAAACCATCTATGGCCAGCATTATGCCATGCACACCGGAAGTGAGGGAAAATCACTCCAATAGGAATACAGAAAGCATTAAAATCAGAGGCTCTATCCCTTCCATAGTTTGTTTTCTGTGTTAACCAAAGGGATTTCCCCTCATTTCCTGTACTACTGGCAAACAAAGTGAGAGAATACTTCCCCAATAGAAGCTCAGCACTCCTACCACCCTAGCCACAAAATTTCAATCCAAATTCATTCTGTATCTACATAAACACATCTGCAAGTTTAAGTATGAGACCACAGAGTCCCGATGCATGCAGTGGGGGTGTGTATGATATAAATATGTTTAATCAGTCTCCCTGATCGCCAACTGTGCACTACTCTTCCTGATCCTGCTGAAATCACAGTATCGATCACAAGTGCTTATCCCACTGACAACTTTAAACTTGCATCCTTAATTTTTCTCTGTCCTTTATACATAAAAAACAGCCATACCACAAAAATAAAAACTTGATATAAAGGAACATAGCATTTAGGTTATTTGGGTCAACATGTCTAATCCTGACAGACAAAAAAAGAGAAACATTTTCTGACCGACTTATAACTACAACATTATTGATCATTTAAAGAGGAGACCACCTCGTTGATTACACAAAGCATATTTTCTCTTTAGACTAATCCAGGCACTTCTGGCAAGAGAAAAGAAACTACTCTGTCACTTGTCTACTAAACACAAAGTGATTTCTTCAAATCAAATCCCTAAAAAGCAGCTGACAATGGACTTGACAGCTACGACACATTTTGACCTTGTGTGAGACGACCTCTCGCTTTGATTTCTTAATCCATTTGCTAGTGCGCATATCACACAGAACGAGATTCCTTCCCCACAAGGCAGGAAAACCCTTGAAATGAACATCTCACCATCTACTAGTGACACACTTGAGAGGCGAGAAAAAAAAAAAATTGAAAAAAAAAAAATCTCTCCTCGCACACGAGCAGCAGCTCTGGTGTGGGACACACACGGCAACACTTCCTCTGGGCATTTATTACCTGTTAAAAAACAATCTTTTGGTGAGTGGCAGTTCAGGGTTTTTGAGAGCAGGCAGCAATATTTCTTCAGGTCTGCTGAGTCATAATTAAAGCTGAACTGAGCGGAATTGGAGAGGGAAGGTCAGCGAGGTGCCGTATGAGAGATGAGGCTGGGCTGATGGGGACCAAATGAACAAATTATGATGGGCCCCACTCAATGTGATGAGGTCAAATGGCTGTTTCTACCCACTGACAGTTCAATTTCCTTGAAATGTCTCTCGATTCTCTATGAACTAATTATGAATGAAAAGTTATCAACTGCCCACACCAAAATGGGGTCTAAATGCTATTTTTTAGTGCTCCTAATATCAAAATATTGTTTGAAGCTGCATCATAGAACAGAATTCAACTTCCAGTACGCAATATGTGATATAATTTAAAAATCCATAAAAAGATTGCTCAACATATAACCATGTTATGCAAGACTAGGATGTTCAGCCCAAAAGATACATAAGAATTGTGACCAATGGATTTGATGAAAACCCCCTTAGTTTCCATTTTAGATTTGTGGTAGTTTTTAGCCCCTCATGTAGTCCAATATTTTGACTTCTTACATACTTTATGCAAGTATCTATATTTATTTATACATTTTTTTTACATAAGTACTAGTTTTTTCATCTATATCAGTCCAGTGGAATGGGCAATTTAAAAGTATGATTACAAACTCAACAGTATGCTTCAGCGAAATCATGTCGGTTTCCAGCAGTAATGACATGAACATTTAAACACTGCTAAATGGTAACCATGCCTTACATTTTTGATGTAAGAAAAATGACATGAAATGGGCCATATGTTGTGCCTTTGCGTAAAGTTTTGATAGTTTTCCCAACCATGCCATAGTCTCTCTCCCCTCCCTCTTTACCGTATCAGAACAAAATAAGGGGGAATGCTTAATGGTGTAGCTTTTATCAGGCATACTCTAAATTGTGGAGGAAGTAACAGCTCCACTCCAGTCAAATTTTTATATGGTTTGGGAGAAGAAATGGGAGAGAACTTTTGCAGGAATTTCATGGCCATCTTTTTACAATTGGAAGGACTATCTTTCACATTCTGTTCATACGACACAGGACAAGAAATAACAGGAAACATATTTTACAGGGACAGAAAACTGCCAGCAATAACAACTTTACAGATTTTAACCTTTACAAACAACTAAAAAAAGAAAATAGATTTGTTATTGTTTGTATCTTTTTGTTACATTTCTCTTGCAGTTCCTATTCCTTCTATACACTGTCCAAAAAATGGCCTGATTGGGGTTTAGGGATGAGGAAAACACATCCCAGTGTACTCCAGAAAAGTTCTGCTGAAGAGGATGTTAACACCTTGTCACATAGATATAAAAAAAATAACCTGTATGCATATCATCCACATACGCTAGTAGCCAAGCACTGACTTCCCAGGTGAAGTTAAATTTTGAGTGCTATTTACAGACCCCTCTGGTGCCTGTTTATAAAGTAAACTTGCATAAAACTGACTGCACTCAGAGGTGATTCTCTTTTAGCTAAAGTGTAAAGCCTTCAGGCCTGGTTCACACAGTGTGATGCCAGACATTGCATGTGATTCACACCGCATTGCTGCTCAGATCACATGCGATGTTTGTGCGATGCAATTTCAGCCATACAAACTGAATGGCTGAAATCGCATTCACACCAAAATGGTGCACGACCCTTTTTTGGTCCACACTGGAATCGGATACCATAGGTGTTCACACCTATGCGATATGATTCCTGCACCATTCCACAGTTCGCACTGCGCTCTGCGAACCGCTCTGGGGGTGTTGTTAACTTTACATTGACACCCGCAGCGGTTCGCAGATCTCAGTGTGAACTAGAGCTGCACAATTAAAAGTTAAAAAATAGTGATCTCAATTCAACCCCCCTGACAATCTCTATTGCAGAGTTTGCAGATTCTTTCATATAACAAGTGGAGAGACTTATCTGCTCACTCAGCTGTCAAAAGAAAACATCTGGGCAGTCTGCCAAGTTTTTAAAAACATTGTAACGAACTCTTCCTTTTTAGTTTAAAGGGATAAACTTCTGTGTGAAAAAAGTCCAGGCATTCTGCCAAGTTTTTAAACAACGTGTAAATGCAGGAAGTTTAACCACTTAAAGTCTAAATCTTTTTCTGACACCAGTTAAAATCAGTATTTTTTGCTAGAAAATTACTTGGAACCCCCAAACATTATATATATTTTAGTAGAGACCCTAGGGAATAAAATGTCAACTGCTGCAGCTATTACCTTTTGTACCACCACCCCCTCCCTTTAGAATGTAAGCTCAACAAGCAGGGCCATCCTGTACCTTTTGTATTGAACTGTACTGTAATTGTGTTGTCCCCCTTATACATTGTAAAGCGCTGAGTAAACTGTTGGCGCTATATAAATCTCGTATAATAATAATAATATTCTATGTCACATTGTATTTGCCCAGCGGTCTTTAAAACGCAATTTTTTGGGAAAAAATACACTTCAATGAATAATAAAAAAAAAATGGAAACAGTAAAGTTAAACCAATTTTTTGTTTTAATGTGAAAGATGATGTTACGCCGCGAGAATCGTGATCTATCTTCTAAGCAAAAAAATTGTGATTCTCATTTTAGCCAGAATCATGCAGCTCTAGTGTGAACCACTGTGTGATTCAAGTGCGATGCAGGAACCCGCACTGGTATCGCAGGGTTCTGGCATCGCACTAGTGTGAACCGGGCCTCAGTATGAGAGTCATGAACGCCAGCCAGCAATTACATTTGTGGATGAAAGTATGAGGCTTGCAGGCTTCATTCTTGCATACAATCTTAAATGTTGGTGAAATGTATTGGTTACACAAGACCAGAAGACTCCATTCTCAGCTACATAGGACCATAAATATGGCAGGAGAGCAGGGTTTATTCTCAGCTACAATCTCAAATGCTGATTAGACGTATTATCTACAAAGGACCATAACCATGGTGGGACAGCAGCTTTCATTCTCAGCAACAATCACATTTGTCGAACATAAATATAGTGGGACAATAGGCTTTATTCCCAGCTATAATCTCAGACCTTAAGTAATTTAATTTACCAAACAGTGCACACCAAATAAAAACATGGGTAGGTCTCCTTCCACATTATACAGTATATATATATATATATATATATATATATATATATACATACACATATACACACACAGTACTGTGCAAAGGTTTTAGGCAGATGTGAAGAAATGCTGTACAGTAAGAATGCTTTTAAATACAAATATTTTTATTGCTTATTTTTTATTAATTTACAAAAAGCAAAGTTAACTAAATCAAATTGATGTTGTGTGACTACCCCTTGACTTCAAAACAGCATCACTTCTTACACCTGCATACATTGTACAATTGATTTTGTAGGGTTACAGTGAGGTGTATGATTAAGCAATTATACCAAGCAGGTGCTAATTTTCATCGATTTCTTGTGTAGGCAGAAACAGCTATGTAGGAAGTTTAAAACTGGGTGAGGAACAGCCAAACTCTGCTACTAAGGTGAGGTTTTGTTAGACCCTTTAATGTCAGAGGTCAAACATCAAGGCAAGACTGAGTAAATCAACATACTTTGTAAAATAGTGAACTACATATGATCATGTAAAATTTGTTGCTTTCATTATAGAGGAGCAATTGATTTTGAAGCCCACAGTCTTCTCCTAAAGAAGGGCTGGTGAGTGGTACAATAATGAGCGTCGGCAGGCAACAGTGAAGAATGGTGGAGGTTCTTTGTAAGTTTGGGGCTGCATTTCTGCAAATGGAGTCGGGAGATTTGGTCAGGATCAATGGCGTCCTCAGTACTGAGAAAAACAGGCAGATACAAAGCAATCATGTCATACCATCGGAGAGGCGTGTGATTGGCCCTAAACTTATTCTGTAGCAGGACAATATTGCCCCAAACATACAGCTAATGCCATCAAGAACTATCTTCAGCATAATAAAAGACAAGGAGTCCTGGAAGTGATGGTTTGTCCCCCACAGAGCCTTAATCTCATCATTGAGTCTGTCTGGAATTACATTCAGAGACAGAAGGATTTGAGGCAGCCTACATCCACAGAAGATCTGTAGTTAGTTCTCCAAGATGTTTGGAACAACCTACCTGCCGAGTTCCTTCAAAAACTGTGTGTAAGCGTACCTAGAATTAATGATGCTCTTTTAAAGGCTGGTGGTCACACCAAATATTGTTTGATTTGGATTTCTCTCTGTTAGTTTACTTTTTATTTTGTTCATTTATAAAAGTAAACTATTAACAATTCTATTTCTGAAAGCATTCTTAATTTACAGCATGTTTCCACGGTAATGTACATACTACTAATTAATGTGTATAGTCTGCAGACTGCTCTTAAAATAATGCAGATTTATTGTTTTCCTTGTTTCTAACATACATACACATATATATACATATATACACACTAAAACAGTATTCCTAGTGTTTGTGCTACAGAAAGAGAGTGAAGAAGCAGAGTATTTCATTCACTTCCAGCAGACTTAAATAATGATGCTGTTAGCAGTTAACATTATTTTCTGATATCAGACAAAGCACACTAATCTCAGACAACCTATCTACGGAGATTTTCTTGTGTTAAGAATGTCTGTTGATAAAGTGATATTATGAGTGTCTGCAACATATGGAGTTCTTATAGAGTTCAGATAGAGCAGCTGCAGGAAATCCCTTGCAGAATTGCTATTTTTTTTCACCAATATGAAATGACTTTTGAAAAGATAGGAAAAAAGGAGTTCACTTACTAGGGGATTTTCCACTTTATATTAACAGTGGAATCTTCCTCATGTCCCCCACATAGCAGCAAGAGGAAATCACCATCACAAACTCCAAATGTGAGATGGCTTTGCTTATTTAGGAGACAAGGGCTATCAGCTAGACAGATGTTTAACCAACAGTGACAGGCAGTTGCCTGCCTCGCTCACACCACAGTCTGCATGTTGTATGCAATAGCAGCCAAAAAATGACAATGGAAAAGGTTTGCCTGAGATGAGCAGGTCTAAATGAGGATTAAACAAAATGGTGTGCTCCCATGGCGAAATATAACCTTCCCACATTGTGAATGTACAATCATAAGGTTAAAAGAGGTGCGTGTACAAGCTCAAAATGTTTCAACTTATGAAATTCTGGACTATACTTTAGCTGCTTCCTCCCCCTAAAAATGACATCTACATATATACTCATTTTAAAATGACCTCAATAATTTAATTTACTTATACCATACTGCCATATTATGTGATTCTAGTTCAGAGCTTAAAGTGGTTGCAACCCTAAAAAAAAAAACCCCAAAAAAACTCCTGTCCCTTTAGGGCATGATATATAGCATAGTGCTTTTGTAGTGTCATTTATACCCTTCTATGTTGTACAATACCTGGTTGATCCCTCCTCTTCCTGTGTTCCGCTAATTGTGGTCAGTTTACGTTCTTCTGTCATCCTGCTGTGTATTCAGTGACTTTGCCTCTGCCCTTCCCTCCCTCTCTCATTTCCGTAGTCTGTGTGAAGCCGATCTCCTCCCCACCCCTCCCTTCCTGCCTTGATTGAGCATTCTGCTGCAGCTGCTCCTCCACTTTGGTAAAGTGGTTGTGAAGTCACATCATATAATTTTATTCAGTCTGTTTTCGGAACATATCAAGTACAGTGTGTGTTTTTTTTTAACGTTATAATGCCAATTCCTTCTTTGCCCAGGGCTGCTGTGTGCTCATGTGTCCTTCCTCTGCTAGCTTGCATACATCAGAAGGGAATCTCAGCCCCTCCCACTCTTGAATCGAGAAGGAGAGCAGAGGGAGAACACATGACTACACAGCAGAGCTGGGCAAAGAAGGTATTTATAAATATCATTAAAAACAAAACCACACTGTACATAATATGTTCCTAAAACAAAGAATAAAAGTATATAACAGATGTGACTTTACAACCACTTTAACATTCTAAAAACAATCTTCAGTTTTTCCTGCATTTAAAGCATATTGCCTGAGGATGCTGGGAGCTAGAGCTGCACGATTCTGGCTAAAATGAGAATCACGATTTTTTTGCTTAGAGGATAGATCGCGATTCTCTCACGATTCTCGCGGCGTAACATCATCTTTCACATTAAAACAAAATAAATTGCGCTAACTTTACTGTTTCGGTTTTTTTTTTATTTATTGAAGTGTATTTTTTCCCCAAAAATTGCATTTGAAAGATTGCTGGGCAAATACAGTGTGACATAAAATATTGCAGCAATTGCCATTTTATTCCCTAGGGTCTCTGCTAAAAAAAAATTATATATATATATATATATATATATATATATATATATATATATATATATATATATATAATCTCTAATGTTTGGGGGTTCCAAGTAATTTTTTTTAGCAAAAAATATTGATTTTAACTTAAGAAAGAAGTGTCAAAAAGATTTAGACTTTAAGTGGTTAAACTTCCTGCATTTACACGTTGTTTAAAACTTGGCAGATTGCCCAGGTTATTTGTTTACACAGAGAAGTTCTATCCCTGTGATCTAAGAAGGAAGTTAGATACAATGTTTCAAGTTCTAAACTTGGCAGACTGCCTGGATGTTTTCTTTTGAAAGCTGAGTGAGCAGATAATCCCTCCACTTGTTTATATGAAAGAATTCGCAAACTCAGCAGGAGAGATTGTCAGGGGAGGTGAATCGAGATCACGATTTTTTTTAACAATTGTGCAGCTCTACTGGGAGCTGCACTCTGTATAAGACAAGGCTGTTAACATTAGGTTATAGGTATTAATCAGGTATTGCTGGGCCAGGACGGAGCAAAAATCATGAAAATGGCTGATTATAACATAGAACACAATGCAGAGCATATCATGGGTAAAATATGAAACTGGCTTCCTCATACCTAATTATTTTTTAATTACTCTATGAGAATATGATGGTACAAGGGATGTCTTCTTGTTGACCAAATGATAAAAGCCACAAAGAGGAGAAAGGTCATTTTCCAGCACAAGGAAGAGTGAAATGCTTTGCCTTGCTTTCTTTCTATCAAATTTATACTGTATGTGCATTGTTCTAAACTTGTATCACAAAGGCAGCTGCTTGGCCATCATTTGTATTTTCCTCGTTAATCCTGACGCAGTGAATTAACCTTTAATTATCATTGTTAAAACTAAAATGAGGATTGTGTCTAGCTGAGGCCGGCTCCCTTCAGTGAATGATGGCAATGGAGAGAGAGAAGGGTCAATGAATATGTCCCATGTCATGTCTGATTGCTGCTAAAGATGTGAGCTGGGAGCTCTCCCCTCGCAGATCTATCTGCAACATATTTTGGTTCTAACACTTATTGACAGCGCTAAAACTGGACAGATAATTATCCTGCACAGCAGAAATCTTTCCTAAACCTATGATCACACATGCTGGTGTCCTTGCAACTCAGCTGCAAGTGTAGGGGTCTAAAAACAAAAACAAGGGTAATTAACTTTGTCTGTCCTTTCTCAAGGTTTTCAACATTCATTAATGAGACATACCAGTCACAAGTAAATATGTATTTCAGACAGTTAAAATGGTTAATGCTTAATGCACATTTTTAAGAATGGGTTTCACATGCAAAATTGGTAGCTTACCCTAAAGCCTTTGTGTTCCCATTCTTAAAAATCTCTGTTTCCTCCTGACATGTCTTAACTATGACCTTCTTTGTGGGTTACCCAATTACCTACCTGCCTAGTTGCACACCACTGTTGGTAACTAGCAACCATTCTATCACCATAGCTGAAGATCAGAATATGCTGAATCTATCAAAGCTAACTCATCAGTGTTAAGGGGAGTCTATAAACTTTGCTTTAATATATGTTTGATATTTGATATTTATTATATGTTTGATATTTATTTATAAGTGATTTTTGGTATTATTTTTATATTATATTATCAAGCGCAGCGCAAATATCTTTTATTTACACATGTAAAAAATCTAATTTCTTCATCAATTTAGGCTAATATGAAGTCTGCTAGATGTTTTTGGTAAAAAAAAATCCCAATAAGCATATATTAATTAGTTTGCGCAAAAGTTATAGCATCTACAAACTAAGGGATAGAGTTGTGTACTTTTTATTTTTTTGTTTTTACTGGTAATATCGGCGATCAACGATTTTTAGCAGGAATGTGACATTGCGGCGGACAAATCTGAGACTAAGTGACACTTTTTAGGGACACCAATACAGTGATCAGTGCTAAAAAAAAAATGCAGTCACTGTATAAATGACACTGGCGGGAAAGGGGTTAACATCACGGGCAAAAGAAGGTTTAAGTGTGCTCCTAAGGAGTGCTTTCTAACTGGGGGGGGGGGGGGGGGGGGGGAATGCTGTGACTGGAAGAAAAACAAACACAATATCTCCATATTCCCCCTTCACAGAATGGCGGTCTGCCTGGTTTACATAGGCAGAATGCCGTTCTGACTCTCCTGTGAACGATCAGAGTGTCCTGTCGGCCTTCGCGGCCGCTTGCCAGGCTGATTGCCTCCTGCTGTGTCCAATCACAGCAGGAGCGGGGCTCCGCACGCACCCCAGTGCCAAAGAGAGGAATCACGTACAGGTATGTGATTACGCGCTTAAGAGACGCCCTGCTGCAGTATATGCACGTAGGGCGGTCCTTAAGCAGTTAATCTGCACAAATCCGAGATTTTAAACATAAATTTGCCCAATGAGACTCTACACAACATACAACAGGTCTTCCCTCTCTCATGGGCTCACATAAAAATCAAATATTTGGGCATTTATCTTACTCCATCACTGTAAGATTTTCAAGGAGAAATTCTCCCCCCGGCTTGCTGCTCTTCATCTCACCCTCAAACACCGAAACCAGCAATCCTTTTAGTGGCCTCGGAAGGAACAGCATCTTAAAGATGGCTGTTTTGCCAAAGTTATTGTATCTTTTTCAAATGTTACTAACAGCTGTCCCTCGTCCCTTTCTGCAAATCGGTCAGAGGGGAGTTTTCCTAATTTCCTCTGGGGTTTTAAAACTAAAAGACTTTCCCATTCTCTCTTGACCTTATCAAAGTACCGGGTTGGTAAAGTGTTCCTTGACCCGTTTGAATATTACTACGCGGTCCACTTATCCTACAGCCCTGGATTGGATCAAGCATTCTTTGGAGAAGGAGTGGGTGGGGTGGAACTGGCCATGTCACCTTTTTCACTTCCAACATTGCTGTGGCAGATTTTTAACCTGTAGGCACAACGAAAATCCCACCCTCTGTTAAACATTACGTTGTAGGTAATGCCCTTAACAGGTTGTGTCACTATGATCCCTCCTGCCCCCTTCTCCTATGTCACCTGTTACTGGTGCTCAGGAGTTTCCCTCCAGTCTGTCAGGAAGGTGGTTCAAGGTATTTATCTTGACCAACTAGTTCAGACTCCAGAACTTCCTTCATCAAGGTTGTTGGTGCACAACTGAGGAAATTTAAGCAATGCTGTCGCCAACCTTGGATATGTGGCAACCAACACAGATTAGACACTTTCTCACCTCCTCGCAATATGTGCCCTTACCAGCTTTTGAGAGGCACTGTTTGGACCTCTAGCTGCTCCGCAACCTATTGTCATTAATGTATCTATTGCTGACTGAACCCCAGCAGAGCTTTATACCACCATACCTACGGAAATGGGAACGTGATCTTGCCAGGCCTTTTTGAATGAAGAGATCGTATTTTGTACTTTGAGCACCGATCCTCAATTGCGAGTAGATTTCAGGAGGTGGGGTCCTGTCATGTTGGTATAGTTCCCACGCTCTTACATAAGATTTACCCTTCTGTCTCCCCACTTGTTGGCACTGTCAACCGATGCTTCGGTATACATATATTCTGGACATGCCCCCATATCCACCCTTTCTGGGACCCAGTCAAGAAACTGACCTTTAGACTGACAGACATTTTGCTAGCAGGCGAACCAGAGCAGTGCATATGAAGTCCCTCTTGATCCAGCTTCTTAATGCTGCTAAAATATGAATACTGCAAAAGTGGAAATGATCAGAACCCCCAACAGTTGGTCAGTGGATAGCTGTGGTGAAAAAGGAGGAGGAAATTAAATAAAACCTGATTTTATTGGCATGATCTCCAGTACTGGCAAACCTACAACACCCTTCTCATCTCCTTGGATGAGCAACTGGGACTATGCATGTGTACCCCCCCTTTTTTCCCCCAGAGTTGATCTCAGGGAGAAGATACAGCCAGATCGCTGTTGTGTGTGTTTGTAAACACAGAGCTCTGTGCTGCAATTGGCCACAGCCCATCTGCAGGTATACAGCCAAAATGATTGGCTGTAACCTGCTAACAAATTGCCATTGCCATTAGTGATTGTGCCGCCCGCTAGCAGTAAATGTACTGTTAGCGGGCACCAAGTAGTTAAGAACCTTAACATTTAATACCAATTGCAAAAATGTTACATTATTCTGAGAAATGGAAGTATCCCTAGGGTAACATACAACAATAGTTGTGAACTGTGCTATAAACAAGGGCTACTTTCTAGTCTTCACAGACTGACTGATTTTTGATTTGAAACAGCATCAAAATGATCACTGCTTACAGAAACCAATCAAAAATGCATGCTTAACTGGTTGCAAAGGTTTTCAAGCATGCCTTATGAACTGTACGACTGACTGCAGTTTTCTGTGCCTCATTATCACTCATCTGCTAAAGGCGTATTCTAATTAACCCACAGATTAGCAGGTTTCCCACTTTATTCCAATTTTGTTGGAAAAAAAAATAAGATTTCCTCTAGATGAGCTATAAATATTAAATGGATTTTAGCAAGTGTGCCTGCAGATACTCTGTATTGAAGAAATTGCTGTTTGTTTCTTCCTGTCCTTTTTAAATGGATTTCTAAATAGGAGGGCCTACCTTCATTTTAATTGCCTGAGTGAGTATTGCATTGATAAAAGCTGCTATGTCTGCTTCCCTTTAGCCCCTATTCACACCTTAGTGTTTTGAAGTGTGTTTCCCTGACTACACTAAACATGCAGAATCTTATGGTTTGTAAATGTGCCTAATCATATTAGGAACCCTGAGTTACTCAATGCTTACACTGGAAGTGCATGAGATATTTTAAAGTGTAAACAGGAGTTTTTGGCTATATAGACTTCAATGGGAACTTACATTTTGCCCTACATACTTCAATGTCTGAAATACTCACTTGCCCTCCAGAACTGATCTACTCCCTTTGACCAGCAAACTTGTAAAATGCTTTAAAACACCACAAAATATGTTTCAATATTATCAAGACCTTAGAGCGCATGGCATCAAAAATAAAGCTCCAATAGCAGGGGATGCCATAAAGCCTAAAGTGTACCTAAAACAAAAAATAAAAAAAAAACAGCATAAAGGGAAATTAAGTGCCACTTATACTGTATACTTTTTTTGGGATATGGTAGGGCAATTACTGCCTGTGAGATGCAACAAGAAATCAAAGAAAATCTCTCCAGGATGAAGAGAATTTCACTCTTTGGCAGCTGTAAAAAACAGATGTTCCCTTTCGTAGATTTCCTAACCTCCCTTTTTTTTTGTTTTTATTATGAAAACTGTGTGTGAAATTTTGGAAAGAATGCTCACCAGGGTAAAAAAAAAAAAAAGTGGGTGAATTTCCCCAGTGGTAATGAGGCAGAGACCGCAATAAAAAATGTGAAAGGTTTCAATCCTTAACCGGTTCCCGACTGGATCACGCCTATATACTGTGGCAGAATGGCACCACTGGGCGAAACCCCGTATGGGTTTGTCGTACCCTTTAGGAGCCGCTAGGGGGTAAGCGCGCACCCGCTCCATGGCGGGGGTCCCGATACGCGCGGCCGGCGGCCGCAATCACATGCATGAGTGCCAGCACGGGGATTTGTGTGTAAATCCCTGTTCTGTCAGGGGATAGGAGACACATTGTTTGTTCCTACTAAATAGGAACAACGATACGTCTCCTCCCCCAGTCAGTCCTATCCTCATTAGAAACATTAACGAGGGAACACATTTAACCCCTTCATCGCCCCCTAGTGTTAACCCCTTCCCTGCCAGTGACATTTACACAGTAATCAGTGCAATTTTATAGCTCTGATCGCTGTATAAATGTTAACGGTCCGAAAAATGTGTCAAAAGTGTCCGATCTGTCCGCCGCAGTCCCAATAAAAATCGCAGATTGCTGCCATTACTAGTAAAAAATTATTTACCAAAAATATGTAGAATAATACATATTGGCCTAAACTGATGAATACATTTGTTAAAAAAAATTGTGGATATTTATTAAATTTTTATTTTTAAATTGTTGCTCTTTTTTTGTTTATAGCGCAAAAAATAAAAACCGCAGAGGTGAGCAAATACCACCAAAAGAAAGCTCTATTTGTGGGGAAAAAAAAGGACGCAAATATAGTTTTCTTAAACAAATAAAAAAAGTACACAGAACAATCACATAAGGCTTTCAAGTGCATTCTCAACACCAAAAAAAAAAAAAAAATGACAGCAGTTGCAGATTGACTGGAGAGGTAATTTTTAGTAACATATAAATAGTTATACAAGCCATTGTACTATTTTGTGTGTCATATTACCTATTCCGCAAAATTGAAGTTTACCTTTTAACCTTTGAAACTTAAAAAATTACTATGGAAGTTTTGCACAATATGTTATTTTAGCAATAGCTCCCCTGAAAAATTCCCCTTATTTTGAATTCTCTTGCACAAGTGATGGCATGCATATTAAAAACTGGAGTAAACTGCAATTTATTTATTTTTGTTAAACCCTGAAAGGTAAAGGCAAAATGTGCTAGTACCCACATTTTTTATATCAAATTTAGATCTTGGTTTAGTTTTGTTCTTTTAGTTAACATGCATCATACAAAGTAATAAAAGTTCCAGTATGTTATGAAATAAAAAAACACAATTGGAATAGCATTGCCCAACTATGACATCAGGTGTGGCAGTTAAAAAAAAAAAAAGTGGGCCAGCCTTAAATATAACCATTTTAAACCCTCTGCTATCCATGTCTGTGGATTGTGTTGGGCGCCTGGTTTCAAACAGGCCCAGAGCAAACAACTGATTGCTTCGTAAAGCTGGGGATAGATCTGTTTATGGCAACATATACATTGTCATACTTTTGACGCTGTGAGCAGCTGATCTACTCAGCCAATACACCAACTGATTTACTGATGCATGCATGGAAAAACAGACTCAGTGACATTTCAATCACTTTAAAATGGAGGTGGATTTGATTAAAAATAAAATGAACACTTAAACATATTTTCTTCTCTATTTCATTACAATTAACCCAATCGCTTCAAGATGGGCCTAAAATGCGCAGATTTATGTAATGATGCGGGTGTCTCGCATGGCCCCAGGGTCACAAGAGAATGTACAAAAAAATGGCATTGTGTTACAATACTCCGTTATTAATCTTCATTTACAGACCAAGTAGATGAAACAAAGGAACAAAGTATACTTTCAATAATGTGCAGCAGCTATGAATTTAGAGAAATAGGCTTTATTGATAGGCTTTATAAAAGCTGCATGCAATTACAGTGCTGAATGATTTGAATAATAGACTGTCTGACATATTCCAGGATAAGTGGCTGCTACATTTCTCTGATATTAGGGTCATATACTCATCTATTCTTACTCCAAGCTCTCCTTCGCTTGGTAATAAATTAATTTCTTAGTGTTAGTTCGGCATGTGCCCTACAGTTAAAATTCATTTTCTCTCTCACTGAAGGAAAAAGTTTGAAAAAAAAAAAAGTTAAGATGTTATTTCCGATTTCACAGCAGTTTCTTAGAGTATGCAAATTGCAGCTCACGGAGCTTCTTGGTGAGAAAGTATGATAAGGCCTATAAAACAATATAATACAGAGTTAAGGTACCCATACAAATTAGAAAGCCTTCATGTGATACTTGCCAGTTTGACAGGATTGGACAATATTGTGTAGGGGAAAGCACTAAGACCAGGGTCTGAAAGACTCTAAAAAGGCTCTGTGGACTGGGATGAAAACTGGCACATGACGCCTCACTCTTCACTTTGCAGAGCCACGCCTGACAGTTCACAGCTCATCATAGAAGTGTTGCATGTTATATTATAGTGCTTCTTCTAGGATCGAGATCTCAGCACATCTGTTTAACCAACACAGTATGGCATGTAAAGTTCCCCTGTGCTACCCAAAATTTATCACAAGGTCCACAATAGCTTACCAGATTCACTTTTGTGGATCTGCCAAGGTAAATAAAATAAATAAATAAAAAAACACATTCCTGTTCACAATTAATAGGTACAGAATCTATTTGCTCTTTCATTATTAGACCCCTTGCACACTGCAGCTTGAAAAAGCTCAGTACAGCTTTTTTTTGACTGAGCTTAAATATAGCCCTTTAATTGTAATGTGCCTATGCACACAGGGGCATAAACAAGCGCCAAGCATTCTTCAGTAAAAAAAAATAAAAATTGAAAAATCTGCTTTTTTGGTCAGTAATTTATGCCTTATGCGTACAAATGTGCGCAAACAGCCATTACATAATATACAGAACGAGAACACAAGAATACGATTTTCTGGCATTTGTGCAAAAATGCGTGCGTGTGGGTGAAAATGCACGTAAATATGTGCAAATACATGCAAAAAAAGTCTGAAAAAGTAGATGCTCAAATAGGAGTATCATGTGCGGATTTAGGGTATCTGGATTTTGCAAAGGCATTCAATACAGTCCTCCATAAGAGCTTAATCTACAAGCTGAGGTCCGCAAGCATAAACCATAAGGTTTGTTCTTGGGCTAAAAACTGGTTACAGGGGCGTGTCTAAAGGGTAGAGATAAATAAGGTGTACTCAGACTGGTCTGGAGTGGTAAGTGGGGTGCCCCAGGGTTCTGTCTCGGGACCGATTCTATTAATTTATTATTATTCATAAATGATACAGCGAACGGGATAAATAGCTCAATCTCAGTTTTTGTGGACGACACAAAATTAAGCAGGCAATAACTTCACATCAGGATATAGAAATCTTACAGAAAGACCTGAATAAAATAATGGAGTGGGCAACTACATGGCAAATTAGGTTTAAAGTGGAGAAATGTAAAGTAATGCACTTGGGGGCAAAAAACACAAATGCAAACTACTCACTAAGGGGAGAACCGCTGGGGGAATCAAGGATGGAGAGAGATCTGGGGGTCCTAGTAGATGAAAGATTAAGTAAAAGCATGAAATGTCAAGCTGCAGCTACCAAAACAGGCAGAATAATAGCATGCATAAAAAAAGGGAAATACTCCAGAGATAAAAAAAATAATACTACCACTTTATAAAACATTGGTTAGACCACATCTGGAGTATTCTGTCCAGTTCTGGTCACCAGTACTAAGAAGGGATGTGCTGGAACTGGAGAGAGTCCAAAGAAGGGCAACAAAACTAATAAGGGGGCTGGAGGACCTCAATTACGAGGAAAGACTGCAAACACTAAATTTATTCTCGCTGGAGAAAAGACGCTTGAGAGGGGACAGGATAGCAATTTACAAATACCTCCATGGCGATCCCAGCATAGGAAAAAAACTATTCAGTCACAAGGAGTGTAAGAGGACACGGGACCACACTGAAATTGGAAGAGAAGTGGTTTGACCTTAAACTGCGAAGGGGGTTTTTCACTGTCAGTGCAATAAGGATTTGGAACTCTCTTCCACAATTGGTGGTGGCTGCAGGGAGTTTTGACAGTTTTAAGAGACTCTTAGATGTGCATTTAAGGAACACGACATATAGGGATATGGGAAATAGACACTGACAGGTGCATCTACACAGGTTGAACTGGATGGACTATTGTCTTTATTCGACATTACCTACTATGAAGAGGCCCCTAACCACTTTCTGACTGCCCTATATCAGTTTTACTGCTACAGGGCGGCAGCTGTGCACTGGATCACGTATATATACACATGATCTGGCTCTTCTGCACAGTGGGCGGGAATGTGCGCCACCGGCGGCTCACTCCTGCTGTGATTATACACTGGCACCCGTCGATCATCCTGCAGAGACACAGAACGGTGGTCTGCCTATGTAAACAAGGCAGATCTCCATTCTGAGGAGGAAAGGTATGGATCCTGTGTCTCTGCAAAGCAGGGACTAGGATCCAAGTCTTCAACCAGTAAAATCACCTCTCACACTGTAGTAAAACACAGGACAGACACACAGTTACCCCTTTGATCACCTCTGATGTTAACCCCTCCCCAGCCAGTGTCATTAGTACAGTGACCGTGCAAATTTATTAGCACCGATCCTATAGTTGGTAGACGCTATAACTTTTGAGAAAACCAATCAATATATGCTTACTGGGACTGTTTTTACCAAAAATATCTAGCATTATACATATTGGGCAAAATTAATCAAGAATTAAAAAAAAAAAATATTGAATAGGCTTTATAGCAGAAAGTAAAACTTTTTTTTTTTTCAAAATGGTCAGTCTTTTTTGTTCATAGCGCAAAAAAAATAAAATATATATTATATATATATATACACACACACACACACACATACATCACAGCAACATGTATAATTATATATATACACACACACACACACACATGTTGTTACATCTCAACAAGCATACATTTATTGTTCAAGAATAATCCAGCAACTTCAGGCATCCCTGCCTATTGGGGTGTGAACAAGCAAGCTATCGCTTGTGAAACATCTACCATTGCCTGTGGCTGTCTGACTCTTTTTTGACAATAAAGATGACATAAAAAATCCTATTATCTCGATAACAGGCTTACCTGTAAAATCTTTTTCCTTTGATGTACATCACGGGACACAGAGCCTCAGTAATTACTGATGGGTTATATAGGGCATCACTAGGTGATTGAACACTGGTCACACCCTAAACAGGAAGTTCAACCCCCTATATAATCCCTCCCCTTACAGGGATACCTCAGTTTTGTAGCAAAGCAATATAAGTGTATTAGAAGAGGGGCGGGACCTCCGTGTCCCGTAATGTACATCAAAAGAAAAGAATTTTACAGGTAAGCTTTTAGAAAATAGTTTTTTTTATTTCTCGTACATCACGGGACACAGAGTCTCAGTAATTACTGATGGGACGTCCCAGAACAATGCTATCTGAGGGGAGGGGACCACACAACGTAGGGTGTAATCAGACCTGAGGACCTCAAACTGCTGCCTGCAGCACACTACGCCCAAAGGCGATATCCTCACGCCTTCCCACATCCACCTGATAAAATCTGGTGAATGTATGGACTGAAGACCAGGTTGCGGCCTTGCAGATTTGAGCCATAGAGGCCTGGTAATGCACCGCCCAAGAAGCACTAATAGCCCTAGTGGAGTGTGCCTTGATCTGAAAAAGAGGAATTTTCTGTTTCAAACCGTAAGCTTTAACAATCATTTGTCGAATCCATTTAGAAATGGTAGATTTTGACGCTGCCTGTCCTCTATTGGGACCTTCTGGCAGCACAAACAAAACATCCGTTTTGCGAATTTGAGCAGTTGCTTCCAAATAAGCCTTGACTGCTCTTACTACATCCAAGGAATATGACCTTTCTTCCGGAGAACAGGGATCTGGAAAAAAGGAAGGCAGAACAATATCTTGGTTTAGATGAAAATCTGAAACCACTTTCGGTAAAAAACTAGGATGAGGGCACAATACCACTCTATCCTTGTGTATGATTAAATAAGGCTCTTTACAGGAAAGAGTTGCTAATTCTGATACTCTTCTAGCAGAAGAAATGGCTACCATAAAAATTAATTTTCTTGTCCACAAGATTAAGGGAACCTGACGTATTGGTTCAAAAGGCTGTTTCTGTAAAACTGACAGAACCAAGTTCAAGTCCCAGGGGTTTAGGGGCGCTTTAACCGGAGGATTAAGACGTGTCACCCCCTGCATAAAGTTTCGGACCAAGGAATGTGAAGCAAGTGGCCGTTGGAACAATAATGATAAGGCCGAGACCTGGCCCTTGATGGTACTCAAGGCCAGCTTCATTTCTAATCCCATTTGTAGAAAGTCTAGAATTCTACCTATTACATATTTTCTGGGATGCCAACCCCTGGGTTCACACCAGGATACATAAGCTTTCCAGACTCTATGATAAATTACTCTGGAAGCTGGCTTCCTTGCATTAAGGTAGAAATCACAGGCCCTGAAAGCCCACGACTCTTCAGAACGTGGGTTTCAATAGCCAAACCGTCAAATTTAGTGTTTGTAAGGCAGGATGGAACACTGGACCTTGAGATAACAGGTCTGGACGTGACGGTAGGGTCCACGGGGAACCCACTGTCATCCTTACTATTTCTGCATACCAAGCCCTCCTGGGCCAAGCGGAGGCTACCAGAAATATCAACTTCCTTTCCTGCCTGATCCTGCGAAGGAGTCGTGGCAGTAGCAGAATAGGCGGGAATGCATAAATCAGTGGGAACCGATGCCACGGAATCACCAACGCATCTGTCCCGTATGCAAGAGGATCCTTTGTCCTTGCCACAAACTTGTCGATCTTTTTGTTGAATCTGGATGCAAAGAGATCTACATCTGGAACCTACCATCTTTGGCATATGGCCCAAAAGACGTCGGGGTGAAGAGACCATTCCCCTGGGAATAACCGCTGGAGACTTAAATAGTCAGCCTACCAGTTCTCTGTCCCTGGAATGAAAACTGCCGATATGCATGGCACATGCTTTTCTGCCCAGATTAAAATCTGGTTCACTTCTCTTTGAGCTGCCTGACTCCTGGTGCCTCCCTGATTATTGATATAAGCCACTGCTGTGGCATTGTTGGACTGGATCCTGACTGGGCAACCCTGTAGCCTGAGAGTTCAGGCCTTTAGGGCTAGATATGCCGCACGGATCTCCAGAATGTTGATGGGGAAGGTCCTCTCGGTTTTGGACCATACCCCTTGGACCGCAGACTGTTCCAGAACTGCTCCCCAGCCCAAAAGACTGGCATCCGTTGTTACCACCGTCCAGGTAGAAAGGATTTCCCTTTCTGCAGGCTTTCGGGTATTAACCACCAATTGAGGCTCTGACGCACTGCATGAGACAGGTGCATCGGAAAATCTAATGCCTGAACTTTCTTGTTCCAGGCTGACAGGATACTGTGTTGCAGCAGTCTTGAATGAAACTGAGCATAGGGAACTGCTTCGAATGAAGCCACCATTTTTCCCAGCAGCCTCATACAAAGGCGGGCAGAAGGACCTCTTGACTACCAGAATCAGCTCCCTTAAGGCAGTAATCTTTGCCTGAGGTGCTCTTGGCAGCCCCCGGTGGCGACAATAGGCATAGCATACATTTACTTAAAGGAAAGTATTAAAAAATTCTGTGGAATCTCCCTTACCTTATCCAGCTGCAGGGTTCTGTAATACAGACCCAATCTTCACCTCTCACGGTGGGCTCCATTTGGAAAACCTTCAGAGACTGGGGCCCCCTACGGATAGGGGGATCCGCAGTTCTGGGCCTGTAAAGCACCCGGCCAAGAATAAGGCTAGAAAAACCAAATTCTGAAATGCGGGGTCCAGCTCTCTAAAAAGAGGAAGCGTTACAGGTAAAACCTCGTTTCTTCAGACACGAGGCCCGGGTACCATACAATTCGGCCTAGAAAGGACACTTTGAAATGGATCCGATTCGCCTGGCTTGCCCCAGTATAGGATATAGGATATTCCCTTTGGAGCTCAGCACAGGACATCTTTTACACGTCCAACACCTAAGACACTGGCGAAAAAACTGAGGTATCCCTGTAAGGGGAGGGATTATATAGGGGGTTGAACTTCCTGTTTAGGGTGTGACCAGTGTCCAATTACCTAGTGATATCCTATATAGCCCATCAGTAATTACTGAGGCTCTGTGTCCCGTTATATACGAGAAAAAAAATTTGGAGTTCCAGTGTGCGACCAATTCCTTGTCTTATCCCTGCCTTTTAATTACTGATCTGCCCTTTGAAGTAAAAATTAAGATATGTAGGTGTTCAGGTCCTAAATGGCTTCCATTTATACAAAAGACACTACAGGTGTAACCATATGCTAAAAGATAAGTTCACCTTTTGCAGAAAAAAAATGCACATTTATTTAATTTTTTCCCCCCAAGGTGCATACAAAGCAGGCTCCTGCAGACACCTACTCCAGCTTTTTTGTCCGTACCGAGGTACGGGCTGTTAGAAAGCTGAAGGAAGTGTCAATGAACTACATGCGCACTCATCAGTGCCCTCGCGGTTCATTGAGAGCTGTCTGACGTGGTGGCAGACAGGACTTATAATTTCCTCACTCATATATTCCTGTGAATGAATGATGCGGCTGTGCAGGCGGAGCCCCCCCACAGCATCATCATGTTTTAAATTTGACAATGAGTGCAGGAAGAGAATCCCCCTGCCCGCTTTCACAAGGGAGGAAGTGAAGGGGGTGAGCGAGGCACGAGCTGGAACATGTCACATGGTACACCCTAAATACTGATAAATACATGTAACGTGTTCCAAAGGTGAAGGTGGCCTTTAACCCTTAGGTGTTCATAAACCACCACAAACAATATACCAAGGCGCTATACCTTATTGGCCAGTAGTGACTGAAGTAGTCCCAATAGTCATGCTGCTGTAGAAATCCACTTGAGGGTAGAGGAAGCCAAAAGGTAACACACAAAACAAGGACCTTGATAGTATATATGGTGTCCCAACAACCAACCCGGGAACATTAATTCAACACCACCATAAGTGCGTTTATTGCTTGGACATGAAGTTGAGCATTATGTGTGGCATTGGAATCAGTCAATAATTGGCACTCACAGCCAAGTAATTTATAAAGACATGAGCACCATCATCTGGGTTGTTTACTAGGACACATATTTTGTGTTAGCTTAAATATTCATAGCAAACTGTTGCTTAAAATACAGGGATCGATCATTCATTCGTATTTATTACAATACATAATCAAGCTGGCCAACTGTGTCAAGTGATCCCTCTCTGTCCAGTCCCTACTCTACCAGCAGCATCAGTAAGTGTTGGTTAAATTGACAATTATTTAGTACTAGGTATAACCAACTTCAAATGGGGTTGAATACAATGTCTGATGTTTCGTAAAAGCAAAGTAATGAACTAAAAACATTTTATATCTAGTAAATTACATTAACGACCAAATGAGAAAAACAGCAAAACATAACTTACACTTAGTACTGGTGATGAGGTAGAAAGGGATAAACCTTGAAGATCGGTTATTAAACTAGGAGAGAGCACTGAAGGTTTGGGAACAGGAACAGAAGACGATACATCATTAACTAAAATAGGAGAGTAAAAGAGAATATCTCAGTATATTTGTTAATTTTAAAGGTGTAAAAATGACAAGTTTAAAAAATGAATTTAGAACAGATATGTACTCTCACTGGGTAAATACACTTTTTTTTAAATTACCATACGTATTTGCTCTATAGCTTTTTGGGGGGTTTATGTCATCAGGAAAAGATGAAAAAATTTAACTATGTATATTACATACAGTGGATATAAAAAGTCTACATACAGTGGATATAAAAAGTCTGATGTAAAAAAAATGAGACCGATAAATAATTTCCAAACTTTTTCCACCTTTAATGTGACCTATAAACTGTACAATTCAATTGAACAACAAACTGAAATCTTTTAGGTAGAGGGAAGTAAAAATAAAATAATATGGTTGCATAAGTGTGAACACCCTTAAATACTTTTTTAAAGCACCTTTTGATTGTATTACAGCATTCAGTCTTTTTTGGGTATGAGTATCAGCATGGCACATCTTGGACTTGGAAATATTTGCCCACTCTTTGCAAAAGCACTCCAAATCTGTCAGATTGTGAGGGCATCTCCTGTGCACAGACCTCTTCAGATCCCCCCTCAGATTTTCAATTGGATTCAGGTCTGGGCTCTGGCTGGGTCATTCCAAAATGTTAATCTTCTTCTGGTGAAGCCATTCCTTTGTTGATTTGGATGTATACTTTGGGTCGTTGTCATGCTGAAAGATGAAGTTCTCTTCATGATCAGCTTTCTGGCAGAAGCCTGAAGGTTTTGTGCCAATATTTACTGGTATTTGGAACTGTTCATAATTCTCTCTACCTTGACTAAGGCCCCTGTTCCAGCTGAAGAAAAACAGCTCCAAAGCATGATGTTGCCACCACCATGCTTCACGGTGGGTATGGTGTTCTTTTGGTGATGTGTAGTGTTGTTTTTGCACGAAGCATATCTTATGGACTTATGGCCAAAAAGTTCAACCTTGGTTTCATCAGACCATAACACATTTTCCCACATGCTTTTGGGAGACTTCAGATGTGTTTTTGCAAATATTAGCCAGGCTTGGATGTGATGTTTTGCTTTGTAAGAAAAGGCCTCCGTCTTGCCACTCTAGCCCACAGCCCAAACATATGAAGAATAAGGGAGATTTGTTGCCACAAGTACCACACAGCCAGTACTTGCCAGATATCCCTGCAGCTCCTTTAATGTTGCTGTAGGCCTCCTGGCAGCCTCCCTGACCAGTTTTGGTCTGATGCAGAGCGGACACAGACACAGCCAGCTGTTCTCTATGGGGCGGTCGGATGGAAATGGACCGGCTGTCCCATTTCCATTTGATCCGATCTGCTAGATGGTTGGGGAAAGGAATCCCCATCCATCTGTTTTTAGCGGACTGGATCTGATGCAGGCGGGTGTAAACGGACACATGTCCATTTACATCAGCCTCTATAGAGAACAATGGGTGGTCCGATTGGGCACACCTTAGAAACGGACAGGCAGACCAGATCGGTCTGCTTGTGTGAAAGGGGCATAAGGCCTTGTTCACACAGAGCGTACCTTTACGGAGACGCACAGGTGTTCCGTGCATCTCTGTGCAGGCCATCCCATTGATGTCATTTGGTATTAAGCACCTGCATAAACAGAGCTGTTGCTCCCAATTTTACATCCATGTAGGGCCACATGCATGTCCCTGAGCTCACACTGTCTGCGTTCGGGGTCATGTACGCACACCCATACGGATGTCAGATTGGGAGCAGCAGCTATACCCGTGCAGCCGTTGCATCCCAAATGACATAAATGAGATTGCCTGTACGGGGATGCATGGAACACCTGTGTGTCCCTGTGCGGGTAAACATGACCCCTCATGGGCATACAGTTTAGTATGCCGCATGTGAACGAGGCTTTAGTAGCAATTTAGCAGGAATTTTTAAAGTTATGTTATGTTCATGTGCACTATTAATGATTTTAGTGTATTTTTAGCGAAAATATTGTTTTGATAAACATTTGAGCAAATATCGCGCTGCCTTACAAATCAGTAGCACCTTCTTTCTATTCTATTGGCTATGTGCTTTCAGAAATGGTTTGGGGGGTCTTTTACAACTTCTGAAAGCTGTGTGTGAAAAATGAAATCCTCAAGATTTTTTAGAGAAATTTTTGGGTACGTTCGACGTTCACCATTTTGCAAAAAGGCGCAATTTAAAATGTACAAATATTTGTTATTTATTAACTCCCTACAGCTAAAGCTTTTAGATTTTTTAGGGATTTTTTTTGAAAAATTAGCTTTGTTTTTATCTGCTACTAATGGTTTTAGTGTATTTTGTGTGAATATATTGATTTGATAAACATTTGCACAAATACAGAGGGGTCTAAAAAATCAATAGCACCTTCTTTATATTCTAGAGGTCATATGCTTTCAGAAAATATATGATTTTGGGGGTCTTTCACAAATTCTGAAAGCTGCAAGGAAAAAATTAAAACCTTCAGATTGTTCATTTGGAAATTTACATTTTTGTGTACGTTCGATTTTCACCACTTTGCAAAAAGGTGCAATGTAAAAATTAAAAATGTTTTGTCATTTATTAACTCCATACAAGTTAAGATTTTATACTTAGTTGGGATTTAGCAAATTAGCTGTGTTTTTTTCTGCTAATCATGATTTTAGTGGGTTATTAGCAAAATTATTGTTTTGATAAACATTTGCACAAAGATTGTGGGACCTTAGAAATCAGTAGCACCTTCTTTCTCTTCAACAGGTCATGTGCTTTCAGAACATATATGGTTTGGGGGGGTCTTTTACAAACTTTGAAATCTATAAGTGAAAAATAAAAAAGCAAATGGAAAAAAATTGCAAAAATAGTCTGGCCACCTGAGTGTAAAAAATGAAGCACAGGGCCTAGCTGCGAAAAGGTTAAAGCAGGGTTTCTCTACCGGGACTCTGCCGCAATCTACCTGTGCTCTGCCTTGCTAAACCCATGTACCTTGTCCTGCTGTCCCCCTGTACACTAAATCTGTGCATAAAAAAACAACCCAAGTTTCATATTAAGGAGTTCAATTTGAATATTTATTCTATTATTCAATGCTATATCTGTGAGCTGTAGATCTGAAAATTTTGGGGGTCCATGAGATATCAAACTTCTTGCCAAGGGTGCCTCCAATGTAAAGAGGTTGAGAACCCATGCTTTAAACTGATTATAAATCAGCCATTCTCCTAGTACAAAGCCCTTTTGTTCCATCTGAACTACTGTCATGTTCGAATTCAGCCCTACAAAGAAAGCAAGATAGAGGATGCCTATGAGTGATGTCACGGCTCCTGAAAATCCCATTTGTTGGGCACTCCCTAAGCCGAAGCTGCAGGATCATGTGACTGGGCCAAAATTATTTAAAAATAGGTACGTATACAGATCTTTTTATACAGCTTAGGCAGGAGGAAGGGTGAGGGAACATTTTTAAAAGTAGTTAAGACTCCAGCTTTCTTCCACTTTACTCACAATAAGACCAAGCCTTTTCTGCAAATTTTTTTTTTTTTTTACAAGTAAAAATCTTCATTTTTGCTAGAAAATTACTTAGAACCCAAAGAACCCCCAAATGGTATATATAGTTTTTTTAAGACGAGACCCTAGAGAATAAAATGGCCTTTGTTGCAATTTTTATGTCCCATGATATTTGTGCAGCAGTTTTTCAGATGCAATCTTGTTTAGGAAAAAAAAACAAATTTTTTGGTACAATATAAAAGATGATGTTAAGCCGAGTAATTAGATTTGCAACATGCCACGATTTAAAAATGCACACGTTCGTGGATTGGCGACATAATACGATACTTAATCTCCATAGATGCTTAAAACTTTTTTACAGGTTACCAATTTAGAAATTATAAACGAGGTCTAGGGCTAGGATAATTGCTCTCACTATAACATGTGTGGCGATACCTCATATGTGTGGTACAAACAGTTTACATATGCGTGCACGACTTATGTATGCATTCACTTCTGCTTGTGAGCACAGGAGGACAGGGGCGCTTAAAAATTTTATTTTTAAAAATGCCTTTTTACACGGTACCTTAAAAATATTATTATTTTTTTATCACAACAAATGTAAATGTGATAATAAAGCATGACAGGTCCTCTTTATGGAGACATCTGGGGTCTACAAGACCTCAGGTCTCTCCTCTAACCTTGAAAGCATCAGGAAAAAAAAAAAAACATTGATCTGATGCTTCAAAGGGAAAAAAATAAAAAAAAGGCAGTGTTTACATCTGCCCTAAAACAGAAGTGACATCATGATGATCTTGCTGCTTCTATAAGCGATCCAGCCGATAATCAGCCGTTCGGATCACTTTTAATGAAAAAAGAATCGCCGGCTTAAAATTTAACACCGGGGTGAAGGCTGCAGCCATAGTCCCGGTAAATATATTTTGTGGTTTTGAAGCGGTTCCATGGAGGAAAGGAGGGCCGCATAAATGGAACCAAAAAGATCACGAAAGATCTTTTTGGTGATACAGATTGTGGTGGCTGCATTTGTTTTCTTTGTTTAGGCATTTCCTACGATGATCTGGCAAAGTAACACATCTCCTGTATTAGAATGTTTCTACTCTGGATGAAGGAGCAAAGGGGCACCTTTGGACAGCAGCACTGTCAATATGGATTAGCAGCGTGTTAAATGTAGTAGCAGATTTAGATACACTAACAAGCTGAAGCCAAACTCCAGCTAAAACTGTGGTAAAAACAGTCTTTTTTTCTTTTGGGATAAAGGTTTTACACAAATAAAAATAAAGCTGACAGTTGTAAGCACCCGTCAGTGGTAAATGGTTGGTCTCAATAGTAATACATTTTGAGGAGAGCTTTTTCTGTTGAAAAACAGACTTACTGGCTGGATCACCAGATGAAAACAAAAAGCCAAAAAAGGAAACTAATGCAGCCATTACATCTAAGAATTGTTAGGCTGCAGTATAATAAATGTTTGCTCTTGGGTTAAGTACCACTTTGAGGTCCACAATTCACTCTACAGAGAAAGGATAAGGGATGTTTATAAAAGTGTTAATAAAATTCACTACAGATGAAAAAAAAAGCATTTTTCCTGTCCTGTATAATGCAAGGACAGAAAAATGTGGCACTGCACCCTGCTGATCTGGCCTAGGTAAAAAGGCCAGAAAACAAAGGTAATAACAGCAGCATGGGATGATCCACTTAAATGCAAAAACAGCATCTCTAAACAAACTGGTACATTCCCACACCCATCACTATTTGATAAGAGTAATAAAAAATATTGAAAGGAAATACAAAATAAAGAAGAAGAGATAAAAACACAAAAGATATATCAGGCTCCTTTCACACCTGTGCAATTTAGGATCGGACTTGTGAGATCCAAAGTTGCAGGACATGTGACACCTCAAGTATCTCTAGGAGAGGCGTTCCAATTGGCACTAGAGAAGTCGCTGCGATTTTAGAAAAGGATCCTGTACTACTATGACCTGACCGACACAAGTTCAATGCTAGGGAGTGTTAAAGTGCCATCAAAGTCGGACTCCAAGGCTGCACTGAAAATCGTTCAACTTTAGAGTCAGCTAGTGTGAAAGAAGCCTTATAAATATTGAACAGACTGTAGAAATTTAGGTACTGCTAGCTGAAATAATGTTCATAACAAATATCCTTTAACTACATTATATTTAAATGCCATGTTTGACGTTCAGCAATCTAGGAGATTATTATATTTAAGAATACTTACAGATATCTAGGTCTAGCAGTGAAACATCTTTTTGAGGTGGTTCCTTTGGTTTGACAGGCTTTCTTTCTGTTTTCTGTAGAGAGACAGAACACTTCCATTACATCATGTAATATGGTGTCTGGAGTATATATGTGTGTATCTATGTACTATGATACAGGCAGTCCCCGAGTTACGAATGACTCCTACTTACAAACGGCCTCAAATGCAGGCCACTTGTGCTCCACGCGGGTCCTGGATACCTTTCGAGCACTTCCGAACACATCCCACACTGCCGTACTAGGCTCCAGATAACATAACAAGCGCCCAGAACATCCCACATCCATGCACAGGCGGCAGTTACACTTACAAACAGTGTTCCAACCAGAAGTTACACTTACAAATGCAGTGTTGCGACTTACGAATAACTTCAACTTACGAACAAACCTACAGTCCTTATTGTGTTCGTAACCCGGGGACTGCCTGTATATACAATGCAGATTTGTGACGTTATACCTTGGATTTCTCATCTTAAAGTAGAGTATATAAAGCTCAATTCCAGGCCAAAATTAGTTTTTAGGTTTAGATAACAGTGGAAAACGTTTCAAATTTCTGTCAGTTTTGGATTTCTGTCTGTGAGGATATGTTTGCCATCATGACAGCAAAGCATAGATGGAGAACAAATAAATAAAAAAACTTTTGCGCTCAGCTTTAAAACTATTCCAACAAACAAGTAATTGCAACACAAAAATTGACCAACTTTGTACAATATTCTAAATATGAAAAGGATATGAATATGAACTTTCATATTTATATACAGGCAGTCCCTGGATTACAAGCAAGATAGGGTCTGTAGGTTTGTTCTTAACCACTTAAGGACCGGAAGGCCCCTTAATGACCGGGCCATTTTTTGCGATGCGGCACTACGTCGCTTTAACTGACAATTGCGCGGTTGTGCGATGCTATATCCAAACAAAATGTATGTCCTTTTTTTTACCACAAATGGAGCTTTCTTTTGGTGGTATTTGATCACCTCTGCAGTTTTTATTTTTTGCGCTATAAGCAAAAAAAAAGAAAAACCCAATATTTTTCACTTTTTGCTATGATAAATATCTAAAAAAAACAAACAACTAAATTCCTCAGTTTAGGCCGATATGTATTCTTCTACATATTTTTAGTAAAAAAAAAAAATCGTAATAAGTGTATATTGATGGTTTGCGCAAAAGTTATGTCTACAAAATAGGGGATAGATTTAATGCATTTTTATTATGTATTTTTTTTTTTTCACTAGTAATGACGGTGATCTGCGATTTTTAGCGGGACTGCAACAATGCGGCGGACAGATCGGACACTTTTTTGGGACGTTTGACATTTACACAGCGATCAGAGCTAAAAAATAGCCACTAATTACTGTATAAATGTCATTGATAGGGAAGGGGTTAACACTAGGGGTGATCAAGGGGTTAACTGTGTGTCCTAGGGGGTACTTCTAACTGTGGGGGGATGGGACTGCCTGGGAGGAGGAGACTGATTGCTGTTCATAACCAGAATTTACAGCAGATCTGTCTCCTCTCCCATGACAGAACGGAGATCTGTCTGTTTACATTGCCAGATCTCCATTCTTTGTCTCTCAGGAGCAATCACGGGTGCCCGGCGGACATCGCGGACGCTGAGCAACGCGCATTGGCTCCGTCGTCATGTGCGCCCCCTAGTGGTCTTAAAGCGGCCGACGTACAGCTACGGCAATTTGCCCAGGGGAGCCAACCTGCCACAGTATAATATTATACTGCGACGGCTGCTCCTTAACTGGTTAAAGTGGTTGTAACCATAAAAAAAAAAGATCCTATCCCTTTAAGGCATGATCTATAGCACAGTGCTTGTGTGATCTAATTTTTTTCCTTCCCACCGTGTAATATACCTGGTTGATCCTGCCAGTTCCTGTGTCCCCCTATTTGTGCTGACGACGGTAATCATGGCTGCTGAACCTTGATTACCATGGTCAGTTTACGTGCCTCTGTCACTCCGCTCTGGGCCTCTCCTCTCTTCCTGTCTGTCAGTATGAGTGCTGAACTTGTACATGCCCCTCCGGACACTATTCTGCTGCAATTTGGAGCAAAAATAGTTGTATCCCCTCAGGCCTAAACAATTATTAACTAAAGCATTTTTTTTGTTTGTTTTTTAAATGACCAGAATAAATACCTTTGTTCATCATGCTTTACGTGAATTTGTATGCAAATTGGAACAGGTACAATTTTTAGGTGCAACTCCAGACAAAAAAACAACTTATGTTTTTTGGATAGCATAGGGAAGGGTTAACACCCCTGTAACATGTGTTTTGCTGTCTTCCCCCCCTGTTCAGAAGATGTCACCTCACTTTCTGTCCCTATGACAATTGGATTCTGAGAAATTTGGGTTGTCATGGAAACAAAGATTGGAGATAAAGCTTCAGTTGAGACACCTTTTTCCCATTGTGCAGGAGTGACTTTCCCTTCCTAGGGGTAGAGTTACTCTCACTTCCTGTTGTCTCCCTCCGTTTGTAAGTAGGATATTTGTAACTCAGGAACTACATATAATAAAAATGCTTAAAAAGTTTTACCCTTTTCCCACTTTTCTGTCCCAATTAGAGAGATTTTACTGCACTTCCTGTCTTTAGAGGATATGAGGGTTTATCTGCCCAGTAGACCCAGATAGACTCTGTACAGCCAAAGCTTGTTTGGCTGTACTTCTCCTGTGGATCACAGGAGCGCAGCCCGTTCTGCACTCCTGTGACCCGTTTCTAGCAGGAGCTGAAGCCCGCTTTTGGCTGATGTCACAAAGTCTGTCCAGAATGGAGAAAGATCACACGACTCAGCCTCTTAGCAAGCCGCTGAGAGCCTGAGCCAGCCGCTCCTGCCCCTCCACAGCTCAGCGCTCCAGTGAGCGAGGAACAGAGCAGACAGCGGTGACTGACAGTCACCAGCTCTTTGCTCATGGAGCACTGAGAACCGAGCGATCAGAAGCGTCCGATTTCTCGAGTTTTCAGGCTTGGAGCCAGCTGCAGCATCCATCTGGGTAGGGAGCAATAATCAAACCCTGGACAGACGATCTGGGAGCGTTCAGCGCAGTCTAATCTCCTGTATATAGAGAGGAGGGATAGGAATGGGGGAGGGTGATGGGTATATGTGCACAGTCCACACCTCCTCCCAGCTATCTACTCCTCTCTGCTGCTATCACAACACACGTAGCCAGTTCCCTGTCAGTTTCAGGAAAGTGGACCCTCTAATGGCACCTCTACGCATCTAGAAAATGTGTGTGCATTTGCATCCACTAGAAGGCATGCTACTCCAGTAGCATGCATTTTGGTATGGCGCGATTTTATAAATCATGCAAGCCCCTTTTTTGTGCTTTTTACATGCAGAGAGCAGTCCATTAAAATAAGCGATGCAGGGGAACATGCAAAAAAGAATGCAAGCTGAGATACGCCTTGATGTATGAACAAACCCTTTGACTTGTGTGCCCCAAGATAGTTCACAATCTTAAAGTGAAAAATGCTCTAAATGCTTCATCTGTAGGACAGCTTGCTCTGTTGAAAAACAGACTTAATGGCAGGAGCACCGGGTGAAAATAAAAGAAAGCAAGCCTAAGACCTCATGCATACTCAGCTTCCCTGAACACCTTTTTCCCTGTCAGGAAAAAAGATGCTTAAAAAAAACAAACCTAAAGCTGCGTTTTGCACGTGTTTAAGTGTGTTAAGCGTCTGATCATCAATGGATTCCATTGGCCAGAATAATAGGATTTTTGACTTACCGTAAAATCCATTTCTCTGAGTTCATTGACCGACACAGCGACTCATTCAGAATCATAGGGTTATATCGCCCCCTACAGGAGTAGGACACGAGGCAGAAAAAAGACTTGTCTACGCCCATGGGCAGTCCTAGGTGATATATACCCCCCTCTCTGCCATAGGCGTTCAGTTTTGTCACAAGTAGTGTCAGAAGCATTAAAAACTCCAGAGGGGTGGGTGCTGTATCTGTCAATGAACTCAGAAACGGATTTTATGGTAAATCAAAAATCCTATTTTCTCATTCGTTCATTGACAGACACAGCACTTCCTCATTCAGGGATGTCCCAAAGCAGTGCCAAACATGAGGGATGGGGGCAGTCAACAAAAAAACAGGCCAACCAGACAATCTGGAGCCCAACCTGAAAAGCAAGTAAACCCCTTCATCAGGGAAAAACCCACTAGACCGCAGCCTGCAGAACCTTGTGGCCAAAACAGGCATCTGCAGATGCCAGCACATCCATTTTGTAAAATTTAGTGAAAGTGTGCACCGACAACCAGGTGGCTGCCTTGCACACTTGCGTCACTGATGGATGATGACGGAAGGCGCGGGAGGCATCCAGCGCCTGAGTAGAGTGCGCCTTCACCGGGAAAGGAGGAACAAGACCCCTGACAGAATAGGCCTGATTCACAGTCTGTCTGATCCATCAAGAAATGGTCACTGAGGAAGCAGACAGCCCCTTCTTTGGCCTGTAGTGTCGGAATCACTGATGCAGGTAAGCCTCTATCCTTCAACAACTGGCTTTCAACAGCCAGGCTGTTAAAGCCAGCGACAGTAAAGCAGGGTGAAAAATCGGCCCTTGGGATAGCAGAACCTCCCTGAGAGGCAGCCGCCAAGGGGCGTCTGCAACCAGACGCACCAGGTCGGTGTAACAGGACCGACGAGGCCAGTTCAGGGCCACTAAAATGACCGGAATTCTTTCAGCCCTCGATCCTGCATAACAGCCGAGGCAGAAGCTTGAGAGGAGGAAAGGATCAGATCAGACGATACTGGCCCCACAGAGCCACCAGAGCGTCTGAGGCATCCGCCAGAGGGTCCCGAGACCTGGCCACAAACCTCTACACCTTCCTGTTGACACAGGATGCCATCAGATCTACCTCTGGAGAGCCTCAACACAGATATATTTTCCTGATGAAGGGACCACTCCCCTTGGTCGAACACTTGTCGAGTGAGGTAATTCGCCTGTCAGTTGTCCACTCCCGGAATGTGGACGACAGAGATGGCTGGGACAAAACGCTCTGCTCACCGGAGAATGCCTGCTACTTCCAGGCCCGCTAACACACTCCTTGTTCCTCTCTGGTGGTTGACATAGGCCACCGCCGTGGCATTGTCCGACTGGATCCGTATCAGGAGCCCCTAAAGTCGATCCGTCCAATGATCCAGACAGAGTCTGATCGCCCGGAGTTCCAAGATGTTGATAGGTAGGCCTGTATTCCTCTAGCGTCCAGCGACCCTGAGCCGAGCTCAGGCCTCCTCCCCACTCGGACAGACTGGCATCAGTGGTGACCACCGTCCAGTACAGAGGGAGAAATTATTTCCCCTACCGAAGAGCAGGGGAAAGAAGCCACCAGATCAGGGACCCTTTGGTTCCTTGGCTCAGCCGAATCTGACTGTCCAGAGGCCCTGGACATTTGTTCCATTTTAACACGATCTCCTTTTGCAGGAGTCTTGTTTGGAACTGAGCAAACGGGACCGCCTTGAACGTAGAAACCATCAGGCCTAGCACCTGCATGCAAGTCTGCAGGGAGACCCACCTGCTGGACAGCAGTAAGCGGGTTGCCGCCTGTAACTTTTAGAGTTTGTCCTGCAAAAGGAACACTCTGGACAGAGCAGAATTGAGAGTCAGACCCAGATAAACCAATTTCTGAACTGGAATGAGCGCAGACTTTTGGTAATTTATTAGCGACCCAAAATCTGCCAGAGTCTGAACAGCGATCTCCCCGTCACCCCTCAGGGTCGCTGGGGACTCTGCTCGCAGCAGAAGGTCATCCAGGTAGCCCAGAACAGCAATTCCCCGCTGGCGCAGCAGCGCCACAAACGGGGCCAACACCTTGGTGAAGACCCAAGGAGCGGAGGTGAGACCAAAGGGTAATGCTGCGAACTGATAATGCTTCTTTACCACAGCAAAGTGGAGGAACCGCTGGTGTTGTGCACATTTCGGAATGTGCAGGTAGGCATCCTTGATATCAATGGCAAGAAAGTCCCCCTGATGAAGAGATGCCACCACTGAGCGAATGGACTCCATTCTGAACTTCCTCACCCGCACAAAGCGGTTTAGGGCCTTGAGGTTCAGAATTCCCTCTTGTTTGGGGATCGTAAACACATTTGAATAAAAACCCTGGAAACGTTACGACACCGGAACTGGGACGATCACCCCTTGAAAACAACAGGCCTTGCACCATGCCCCGGAGAGCTAACAAGCGTTCCGGAGACAGACGCAGATTGGACGGAAAAAATCTGCTTGGGGACAAGACTGGAACTCGATCTTGTAACCAGACAGAATCACTTCGTGGACCCACATGTCGTTTATCAGAGAGGTCCACGGGCCCGGAAACCAGAGAAGACGTACCCCCACCCGGACTGCAGGTGAGGGCGCCCCTTCATGCCAAAGGAGCCTTATCTGGGGGTCTGGAGAACCCCGCTCTCAGTTTGCCCGACCAGGGTCACTTGGAACCTCCTGAGGGGGGCTTGAAATACTTTGAGCCTTTATCAGTGGACCCTGAGGGACGAAAAAACTCTGTGTGCCGAGAAGGAAGGACCACGCTTGCGACGTGGCTCCTTCCCCTTTTTTGACTATGAAAGGAAAGTACTCACCCACCCGTGACACTCTTAATGTTTATCATCCAGAATGGCCCCGAACAAACGATCGACTTGAAAAGGCAGATCAGCTAGGGCTTTTTTAGAAGCCTGGTCCGCAATCCAACACTTCAGTCGCAACTCCCGCCGAAGCACTACCACTGAAACAGACAGCTAAGAAAGCAAGGGAGCAGTGTCCAAAGAGGTATTCACAGACTACCTGCAGCCCTTGGACCAGCTGGTCCGCCAATTCAGTGAAGGCAGGCGGAAACTGATCACCCTCCAGGTCACGCCTCAAAAGCTTTGCCCACTCTGTCAGCGTTTGAGATACCAGGGCAATGGCCAGGACTGGCCGAAGCGCCAAACCCGCAATAGTGAACAAAGTGCGACACAAAGACTCTCCCTTCCTGTAAGCCGGATCTTTAAAAGCCGGAGAGTCTTCAACCGGAATCATGGTGGCTTTTTTAATCGAGAGACCGGAGGATCCACCACAGGTGAGGTGATCCACTTTTTGAGAAGACTCTCCTCAAAAGCATAACGTACAGAGAAGCACTTTGGGACCGCAATGGGACACTTTGGACGCTCCCATGCCTTGTCACTACTTGTCAAGGAAGGAGGGAAAAGGGAACAGTTTTGCAACGCGAGGCGGCTTGCAGTTGTCAAAAGGGACCGGCACCTCCACTGCAGCTGCATCCTTCATCTTTAAAGTTTCCAGCACAGATGCAATCAGTGTGTCCACCAGCGCCTTCTCGTGTGCACCAGGGCAGAGGAATCATCCTCACTGTCCGAAAAATCTAGAGTGCGGCAACAGACCACGCAGGGTGGGCCCCGTCCACGGCAGCCGAATCAGATTCAGGATCTGACGTGACAGATGAAGCAAGGGAAGCGGGGGACACTTCTTACTAGTCTGCCAACCAAGAGCCACCTCCACACGGGACACAAAGCACTCCAGGGCCACCGTCACTGTCAACGGATGGCTGGGACCCAGAGGCACCTGCAGCCTCTGATAGAGGGTCAGATGGGGAAACATGCTCCTGAGATTCCATGAGGGAAGAAGAGACCCCCCCACACCAAGAGAGACCACCGCAAGGGGACACCACCCCCACGCCGGTAGTGGTACCGCAACACCAGGACACCCCACCAGACTCACCACCCCACCAACGTAGCGCTTGCTGCCTCAGGTGTAGACCCATACACACATGTGGCATCCAAGGAAGAGGATAACACAGGAGTCAACACCGTGGTAAAAGGATGAGCTTGCGCCTGCTAAAAACACCGTCTGGGCTACACAGTAATGGCCGTTGCTGCCTGAGCACAAAAACCACCAAATCATGGCCGCCAAGCTACATAAATATGGCCGCCAGCCATAAAAAGTCAGCAAGCGCTAGGGGGAAAAAGACGCTGGCTATGGCAAAATGGCCGCCTGCCACACTACACGAGGCTGACACAGACCCCAGGAAAGCCCCTGAAAGAGAGAATTCGGGCACCGGACCCCTGGGAGCGCCTAGTGCCTCCCCCCTCCTCCCCTGGTAAGCACTGCACCTGGCGGCACGCACCCCCTGCCCACCAAACTACCACATATAGAGGAAGGAGGGGGAAAGGGGGGCTACCAGGGGACCTCCAGGGACCATCCACCCCAGGAAGGGAGGGTGCAAGGGCGGAGGGAAACCCGCAGGACTGACTGACCCAGGGAGGGGCACGCATCCACCAAGGGGAGAGGGGGACATTTGCTCACCATACCAGGACCAGGCGGGCACCTCTCCAGACAGAACAAAACGCTGCAACTCGAGCTGAGATACGGTCGTATGCGACCTCACAAGACGTTTAACTCGCAGGGCCAGCCCCCGTCCAGTGGGGCTATGTCGCTGCCGACCTAGCGCGTAGCTGCGGTCTGCATGCGCTTGCTGGCCAGACTGGGGAGACCACTGGATCAAATGTCCAGCCCATCGCCCAGTCCGGCAGTTGATTGCAGATCTCACCAGAAAAAATCCAGGAAAAAACAAAACAAAACAAACAAAAAAAATAAAATTTGCCCGGACTAGAGATCCCAGCAGGGTACTAGGTCCTTACTCCTGACTAGGAAGAAAAAGAGACCTATAGCAGGGAGGAGGGTGTATTTCACCTAGGACTGCCCATGGGTGTAGCCAAGTCTTTTTTCTGCCTAGTGTCCTACTCCTGTAGGGGGCAATATAACCCTATGGTTCTGAATAAGGAAGCGCTGTGTCTGCAAATGAACTGAGAAATGTTGTTTTTCTGGCAATTGGCATGAACACTCAAGCGCTACATGAATCTAATGTTTAGGTGGGTTTAGACTCACTTACACGCATCAAGCATTTTTTTCTGCCCCAAAGCTCCTCTCCTCAACGTGCTGGTGATAGTTTTTTTATTCTGCCTGTAATCGCTTCTCTTATATTACGCCTGCAGCTGCTGACTTAGAATAAGCACACACATACCTGTCCTAGGATCCAGCGATGTGTTCACCCGAGCATCTCAACCGTGGGCAACCGACTGTCATAGCTTATGTCTTCACAGCTGGGTGTCCACAGTGCATACGCGAGCCAGGCTGTGCATTGTGAATGGTCTTGCAGTGTTCTGGAACCTGTGACTTGTCCCAGATGACTGCAAGGAGGGAGGGGAACTTCCGGTTGGATCGCCTAAGCAATTTCAAGCGGAGGTGGGTGTGGGTACCTATCAAAACCAGTTACCCACTCCCACCCCCTCCCCTCAAAAAAACGTGCCATTTGGAGAAGGGGGAGGGGGTTTAGGCCTTAAAGCGGAACTTTCCTTTTGGGAGGAGCTCTGCTTTAAGTACATCCTACCAGTCTACAAATTAAAATGAAAATGTATTTACAAATGTAATTTCTACACAGAACTGTATTATTGTTTAAGAAGAATTAACGTTTGATCAATTTTGTTTAACCAACTGATAAACTTGTACAATAATCTGTACTTTTCCCCCATCTCCGCTACACACAATATTAAACAATGCTATAACAGAACACTATAGGATTCTGTCATGCAGCGAGGAACACTGCATGTAGCTAGAACACACAAGAACATTTCCGAAACATCAGCGGTAGAATCTAAAAGGGAGATGCTGCATGTGACAAGACTAGAAGGAAGATGTAATGTAAGTTGTGGGGACACTACCAAACAGAAAGCTTTCCATAGCAAACCATATAGCAGAATGGGACACCAAAAAAATCTCAGCTTAGAAGTAGGAAAATGCGTAATTGGGAACGTATATCTGGGATTCTAGTGTGCTTAAGTGTAGAGAAAAAGATGTGTGTAAACTTGAAACACAGTAATTCTATACAGTCAACTAAGTAGACAGTAGAAATTAAATGCACCACAATAGGCGCAAGAATTAATGTATGTCAAGTGTCATCCAATATTACAGAATTGTCTTCACTATTATAATTTCTCTTTTAAGTCCCTACAATAGGCCGATGTTCATTTCCCTGCAGAAGACAGTGTGGGTCTCACAGAAGATGTGATGGGGATATTGCATCTAGATTCCCCCATTTACAATTCATCTTGTTAATAGAGACAGAAGCTGGATAAAAGCATATAGTAGATGAAGCAGGAGATTGAGGATTTCTCTTGTGCTATGCATTATTCATAGCTTCTGACTGCAAAGTGTAGAAAATGAGAATTTCACACCGCGCCAAGAGCCACAGAGACACGTGAAAAAGGCACATGAATTGCCGTTTACTGGCTGGATTTTACCTTGCCTTCCAAAATATTTATGTGTTCAGCATCATTCAAAACTCGCATGCTCTGACTGATCACCGAACGGCACCTTGGATTGCCTCTTAAAAAGTTATCAGCCAGAAATACTTTAGCTATTTAAGACATGATAATGACACGTCCTGAAAGTGCTGCTCGGAGAGAAAGGACTATGAATATTTACATTTGTTTAGGCTTCGGCTCTACATTCCTCCAAAAGTTTGAGCTTTCTGCTATGTCAGATTTTTTTTTTCTCTCTTAGGGATTTTCAATGACAATTTGCACTGCATGTGCTACAAAAATAAGTTTGCACTGCTAAAAAGAAACTGGCTACTAAAGTAGTATTCAAGTCCACATAAACAGCTACTACCTGATGGTACAATATTAGATGATAAAAGCTACTGCGCGATAGCAATGATCAATACCTAAAATGTTAATGGACAATGCATCTTCCTATTAGAGTGAACACACAGGTAAAACAGGACCTCTTAAAGGAGAAGTTCACCTTTGGAGCATGTGATGTGTTATACCCATTCCGCTTTCACATTTCAAAATCAGCGCAGCTGTGAGGGGCTTCGTCAGCTTAGTGATTCATTTACAACATTCTGTGAATGAGAGAACTACAAGTCCCATCTATCACTTTGGCAGATTGCTTATAGATCTCAATGAACTGCGGGGTGGGGGTGCTAATGAGCTCACTCACAGTTCAATCACAAGCCTTGCAGCTCATCAGTCAAAGGCTGGAGTGACTTAGGATCAGGCAGATTCCCACTGATGCAGTAGATTACCTCCAGAATTGGACATGTGGTGACAGCATGGTATTAAAGCAATGCATAGGCTCAAGGTAAGAGGCAAGGCGTAACTCACAAAAGCAGGCAAGGGTCAGATGGCTGAAGGTCAGTAGGCAACTCAGTGGAAAAAGGGTAAAAGAAAGTACTACGTGGCTCTTGCAAGCAGAAGATTCGGCAGGAAGATGCTTCCTAAATGGTGGCAGGAAAGAGAGCAAGGGGTCCTCTGAGTGGGACACTCCACCCAGAGGACCCCTTCGCAGTAAAACCAGAAATGGTGCACAATGGTGCCCAGAAAACTAAATAAATAAGGTAGCTCCCAAAGCTCAGACTGACCAACCTACTTACTAAGAGAGTCTTCAGGGACAAGGTAAGTGCAGACACAATGTCGACAGCTCTGGACCTGTAAAACTTTTACCGTAATGGAGTCTGAAAAGCACTCCACAGAGAACCTAGAACCTAGGCTATCCCTGCATTGTCCAGTTCACTGGGATCTGGACGTGCTACTTCAAACTGCTCCACATAGCTGCAAACAAAGCAATAAAACTCCAGCAAAAATGAAGAGAAGGGTCTGGATTTAAGAGGAAAGAAAATAAAATTTAAAAAAATGCTGCTAAAAATTGGTTAATCTTTTACACTGTACAGCTCAATGTTGATCCTCCTAGGCCACTAGCACAAAAAAAAACTGAGGGTATGATAATAATAGGAGCTATCTTGGGCTAGCCCACAGTTATGGGTTTTTTTTTGCCAGTGTTCAATCCTCCTGTTGTGAAAGTATATCCTGAAGACCACCCTTGTTCCTCAATGGATGAGAAAAAGTTGTTTTTGAGTCAAAATAAAACTGATTTGCTAATGCTGACACCTGTCTACAGGAATAAAGCCGGGTACACAAGCCGAATGTTGGGGTTTTTTTGTGCAACCAAAATAAAAACTGTAGTGTGTACCAGGCTTAAGTATCTTCATCAGCCCACCTTGGTATAATGATAGTCTTGGCCTACATTTACATAAAACAGAGGGCATCACAAGCTGATGTTTTGCAACCGTCTAGACACATTGATAAAGTATGGTGTCAGGCAGTTCATATGCCATAGTTCTTTTTAGCCAGGTTTATATCTCTGCTTTGTAAAAACATGCACATTACCACACAGCATGTGTTAGTGCTTGCGGAGTGCCTGAACAAATGGTACATACTATCATGCTTTGCCTCCAAAAAAAGGGTCGGTTTACAGAGCATGTTAACACACTGCACAGGTGTGAAATTAGCCTTAAACCTACTCTATCTTCATTATTACTTCCATAAAAAAAGTTTAAACATCTGCTTTGCAAGGCCAAAATGCTTGATTTAGTAAAAAAAGCAACTATTCTATTCTGCCGTGCATAATCACAAACCGCTCCAAAACAAGGAGACTGCAGTTGTTATAACAGTAATGACTTCACTGGTCTAGAGACAGCAGAACGACTCACTGCCTTGGGTTAGATTACCACAGCAAAATCTGCACACCCTGACACTGGACTGAAATCTTCACTGGAGCATTGAATGATGTGAATGGTTCTTTAACCTCTGTAAAGTTTTGCAGGGAATTCTGCTGTGTGATTTAACAAGGGAAGTTATAGTTTACAGGAAAGATATTACAAGTCTTTAAGAGAAATTTATAGTCACAGCATATGTTTTCATTTAAGAACATCGGCATTGTAAAAGCAATACAAGTAATAATTATTTTTGACAATCTAGTATAAGATTACCTGAAAAATATCCATTCATGTTGTGAGTACTGCCTGTGTGCTGGTCAACTCTTAAGAACTTTCTGGATTCCTTGCATGCTTTTCAGTATTTTCTCTACTTTTAATTTATATGGACTACATAATCAACAGTACATTGCTGGCTGCAAGCAGTGATTCCTCTACAGGTTGTGCCTCCAGAAGTTGAGAGGAGGTATCAGCACCACTGTAGTGCACAAGGCAAACTCTGAATTCTGTGACACAGCAGTGCATAGTGACTATGTAAATATGGAAAATGGAAAACTGCGCTCTGAAATAATGGAAAGCAGCTGGCACTCACTAGACAAATCGTGTAGACAAATAAAAAATAATAATAATGCAGAGCTTGTAATTTGAAAAAAAGATACAGTGCAATAAACAAATATTAGTAAAAATATTGTGACATTAAAAACTGTTAATACGCACACAAATGACAAAACATAAATGCAACAGTGAATGAATAGTGAATACCATGCTCTAATCAATAAACAAAAAAAGCAATGAATGATTAAAGTTCAAAAACTCCCAAAATAAATGCTCATAAATCAAAATCAATAAAATAAGTCCAAATCCTTAGGTGAAGATGAAGATGTATGTAAAGGTACAATAGAAAAACACTGGCCACTGGTTTGTGCAATCCGTCACCTGAGAGTAAAATTATTATTATACAGGATTTATATAGCGCCAACAGTTTACGTAGCGCTTTACAACTTGAGGGTAGACAGTACAAATACTAGGGGTGCAAAGGATCAAAAAACTCACGGATCGGAGATCGATTCTCGGATCAGAGTCACGGATCGGATAATTTTCGGATCAGCAAATAAATAAATAAATAAATGAATAAAAAAAAAAAGATTTAAAAGCTATTTTCAACACAAAACTGAGCTTATATGCATAAATACAGTATTTGTAGATCGGACAGACTGTTTAGATGTTAGATTTTAAAAGCAACAGACAACCTGCTGACCTTACATGGTTGCTAATGTGACAGAACACCTCTGATTTTCACATTTAACATTAAATGTGAAAATCAGTGGTGTTCTGTCACGTTAGCAACCATGTAAGGTCAGCAGGTTTGCTGTTGCTTTTAAAATCTAACATCTAAACAGTCCGTCCGATCTACAAATACTGTATTTATGCATATAAGCTCGGTTTTGTGTAGAAAATAACTTTTAAATCTAAAACTCCGGTGAGTGTAACAAGATGTCCGCTTGCACCCTTCTCACTCTATCAATACTGTACTGTGCAGGAGTGTGGGGTGTAGCAAGGTGGCGGCGACCAAACGTTACTTCCTGGCGAGACAGCGGCTGCTTCCGGGTGTACCAAGATGGCCGCCGCTCCGGAGCTAGGCCGAAGCCGCGGCCTTTCCTATGGCCGAGGCCGCAGAGTGCTCTGCGGATCGCGGGTGTGCCGATCCGCGAAGGTTGATCCGTATGGATCGGCGACGATCCGTTGCACCCCTAACAAATACAATACACTTTATTACAGTAGGAATCAGAGGGCCCTGCTCCTTAGAGCTTACAATCTAAGAGGGAATGTCAAGAGATACAAGAGGTAATAACTGTGGGTGATGTGCTGATTGAGAAGATAAATGTATAGTTGTTAGGTGGGGGCCAGATAGGCTTCTCTGAAGAGATGAGTTTTCGGGGATCGTCTGAAAGTGGATAAAGTAGGAGAAAATCAGACGGATTTGGGTAGAGCATTCCAGAGGATGGGAGAGGCTCTGGAGAAGTCCTGAAGGCGACCATGGGATGAGGTGACAAGGGAGTTTGAGAGGAGGAGGTCTTGGGAGGAGCGAAGAGAACGATTAGGTTGGTATTTTGAGACTAGGTTAGAGATGTAGCTGGGGGTCAGGTTGTGGATGGCTTAGTAAGTTATAGTTAGTATCTTGAATTTAATTCGGTGACCGAGTGGCAGCCAATGGAGGGATTGACAGAGGGGTATAGCAGACACTGAGCGGTTTGTGAGGTGGATAAGTCTGGCAGCAGCATTCATGATGGACTGAAGTGGGGATAACCTATTTAGAGGTAAGCCAATGAGCAGGGCGTTGCAGTAGTCGAGGTGGGAGATGACCAGGGAGTGGATTAGAAGCTTTGTGATGACATTGGTTAGGAAGGGGCGTATCTTGGAGATGTTGCGGAGGTTGAGGCGGCAAATTTTCGATAGTGATAGAATTTGGGGCCGAAAGGTTAGTTCAGAGTCCAGGATTACACCTAGAACCTTGGCGTGGGGGGGTGGGTTGATAGTTGAGCCGTTCATATTGACAGAGAAATCAGGGTAAGTGGCACCTGAGGGAGAAAAAATCATGAGCTCGGTTTTGGATAGGTTGAGTTTGAGGAAGTGATGTGACATCCAGGCTGATATGTCTGCTAGTAAGTTGGTAATGCGTGAAGAGACAGATGGAGAGAGCTGGGGGGTGGAGAGATAGATTTGGGTGTCATCAGCATAGAGATGATATTTAAAGCCGTGGGAGGCAATCAACTGACCCAGGGAGGTGGTGTAGATTGAGAAAAGGAGAGGTCCAAGAACAGAACCTTGGGGGACCCCAACAGAGAAAGGAAGAGGAGAGGAGGAAGTAGAGTTGTAAGAGACACTGAAGGAGCGGTGGGATAGGTAGGATGAGAACCGTGCGAAGAGTACAGTCACGGAGACAAAAGGACTGGAGTTTATTGAGGAGAGGGGGTGGTCCACTGTGTCTAAGGCAGCAGAGAGATACAGGAGAAGTAGTACAGAATAGTGTTCACTGGTTTTAGCCGTTAGTAGGTCATTTGAGAGTTTAAGGAGAGCAGTTTTGAGGGCGAAATCTGGACTGAAGGGGATCAAGAAGTTTATTCATGGTCATATGGTCACGTAGTCAGTTGTAGACCAGTCTTTTAAGGAGTTTGGAGAAGGCGAGTAAGGAGATAGGACGTAGGTTGTTAAGATTGTTTGGGTCCAGTGAGGGCTTTTTAAGTATGGGGGTGACTAGCGCATGTTTTAGAGAGTTCGGGAAGATGCTACTAGAGAGGGAGAGGTTGAAAATGTGAGTTGGAGAGTGTAGAATTGAGTCAGAGGGTGAGCGTAGCATTTGCGAGGGAGCAGGATCCAGGGGGCAGGTGGTTAGATGAGTGTTAGATAAAAGTTTAGCAACCTCATTAATAGTAGCAGGGTTGAATGAGGGAAGTAATGATTGTATGTGGCATAAGACTAAGTTCCAGGAAGACTTCACACAATATAAATCTGCCCTCCTAAAATACTGTTCCTGCCTTTACACTGCCAAACAGACCTACTTTATCGCACTCATTAACACCTTCTCATCCAGTCCACGTCAACTCTTCTCTACCTTCAACACTCTACTCTGTCCTCCACTGCCTCCACCCACCAACTCACTCACTCCCCAGGAGATCGCCAATCACTTCAAAACTAAGATTGATACAATTCATGAGGATATCTCCAATGCGCAAAAATCTCCCCCATGCAACACCCAATGTCCACAGATACAATCATTACTTCCTTCATTCAACACTGCTACTAATAATGAGGTTGCTGAAATTTTATCTAACACTCATCTCACCACCTGCCCCCTGGATCCTGCTCCCTCACAATTTCTGGTAAGCGTGTCCATTTTACTCTCAGGTGGTGGATTGCACAAACCAGTGGCCAGTGGTTTTTCTACTGTACTTTCACATGGGTATCTTCACCTAAAGATTTGGACTTTTTTTTAATTCATTTTGATTGATTTATGAACATTTTAGAGTTTTTGACCTTTAACCATTCATTGCTTATTTTGTTTATTCATCAGAGCACGGTATTCACTATTCATTTACTGTTGCATTTTTGTTTTGTCACTTGTGTGCATATTAACAGTTTTCTATGTCACATTATTTTTACAAATGTGTTTATTGCACTGTATATTTTTACAAGCACTATTTTTTTTCATAGTGAATATGTGTCAAATAATTTAAGAGGTGACGTGTAAGGATTTTCACAAAGTTCATTCATAAACTTCAAAAGTAATAGGAGTAGGCTAGGAATAATTGAAGTACAATGTAGAAATGAATATACAATTTTATATTTTGACCATAGATACACTTTAAATGCAGGAATGTACAGTATCTGACAAAAGTGAGTACACCCCCCTCACATTTTTGTAAATATTTTATTATATCTTTTCATGTGACAACACTGAAGAAATGACACTTTGCAATAAAATAACAACTCAACAAACAGCCATTAATGTCTAAACCGCTGGCAACAAAAGTGAGTACACCCCTAAGTGAAATGTCAAAATTGGGCCCAATTAGCCATTATTCCTCCCCGGTGACATGTGACTCGTTAGTGTTACAAGGTTTCAGGTGTGATTGGGAAGCAGGTGTGTTAAATTTGGTGTTATCGCTCACACTGTCTCATACTGGTCACTGGAAGTTCAACATGGCACCTCATGGCAAAGAACTCTGAAGATCTGAAAAAAAAAAAAAGAATTGCTGCTCTATATAAAAATGACCTAGACCAGGAATATGCAATTAGCGGACCTCCAGCTGTTGCAGAACTACAAGTCCCATGAAGCATAGCAAGACTGACAGCCACAAGCATGACACCCAGAGACATGATGGGACTTGAAATTTTGCAACAGCTGGAGGTCCGCTAATTGCATATCCCTGACCTAGACTATAAGAAGATTGCCAAGACCCTGAAACTGAGCTGCAGCATGGTAGCCAAGACCATGCAGTGGTTTAACAGGACAGGCTCCACTCAAAACAGGCCTTGCCATGGTCTACCAAAGAAGTTGAGTGCACGTACTCAGCGTCATATCCAGATGTTGTCTTTGGGAAAAAAACGTATGAGTGCTTCCAGCAATGCTGCAAAGGTTGAAGGGGTGGGGGATCAGCCTGTCAGTGCTCAGCCAATGCGCCGCACTCTGCATCAGATTGGTCTGCATGGCGGTCGTCCCAGAAGGAAGCCTCTTCTAAAGATGATGCACAAGAAAGCCAGCAGTTTGCTGAAGACAAGCAGACTAAGGACATGGATTACTGGAACCACATCCTGCGGTCTGATGAGACCAAGGTAAACGCATTTGGTTCAGATGGTGTCAAGCGTGTGTGGCGGCAACCAGGTGAGGAGTACAAAGACAAGTGTGTCTTGCCTACAGTCAAGCATGATGGTGGGAGTGTCATGGTCTGGGGCTTCATGAGTGCTGCCGATACTGAGGAGCTACAGTTCATTGAGGGAACCATGAATGCCAACATGTAGTGTGACATACTGAAGCAGAGCATGATCCCCTCTCTTCAGAGACTGGGCTGCAGGGCAGTATTCCAACATAACGACCCCAAACACACCTCCAAGATGACCACTGCCTTTCTAAAGAAGCTGAGGGTAAAGGTGATGGACTGGCCAAGCATGTCTCCAGACCTAAACCCTATTGAGCATCTGTGGGGCATCCTCAAATAGAAGGTTGAGGAGCGCAAGGTCTCCAACATCCACCAGCTCCGTGATGTCATCATGAAGGAGTAGAAGAGGACTCCAGTGGCAACCTGTGAAGCTCTGGTGAACGCCATGCCCAAGAGGGTTAAGGCAGTGCTGGAAAATAATGGTGGCCACATAAAATATTGACACTTTGGACCCAATTTGGACATTTTCACTTAGGGGTGTACTCACTTTTGTTGCCAGTAGGTTAGACATTAATGGCTGTGTTTTATTTTGAGGGGAGAGCAAATTTTGCACTGTTATACAAGCTGTACACTCACTACGTTACATTGTAGAAAAGTGTCATTTCTTCATTGTTGTCACATGAAAAGATAGCATAAAATATTTACAAAAATGTGAGGAGTGTACTTTTGTGAGATAGCGTATTTTACTTCAATCTGTATAAATAAATATGCTCTACCCCAGTTGCCAAGTAATGAGATCACCACAATGAGCCATGTATCTTACCTTGCTGTTAGTGATATTTTTTGGTGTCTGTATCTCAGAGTCACTATCAACTTCTGACCCTGAATCAGAGTTTGAACTTTCACTTGAAGAAGAACTGGAATCTTCACTTTCTGCAGTGACTTCATTCTCTTCATCCTCAGACTCACTATAAATGCAAACATTCAACTTATTTAAATATTGTTTGATCTTGTCGAGGTACTTTTATTTATTTATTGTTAAAGAGTATGTAAACCAAACATTTCATATTCCTGATATGTGCCTGCTGTACCATGTACTTGTATGACACATTATAGAATAATATACTTTTTACTTAAAAATACTTTTTCTTTAAAGTAAAAAAATTTTCAAAAACACAGATTAAACTAGTAAAAGTGCGTTTTTTTTTTTTTTAGCTGTGTTACATTTTTGTCTATGGATTGCAAAAAACGTAACAAAAAATATTACTTTGCAAGACAACACCATTGTTCTAAAAAATGTACATATGTATTACGGTGTTCTCTTGGGGTAGATTTAGTCTACCCCGAGAAATTAGAAGTCAGCGGCTACAAATACTGTAGCTGCTGACTTGATAAACAACACTTAACTGGACTTACCCAGGTCCATTCTTCAATGGGCTACAGCTCCCCAGTGTCTCACAGCTGCACACCGTGAGCCGTGCTGAGCTTTGTAAATGGTCCTGCAGTCTTCTGGGACCTATGATGTGTCCCAGAAGGATGCAGGCGAAGGGGGTTTACAAGTGGCAAATGTTAAAAAGGAGGGGGGGAGGAGGCAAACAACAAGCAGAACTTCCCTTTTGGGTGAAGTTCCGCTTTAAAAAATGACAAATGTATTGCCAAATCAATATGCAGTGTAGATATGCGAGAGCTAAAGGGGTTAATAAAGGTCTGTAATCCATAATGCTCACTGATTTTAGCTGTATTTCAAAAAGCAGACACTGAGCTTTCTTCAGTTTGGAAGTATTTAGTCATTTTCAGAATCCAATCTTAATAAAATGTGCAGCTTTCCAAAATCAAGCGCTTGTTACAGCTATCATCATCACTGCAAACTTCAAAGGTTCTTCTCTAGCCAAAACAATTCAGTTAGTTTTGGAAACTGAAGCAAACAATTAGAACCCACGTCTAAGGAGGGGGGGGGGTTAAAAAAAAAAAATGAAAAAGAAAAATGACCACACTTACAAACTAAAACACTTGTATACGAAAGCCACATACTCTGATGTTCAAATATATAAAAGTCACTTGAGGCTCTGTATCAGGATAAAATTACCAAGTATGTATATATAGAGTGTGTGCAAAATCTGGATGGATCAAAAAAAAAAAAAAGTTATTACTTTTCTTTATTGGAAGGACACTTTCGAGCTGCTTTTATCGTGGAAAATAATAAAGTGAAATATCTTTCATAACTGAGGAGGTGCTGGTCCTACTTCACTTTGAAGTTGAGCACATGGATCATGCATTCCTTCTAATACAGCAGGTCCGCAACTGCTGTCTTTTACTTTATTGCACTTCATCCAAGTCAGTGGTTCTCAACTCCTGTCCTCAGGGCCCACCAACAGGCCGGGTTTTATGTATTACCTTGGGGAGATGCAAACTAGAATACTGCAATCACTGAGCAGCAAATTATATCACCTGCGATGTTTTTCAGTTATCTTGCAAACCTGGCCTGTTAGTGGGTACTGAGGACAGGAGTTGAGAACCACTGATCTAAGTGATATGAAGAGTTTTGCTTTCATATAAAAAGTTGCATTTTTAGGTTACACCCCTTTGGCTTTATTCATTGGTGTATACTTTAAGTGGATGTAAACCCAATGTCATCCTTTCTAAACTACTGCCATAGGGGTTATCTATAAGGATATACATGCCTCCTGCATGTATCTTTACCTGTCAAAAGTCTCCCCTCTGTTTGTTATTAGACCCGAAAAACTGCAGATTCTGTGGGTGGGTCTGTTGTCTGGAGCTCGGTGGGTGGAGTCGCGATGTCAGCAGACTCTCCGCCCACCTCTATACTCCCCTTGTCAATATGCATTTTCTCCTGTGTATTTCTAATACTGAACTTCTGCTATGATCTCTAACATCCAGTGAAAAGACAGGAAAGTAACCACATGACTTCAGCAGCCAAATCATGCTGGGGTGTGGAACATCCAATCCTTGCAGAGCTGCTGAAGAAAAGAGTGGGAGGGAATTAAAAAATAATGCCTGTGTCTTAGGCTAGTGCAGATATGTAAATCACCTGTCACTCACAGCAAGGGGGAGTATTTGACAAAGTTTTTTTCAGTTTGTCAAGAATTCACTGAACAATAAAAGAGGATTGCTCAGAGATGGAATAACTCTGTGTGGCAAGACTGGGCTCAAATGATATGTAATCTTATATTCTACAGTATAAAATAAAAAAAAAATCAGCTTTACATCCACTTTAAGCGTACACCCAGGAGAGGGCCATGTTTGCACGCACAGGGGTGTACAGGTGTTTTGTGCATCCCTGTGCAGGCAGTCCTATTCATGTCAATTGTAACACCGTGGCTACCAATCTGACATCGGTATGAGTGGGGGTCCGGAAATCACACTGTCCTTGTTTGGGGAGCCGCACCCACACACATTTCAAATTTGGAGCAGTGGTTGAGCCCATGCAGCTGCTGCGTCTCAATGGAAATGAATAGGACAGCCTGCATGGAGATGCATGGAACACATGTGCATCCCCGTGTAGGCAAACATGGCCCTCACACAGGTATATGCTTATGTGAACAAAACCTTGGAACATACAGTTTAAAAAAAAAACCCCACTAATTATATTGTTAAGATATAAATACTTTGGTAAAAAGCCTTCTCAAACATCGCTTTATATCAAAACTTCACATATGTTTTCACAAATTTCCTTTCAGCTCATACACAACACAGTGTTCACATGCTGACTAACATTATAATACATGAAGCTAATGAGAAGAGTTTAACGGTAAGTAGTAGCTCGTGTTTGCAGTGATGAAAAGCCTATAATAATTTAACCTACAGATTTCATTTGTTCTGAGTGGGAGAAACAATATAAATCACTTTTAAAATCATTAAATCCTGACTTAAATTAATAAAGTCATAATTAGGGCATTATGCTGTGTTTGTTATGGAAGTGGCAAGGCGAGCTGCTTTAATTACTATCTGTAATAAGAGGAGCAGAGTGCGTATTGCACCCCAATCAGGGCTGTCAGCCACAACTGAGCTTAACTGCAAACTCATCAGCTGAGCTGGCGGCAAGTTACAGTGCAAAGGGTGAGCGTGTCTGCAGAGACCACCGTGAGACAGTGCTTAGGAAAGAAAAATAGACCTATAATAAAGTGGAACATATTCTTGGCAATTACTGACCATTAGGCTTGCTTTAAGCACAACAAAATAGCCTCAGGCCTTGTTCACACCATACATGCATAAAAACTGATGGAAAAATCGTGCAGATTTCACTTGCAGAGACACGAGTTTACATCAATTTTCAGACTGACATCACATCCTGTGTTATCATTCGGTCTCTCTTCCCCATCCCTGCCCACCATTCTGTCCTCCCCATCCCTGCCCACCATTCTGTCCTCCCCATCCCTGCCCACCATTCTGTCCTCCCCATCCCTGCCCACCATTCTGTCCTCCCCATCTCTGCCCACCATTCTGTCCTCCCCATCTCTGCCCACCATTCTGTCCTCCCCATCTCTGCCCACCATTCTGTCCTCCCCATCTCTGCCCACCATTCTGTCCTCCCCATCCCTGCCCACCATTCTGTCCTCCCCATCCCTGCTCATCATTCTGTCCTCCCCATCCCTGCCCACCATTCTGTCCTCCCCATCCCTGCCCACCATTCTGTCCTCCCCATCTCTGCCCACCATTCTGTCCTCCCCATCTCTGCCCACCATTCTGTCCTCCCCATCCTTGCCCACCATTCTGTCCTACCCATCCCTGCCCACCATTCTGTCCTCCCCATCTCTGCCCACCATTCTGTCCTCCCCATCCCTGCCCACCATTCTGTCCTCCCCATCCCTGCCCACCATTCTGTCCTCCCCATCCCTGCCCACCATTCTGTCCTCCCCATCCCTGCCCACCATTCTGTCCTCCCCATCCCTGCCCACCATTCTGTCCTCCCCATCCCTGCCCACCATTCTGTCCTCCCCATCCCTGCCCACCATTCTGTCCTCCCCATCTCTGCCCACCATTCTGTCCTCCCCATCTCTGCCCACCATTCTGTCCTCCCCATCTCTGCCCACCATTCTGTCCTCCCCATCTCTGCCCACCATTCTGTCCTCCCCATCTCTGCCCACCATTCTGTCCTCCCCATCTCTGCCCACCATTCTGTCCTCCCCATCTCTGCCCACCATTCTGTCCTCCCCATCTCTGCTCACCATTCTGTCCTCCCCATCTCTGCCCACCATTCTGTCCTCCCCATCTCTGCCCACCATTCTGTCCTCATCTGTGCCTTCCTTTCTGTCCTCATCTGTGCCCACCTTTCTGTCATCCTCATCTGTGCCCACCATTCTGTCCTCCTCATCTGTGCTCATTTTGTCGTCCACATAGTAAATGTTTACTATGCTTCAGTTATAAACACAGTGTGTGATCAGTACCATTTACTCACTGTGTTTATTCAGAAAAATAAGGGGGCCGGTAAATTACATTTTACGTTTGTGAGTGCTAGGGGGCACACAGGGGGGCTCCAGGCAAATGGAAGCATCCGATGGTGAGCATATGAAAGGGCGATCGGTACGGCGGGAGAAGAGAGGAGCAATTACAAGAAAGAATCTCCTGTGTAGCTGCAGCTGCTGAAAGCCAGCGGAGGGAGAGGAGGAGAAGCTGGCTATCTTCCTGCTGCCCGCCCCCCAAACTGCGGCTCTGCTGTCGGGTCACCAGGACCATCACTCTGCTCTCCTTTCCACTGCATGTCACATGGAGCGCAGAAAACTGCTGTCCATTTCCTTCAGTTTAGGAGCGGACCTATGCAGAAAATTCAGCTCAACTCCGCACTGCACATCACACCTGCATTTTGGTGAGAATCAGACACATAGGAAACAATTGTTTTCTATGTGTCTAGTGCAAAACAACGCAGGTCTCTGCATCTGGTGTTAACGAGCCCTAATGATTTCCTATGCTTTCCAGAGACGCTAAAGGAGTACTGTGTGTGAGTACTGAAATAGGTGAAAAAAGCTTAACACTTCTGAGAAAATCAAACTAGAGTAGGAATGGAGCAAAGAACTATGGCCAGACTATCTTTCTTAATCGAGTCTCACATGACTCCACAAATAATTGAAATATCATTTTGACTATCCTCTAAAGTCATGTATACATGGATAAATATTTTAATAAAAATATTGAATGAATTTTAATAAAAACTATTTTATTTTTTCGTAAAAGCATCAATGTTGTCCACAGTGACTAATCAGGTTTCAGCAAAAAATAGGAGAAACTCCGCGCTTAGGATCAAGCAATGGTTGCAGCCTCCCCTAATAAACTCCCCTAAGGGGCTATGATAAATGGTAAAAAAGGGAAAGGGGTAAATGGCGCTACCCTAGAAAGGAGAGGAGTATCCCAAACCCTTAATTTAGAACACTGGTGCACCACCCAAAAACTGATGTGCTCTAGTAGTAATAGTGTTATTTGTTAAGATCACATATACCGCCATATAATATGATAATTGATAGAAAGTGCAATAATGCACACACCAAAAAAACCTTTCCTTGGAACATCGATTAATATAAATAATCCTAAATGTCCAAAGAATAACTGAAGTCCATATGTGAAAAACAGCAAAAAAAACACAAAAATAAATATGTATATACTATAAATAAAAATGTGAGCTATCTTAATATATATATATATATATATATATATATATATATATATATATATATATATATATATATATAAATATACATATATAAAAAAACAGCAGTTCATCAATATGTGTATTCCCAAAAGTATATATATATATATATATATATATATATATATATATTAGTCCCAAACAAGTGGTATGCAAAGTTGCTGTAAAAATTGCCAGGAACTCCAAAGCGACCAAGTGCTCAGCAGATCAGGTGACTCTTGTGCTCCCCCTTAAGGGTCCTCACTCACCAGCTCCTGTTACCTCTGCAGGGGTGATTGGCATATGTGCATAACCATGGATGATGTCCCTTAGTGGCTCCTCCAGCTGATATACCGGTACTTGGCGTAATGTCCCTTAATGGCTCCTCCAGCCGATCCACCAAACCAGGATATCCAAAACGATCTCCTATTCAACAAGCCCCAGTCACGTTTTCCAGAGAATATTCAGCGAAAGCCCAGGGATAGATCCATTCATACAGCCGGTCATCCCTCTCCAAACAGCGTGTATGATACTACATGTACTACCATACTGTACCATAGTGCAGTACTAAACACTAAATACAGTGCCCTGCTGCATTTACAAGAATACTGGCCAAACACAGTTGCCTGCATAACACAGGGGTTAAAATTAGACACAAAACTGAGTTAAACCATTACCTTTCATCCTCTTTTGAGCTCTTCTCGTCTTTAGATTCATCCTCTTCCTCGCTTGAAGAACTGCTTTCTTGATCATCACTTTCGTCCTCACTGTCAGACTCATTTTCTAACCCAAAGACAGAATGACTTAGTATATAGCCCACACACCTAATACAGGTTGGTCAAAGTTTACCTGACTGACTACAACTTATACTATGATAAGTCAGCTTACTACTAACAAGTAAGCAGATATAGATTCCTCCATTCATGCTAAACCGTGTGGAAGGAGAAATTTTCCCTGCTGGTTATTGTATTCTAACAGCCCACACCCAGGGCTATCAGAATACCCAAACATTTGGCTGGATGCAGTCACTGTTCAGATGACAGTTCTCCAACTGGGTTCTTCTACAAAAGTCAAAACATCAACTTAGTCAACTCTGGTGGTACCGCCGGGGAAACCCATAGCTGATTCGTCAGGAATCGGCTGAAAACGGAGCCATCTATGCCAGCCTATAAACAGAAAAATCTTGAGAAAATTGATAAACCCGGTGTGCAGTATACTACAGTGCTCTGACTTGTGACCTATACAAATATAATGTCACAGTGTTAGAATTACACCCCGATACCTGCTCAGGGCATGCCTGTAAGTATGTGTGCTAAATGAGTTGAGGCCCATTCAAAAAGGCAGAGCCATAATATAAAAACAAACTAAACACCTTTAGCTACTCTACAGCCTTGAAAGCAAAACTGGCAACAATGGGTTTCTAAACCGTGCAAATAACATTGTCTTTGCACTGCTTTTCTAAACAAGCATGGATATCTATTTCTAGGCAAAACATACTTTTGGGACCATTTTAAAATGTGTGAAAAAAAAAAAGTTCATTGATGGATACAGCCCCTGCCAGCCAAGTTTTGATGACTCAGTTCTACCTCCACTTGCAGGACTAGGATATTAGGTACAAAACAAAAGCTTGTCCTGGGGACTGGCCCCTGCTGGTGGTCAAATCTCCTCTGTGCTTTATTACACACGCAGAAAAAGGAGAAAATATTCTAAAACATGGGCAGCAGCCTACAGACTAGAGGGGTGGGTGTTGTGTCCCTTAACATACTCACAGAAAATGATTTTTACAGTGAGTAAATCTTGCCAAATGGAAAAGGCAATACCTATAGGAGCGGGATGCAAAAGCAAACAAATCAAAATAAAAAAATAAAACCCAGGCAAGGACCATAACATCGCCTTACATAGTTACATACATAGTTGGTAAGGTTGAAAAAAGACACAAGTCCAACCTGTGTGTTCGCTTTTGTAGCAATATTATGTTGTTTTTCCCTGTATGTTGTGGTCGTTTAGGTGCCTATCTAATAGTTTTTTTAAATTATCTATGCTCCCTGCTGAAACCACTGCTTGTGGTTGAGAATTCTACATTCTTATCGCCCTTAACGTAAAGAACCCTCAATACAGTTTCTGGTTAAATCGTTTTTCCTCTAATTTTAGTGAATGGCTGCGAGTCTTTTTAAATGCCCTTTTGCGGAAACGTTTTATCCCTAATGTAGGGTCACCAGTGCGGTATTTGTACATTGAAATCATAGCCCCTCTCAAGCTTCTCTTCTCCAGAGAGAATAAGTTCAGTGCTCGCAACCTTTCTTCATAACTAATATCCTCCAGTCTCTTTATTTGCTTTGTTGCCCTTCTCTGTACTCGCTCCATTTCCAGCACATCCTTCCTGAGGACTGGAGCCTAGAACAAGGACGGCATATCCCAGATGCGGCCAGACTAGAGTCTTGCAGAGTGGGATTATCATTGTTTTATCTCTGGAGTTAATTCCCTTTTTAATGCATGCAAATAAGCTGTTTGCTTTACTTGCAGCAGCTTGGCGTTGCATGCCATTGCTGAGCCTATCATCTACTAGAACCCCCAGGTCCTTTCCCATCCTAGATTCCCTCAGAGGTTCTCCCCCTAGTGAGTAGATTGCATTCATATTTTTACCACCTAAATGTATTAGTTTATATTTTTCTACATTGAACCTCATTTGCCATGCAGTTGCCCACCCCAGTTATTTGTTCAGATCTTATTGCAAGGTTTCCACATCCTGCAGAGAAGTTATTGCCCTGCTTAACTTAGTATCGTCTGCAAATACAGAGGTTGAGCAGTTTATCGCATCCTCCAGATCCTTTATGAATAAATTAAATAGGATTGATCCCAGGACAGAACCTTGAGGGACCCCACTTTCTACATTGGACCATTCCGAGTACTCCTCATTTATTACCACCCTCTGAACTCACCCTTGTAGCCAGTTTTCAATCCAGCTACTCAAGCAAAAAGACTCTATTCTAAACCTTCCGACTTTTGCAAGGACATTTACTGCCTTAAAAGCAAGTATGGGGTGGATTCCATCGGTTTGGGAGCTGAAAAACATTGTAATAGAGTCTCTTGAACTTCTCTGATGGAACTGGAGCAGACAATAGATGGCTAAGCAAAAAAATGATTTCTTCTTGGAAAAGAGGGGGTTTGGCCACCAAGCAGGGGCCATTCCTAGACAGAGTTTTTGTATTGTACCTGGCATCTTATCTGAAAATCAGTCTATTTATTAGGGCCCAACTGAACATTCAGCTTAAATCTTTCCAGGGACAGCCAATACATACTACATTTAGTAAATGTGAAAAAAAAACGCGCAATGTATAGCATAAACCGTCACCAAGCAGCAACTTTTCTGTCAGATATGAACACAGTCCCAATATAATAAAGCTCTATAAAGTTGCGCTAATAGATAAAAAAAAAGAAGAGCATATAACAAAAGTTCATAAATATAATAGTAATATAATATTAAAATAATCCAGTGATCCCAATAAATCAACACCTTGAAGAGTAATCCTGTGAATTAACACCACGACCACCAGAAGCTGAAGGGATTGCTTACCAGATAATATGGACCTCTAATTACAAAAGTTCATAAACGCCTCTGGCTCCATAACCAGCCAGGACCTTTAACTCCACTCAGTCTTCTAAAATGGGACATCCATCCTCCCCATATGATGACCACAGGAGTGTACCAAAATAGAAAAGACTGCACATAGTGTAAAATCTTTAAAACTTTAATTGTTTGAATAAAGATTGCAATTACAAGATCGTGGTAAAAAAAAAAAAAAAAGCATTCATTTGTATGCATAGGCCGGCACACACACATACATAAAACCCGTTCTTCCATGACACGGGTACAACAGTGACATCAGCGTAGGGCGGAGCGACATACTGACGTCACTGTTGTAGCCGTGTCCCGGAAGGACGGGTTTTATGTATGTGTGTCGGCCTACGCATACAAATTAAGGCATTTTTTTTTTACCACGATCTTGTAAGTGCAATCTTTGAGTATATTAAAGTTTTGAAGATTTTACACTATGTGGAGCCTTTTCTATTTTGGTGCACTCCTGTGATCATCCTATGGGGAGGATGGATGTCCCAATTTAGAAGACTTACTGGAGTTAAAGGCCCTGGCTGGGTATGGAGCCACAGGCGTTTATGATCTTTTGTAATGAGAGGTCCATTTAATCTGGTAAGCAAGCCCTTCAGCTTCTGGTGGTGGTGGTGTAAATTCACAGGATCACTCTTCATGATGTTGGATGGCGGTGAAGATTTACTGGAATCACTCAAAATGTTCTTTATAAAACAGTCTCATCTTGAGTATAAAAGCCTGTCCTTTGCCAACATGCTGACTCTTGCTCTCTGTGGAACTATTGGTCTCTCTGAAGAGGTTCTGGGCACATAGACATATAGCTCTGCAATCAGCAAGGCTGATGCTAACACCCACTAAAGAGCTCTAGAATGTTGGCCCCCCTTATCTATTTTAATGCATCTGGATCAATTTTAGCGGCTTTAAAAGTTTAGCTTTATTGTAAGTTTAATTGGGGGTTTAATTTAACAAAGTAAGCATTACTATTTACCTAAAAAAATTAAAAATCAGAAAAAAAGGATTCAAAATAAATCACAGTTCAGATATCACCTGAATTGTGTGAGTAAAAACACATGCAGTGGACATAAACAGTTTTTAGCCTGCCACGTTTTATAGATGTCAGCATTAATGAAATAAACCTCCTAAGAATGTGTTTTAAGACAAAAAAATATTGCTCTTTTTAGAATAGATTCATCATTTCTGTGAGATGGACCACACCACACAAAGCAGTGCTAGACAAACACTGAGGAAGAACTACATGTCCCAGCACAAAATGCAAACTAGAAGCACCTTAGTATGCTCTTGTGTAGCATGCTCTAAGATTTCACCTACCAAATTTGGCTGCCATGACCTTAATTAGAGGCCGGCTGATATATCGGCCGAAATTTGGCGGTTTTTAAGTAATCGGCATCAGCCAATTGTGCTGATAAAAAAGGCAGATTATAACTTCAGCGCGACTTGCAAATGACTTCTGTAATAGAAGTCAGAGCAAGTTGCCTGAAGTCTTCTGTGGAGCAACTTGTTTCTCCTCTCTGGACAGCCTGCCAAGTCTGAGAAAAGAAGCTAAAGAGATACAATGTTTATACTTATCAATGAACTGAACTCAGTGTGTAGGAGTTCTCAGTTTAACCATTTAAAGACTAAATCTTTTCTGGCACTTGTAAAAATCCTGTATTTTCTGCTAGAAAATCACTTAGAACCCCCAAAAATTATATATATATATATTTTTAGCAGAGACCCTAGGGAATAAAGTAGCGGTAGTTGCAATATTTTTTGTCACACTGTATTTGCACAGCGGTCTTTAAAACGCAATTTTTTGGAAAAAATACACTAATGAATTAAAAAAAAAAAAAACTAAAACAGTAAAGTTAGCCTATTTTTTTTTCATCCAAGTTTTGATTACCTCTTTTTGTGTATTTAATATTTATCTAAATTATACATACAAGTGAACTGATTGGAGGTTTGTTTTGTTTAATAAATGTTTAAATGTAAGAAATTTTCTGTATCACTTGTTACTTAAGGCTGCTTTTATACTGGAGCGGGCAGGCGTTGACAGTAAAACGCTGCTAGTTTTAGCAGCACTTTACCGTCATTTTAGCGGCGCTATTCGGTTGCTAGCGGGGCACTTATAACCCAGCTAGCGGCAGAGGAAGGAGTTAAACGCGCCCGTGAAGCGCTTTGTAGGCGCTTCGGCAGCGGTACCCATTCATTTCAATGGGCAGGAGTGGTGGAGGAGCGGTATACACCGCTCCAAAGATGCTGCTTGCAGGACTTTTTTTATAACATCCTGCCAGCTCATCGTCTCAGTGTGAAAGCACTCAGGCTTTCACACTGAGACTGCAAGGGAGCAGTTTTGCAGGCACTTTACAGGCACTATTTTTAGCCCAAAAGCGCCTGAAAAACGCCCCAGTGTGAAAGGGGTCTAACTGTTAGATTTTATGAGATGAAGGGAAAAAAAATAATAATAATAATATATCGGCCCAAAAAAAAAAAATCGGCATCATATATCGGATATCGGCATTGGTCAGAGAAAAACCCATATCGGTCGACCTCTAGCCTTAATAGTAAGGAAAAGCTGGATAAGCAAGGAGAGTTTCTTTTTTTGGGCAGACTGTGGGTGCATTTCAGTACAGGTCGCCTCTGTGATGTCCCCAGTTTATTAGAAGAAAATAAGAAAAATGTGTTTTGAAACTAATAGGGTTTCTGTAAGATGGGTGCTCAGTTAGAACCTGAACTTTGTGGCCCACAATTATTTACCACTGGACGCTGCAGATGCTTCCTCCTCTTCCTCAGGATCTGAATAGAACATTTCTGATGATGCTTTCGGTTTTTTCATCTTTCCTTCCAAGTGTTCCCATAGTTTGGACTAAAATGGGAAAATACGTTTCTTAATGAGTATGCACTGAAATGTAGGGCAAACACACAATGATAAACTAAACACACACAGCTTGCCCGTTGGCAATGGGGGGCATAAGGCTTGCCTCTAGTGACAACAGGGGGCCAGGCGATATGCCTTTAGTGACATCACAGGTCTAAATTGCTTGCCACTTGTGACATCACAGCTTGACATGCTTTGCCACCAACATTCCTGGGCCATGTGGCTGATCTCTACTGATAGAAGCCATTAGTCCTATAAGTAGACCTAAACTACTATGAGGTCTCTTGCTATGGACATTGCTGGGTCGCAAGAATTGCCTATTAGGAGATTACCTCAGAAAACAATGCTTTCATTTTTATAAGGTTCAACTACACACCGGCATTTGTGCAACTAGTCAACTATGTCAAAGAGCTATTTCAATACAGCCTAAAAAATATCATCATGCAAATTCTTAATAAAATAAACTAGATCTGGCAAGGGTGAGGTTTTTAGAGAGTCTGACAGAGAAGCTATAAACACTGATACAGATGATGCCTTAAAGTGTTTTAATTTGACAAATTACTTTCGCCTTCAAAACAATTTATGTTGTGAAGTCCGCTGAAAATATTCTACAAAAAAGTGGAGAGGGCAAGAAGGTGGCAGACTGCATTTTTTTTATTGCTAGAGTGGGCAAGGGAGATGCGGTAAAGTCATATTTAGACTGCACTTAGATCAGCCAGAAAGATGATTAATAAATTCACTGAAATGTGCTGATGGACTGTTTAAAAGGAGTACAAAAGTTCAAAGAACAAACCAGGTGTTTTGATATCCTGTTGGCACAGTTTCTTGAATTACCAACCAGGGCAACCAGGGCTTGTGCTTGCCCTTAATCAGATGGATTTATGTTAAAATACTTCCAGTGCCCATACTCCATCAGTGACTGCTCAAACACTGTTCTCCCTGGTGTTGGGATAGAGTGATTAGAGTGCAATCAACATGTGCAAATTCTGTAGTTTTTATTCATAAAGAGAACCTGAAGTCAATTCTTAAAGTGGAGCTCCAATCGCCTAAGCATTTTTTTTTTAAAATAAAACCACACCTGTTATGTTTAGTACTCATGCTATCTAATTTGGATATTGTGATAACGGTCCTCATAGTTTTTACTGAAAAATTATTATACTTGTATCTGATCTCAGAAGCAGGCAGGGGCTATTGAGGATGTGGGCATCTGACGCCCTCTCCTATGTATTTCTGAGATTCAGTGCAGCCGGTTACCTAGCATGAACTTCTCGATCTCGCACTTGCGCAGTAATGGAATTGTGCGGCGCACTTAGTTGATTAAAAGGCTGCCATAGCAATCGTGGCAGCAGCGGAAGCGTCCGGTAGTTAGGGCAACCTGCCAATCAACCGAGAACCCAGCGTCTGGTTCACTATTAGGCTACCCGAGGACGCCTGGGATAGATGATGCCGATATCCCTGGAATCCAAGGAAAACGCCTCATGATGTAATCGCCTAGGCGGCCGGGAGCAGAAGTACCAGCATACTGCATTAAAATAAGGTAATAATAAAAAACAAACAAAAAAAACCCCAAAAAAACGATAATAACCATTTACCACTGTATGGTGGATGGGCATTACAAATCAGAGGAAGTTTAAAAAAATGGGTGAAACTCTGCTTTAATACTAAGCTTGGCAAAGACAAAAAAGATCTTTACATTATATACTTGTTCCATGCATGGTATGGACTCTTGACTCTGAGTCTGGGCTTTAGTTGTAGCTGGGGGGGTCATATGAGTATCATCACCTTCCAGTAAATATTTTCTACAAATCCTTTTTAAAAGATGCTTACCGTCTCAATAAATTCCACATTTCGCACAGAAGGATCGGGTGCTTCTTCTGGCCAGTCAGATAACGCCAAGTAACCAGAAGCCTTAGCATTCAGTGTGTGAGAAAGCGTGCCCAGCTGAAAACGGTCTCGATCTATTGAATGAGACGTCAATAGCAAATAGTTGATTACAATGAAGGATGGAATCCTACCACAAGCATGACTGTTGCATTAGCTTAAATTTCACAAAATAAACATAAAGAAGAACAACACCATAGGTTAGGACAATTACTTCAATCCATATAATACAATAATCACATTCATAACAGTCAATATAAAAGCTAATCATTCGGTATGTTTAGAGGTGTTGCAATCAAATGTAGATTCTATAAAAAAGGACTGTACGATGGATATTAAGAATGACAGCACAGTTAAACAATCCATATACAAGGCTTGCCTCCAACTCATTCAGAATTCTAATAGTTCTTTTTCTGCTACACCAAACACCATTAGAACAGAAATTTGTGATGAATCTACATAATCAGGAAAATGGTACAGAGCCCCAAACTTTGTGAAAAGAACGATACAATTTGTTAAGAACAGCAATTTTTTTTTTAAAGTTGGTTTCTGATCCAGTGCTTGTTTAAAGTAGAACTCTAGGCAGATAGCCAATACCCCCAAAAACATATTTGTAAACTGTTTTACTTCTGGTCAGCCAGTCACATGATTCAGGTATGCTTGTTAGATTGCCTAGCCGGGTCGGTAACCTCAAACTTCTCTACAGCAAATAAGTAATGCCAATTCGATAGTGAAGAGAAGAACCACTTTTTTAAAATTCTTTTCACCCTTGCCAGCTCTAAGACTGAGAACTCAGCTATCAAGGACCTCTGATCACTCAGTTCTCAGTGAGCAGAGAGGTGGTGACTCACTCACTAGAGCGCTGGGCTGTGGAGGGGGCGCGAGCGGCTGGCTCAGGTTCTCAGCGGCATGCCCAGAGGCTGAGCCGGGTGCCGGTCCAGTCATCTGGGTGGATCCCATCCATATGGTTGTGATCTTTCCCCAGCCTGGACCAGCTCAGACATCACAATGACCAAAAAAAGGGGGAGGGGGGGGGGGGGTAAAAGGAGTGCAGAATGAACTGCACTGCTTTGTTCCCCAGAAGTATAGCCAAATGAGCTTTGGCTGTACTTCTCCTCTGCTCCTGTCAACAAGTTCTCTGGTGTAAAAGAGAACCATGCAATGCAATAGAACCTGATTGGTCCACAGGGTTGGATCCTACTCCCCTAGTTTGTGCAGAGGATTACAGAAGGCTACCCATGCTAGGTAAAACACATTTTAAGTTTAAGAAAAATTTTTAAATACATTTTTAAACAATAAAGAACTGGATTAAAGGACAACTGTATTGCTGCCAAGGGAGCCCCTTGCGCAAAACATTAAAGATAAAGGCCTTTATGCTGGACACACATGTGCAATTGTTAGTTGTTTGATCAAGCCATTCCATGTATACATATTTGATAAAAATTAACTTTTTTTGGCAAATGTACATAAGGTCAAGGGTTCTGCATCCTATTTCTAGCTGTGGGAAATATAGTGTGGTGCTGTTTATCTTGCTGTCATTTTTTTGTTCTAGTATATCAAAGACAAAACAAAAAAACAGTCCAACAAGGGATCTTTGTATTCCAGCATGTATAATCACATATGACACCACACAAGAATCATTATTAGCACCTTGACATATTTGGTCTGTCTATGCTTACTCAAAAGGCTAATAGGCAAGTAGACTTGCAAAACAAACATATCAGGGCACTCCACTGATGACTGTGTGATGTGATATTAAAATATTAGATCAAACTTGCTGGTGTAGGACCATTTCTATTGTTTCTTTAATGAGCCACAATTAGGCAAGACTGGGCAGCATATCAAGTCCGTGTCCCAATACACGTTTTAATATATTTTTACGTATTTTTATTTGGACAATGCAGCCCACAAACTGAGAAAGTAATGCAAACAAAACAAAATAATTAGTAAACAAAAATGTTTTAAATGACCATACATTTGCAAGGTCTCTGTCTAAGTTTTTTTTTTTTTTTTTTAAAAAGAGCTTCCATGGGAGAATCGTTTAAGCTGCCTGTGTGCAGCAATTCCTCTAATAAAAATATAATGTACTGTAATTGCTAGATTATACTTCAACTTGTGAATAATCATATCCCGCCATTAAAATCAAAAAGCTAAATTAGAAAATCAAGTTTCAAGATGAGAAAAAGAAGTGAAGCATGTGTTCCCATCTTGGAAACAATGGCATGGCTAAAAACACACATGAGCTTGCCTCTATTGCCTCCAATGTGTTCCAGTACAGGCGATTGATTGCCTTCCCTACACTTTCAACCTTCAATCATGGCTTATCCAGTTCACACATGTGCTACCCAACATCAGGCACCATTTATAGTATCTGCTTGAGTGGGTCCCATGTGAAAGGCCGAGAAGAAAATGAAAGAAATGAAAGGACCCAGTCTCCACCAGAGCCTGTTAATGCGGTCTACTGGCGATACAAGGAAGAAGAACAACAGAGATGGGATTACCTCATAAGTATTCTGCAGCTCCACGTGTGCTGAATCAACAGCCAGGAAAATGTTTTTGACCCAGTTGTTCTGCTGCAAATGACTGCAAATTGAGTGCCTGGTTATGTTTCTGAGCAGGGGTTCTTTGACCACAAGACTAAATCCTTTATTAATAAGACAGGGCACATGTATGACATTTACCTGTGAATTTGGCTGCTTGATCAGGTTCATATTTAGGGGTATACAAGTGATAAAAAGGCAAAGAACAAGCTACTTGTATGTGCTGCTAGAATAGAAAACCAAGTCCAGTGATACAGGTCACCTTCAGTAGAGGCAATGCAATTAATAGAGCAGGAACCAAAGAAGAAGACAATCTCACTTTGACACTCACACTACTACTGATACACTCTTTGCAGGTCAAGCCCCTCAAGCTAATTTAATAAGGCAGCGCAAAGAGCAGACACGACGTGTAAAATTAAATTCTCTATAACATCATGGGTTTAAAGCAACCAGAACAAGGATGACTCTTTGATGAATTGCAATGAGATACTGTATTTTTGTTCTCTCTCATATTATAGAATGATCAAAGTCTCATCACGAAACTACTTTTTGCACATTTTGATTCAGCAATGTTAAAGTGTATCTATACCTAAAACTGCCCCTGGAACACATTTCACCCAAGAGTGATTAGTCAGAGATCAAGACCTTGGGTAAAACATGGTAGAGTTGTTGGTCCTAAGGTGGGGACAATCAATGACATGCTTGTGAATATACCTTGCAATAATGGTGGATACCAGTGATCCCACTGGTGTGATGTGGCTACCTCTCAGCAAGGACGGCTTGTATTTCCTTTGGCACTCGGGCTTCAAGTGGCAGAGGAGAGGAGCTTAGAGTGGAGAAATAGACAAATTCTTGTTTTGAATTTGAGTTCTGAATATGGTGTACTGTGTTGCCAACACGACGGTGGCCAGATACTTAGTAATGTTATCTGTGACAGAGTTGGTGCTGCTGGCAATCTGTCTTGGAAAAGCACCTTCATTGAATATGTTATGGAATCCACACAAGTACAGCGGTACCTGGACCCATCAATGGGTGTTAGCTTTTCTAGCTGTTGTAAACAGTCTATGACATTTTCTTGTAACTAGCTAGTGGGGTCCATCTTTAATGACGCATATGATGCATATTAAATTCACTAAGGGTGGTAACCTTAGAATTATAATCAGATGTATTCTTAAAAAACACTGGGCATCTCACTTTGTTGCAGAATGGTTATGTTCAGATCCCTAGTGAGTCCCGATTTACACTGATGTGAATTCTATGAGTATTAGATCCAATCCGAAAGGCATACATTCGCATGTCATCTGAAAAAACATTGTTTGCTGTGAAAGCCGTTCACATCTATGTGAGCTATATGGTGCGATTCTGATCCGGTCAAAAAAAAAAAGTCCTGTGCAAGTTCAGTGCGATAATGCCAAATACACTCAGAAATCACAGTAATATGCATTAGAATCACACCTGTCACAACAGAAATTGCAGTGGCGGAATTATAGGGGTCGCTGAGGTTGCCATGGCGACCGGGCCCCTTGCTGCAGGGGGCCCTAGAGGGCCCCCTGTATATAGTACTTTGATAGGAGGAGCGGAGACAAGCTTCCCGATCCTAAGCCGAACTGTATTCGGCACTGTGCAGGGAGCTGGTCACATTGATTACAAAGTGAAAGCACAGTGCTGTGCTCTTTGTCTCCCCCTACAGTGCAGTACCTGGCAGGAAGAGCGAAGGTAAAAGTCTGCCGTTTTTTATCTACTGTATGTGTGTTTATATGTATGTGAATGTATGTATGTGTGTGTGTATGTATGTATGTGTGTGCATATATGTGCATGTGTGTGTGCATGTATGTGTACGTATATGTTTATAAATCAGTGGCGGTGCGTCCATAGGGGCGCATGGGCACCGCCCCCTCTCTCCAGGCACCCCTCTATCACAAATAGATAGATTCATGCATAGCCTGAATCTATCTATGGCCGCCACTGCCCCCCTATTCAGACACTTGGCCCCTTTTTGGACGCCGGGCGCCTGAATTACACTGGCGGGGGTGTTTCTAAAGCACCAATAGGCTTCAAGATAGGTGAACTGCCATGCTTGGCGCTCACAGTCCACCCAGGTGTGTTAGAAAAGCGAATAAATATTCGCTTTCCTAACACTGAACTGCCTCTCCACCAATCAGGTGCTCGGGTCTGTAACCCATCACCTGATTGACTGAAACGACAGGCGCCGCTATTGGATGCCTATCAGGAGGAGAGGGTGGGAGGGGATGCATGGAGGACCCCGCTCGTCGCCGTCACCCGCTGCCCCACCGAGACAGGGTAAGTGCCGGGCAGACTGCGAGCGGGCAGGGGGGTCACAGTGGCAGCATTTGATGGGCACAGTGGCTGCGTTTCATAGGCACAGTGGTGGCAATTGATGGGCACAGTGGTGGCGTTTGATGGGCACAGTGGTGGCAATTGATGTGCACAGTGGCTGTGTTTGATGAGCACAGTGAGGCTGCAATTGATGCGTTTTTTTTTTAAAGAATTTTTCAGTTTGCTTGCGCCCCCCAAAAAATTTTGAGCACCATCTGCCACTGGTTTATGTGTGTGCATATGTGCATTTATATGTGTGTGTGTGTTTATGTATGTATTTATGTATGTATGTATGTATGTGTGTTTACATGTATATATGCACATTTTATGCACACTTTACATGCAGCCACTCACTTGCGACCCGGCCCTGGTGTTCCGCCATCGGGCTTGGAGAAAAGAGCTCTATCCGGGGGTCAGGGGGGCCCTACATGGTTTCTTGCATCGGGGCCCTAAAGATTCTAGTTACGCCTCTGAGAAATTGCACTGTGAAATGGCATCATATTTGCACTGCATCAGTAGCAATGTAAGAGTCTTCCTCTTCAGTGGGGTAATGTTGGAAGGTGCTGCTATTGCTCTGGATAGGACTGCCGAAACTCTCTGATAAAGTTGTTCAGCCTCTGCTAGCGAGATTTCATTGCCAAGGATGGAAAATTTTGAAGTTTTGAGGATTTCAACCACAGGCACATGTTAGGGGGTCCTCCTCCAATAGGATCCTTTTCTGAAAAGTTCTTTACCCACTTGTTTATATTGTTCTGAGGTGTTCCGCTATCATCTTTTCTCCCCTAGGTTAACTCCTCTTAACAGTTATTACTGGTCTGTGGGAGCAAGATGGTGAAAGTGTTGATTTCTATTTCTTTGCCTTTTGTGTGTTCGGCTAGCTGAGCTTGTTCTGTAAAATCAATTGCATTTTTGGTATCTCAGCGTTTAGTTTTGATAACAAACTTGTTTTACTATCAACTGCTTTCTGTCTCAAAGCATCAGGGGTGAAGTGGATTTGTCTCAAATACCCGCGTAGTTTTGAGTCCTTTGCAAATTCATATTGGCCTCATGACTTATGACTTTTAGTGTGAAACCCAAGTGCAAACGTCCAGGGGTAAGATCATGATTTCAACATCTTGAGTTTGACATGTACGTGGTTCTTGTACTTCCCAAGTTTCCTTGCTGTTTTTTCATATTCTGAACATCAGTTTTGCCCAAAAACGCTTTTCAAAATGTCTGTGAAGGTCCTTATTCCTCCAGGTCATGGTATAGGCAAGTAGTAGTTAGCCAGATGTTTTTGTAGCCACTGGACTTGTTCTGTAAAGTTGAAGATGTTTTGCAGCTTATCCAAGCCATTACATCAGTTCTAATTAGTGTCAGGAACATACCCCAGCATTTATATCCACACAGGTAGCACAGTCATCTTAATCCAATTACCATGGATTGGGTCAAGGCATATGCTGACTGTCCTGAAAAACCACGTGTGCAAAAGTTGTGGACTCACCCTGTTCTAGATATAAAATCCCATTTCATGGTGCCCAAAAGTCTGCATAGATATGAATCCTTTGATTTACATAGCTCAAGGTGTGAACTGTTGTAAAATCACCATCCGTGGAAGACAGATGGTGTTAAACACCTAAGTTCCACAACTTTCATACCGCCCATTCAATTCATGGACAATCAAATTGGATTAGGGTAATTGTGCTACCTACTACTGGTCATAACACTGAACTGGATGAATGAGAACCTTCACAGACATATTGGAAATTTTTTAGGATGTATACACTGAAACTGGATATGACTACTATTCATTGGTTGTGCTAGAGTAGAAGGTTACATTGTGTGGGCCATATTAACATTCACAGTTCAGAAAAAAAAAGTGTGCTCTGTGAGAAGGGTCCTCTTCTATGGCCTTAACCAGGGGTCTTTAAGGCCAGTTACCTGTCCTTCAGGCTTTAGGGGGGGCAGACTGTGGCCAGTGGAAATTGAAAACACCTTGGCATCAGTGGAAGTAAACAGTGCCTCCTCATTGGTTTTAGTGGGGGGAATAGTGCCCCATCATTGGTTCTTGTGGGAGGAATAGTGCCTCATTGTTGATATTAGCAGGAGAAATGGTGCTCTATTGGTATTTAGGGGAGGAATAGTGCTCCATCACTGGTGTTATTGGATGGAATTGCGCCTCAAGGGCCGGATAAAGGCAAGCAAAGGGCCACATGTGGCCCACGGGCCGCAGTTTGGAGACCGCTGGTCCAAACTGATTACCACCATTTCCTGATAATCCCCCTTAAATAATATAAATAACGTAAAGTTTAAGATGGAGTCACAAAGACATTGCTGGTTTAATCATACTGACCCTAGCACATGTTTAATGCATGATGGAATACATAACATTTTGCTATGGCTGGACACATACAGCTAGATTTTGATCTGTCCAATGAACAAGACTTACCCACTACTGTCTAGTCTGTAGTCAATAGGATTGCAGTGGCTGATCTTCATTGTTAATAAACTTTGATAACCTAACAATCTGACTACATGTGGCCAGCATTATTCACATTGAAAAAGAAGGACAGCAGTATGTTTCATGTACCTTTGAAAGGAGATTCAAGCACAGGAGCTGGCTTCTGGGCTAAAAATATCCTCTTGGCATATTTACTCAAAGCCCCACTCTTCTCATTTGGAACAATAAGCTGCCTTACAAAGCGTGTGCGGTCCCGGATATCATAATTCTGATCGTATTTGCCAAGATTTAATATGTACTGTGTGAGCAGTTTAGTCTGTCAAGGGTTAAAGACAACACAAAAGGAAGATGGGTTATTTATGATTATTGATCGCCATCAGCAAACATATTTATAGAGGTAATAAAAGTGAATGGTTAAGACAAACAAATGTCAATCCACAGGGAGAAGACATTTCTAAAGCTGTAAATGGTATATCGGAGCCAACGCACATGTCCTTTACTGAGCTGGGAGGTGAATGCTAACTACAGGCGAGCAGCCATGTGCTAGATTATTAAACTGCCGAAGTGGAAAGAATTCATCATTAAAAAATAATCATATATGGCAAACCCACTGAATGGTCTACGTGAGAATAATGAATGTGGAAATACAACAAAAAACATGGCACTCAAAACTTAATTAAGAAAATATGCAGGGCATCAGAACCTCTGCAGGTCTTAGGGGGGCTGGCATAACGTAGCATCCAAGGCCTGTTTCATGAAGAGATAGTGTCCCTGTTCAGTTAAGGTCCATGCACTCGCTCCGCACTCTGTTACTTTGCTCTGAATTACAACCCATTAAAGGAGACCCATGAATCACAGGACTGGATTACTGCAAATTATTTGCAGTGCATTTAGCTGTTACTTTTTCATAAAAGCAAGCTGCTGATGCCCTCTAAAAACTGAGATAAAAGACTGCTTATAGCCTCCAGTAATATTGTTCATTTATTTATTTAGGTAACAGCCAGTTTTATGGCGGATTTTCCATCATTTCTTAATTCGCCTGTTGAATATGCTACATTAAAAACAGAATTGAGATCATTTTTATAATAGCGTACAGGAAACCAAATTTTACCATTATGTTCTAAATTAGATGCATCTGAAAATGCATAAATGTTTGTTAAGAGTAGTCACAACACATTCAGTGGGTAAGTACGTATATGCTGCACAAAACAAGATGCAAACGCCTGGAACAAACAAGTGCAGAGCGTGAAATGTGGTTATTTTAACTAATGAAGCAAATTCATATACTTGCTGTACTGAACGGAGGAAGAAAAATGCTTGTAGCACATTTAAGAATTATATGTAATCAAGATGAGAGGAGAAGTCTCTCAACTGGTAAACCTGCTATAATTCCACAATATTAAGGAGATTTTCATATTGTCGTAGGCTTGACATTACATAACCGCCCATTTGATTGAACAACAGGCAGCCTAATACTGATTTCTAACATATCAATGTGGGTATATTTCAGCTATGTGGAGCCCTAAAAGTTAGTGTTGCACCAATACCGATACTAAGCATTTGCACAAGTACTTGTACCACTTCAGCCAAAACAAGCGTTTGGAAACATGCACAAGTAAAGGGGTGTTAAGATGCGTTAACAGAGTTAATGCTTTACAGACAGAACCCAAACGTTTCCAGAAAACTGCATAACGCTTAAAGACACCGCATTATGACGTGAATGACCCTAACAAAAGGTATACATGATCAGCTTTGACACATAAATATATGGTCATTAAACAAATTCCCAGCACGCACATACACATCTTCTTTTGCGGGGTCACATTTGTGCCCATCTGTGTTTGTGCCATGTGTCTTGTCCTAGGCTGACAGGACCCAGGCCTAGGTCAGCGCTTTGGGCGCGCGCGGGGGGGGGGGGGTCATATGTAAATTAGGGGGTGCATGAGTTTAGTCAGGTCTAGAGCAGCACAAAACCTAAATACACTACTGGTTTGTGCTGTTCGGTAAGAATAAAAAAAAAAATTTTTTTCAATTAATGTAGTATTAGTGTCTGTGTGTCTTAGGTAAGAAAAAAAAAAAAAAAAAGCAAAATGTGCACGATTGTCTCTGGGCCCTACTGTGGGTACCAACAACAAACATATACATATGTGGTATCGCTGCGATTTTCAGGAGGAGCAAACTGTTTTGGAATTTTGTTTGGTGGAAAGTCATGGCAGAGGCAATAAACAGAAAGATACATTTTTCTACTATCTTGGGCCAGTTTTTCTTTGCTAAAAAAATAAATAAATAAGGATTTCGTGGTAGGGAACCCTCTTGCAGTAAGCGGATCTATTCTGGTCCATTTCCCTTAACCTTTCAGATACGTTCCAGCGTAACCACGTATATTTGCTTTGCTTTTAATATCATTTGGACAGAGGGTTTCCCCTGCAGATGGGCTGATTTGACTTGTTTGTATTTCTATACTGTATTTTTTAATTTTGCCAAAAACTTTAATTATTAAGAACTTTAATTATTAAAAAAAATTCTTTGATTATGAAAAATTATAAATAATAATAAAAAAAAAAAAAAAAAAACAGGAGATATCAATTAACCTTTAAGCGCAAATGAAGATAATATGTCCTGAAAAAAAGCTATATTTCACCTGGATACACTAGTTTATTTAAATCTGCTAGTTCACAACTACCCCCGACCCCAGATTAACAATGCTGTTGTCTGCTGTGCCCCTCCATCAAGAGTGGGGGCATGCTAATACAGGTGGTGTGTTACTGGCCAGATTACCAGGTGAATAAAGCCTTAACAACTTTAGGACCGCGCCTATTTTTCAAACTTGTTGTTTACAAGTTAAAATAATTAGTTTTTTTCTAGAAAATTACTTAGAACCCCCAAACATATATTTTTTTTTTCTAACACCCTAGAGAATAAAATGGGGGTTGTTGCAATACTTTCTGTCACACCATATTTGCGCTGCGGTCTTACAAGCACCCCTATTTTTGAATTAAAAAATAAGATATCAGTAAAGTTGGCCAAATTTATTGTATATTGTGAAAGATGATGTTATGCCGAGTAAATTGATAGCAAACATGTCACACTTCAAAACTGCACCCGCTCGCGGAATGGTGATAAACTTTTATCCTTAAAAATCTCCATATTTTTTAGTTTAAAAATTCTACAGGTTGCATGTTTTGAGTTACAGAGGAGGTCTAGGGCTTGAATTATTGCTCTCGCTCTAACGATCGCGGTGATACCTCAATTGTGTGGTTTGAACGTCGTTTTCATATGTGGGCGCTACTCATGTATGTGTATGCGTTTGCTTCTGCACACAAGCTCAGCGGAACAGAGCGCGTTAAAAAAAAAAATAAAAAATTCCTTATTTATTTTAATTTATTTTATTGATTTTAAAACTGTTTTAAAAAAAAAAACTTGGGTCACTTTTATTCCTTTTACAAGGAATGTAAACATCCCTTGTAATAGAAAAAAAGCAAGACAGGTCCTCCTAAATATGAGATCTGGGGTCAAAAAGACCTCAGATCTCATATTTGGACTTAAATGCAATAAAGAATAAAAAAATAAAAAATTTTGTCATTTGAAAAAATGACAACAAAAAAAAAATGTCCCTTTAAGACGTATGGGCGGAAGTGATGTTTTGACGTTGCTTCTGCCCTGCTATGGTATGAGATGGGTGGGGGCCATCTTGCCCTCACTCGTATCCATACCCAGCTAGGAAGAGGACCCGATCGCCGCCGCCGCTACAGACGGCTTCGGTAGCGGCAGAGGGCATGGGAGAGCGGCGGGAGGGGCCCTCTCCCTACCAGTGATCTTGCGGCGCATTCACCACAGAGACCACCATTATCGTAAACCGGACAGCCCACTGAAGAGATGGATATCTCGGTTATGGCAGCAGCTGCTGCCGCTACCGAGATATCCATCTTTAAAGTGTCGGTATATATATATATATATATATACACACATACATACATACACATACAGTGGGCGGTCCAGAAAGTGGTTAAATGACAATTTTATTTTTTTTTTATTGCATTTTAGTGTAAATATGAGATCCAAGGTCTTTTTGACCCCAGATCTCATATTTAAGAGGTCCTGTCATGCTTTTTTTCTATTACAAGTGATTTTTACATTCCTTGTACATTCCTTGTAATAGGAATTAAAGTGACACATTTTTTTTCTTTTAAAACAGTGTAAAAATAAAAAATAAAAAGGTTAAATAAAGTAAAAAAAATTTTAAACGTGCCACGTCCCGCTGAACTCGTGTGCAGAAGCGAACGCATACGTGAGTAGTGCCCGCATATGAAAACTGTTCAAACCACACATGAGGTATCACTGCGATTGGTAGAGCGAGAGCAATAATTCTAGCCCTAGACCTCCTCTGTATCGCAAAACATGCAACCTGTAGAATTTTATAAATGTCGCCTATGGGGATTTTTAAGGGTAAAAATTTGTCGCCATTGCACGAGCAGGCGCAATTTTGAAGCCTGACATGTTGGGTATCAATTTACTCCGAGTAACATTATCTTTCACAATATAAAAAAAAAAAGTTGGGCTAACTTTACTGGTGTCTTATTTTTTAATTCAAAAAAGTGTATTAAAAAAAAAAAAAAAAAAAGAAAGTGCGCTTGTAAGATCGCTGCGCAAATACGGTGTGACAGAAAGTATTGCAACGACCGCCATTTTATTCTCTAGGGTGTTAGAAAAAAAATGTATAATGTTTGGGGGTTCTAAGTAATTTTCTAGCAAAAAAAAACCTGTTTTTAACTTGTAAACAACTAAAAAAAAGAGGCCTGGTCCTTAAGTGGTTAATGCTTCTTGCTAAAAAGCTTACATCAACAGCAGCATAAGGGGCATCAACATTGAAAAATATATTTAATTAGAGAGTAAATAAGTGTTTCAGTCCCTAAATTGTTCACAAAAGCTTAGGTTATGGTGACAGACTGTACAACTGGCTTTACCTGCTTGGAATTGGTTAAGTAAAGCTTAGTGGCAAGGTTTAATATCTGCAGCTTGACAAGGTCATCTTCATTAGTGAAGGTTTTTGCAGTCTTCCGCAGAACATCAGGTGCAATTTTAGGCACTCGCTCACAATATTCTCCGATAAGCCATAGAATGCTGGCTCGCGCCATTGGAACCTGCATACAAAAACGCATAGGAGAAGCATTATTGCGGATTTTATTTTTCTATACTTCACAATTGAATATTTGACCACAAACAATATTAATAAAGTGAAAAAGCATGCCTACTAAAAAGGCAGCAGTAAGTAATTACAAGAGTTCTAGCCCTAGACTTATATAAGCCTGGATAAATAGTAAAGCACAATCACAGCGCTTTACTACTGCGCAAGAAACATAACAGAGAAAAAGCACTTTGCAAATAGGTCTACTATTACCGTATATACTCGAGTATAAGTCAAATTTTTCAGCACATTTTTTTGTGCTGAATGTGCCCCCCTCGACTTATACTCGAGTCAAGCACTTTTTTGCAGCAAAAAATTTCATTTTCCGAAGCAAAAAATTTCATTTTCTGAACTGACTTTGGGGCCCCGTATCTCAGGGCCACTTGGTGCTAGAAACCCCAAATTTGGCGTGCAAACCCAGTGGAACTGGTACCATAACATATCCAAAGCTGGGGTTTCTAGCACCAAGTGGCCCTGAGATACGGGGCCCCAAAACTGGTTCAGAAATTGTCATTCACTGCTGCAGAAAAGTGCTTGACATTTTCTGAACTGATTTTTGGGGCCCTGTATCTCGGGGCCACTTGGTGCTAGAAACCCCAGATTTGGAAATTTTATGGTGCTAGTTCCACTGGGTTTGCACACCAAATTTGGGGTTCTTAGCACTAAGTGGCCCCGAGATACGGGGCCCCAAATTCGGTCAACTGTGTCTATCTGCAGCAATGTCATTTCGGGACCCTTTGGGTTCAGAGACCCCAAATTTTGGCTGCAGCTAGGGGGCATCTAGGAACCCTTAACTACCGAGTTTGAAGTTCAGGGGACCTATGGCTGCAAATGGGCACAGCGATGCTGCAAATGGGCATTGTTGACCCTCTTTTCCACTTAAAGTAGCTGTGCATTTCTCACCCTCGTCTTATACTCGGGTCAATAAGTTTTTCCCATTTTTTTGTGTTAAATTAGGGCCTCGACTTATACTCGGAACGACTTATACTCGAGTATATACGGTATGTTTATCTGTAGTTAAAAAACAAACACTTAAATACATTTTCTTTAAATTTTCTTTTTAATAGACCCTTTATAAGGGTTAGATCAAATTAGGCAACTTCCATTTAAAGTGAAAAGTCATGTAGAAAGAAAAAGAAAATAGAATAGAAGATAAAGCGCTCTGCTTCCTAAAAATCGGACGCAGAAGTACTGCAGCTGAGAAAGACAGGCAACGAGCATTTTCTAAAAGGAAACCAGCAATAGCAGTTTCAATATTCCTCTCATAACGGGTGTACATTAACCTCCCTGGCGATATGATTATTTCGGATTTTAGGTGCTGAAAGCGGTACAATTATTTTGCATGGAAATTTGGCGTTTTATATTGTAGGTCTGTAATTCTTAACAATAACACACTTAAATCTGTCCAAACAAGCGTCTAGTAGATATCCCGGGTATGATAAAGTTTGAAACACAAAAACATAAATTATAATATAATAAAAATAAATAATTAAAAAAATAAAATAATAATAAAATAAATTTCCCCACGATTCACTATCGCTCAATTCTGCAAGTGTTCTAATTTACTATCGCTGTTTTCTAGCTGGTCTAAAACCATTTTTGACGTAAAGGGACACTTTTTGGTTGCTATGGACAATCTCCAGTTTCCAGCCAGAAAGAACAGTATATATAATATAGAACTGCATGCAGGGCATAGGACAAAGCACTGGGGACAAAAGGGATGTGAAATAATTTCATACAGTACTGTAATCTGTAAGATTACTGTACTGTATGTGTTATGCTTTTTACAGTTTTTTTAATTTGCCGCCAGGCTCCGCCCCCGTGCGTTGCGACGCTCGCAGGGAACGGAGCCTGGCACGGAGAGGCTTCGGGAGGAGGTTGGAGCCCACGGACACTGCGGGGGACATCGCAGGATCCCGGGGACAAAGTAGCGCCGCCCCAGGATTCTGCAATGCGATCCCGAGTGTGGCTCGGGGTTACCGCTAATGGTACTGAATTTTAACCCCAAGCCACACTCGGGAAAACCGCCAGGGGGGTTAAGGCTGAACTTAAGGTGGAATAATTTTAAAAGAATATATAATGCAGTTCTAATTTATTTAATATATTATTAAGGCTGGATTCACATTTGTGGTGCTTGGCACAGAATGGGATTCTGATAGGAATCGCACTGTATTCCTATTCAAATCGCATAGAATTCTTTGCAGTGAAATTTAAACCAATTCATTTTGTATAGGCTGAATTCGTACCGCACAAAAAAGGTGCAGGCATCTTTTTTGCCGCACTGGAATCAGATTGCATGGGTGTGGTCGCTCCGGATTGCTGCATTTCCCACACCACATAGATGTGAACTGAGAATTAATATATTTTTAATGCAACAAGCGAAACAGGAGCAAGCATTAGGAGCAGAGGCATGATGTCACCAGTCTACTGCTGCACCTTCACTGTCCCGTCACCAGACTGGGAACAGGATTGTGTCAGCGGGGGATTTCTAAATTGTAACAGAAAAGGTGGCATTGCCCAAACGTCCATGATGTGAGGCAGGGCTCTCAGGACAGAGTTTGTAGAAATGAAAATACCTTGACTGATAAATCTCACTATAAATACAGTATATATGTTGTTTAGGCGGTTTCATGAAATTCAGTTTCAAGAACAAGATGTTGTCAATTCCTTCCCTCTGTTCTCACTGGATTCTGTTGACCATGAAGTATTTGCAAATTCAAAAGTGAAGGGGTGAATATGGGCCCATTTACAGGAAAGCCAGAGACAGACACTGCACAGTTTACTCATTCACAAAAAGAAAAACTTACAACTGAAAACCTCACTTGCAAGTTGAAAAACAAAAATAGTAAATTATTTAAATCTGCATGTGATCAATGGATGTATACAGCACTATGATGAGAGATTTGCCAATGTAGTACCTTAGAGGAGTGTTTCACAACCTTTTTTCAGTCAAGGCACTCTTTAAAATAGTTTTACATAATGCGGCAGCGTCGAAACACATAGGACATCCAACATTAGAGGCGATTTGAAAATAAGGGAAGGGATCTACAACCCCTTCTTCAGCCTGCGCACCATGGAGATGTGATATCAAAAAGGAAGTATATATATATATATATATATATATATATATATATATATATATATATATATATATATATATATACATACACACACACACACACACACACATATACATACACACACATATATAAACATACACACACACACGCACAGTACAATGTGACAAGAATAAAAATATATAGAATAATACGAGCAGCAGGTGGTAAAGCTCAAGGCCTCAATAATGCAAAGAAAACAACTGATTTCACACCACGCTAAAACAAACAAATATGCATGTAATTGAAAATAAATGTCCATAAACCACCACCAAACAAATAATGAAAAGTGACAATGGTCGCTTCTCAATCTTCAAATAAAACGTATTGCGTCTTCAAAAGGTGCTTTTTGCTTCCACCAGCCCCTAGGCAAATATCCTACTCACCAGAGGGAATTGACACCCATGACAGGTAGTCAAAACCAGCATAAGCAGACAAGTCTCCAGCACAACTGCTCAGGAAATTGTGCGATTACCCTCGTGGATATGGTACATATATCAACAAGAAAGATCTGGGCTCCTCATAGTGCACTACCATTAAAAAAAATGTATTACATAAAAGCTACAAGTTGCACTTACAGAAAAGAAGGTGAAATCGCGCTCATTGAAAATGGCAGGGAAGCCATCCATGTTCTACCTGTGTTCCAACGAATGGTGGAAGTGACGTCGCCTGCTACGCACCCATCCCCTCTATTCACCATGCATGTAAAGAAATGGATGAGGTACGTTGATGATATTTTTCTCATTTGGTCAGGTAGTGAGGATGACTTCACTGCGTTCGTTAACTTCCTGAATAGTATTTTCCCAGGAATAGTGTTCAAGCCAGAGTTTTTTTACAATCGGATTTCATTTCTTGACATGCTTATCACAATACATGACTACATCTCTGTACCAAACCCACTGACAAACACACTGCTTCATTTCCATAGTGCATATCTGCATAAGAACTTGCCCATTTCACATTTTCTAAGGGTTTTACGCATCGGTTCAGATGAAAAGGACAAAAGGAAGCAACTTGAGATAATGTATCACGCGTTTTTGGAACGTGGGTACCCCACTTTGGTACTTGATTGTGCCCTTGACAAAGCCTTGTCTGATCGCACCAAGACTCCTAGCCCTGTTGCTAGTCCATTGTTCATTTACACATGCAACCAGGAATCAGGTGCGATTAAACGAGCAGCAGACTAACTTGAACATTTTACAATCCGACAGGTCCTTAGGACCCACTATCAGGACCAAACCCATGATAGCATATAAACGCAGAAGGACACTGCGTGACCATTTGGTACAGGCAGATCCCCGACATAAATATGCCAAAATTCCACCTAAGATATCTCAGAAAACGGGTTGTTATAAATGTAACGTGTGCAATTCACTTGTTTGTGGCAAGCATTTTTCACATCCGCATAGGGGTAATCAGTATCTGATACAAGAGTATTTTAATTGCAACACAGATTTTTGTGTGTACATTTTGAAATGCCCCTGCACATTGACATTTAAAAAACAATTTCAGAAGCACAAAAAGCGACATTAGGGTAGCCTTGGCCAAAACTTAAAAGGGCAAACAGGCTGACCCTAACAAACCCGTAGCAATACACTTTGTGACATCTAAGCACCAAATCCATGAGCTACGAGGAATGGTGATCGAACAAGTCAAGCTACCACACTGGGGGGGTGATCGAGACCGGTTACTCCTCCAACGTGAGGCATACAGGATACACACATTAGGCACGGTACAGCCTGGTGGTCTCAACACTAATCTATCGCTCACATGTTACATTGACGACAGATGATAATCTCTTCATTTTTATATATTTTTTCCTTGGCATATTTGACCATGATATACACAATGATGTGACACCTGTATAATTGCGATTGATGTCTAGTCTGGGCAGTGCTTTATCGGGTATGGTACATACCATGTATTATATCTATTTTTCTTTTTTCTTTTCTTGTTTGTACACCCTGTGATATTCGCTTAGGGGAGCTGATAGATCAAGAATACCTAATTTTTTTTCGATATATACCCATATACTCTAAGAGCTGAATGTGACAATTTGTCTACCATTGGCTTGCACATTAAACCATTTCAAATTTAATACAACCTTAAGCTTACCCCATGGTTTATGGTTTGAGCGTAGGGTGCTTCACATAGAAGCTAGTCGCTTGGGTTTCTCTTTTTTCGGCCGTATATTTATTTATTTATTTTTAGTTACGCATGTTCGTTTTTTATTCATTTTAATTTTTGTTATTTCTATTTGTTTAGTTTTCATTTCTATTTTTTTTATATTTTTATTTTATATTATAGTATATTTATTTTTGTTTATTTCCATTTTTTCATATTTTCATTTTTACTCTTTTACTTTATTTTCCTTGGTTTTTCTTGTCATTTTTTCCTCCTCTGCCTTTTTCTTGTTTCCGTATTCCTTTTCTTCTCTTCTCTCCCCCCCCCCCTTTCTTTCCATTTACCGTTTGTCCTTCTTCCACTTATTTTTCCATTTCTTCCTTTTTTCCCCACTGTTTCTGTCTGTTGTGCTTTATTATCTTTTTTTTCTTTTTTCCCTTGGTGCTTTTTTCCTTTCTTTTGTTCCCCTTTTGTCATTTCTTCTTCTACTTTTGTTTTACTTATCTCCTCTTTGATCTCATGCCCTCTTATCTCTTGTATCACTCTTCCTTTGTTCGCTTTTCCTTAGCCTTGCTCCTACACACTTGCACTTTCTCCTGCACTGTGGTATACCTAATGCGGTGCTGTGTCACGGGTTTCTGTGATGATGCTGGCCCCACAGATAGGCGTCCTCCCATCATCCTGTTGCCATGAGCGATTTGCGCATGCACGGCACTCTGTGATTGGAGGCCGGGACTCCTGAATAGTAACGTGACTGCTGGGTCCTAGTGGCTGCTTGTTTTGATCGTGCGCATCTGGTTGATGTGCACGAATTAGAGCATACACACCGATGCCAGATATGCGTGCTGTATTCTGCAATATTAGAGTTTTATTGCCCCTGCCCGTTTTGAGTTACTTTGATGCCTGTTAGTTTCTTATGCAATCTGGCAGGATTCTGACGTCATATTGACGTCACAGGGTGGGGGTGTTAACATTTTCTAATTTTTTAAATGTTCTGATTGGTGGCTGATGCATTTATATTCTGCTTTGGCACTGTCACTTTATCACATGCCTGACGAAGGCACCCTGCGTGGCTCCGAAACGTCACATTTATCTTTGTGATCTCTTTCATTAAAAGAAACCTTTGGATGGAAGTTGTCGATCCATGGTGTGCTGGCGAATATGTACACTTGCTTGATGTTTCCAGGACTCAAATGGTAATCACTGTAGTACCCACCATTGTCACTTTTCATTATTTGTTTGGTGGTGGTATGTGGACATTTATTTTCAATTACACGCATATTTGTTTGTTTTAGCACAGTATGAAATCACAGTTGTTTTCTCTGCATTAGTGGCAATTTATTCTTCAAAAGCAAAAACTTTTGTACACTAGTACTGACTAGTATGCCAATGTTTCTCCTCTCCCTCAGTCAGCTAATGTGAACCCAGTGTTGACGGAGAGGAGCAGGGTCAAACAAGGATGCTGTGCAGGTGAGCAACACCCTTCTTATCAACACCGATGACATCACTGGTTGTTAAGACGCCAGTGGCTGGAAGGTAGAAATGGTGCACAATAAAATCCTGCGGCTTTGTGTAACTAAAAGGCAGGCTTGAGCTACCTGCTGGCTTGTATACATTTTTGGGCTCTTTTTAGGCATTTTGCCAAGGAACCCCAGGGTGCCTGGGTACCCTGGTTGAAAAAAGCTGCCTAATAGGATAATAATTAGTGTCCATTAGGGGAAGTCTCTAGCAACACTGACACACATGTAAAAATGAAAACCTTTATCATGGCAATATTTAGTCTAGAGCTTTAAATGGAGGTTGAAGACCCATTCACACATTGCGTAGTGGGAACTTGTGTTCCCACTTGCAATCTTGTGAGGGTGATATACACGAGACTCCACAAGTCATGCATAAGGTAGCCCATTTACATCCATGGACTGTCCAATGAGTGTTTGTTGCCCCCAAAAGAAGCTTCTGCTCAGTGTTCACACCAGGTATAGCCATAAAAGTTATAGCGAAAGCAATAAATACCAAATTGGTAACCTGTAAAGGCTTATGAAGAGATGAGACTTTTCAGTACTATAGTTTGGCGCCATTCCACAAGCGTGACATGTGAGGTATTTACCTGCCGTAAAATCTTTTATATATTTTACCAAACAATTAGGTATTATATTGTGTCTTTGTGCAATAAAATTCACTAAAGTGTATTTTCTCCCCCCAAAAAATGCATTTGAAAAACTGCTGAGCATACACCGTGTGACAAGCTGCATTTGATGGGCACAGTGAGGCTGCATTTGATGGGTACTGATATGCTTTATGTTAATATTTTTAAAGTTGTTATTTATTTTTGGAACTTAATTCTGCTTAAAACATTTAACAGTGTAATTTCATGAGCTAATTTACAAGGGCGTGTTTAGGGGCGGACTTAGGGCTGGTGGAGCAACTAGTGGTGAGTAACTCTTAAGGCCTGGCTAGTGGCTCAGGACTTGAAATTTTAAGCCCTGTATATATCTATACATACACACACACTCAAATCTAAGCTCATCCCTAGTGGGAACGTGGCTGGATGGAGAAGTTCAGTCCACCTGTGAATGCTGGGGAAAACACAAGATTGTTTGCAAGGATCGCAAGTCCCCTAGAAACCAATGACAGATGCAATTACTTTACAGCAAGGGGAATCTGTGCTGAAAATGGCAGTGAGTGTGTGTGTGTGTAAGCATGTTTGGCGTTGGTGGGAAGGGGAGTATCTGAAGCAAGCATGTTTAACCACTTGGGGACTGCCCGCAATGTACTGTGGACGGGTGGCCCACACAGGCAAAGTGATGTACTGGTATGTAGCTCCCTGTCTCCAGGTTTAAAGGACCTGCTGTGATTGCCAACACGTGCTGTGATTGTACATAGTGGGAGTCTGGTGTCACCGGTGATGCCAACACCTGCTGTGATTGTACATAGCGGGAGTCTGGTGTCACCGGTGATGTCACTGGCAGTCAGTTCCCACTCAGTGTCAGTTAGTGAAAGACTGCCTGCTGATCTATTGCAGTCCCTTTCTAAGTCGCTGATAACCGCCATTATTAGTTTAAAACATAATGAAAGATTACAGTATATATATATATACACACACACACACCCACACACACAACATAGTTTGTAGACGATATAACTTGGCATAAACCAATTATACATTTATTGGAATTTTGTTTACCAAAGACATGTAACAGAATACATTTGGCCAAAATGTATGAAGAAATGTTATCTATTTTTATTGGATATGTTTTAAAACAAAGTAAAAAAATATTGTTTTCAAAATATGTTTCTTGAAAAAAAAAAAAAAAAAAAAAGATCAAATACCACCAAAAGAAACCTTTATTTGTATGAAAAAAAGGGACATAAATTTTGTTTGGGTTCAGCATTGCATGACGGAGCAATTGTCAGTTAAAGTAGCGCAGTGCCAAATAGCAAAAAATGGCCTGGTCATGAAGAGGGTAAAATCTTCCAAAGCTGAAGTGGTTTAACTACTAATTGATGCGATGCAAGAAAGGTTCTGATTTGCTCCAAGCAATACATTTTTGGGAGTGCTGCTACACATGGGTATTACAGGAGGCTACAATTAGGAGAGGTTCAGGTATTTCTTGCTTTTATTTAAAAAAAAAAAAAGACATTGATTTTTTTTTTTCTCTTAACAGGAGAAATTCAGGTATTCCCCGCATTTATTTAAAAAAAAAAAAAAGTTAATGAATAAATACACTATTAAAATGTATCCAATCAAGCAAAGGGCATGCTTTGCTCTTTGCTGGTATATGTGAAAAGATATGTTTGTTTCCTAATCCACACAATTCTTACATTTACTAGTCGGAAGCGGTCTTCTGGACACAACAGAAAAAACAGGATTTTAAAAAAAAAAGAAAAAAAGAAAATAAATCACATTAGATTAAAGAAACAGGCTATATTTTCCTTTTAAGCTACAAATATAAGACAGTTTCAATCACATAAACTTAACTCCAATCAATACCAATTTTTAAGACGTATCTGTGTAAACACATATCAATATAAAATTTACAACTAGAATCGCATTGCCATTACTAAGAGCGAAGGAGGAGTTGATGCTCTGAAAGATACTTATGTAAGGAACATATAATATCCTTAGAAAGCTGCACTTATTTTCTGTTTAAGTTAATTCAAAACAACATGGGCCTTTCCATTAGAGCAGTAGAGAACATCCACTTCTAGCTTTAGAAAGTCCAAGGTTTGCAGTAAAAAGGAAAAGCTTTGGCTAGATTACTTCCATTATTTAACGGTATTATGCTGGCGAGGAGCCAGTAGTGGGTTAAGGCTCTACACTGCGACACAAGCATTTAACCAGCGGTTAAGTGCACTTTCTTAAGGTGGGTGCATCAACAGTATCCTGCGATATTTCTGTACGATGGAAAGCAGAGCTGCCCCATCACGCTTCTACATGTGCTCACAGAAGTGAATATAAAAAGGAAATAGTACAAATTATGTACTGCAAAAGGAACCACTTAAGGAACAATGTGGACCTCACAAGCTTTCCTTTACACCAGAATGCCTGCCACTAAAAGCACCACTCACCTCCATTTAATCGCCTTGAATGAAGAATGAGCAGTAGCAAATTAGAGTAAATAGCTGAGATATAAACAGACATTGCTGAGATTGAATACGCAACAGAAATGTTAACAAAATGGCCTGTGGACTTTAAATAAGTTTGTTCAAAAGAATAAAACACAATCTGATAGTTACCTAGTTGATCATCCATATTGGTTGCAAAGTACTATTAAGATGTGCATTTTTATTATCAACCTTTTTTAAAATTTAGTGAAAGAAAATACGTTTTTTTTTACCTGCCTCTGATAAATATTGATTTATTTTTTTCATATTTCCTAAATTTATTTATTGCATGTAAAAAAGGGAAGATAAAGCCATTTTCCTGTACAAGGATTTAAAAAAAAACTTTTTTTCAGATTCCTACCTTTTGTTATCCTAAAGAAATCCCAGTATGTTTGTCTGTGTCCATGTGGAAAGTGTATCTCATGGGAGTGGTTTCATAATTATCAACCAGCTGTGCACCTGCAGGGCTCTAATGAGTAAAATTGCTGGGTCCAGTTAGCCTAGGTTCACACTGACATGTCAATCCCAACTTCAGGAGAGATTTCAGAGACATCTGTGCGTGGTGCTGCACAGATGTCTATACAAATCGCATCCCGAAGTCGCCAAAAGTAGTACAGAAGCTACTTTTGGGAATCGGTGAAGCGCCGCAAAGTCGGTGTCGCAGTGATTTGGATGGTTCCATTGCCGGCAATAGCCACCGATTTGATGTCCAATCGCATGCCAAATCGCTACAGTGTGAACCTAGGCTGAGGCGTGATTTCCTATTGGGAGTATCTCATTAAAAGTGACAGTTTTGTTGCAGGGGATGCCTGAATTCTGACTTGTATCTTAATGCAGATTTCTGGGAAAATCAGTGAGCCAATCACACAAGCAGGAAATTATGTAACTAGGGGGGTGTAAAATTACAGCGCTGTAGATTGAAAAGGAAAGGTAATTTTTAATAACGTTCAATTATAATATGACTTGTGCTGCAGTTGTATATGCTATATATATATATTTTTATTTGCACTTTTTCCCCCACAGAAGTGGAGTTACCCTTTAACCACTTCAGCCCCGGAAGATTTGGCTGCTCAATGAACCAGTCCATTTTTTGCAATGCGGCACTGCATCGCTTTAACTGACAATTGTGCTGTCGTGCGACACTGTACCCAAACAAAATTTGACGTCCTTTTTTTTCCCCACAAACAGAGCTTTCTTTCGGTGGTATTTGATCATCTCTGCGCTTTTTATTTTTTTGCACTATAAACAAAAAAATAGCGACAATTTTGAAAAAGAAAAAAAAATGCAAGATTTTGTACTTTTTGCTATAATAAAGATCCCCATTTAAAAAAAAAAAAGCAAATTTTTGCCTCAGTTTAGGCCGATATATATTCTTCTACATATTTTTGGTAATAAAAATCACAATAAGCATATATTGATTGGTTTGCGCAAAAGTTATAGCGTCTACAAAATAGGGGAAAGATTTATGGCATTTTTATTATTTTTTTTACTAGTAATGGCGGCGATCAGCATTTTTTATCAGGACTGCAACATTATGGCCGACAGATCAGACACTTCTGACACATTTTTGGGATCATTGACAATTATACAGCGATCAGTGCTATAAAAATGTATTGAATACTGTGTAAATGTCACTGGCAAGGAAGGGGTTAACACTAAGGGGCGATCAAGGGGTTAACTACGTCGGTTCGCAGGAACGTGCCGACCTGCCGCAGTATAATGATGGTGGCTGGTCGGCAAGTGGTTAAATAATGTTGTCAACATGTGTTCATTTTTGTGCATGATTTGTAATTATAATGTACATACAGCAGCCATATTTGTTCATTACAAACCTAATGCCTAGTACGCATGGGCCGAATGTCGTGAGACGTTGGCTGGTTCAATAATACCAGCCGGTATTTGGACCGTGCGTCTGTCAGCCGGTCCGACAGAAGCCGGATGAGCATGCTGTAAAACCAGCAGCCGACCGGCTCCAGATTAGCGCCCTCAGCCAAATGGCAGAGAGTCCTGACCAAAGTGTTCAGAACACAACAGCTCAGCGGGGGAGATCGCTGTACTAACATCGGAATGTCAGCTCTGGTTGGAGTTGCTGCACTAACAGTCCGATCCTTTTTTTTTGTTCAACTATTAGAAACTATCAGTGTGTACCAGGCTTAAAGGGGTTGTAAAGTCAGAAGGTTTTTTTATCTTAATACATTCTATGCATTAAGATAAAAAGCCTTCTGTGTACAGCAGCCCCCCTCACCCCCCACCAAATACTTATTGGAGCCCCATCTCTATCCAGCGATGTCCACGAGTGTCTTGGCCGCCCAGGACTCTCACTCCTGATTGGCTGAGACAGCAGTGGTGCCAATGGGTCTCATGCTGTCAAAGTCAGTTAGCCAATCAGGAGAGGGGGGTGGGGTCAGATCACAGCTCCGCGTCTGAATGGACACATGGAGCTGAAGCTCAGGTGCCCCCCCATAGCAAGCTGCTTACTGTGGGGGCACTCAACAGGAGGGAGGGGCCAGGAACATCGAAGGAGGACCCGAGAAGCAGAGAATCAGTGCTGCTCTGTCAAAATCCACTGCACAGAGCAGGTAAGTAGAACACGTTTGTTATTTTTATAGAAAAAAACACAAGACTTTACAATCACTTTAAGCTATGCTACTTACTTTAAAGCAAACTACTTAAAATACCAGTATAATACATATATGGGAGCAAACTACTAAGTCCACTCAGTTTACACAGAAGGCAGAGCCAGCCTGAAGGCCTGACTTATCTATTGAAGTTAAGGGAACCCTGCCACCAACCCAAGCCTATTAAGATAACAATCCCAAGCTAAAGTACTCACAAAATTGTATATTAGGCTGTGTTTGCTAGGTAATTCTTTGCCTCTTTCTGTCCTGAGAAATTTTTAATCTCCCTTAACACATTCTAGATGCATGAAACTGCTTTCTGCCCCCATACCTACCATCAGCCAAAGTCCGGGCAGAGGCGAGGTAGGATTTACATTTTAAAAAAAAGTGCTTGAAGCAGCTGGAGCACACTGATAAAATCATCTCTCTGCTCTTTCCTTCTGTCAGCAAGTTTTTAGTTGGCACACATTCATGCTGCTGCATGGAGGATTAAACAAGGCTGAAATGAAGTCAAGCTCATATATTTACTCTCTATATTTAGCTTAATTTAGAAATACATTTTAAGATTTTTAATACATAACTGCATTCAATGACGTTTTATGCTATCTGCTTGGATTTCCACTCTAAAGTGAAACACGTTTTGCTTCATGAGAAGGAGCAGTAAAGCACAGACTATGAGTCGGCTAACTCATTTAAAAAAACAATGCTCTTCCAAGTAGCTGCTATCCTTACAGGAGTCACGTAGCAGTTAATCTTTATATTTAAATACAATAAAACAAAACCGAGGCTCAAGCTTTTTAAAATAGGAAAGGTTCTTAAAAAATAAATAAGGTAGATAAAGATAAATAAGGTAGCTGCAATAATATATACAAATATGCACTCATGATTATACATTATACTTTCCTTTAAAATTAGGTCTTATAGTTCCCAGTGACAGTGCACATCTGAATTATTGAATAACTCCATTGGTGAACAGCAGTCCTATTAGACATATGAACCTTTTGCTGTTGGTGAACCCATACTTTGAGTCTTGCTGCTAATCTTAAACTGAAATCCAGGCTGACCATAACCATGTTCTTGGTTTTAAAATAATCCAATGTAGCTTTTGCCGTGTTTAGGGTCACTGCCCTGCTAGAAAGTGAACCTCCACCCGAAACACTAAGGACCGAAACAGGTTTTCCGCTATAAATTCCCTATATTTGGCTCCGACCTGGATAACCTCGGGGGAACACAATGATGCTTTGATGAAAAAGTTAGTTCTTGAGAGTATTTCATACAAAACATGGAATAAAGATATGGTTAAGGAAAATGTTAGCTACATGTCATGTAACATATCAGGGTTGATTTACTAAAACTAGACAGTGCAAAATTTGGTGCAACTGTGCATAGTAGCCAATCAGCTTATAATTATTCAATTAAGCCTTGACGAAAAAAAAACTTAGAAGCGGATTGGTTTCTTTGCACAGCTGCACTAGATTTTGCACTCCCCAGTTTTAGCAAATCAACCCCTTCAAGTCAATTTGTTTTTACTTTTCCTCAAGTTTCAAAAAAATAGAGAACCCAAATTACCGCCTTGTCTTTTTTTTAATTAAGAGCTCCAGTTCCATATATCAATCAGCTGGTTCCCATACCCTCAGGTAAAGATCCCTCTTCTAAGGCACCAAAAAGGAACATTTTTTATTTGTGAGTTTCCAGAAACAAAAACGCACACGCAGGCAAAGACATATTCCCCTCCCAAACTTAAGAGCCAATACTGAGTCTTAACCACTTCAATACAGGGCACTTTCACCCCCTCCTGCCCAGGCCAGTTTTCAACGCTGTCACACTTTGAATGCCAATTGCACGGTTATGCAACACTGTAACCAAATGACATTTTTATCACTTTTTTGAGACAGATAGAGCTTTCTTTTGGTGGGATTTAATCACCACTGAGTGTTTTCTTTTTGATAAACTAAAAAAAGATTGAAAGTTTTGGGATTAAAAAAAACAACAAAATAAACTGCTTTTGTAAGGCCTTTTGCACATGATACTCCTGTTTCAGCATCTACTTTTTCAGACTTTTTTTTTAATTCATTTGCGCGTAGTTACGTGCATTTGTGCATATATGCATTTGCGCACATTCGCGCATTATTGGGGAAATGCGCGAAAATGTATTCTCCGTTCTCGTTGTGCACAATATGTAATTGGGCATTTGTGCACGAGGCATAAATTACTGGCCAAAAAAAAAGCAGATTTTTTTCTATATTTTTTTTACTGAAGAATGCACTGCGCTTGTTTACCTGCCTTTACATTTCAATTAAAGGGCTGTATTTTAGCTAAGCAAAAAAAAAAAAAGCTGTACAGGGCCTTTTCAAGCTGCAGTGTCCAAAAGGCCTTATAGAATTTTGCAAATAAGTAATTTTTCTTTTGCACTGTTGGGCACCGATGAGACAGAACCAATAAGCTGCACTCTGTAAATGTCTGCTGTCTGGAGTCCTGTCCGGGCGTCAATCTGCTATAGGCCAGGTGGGAACTGGTTAAGCCGGAAATACATATTCACTCCCTATTCCGCCCTCACCAAAATTCAATGATTAGCGCTTACAGCCTGACAGACAAAGACAGAAATGTAACAAAAGTCTGCCAGATTCTGCTAAACGGTTCAACTTCGGCTTGTGTGTGCTGAGCTTTAGCTGTAGTACCCTTTTTAGCAGACAGTACATTAAAATGTTTCCATACAACTCTCATGAACTGTGATTCTTAGCTGTTCCTGTAACCCGCACTACGATCAAGGTACAAAGTGTGATGCTGATCAAGCATTCACTGCCAAGAGAACTCAAACTATTCAACCTAATATGTATTGCATCACTCAAACTAGTAAAATATGCAACACAGGCTTTTTTTCTCATCCCCCTGATATTTTTGAACAGAAAAGCTATTTATCACAAAGTCTGCATTTAATGAGCCATTTGCTGCAGTGGCAATATTTGGGAAATTATAATTTAGGCTCAACTTAATAACTAATCTAGAATGAGTAATGTGCTCAGTAATCACACAGGCTCCACTTTTGAAAGGTTCTGTGTGGAAAGCCACTCCCATCCCCCTATTAACAGACAATTAAAGGAACGAATGAATAAAACTAGTGTACTTCTACAACTGATATATTCATTACTTGGGAATACAGATAACAAGGACACTAAATTCACATCTGTTTGAGGGGTTATCATGAATAGCCATAACTGCTACAAATCAAAGTGCAGGTATCATACATAGTTCTAGAACAAGCGCTTAAAAGGACAACATACTGCATTAGGCACAGAAGTAAAATGCAATGCCTTGTCCGTCGTCATGCAGCAAACTTCTTGTTTTTTGTCCACTTTTCCATTTCAATCTGGTATTTAATTAATTCACAAATTTAAATATCACAAACAATTCTAGAAAAAAAGAAACCAATTGTTGATAGATTCAGATAAACTATATTTTTTTGGGGCTGATTTACTAAAACTGGCAAGTGCAAAATCTGGTGCAGCTGTGCATGGTAGCCAATCAGCTTCTAACTTCAGCTTGTTCAATTAGGCTTTGACAATAAAACCTGACAGCCGATTGGTTTCTTTGCAGAGCTGCACCAGATTTTGCACTCTTCAGTTTTAATAAATTGACACCTAATTGGATGATCTTTTCATAAAAACAAGTTGCCTAGCTATCACACTAAATGGTTAGATGCCAACTTCTGACTACTCTTTCTGCATAAGGGTCCCTTTACACGGGCTTGTCCGCTTGCTCAGTGGGGGATCGATCCGCTAATCCCCGCTGAGCAGGTGGATGACAGGTCCGTCTCCTCTCACTGTGCAGAGACAGACCTGTCAGAGCCCCGCTCTCCTCTATGGGGAGATCCGCCAGACGGATGGAAAATAGGGTCACCATCTGAATTTTACAAACAGGATTGGATAGCAGCGGGTGTCAGCGGATGTGTCACAGCTCACATCCGCTGCTCCATTCACTCAATAGAGGCTCCAATCACTCAATGAAGGCTCCAATCAGGTCCGCCTGAATAACTGATAAGCAGACCTGATTGGAAAACCCGTGTGAAAGGGGCCTAAATGTTTCAGGTCAGTGACTTTAAATATTTAAAGAGGATGTAAACCATCACATATACCCAGTGAAGTGAACAGCCCCAGATGATACACAGGGATGAAACAAATCTCCCCACATAAGTTTTACATGTATATCTGCTGTTTCAGCTTTATATATTCTTTAAAAAGTACATATCGAGATAGATTTTCTCTTCCTGGTCAACTCTGAAGCCTGGGCATACAGCCAAGACAGCCAATTGGAGGAATGGCACACACCCCCACTCCACATAGGTAGAGACTTTCACATGTTCGTTGAATTTTTCAGCTCTGTGCTACTATATTTAGAGCATCCTCCCTAACACAAAATTCAGCCTACTTTTATCTCAGTTGATGGAGAATTTGAAGACGTTATCAGACTGATAACAGAAGAATGGAGAAGGAGACAGCTACGGGACATAGTGCTTTAAGGGAGATAAAACACTGCAGATATATGTGCCCAGGTCGAATTTCATGAAACGGGTTTACATCCACTTTAAAGTAAATGATTAACATTGCAGCGGTAACTCGCAGACCTTATTTCCTGGCCACCTGGCTGTATACGTGGATAAAGGGCATAATTGAAAAACTGAGAAGAAGAGTGCTTCTGATTGGTGGATTTGGGTTGGTGACGCTGTTTTTTGCATAATGACTGTATCACTAACTTTTCAGGTCAGTGCATCATGGGTACCAGACATTAGCATAGTGTGTATTTTTTGTGAAAGCACATAATTTTGCATTGGATCAAACATGCATGGCAGAGAGGCAACTGTGTCGAGTCTCTGGTGGTGTACCCTGTGACTAACTTAAAAGTCATCCCACTGCCAAGGTCCTTGCTGGAGTGCTCTGTGTTTTTCCATGATTGGGGATTCAGACCCCTAATACAGAGCGCCATCTAAACCACCTATAATTTGGGATCTAACAATATGGTAACAGACGGCATATCACGGTGGTGTTATTCACTATATAGAAATAAGCTTCATACGGATGTAGCACCCTCTAGTTAAATAGGTGCTACAGTGAGGATTTTTCTGGAGAGTAGGAAGATTTAGGCAGGCCTAGCTGGTTTGTTTTCATTATGGTCTGGGAGTGGCTCAGGGCAAGGTATGCCTGGGCGACACGCAGGTAGCATCACTGTCACCTCCCTCTTCTTTCTAGAAGGTGCTTGAAAAAAGGAGGAGAGGAGAGGTGAAGCTGCCTGGGGTATCTTGAGGAGCCTTGACCAATCCCCAACTTGGATTGTCAGGGGACAGGCCTCCTTAAATACCTAGCGTCAACCCAGCTTGGGAGGAGTTGTCAGGTGGAAGAGCTGGAGTGAGAGTGTGTGGAGGCTGTTGGGGCCCACGGGAGGTTCCCCGTCTGGGGGGGGGGGGGGGTTTAACCCTGGGCCAGAGCTTGGATGCATCCAGGAGGAATGAAGAGATCCTCAGAGAGAGGCACATGAGAGAGCAAGGAGAGGACAGCGGGAGAGAACACTGCTAAGAATCTCCAGTGAAGACATGTGGTCGCAGCCTGGAAGGCAGGTGAGTGAAGCACAGGAGATTGCAGTTTGAGATGGGTGCAGAACCAGAAGAGAGGACTGTGGGAAGGGCAGTGGAAAGAGGTCATTACAGCCAGGCTGGCAGGACCTGAAGAGAGCTATCTGAGGCTGGTAGCTGAATAGAGGACAGTTAGCATCTGAAGTATTTCTACACCACACGGGCCCGAGGTCCTTGCCCGCAAAAGGCAGTTCACTGAGGCCTGACTAAATTAGTGTCAGGCCTAACAATGCAGTGCTAGCTAGTTTGGAGTAACAGTTTGCAGCAAGTGAAGTGCTGGAGGAGTGAAGGATAAGAGGTCTTAAGAGTTTGTGCTGGAGAGAAGACTGGAGTGTATATAGAAGTTCCAAGCAAACTGCACTGGATCTTCCTGGGCATCCCATAACTTATCATTTCCCATCCAAGTTATACCCCCTCAATGAAAACAAATAACAAAAAAAAACAAAGCTTATGGACTGTTCTATGTCTGAGTGATTGAGAGATGAATGTGAGGCAGAGAGACAGGTTAACCACAACATTCAGCAACCCCTACCATGGTTATACAGATAAACACACAAGGCTCATATGTATAGACTTTATTTAAGTGCATTGCTGTAACGGTGGTGGAACCCACTTGAGTATTTTGTTTTATGATTTTTTTGATTATATAAATCTTAAGTAACACTAGATGTGGTAATATAAACCGGTATAAGATTTCGTTATATTTTCTCATGCACAATTGATTTAAAGATACAGCACAACTATATTTTTTGAAAAACACTTTGAGCATGTGTATTTGGCATTTCTGAGTGTAGCGGTGACAAGTTTTAGTTAGGTGTATTCTTTAGCACTATGCACAGTTTTTGCAGTTTAACCACTTCCGGACCACCCGCCGTCGTTATAGGTTGGTATTTTGATGTTAAATACCGGGTTATGGCTGCAGATAGCTGCCATAACCCTGGTATTTTCTGAAACGGCGGGTGATCCGCTTTCAGATAAAAGTGGTCTCTGTTGCAGATTCGCCGCAAGATCACTTTTATCGGTGGCTGCGGGAGAGGTGGCCCTTCCCGCTGCGTCCAGGTAGTCTCCGTCGCTTACCGGATCCATCGGTATTGGCGGAGACGATCCGGTCCTTTCACCTGAGAGGCAGGAAGTTGAGTGAGGGAATGATGGCCCCCCACTCGACTCAATGCCACTGGATGTCAAACGTCACTTCCGCCCAACGGCCTTAAAGAGACAATTGTTTTTATTGAAAAAAACAAACAAAAACTTTTTATTGCATTTGAAGCGGAGTTCCACCTGGGTAAACAAAAAAAATTAAGTCAGCAGCTACAAATACTGCAGCTGCTGATTTTTAATATAAGGACACTTACCTTTCTTGGGAGCCCACGATGTCAGCACCCAAAGCCGACCTGTCCCTCGGCTCCGGGTGCAGGCACCGGCATCATTACTAAGGGAAACAGGTAGTGAAGCCTTACTGCTTCACAGCCTGTTAACTACTGCGCATGCGCAAGTCACTCTTTCTGAATGGTCCCTGCTGTCTTCTGGGACCTGTCTCCCAGAAAGCAGTGGGGGGAGAGAAGGGGACGGACGTTAGCTAGTTCGCCGCACATGTCAATCCTTCCCTGGAGGTGGGAGCAGATACCTGGATTTGACAGGTATCTGCTCCCCTCTGAAAGGTGCCAAATATGGCACCGGAGCGCGGGGGGTGGGGGGGTGTCTGACCAGCGGAAGTTCCAGTTATGGGTAGAACTCCGCTTTAAGTTTAAATTTGAGATCTGAAGTCTTTTTGACACCAGATCTCACATTAAAGAGGTCCTGTCATGCTTTCTATTACAAGGGATGTTTACATTCTTTGAAATAAGAATAATGTCCCGTACACACGGTCGGATTTTCCGATGGAAAATGTCCGATTGGAGTGTGTTGTCGGAAATTCTGACCGTGTGTGGGCTCCATCGGACATTTTCCATCGGATTTTCCGACACACAAAGTTGGAGAGCAGGAGATAACATTTTCCGACAACAAAATACGTTGTCGGAAATTCCGATCGTGTGTACACAAAGCCGACGGACAAAGTGCCACGCATGCTCAGAATAAATAAAGAGATGAAAGCTATTGGCCACTGCCCCGTTTATAGTCCAGACGTACGTGTTTTACGTCACCGCGTTAAGAATGATCGGATTTTCCAACGACTTTGTGCGACCGTGTGTAGACAAAACAAGTTTGAGCCAACATCCGTCGGAAAAAATCCTAGGATTTTGTTGTCGGAATGTCCGAACAAAGTCCGACTGTGTGTACGGGGCATAAGAGTGATCCAAAGAAAAAAAAAATTGTTAAAAAGGGACAGGGTAAAAATAAAAAGTAAAATTAGAAAAAAATAAAAAGAAAAAAATTTAAAGTGCCCCCTCCCTGCGAACACATACGCAAGTCGTGCCTGCATATGTAAACGGTGTTCAAACCACACATGTGAGGTATTGCCGCAATCATTCGAACGAGATCAATACTTCTAGCAAAAGACCTCCTCTGTAACGCAAAACTGGTAACTTGTAGAAATTTTTAAACGTCACCTATGGAAATTTTTAGGTGTCAAAGTTTGTCGTCATTCCACGAGCGGGTGCAATTTTGAAGCATGACATGCTGGGTATCAATTTACTCAGCATTACATTATCTTTCACAATATAAAAAACATTAGGCTAACTTTACGGTTTTCTTATTTTTTCCCCCAAAAAAATTGCGTTTGTAAGGCCTCTGCGCAAATACAGTGTGACAAAGTATTGTAACGACTGCCATTTTATTCTCTAGGGTGTCTGAAAAAAATAATAATTTATGGTTTGGGGGTTCTAAGTGATTTTCTAGCAAAAAAAAAAAAAAAGATTTTAACTTGTAAACACCAAGTGTAAAAAATAGGTCTGGTCCTTAAGTGGTTAAGGCCTGATTCCCACCTATGCAGGTTGAGTTTTTCAATACAGGCTTTTTGATCCATTTTAGTCTATGGAAACAAAAACCTGAAAAAAGTCCCTGGCCCTTTCCATAAAATGCACAGATGTGAACTACATCCATAGGAAACCATATTAAATGGACTGTAGCGTGTTTCTGCAAAACTAAAAACACACCCAAAAAATGCATAGGTGTGAACCAGGCCTAAAAGAGGATTAACATGACTATATTAGAAATAATTCCTCTGCCAAGGCATCGCAGATGCTGCGTATAGCCTGCTGAAGACATGAATGGCTGCGAGTCGCTGTGCTTGTATATATGGGGAGGTGCTAGCATATTCAGGAGAACAGCACGTACCAAAAAAAAAAGAAAATAGCACCGCTGTACATAGGAAAACAGCCAATCATGTCAATGACAGTCTGTGCGCTACCCTGGCGCAGAAAATGTGCTGAAATTATGCAGAACAGGCCCTACCAGCCCGTGTCCAAGAGCCCATCACGTGTCTCAGTACAGGTTTTCTTTAAAATTTCCCCAAGTCTCTGCACTTCATAATACAAGATTTTCACAATCAAAAATTGCTACAATGCGTTGAACTGAACACTGAATGCGTTGAACTGAACTGAACTGAACACAGGACCAGCTTAGAGAGATAGGCTCAACTTTTTATCAAGGAGTATGCAATCTAAATTTTTTTTTTTTTTTCAAAAGCACAATTGGTTTACTGATTAAGGCTAGGTTCACACCTATGCGTTTACTGCGTTTTGCAGAAACGCACTACAGTTCATTTATTTCCTATGGGACACGCTCACATCCACGCTTTTTTCAGCTGCTGCGCTTTTGGAAAGGGTTAGGGACTTTTTTTCCCCGTTTTGTGTGTAAGACTTCATTGGACCGGCACCAAAAATGCAACCGTTGCATTTTTTATGTGTTTTGCTTTTTCTAATAGGAGAGGCTCCTTAAACCGTCTAGACAAGCGATGAATCATCAGCGGTCAGCGGGATGCCCTGCTGAGAGCTGAATGTAAACAAAAGAATGGCGGCATTGAAATAAACAAAAAAATAAAAGGTGTAAAAAAAAAAAAAAAAAAAACTACCTGTGAGTACCCCCCCAATTTATACCTTCATACCAGGCCTTTTAGGTCAGGTACGGCTTTTAAGGGGAACCCCACACCAAAAAAAAGAGGCACAGCACTGCCCCCCCCAGTTTACAGATCGCCACCCTCCTTTCTTCACCCCCTCCATTTATGTTGGATAAGGTACAATGTTTTTACTCATACGCTGTGCCCACCCTAGCTCCCCAAGCCTTCCATTTTTGCATACCACGTTGCATGTATACAACCTACATATTTACTCTACTTTAACAGCATTTCCTCCCTTGCCAAGATGTATACTTTTGTTATTTTTCCTATTGTTGGATAACTGAAAAACTTAAATGAAACTCTACTGAAAAAGAAGAAACATTGATATAGACATTATATAGGGGGCTGGTGTAAGAAAAGGGTTAAGAGGGGGAAAAATCTTGTTGACCACAGCAACCCATAGGCTTTCAGCTGCCATTTGTGAAGCCCAGATTGAAATAAAAATCGGCCAAGGAAAAATCCTCTTTCTCAGTATACTTAACATTACCCCTACATAACGAAGACAGCAGTTTGTCATGAACCACTCAAAGCCACACTAATTACTACACATGGATTATTGTTGAAGTTTCTGCACTTTGTCTCGACGTCTGAATTTAATATGCTCTTGTTGGATTTTGATGCACGGCTGCTTGTTCTGGGATTTGAGTCTTGGGTTTGTTGTATTAATGTTGTTATAAATTTTACTTGTGCTAGGCTGATGAGATGTCATTTTCAGCGATGAGGTGCCTAATGGAGCCTGGATTCAAAAAGAAAAATTCTTTATTGCAATGTTTCTCTGAGGTGTCATCCAGTTTGAAATTTACTCACTGTTGTGTAAGATCCTCCGTAGTCATTTGGTACACAGTATGATGATGAAACAGATGATCAGCCGTGCATAGGTTAGGATTGGATATTCAGGCATAGTAAATTTATTCATATTTGTTCAACATGCAGCACTGTACAAAATGCTGGAAGAAGGTTTTTTTTTTTTAATCTTTTGTGTTTGAAGATGATTTTTTTTATCTGCTACATGCATCAACATTGGTACAGTTATACCATGCTGCCTAGGCGTTGTAATAATAAGTTAGAAAAAGCAAGCTTGTGCATACTTACAATGCGAATTTAAAAAAAGTTGGGATGCTGTATAAAATCTACATAAAAAAGGAGGATGCCACTATTTGAAACTCTCATAAACCCATATTTTATTCACAATAGAAAACGTCAAATGTTTACACAAAGAAAAAAAAGAAAGAACAAAAAAAAAAAAAAAAAGGTCATTTTGAATTTAATGGCAGCAACATGTCTCAAAAACGTTGGGACAGAGCCATGTTTATAACAATGTAGGGACATACAGTAGCGCTCATCTGAGTGTATGATTGGTAAAATTCATAAATTTAATGCAAATAAAAAAATGGCAATTCACAAGAAGTAAAATGCATAAAGGCATGTCATATAGGTTGGCCTCTCTGTACAATCATGATCCTGGTAACTGGCGGGTTTGGGTGCTGATGGAGGCTCGTCCGCTCTGGTGGTTTCCAGAGCCCCAAGTGAATCAGAGAGTCGCGTCCTCGTCAGCAGTGATGTCATTGGGTGGGGGTACGAAGGGACCCTCAGGCGCGCGTTTGAAGTACTTCTTGATGATGGCTTTGTGATAGGCCGAAACGTCGAAGGTTAGACAGCGTCATTGCGTCACTTCCGCCCAATACGAAACTACCCGGGAATCTAGCAGAACGCCGTGAGCAGCGACTTTCTATGCCAGAGCAGATTACCCTTAACAATCACCTGCCATACACACCGGGTGCCAGGACTATAAGGCACTTATGAATGTGAGTGGAATTATTTTAATTTGTGTATTGAATAAACCCGTTTTTATGGCATTGTGCAATGAAAATAAAATAAAAAATGATTTTGCGCTATAAAATCTATCACCTCCAAGTAAAGTGCATATGATAATTCCAAATATATGAACGTGCAATATCTAAAGGTGCTCCATAGTGCAATAATACATCAAAGTGCTATGTGCATCAAATACAAATCTATAAAAATTAATAAAAATTAATCATAAAAAATCAAAAGTTCATATTGTGAATCAATATTAAAAGTCTATGTAGTGCTGTTCCACTGGGGTCATTTGATAAGGGTGAAAAATGAAAATGATCTTGGATTTAGTGATCCGGTGACACCGGGCTCTCTAGACTCTCACCTTGGATAAAGTTGTTAAGGGCATCAAAACCAGGTTCTCTGTTCTTAGTAATAAAATGATGTAGAAATGGGACTTCTCTGGTGCTGTAGCGATCCCTCTGCTTAGCAGTACCTCAGCAAACCACAGCGACAACGTGCAAAGAATAGGCCCGGTATGGAAGTGTTTAAAAAATCCGTAGCCCCAGCTTTTTATATGCCCATCTGTGCCACTGCACAGCCCTTTATTTATAACAATGTAGCATCCCCTTTTCTGTTAACAACAACTCTGTAAACAAATGCAGGAGACTTGGACGGCTGCACTCAGGAAAAGAAAATCATCCGATTTATTGTTGTAATTACATCTCCAGTAGAAAAAGCAAGAGACTATGTGGGTTGAAGGAGAAGTCAAACCATTCCACACCATCTCAGAACTTACTTGAATAAATGCTGAGATGGCATGAAATTCACCGACTTTTTCAACCCACAAAGTGTCTTGCTTTTGAAGTTGGTGGTGGCCCCGCCCACCTTGGGGGGTACATGTTCAGCTCCTTGACGCATTCTCCTCCCTATCCTACAAGTGGCATGTTGCACGTCTGGGAAGCTCCTTCACCTCTCACTTTTCTCTCTCAGGTACACTCCCCTGTGATCCCACGGTTTTGTCTTTCCAGCATTTCCTTTCTTTTTTTATTCCTTCTTTCTGCCATTTCTCTGGTGGTTCCCACACTTGTATGGTTTTCACTCTTACAATTCCAGGTCTCACCCACCATCTCCCTTCTGCACTTATGCATGTTTGGTCTGCTCTATCCTTCTATCTCTCACCCTTCACTTGGGTACACTTTTCTTCCCCACTTTTATAACCGTTGTTTTCCTATTCATCCAGATACACATCTCCTTTGCTTTGCACCCTTTTTGGACTGGCCCTTGAGATGGGAGGGTTGCGTCCTTTGGGGCTTCATGTGTGCGCCCCTTTGGTCGTTTGGCAGCCACCTCAGCTCCCGGGATGGACCACCTCCGTGGCCTCAGCTTTGCATGGACTTTACGCCGTTGTTACTTGTGGCATGTAAGCATTTTGGTTGACGTGATCATCGAATTTATGTCAATATCCCAATATTACAATCCTTTTTAACATACTTTACGGTATATGTGTTTTTTAGATACCCCACAACATCCGCCCCTGAGGAAGTGTTTTTATACACAGAAACGCGTCGGGCTTTGAGGATGTAGCTGTGTGTTCTATTATGATTTATATTTGGATATAATATTTTAAACAACAATTTGTCTATTCAATCACTGCCAATGATTTATGGAATTATTTGTTATGTATTATTATCATGTGCTGATTATGTTATCACCATGAATTGGATGGTATTCTATCATGAATATGTATATAGATTATGGCATTTATCCATTGATCGTTTTTTGTATAAATTATATAGAATATGGCATTTATCCATTGATTCACTTTATATGAATTATACTATTTTCTTTTTTTTTTTTGGTTTTCAAAAGGTTTATTGAAGATCAGTAGCATACAATGTAAGAAAAAAAATTTCCATATACATAGAAAATTGGCATAGAAAGTATCCTGTAACAGTTATTGACATGTCTATACAGAACTTAAAGCACCTATAAATTTTGGTGGTGCCAAATTTGCCAGCCTTTGTTTTGAACAGTAAGGTATGCGTCAAACGGCAGTGACAAACCAATAGGGGAACGGTACGGTCGGGGGGCCACCCACCCAGAAGGAGATCCAAGAAGATACTAGCCTAATACTATCCGGTGCTGTGACCGCACTTTCTCCCCTGGGTTCCCAGAAGCCCCACCCCAATGGGCTCTTACTGTGGGGACATCTGGGGCGACCCCTGGGGTAAGAAATCTATGAACCAACTCCCTGTAATATAGGAGACGGATCTCCCTGGGGGGTAGAACTCCCACCCCGACCGTCCATTCCCTGCTTAGGAAGCATCAAAATACATTAAACAAAAAAGAAAAGAACTAATACTTCAGGAGTGCTTGTACACAGAAGACTGTTCGTCTGATGAGGAACGGGCAGAGTGTCCCGATAGAGAAGAGAAGAAACGTGGGAAAATGAGGGTAAAGTTAGAGAAGTAGAGGTCAGAGAGGAGGGGAGAGGTTCCGAGATGTATTCTCCACACCAGGCAGGATTGAGATACCACAATGCGTGGCCCATGGTTCCCAAGTAGTGGTAAACCTCTCAATCTTATCAGTAAGTTTTGCTACTATCAGCTCTTGTGCCATTATCCAAGAGATTTTCCTTTTGCAAGCCTGAAAGGAGACCGAAGGCTTCTTCCAGGCTTTTGCCAAGGTAATCTTGGCTCCCACAAGTATGAAGAAGGAAAGGGCTTGTAGACGTTTAGGCAGATTAGGAATGTGTTGATTCAGCAGTGCTATCATCGGACTGGGGGCGATTATTTCACCCGTCAATGTACTAATGGTGCGGAAAATTCTCTTCCAGAAGGATCTGATGCGTGGACAAGTCCACCATATATGAAACATAGAGCCTTCTAGCTCACATCCTCTAAAACAGATTGGGGATGTCCCCGAGTAAATTGTTGCCAGTCTGGAGGGAACGTAGTACCATCTATTCATTACTTTTAAACTGGCTTCCATTAAGGATACATTGCATATACCTTTGGTTGAGCGTAGGGAAGCTCTAAACCAATCAGATGCGTTCCAGGAGCAGCCCGTGTCCTCTTCCCAGGCCCGTGCATAAGATGGTTTTTCCAAGTTCGATTGAAGTGCTGCATAAATTAGAGAGATTCCCCCCCTCTGGTTCGTGGAGTCAGAGCACCATTGCTCGTAAGGAGTAATATAGGGAGGGTCCTTCCTAGTGGACCAAATAGTGTGTAAATAGTGGGAAATTTGTGTGAATCTGAATTTTTCAGAATCCGGCATGTCTAGATTTTTCTTACAGTGGGCCAAGGTAATCGGACCCTTTGAGGACAGGAAGTGCCCTATGCGGTAAAGGCCCTTGTCTGTCCACCAGCGAAACGCCTTTATATTAAGTCCCGGTGGGAACTTTGGATTATGAAATAGGTGAGCCAAGGGTTTCAGACTGGAAATCAAAGAGTGATTTGTATAAAGCTTAGTGCCTAAAGCTATCGAGTGTGACAGGGTGGGGGCCAATATGGCTGGCCTACCTCTGGTGTCTGACCACAGGAGGTAATCAATAGTGTTAAGAGGGATCGTTTTCCTCTCCATTGAAACCCAATCCGGTTTGTAGTTTCTGGAGTAAATGACTGACAGTTGTGCTAATTGTGCCGCCTGGTAGTAACCCCACAGGTCTGGTAGACCCAGTCCCCCCTGTGATTTTAAGCGTACTAAAGTGCGAGAAGGACATCTGTAACCCTTGCCCCCCCAAACAAAGCGTGTTATGTCAGACTGGAAGCTGCCTAGGAAGTCCTTCCGGATGGGAATCGGAAGGGAACGAAAAAGATATAATAGGCGTGGGAGGAGTGTCATCTTAACCGCATGTATCCTACCTAGCCAGGATAGACCACCCCCTGACCACTTTGCCATCTCAGCTCTGCATTTATTAATCATAGGCGGGTAATTAGCTTTGAAAAGATTGTTCATATGTGATGTTAGTTTGATCCCTAGATAAGGGAGAGCATCTGGGACCCAGGAGAAGTCGAAGTTATGTGAGAGGAGTGTGAGAGAGTCATTGGGGATGGTGATATTTAGCGCCATGGATTTTGTCATATTGACTTCCAGTCCCGAAATCGCGGAGAACTCTTTCAGCGTCCTATAAATCATAGGCGTAGAGATTAATGGGGAGGTAACATACAGAAGAAGGTCATCTGCATAGAGTGCACACTTGTGTTCCTGGCCCCCACACATCACCCCCTTTATGTCAGGATTCGATCTGATCGCTATGGCCAGCGTTTCGATGGCCATAGCGAATAGGAGGGGGGAGAGAGGGCATCCCTGTCTGGTACCCCTGTTGATACTAAAAGAAGATGAGTATCTGCCCATCAGACGTACTTGTGCTGAAGGGTTAGAGTAAAGTGTATTAATTAAATTCAGAAAGTGAGGACCGAAACTCCATCTCCGTAGAATACCAGACAGGTAAGCCCAGTCCACCGAGTCAAAAGCCTTGTTCAAGTCAATCGATAGGAGAAAGCCTTTCTGGGGGGGTCCCCCGTCCCACTGTGATCGCAGAAGAGAGATAATGTCTATGGAGCGGCGAATCTGGTCGGGGCCTTGCCTCCCAGGGATAAAACCCACCTGATCTCCATGTATATATAGTGATATGAAGCTCGCTATTCTGTTTGCCAGGATCTTAGTCATGATTTTGATATCATTATTTATTAACGAGATGGGTCGATAGTTGCCCACCTCGCTGGCGTCCTTGCCCGGCTTCGGTATAACTGATATATATGCCGAGTTAAGGTCAGCTTCAAGAAGAGACCCTTCCCGTAGCGCATTAAAGAGTTTCGTCAGATGGGGAGCTAGAGAAGCGCCAAACTTCTTATAGTAACCGTTTGAAAAGCCGTCTGGGCCTGGTGAGGATCCTACCTTTAGTGATTTGATTGTATCTAGTATTTCCTGATTGGAGAAAGGTGCCTCCAGGAGGTCCCTGTGTTCGGGTGACAAGGTAGGTAGTGTCAGGGAGTCCAAGAAAGTATGCTGAGTGCTTTGGGTGTGGGAGGATTTTGATTTGTAGAGTTCGGAATAAAATTTATGGAAGGCTGTCATGATCTTTTCAGGATTTTGAGTAAGGTCCCCCGAAGATACTTTAATTTTCGGGAATGCTAAGGAGCGGGGTCTAGGGCTCAGTTTGACTGCTAGCTTAGATCCTATTTTATCTTTTTGCGTGTAAAGTTTAGCCCCCGTCCATCTAAGGTGTTGTTCAGCAGCCGTGGTCAACTGAAGGTTTAGGAGGGTTCTGGCCTTATCCAAGTCTGCCAAAGATTCAGGCGAGGGATAATGTTTGTGTGCCTTCGAAGCTTTATGGTATTCCTCTGTCAGTCTGATTGTGTCTATTCTGTGTTCGGTTTTAAGTTTGGAAGACATCTGGATTAACTTCCCTCTAATTACTGACTTGTGTGCCGCCCATACTGTTACCGGGGAGACTTCACCGGTTGCATTAATTTGGAAGTATTCTTTGATGGCCTCTTCCAATAAGGAGCATTGTACCGGGTCATTCAAGAGAGATTCCTGCAGGCGCCAGCGAGGCGGGCCCCCTGCCCCCCCAGACCTCTGCATGAGGAGAGTCACCATCGAATGATCTGACAAGGGGGTATCTACTATCCTAGATCTTCTGATTAGGGGAATAGAAGCTGATCGAGAGAAAATGTGGTCTATCCTGGCGTAGGAATTATGCGGTGCTGAAAAATGGGTATAATCTCTCTTACGTGGGTTAGTTTCCCTCCAGACATCAATCAGTCCCTCCTCATAAAGCAACTTCGCAATTTTAACACTTTGTTTGGAGGGGCGTCTAGAAGTCGGCCTATTCCCAGCAGATTTGTCAATAGAAGAGTCGAATGCAGTGTTCGAGTCTCCCCCAACAATGATCCTGCCTCGTAGGTGGGGTTTTATTTTGTGTAGTAGTGTTTCAAAGAAGTTTTTTTGTCCTTTATTAGGAGAGTAGTAGGAGACAAACGTGTAGAGTTCACCGTCTATATGGCCAGACACCAGAATATATCGGCCTTGAGGATCAGTTATTATAGCTGATTGTGAGATGTTGATGTGTTTGGCAAAGCAGATGGCTACTCCTTTAGTTTTATTTTCTCCGGAAGCTAAAAAAAATTGTGGGAAGCGTTGGTGGAGAAAGGAGGGCTTATAAGTGGAAGGGAAATGGGTCTCCTGAAGGAGTAATACATCTGCATGCATGGTGTGATATAATTGGAACAGTTTCCTGCGTTTAACGGGGGAGTTGAGTCCCTGTGTGTTATGGGATAATATGTAAAGGGAGGGGGAAGGACCTTGCGTGTCAGCCATGAACCAGAGGGGGTGCTCCTATAATGAGAATTTTTGACTTACCCCATGCGGGCAGAGATATCAAGTCAAGCAGCCACACGAACCCATGGAAAAGATAATCTGGACCTGCGATGAGAGGACACGAGACCATCCGGAACCTTGGAGAGCACAGATGAGCCAAGAGAAGTAAAGAGAAGGGAGGAAGGAGACGAGAAAAGAAGAGAGGCAAAAAAAATATTATGTTAGGCAGAGATATATGTATAGCAATCCAGTACATTCCCTGATAACAAGCCTTAGGGTCCTTGGACCCCTTCCCACCCCTGGGTTGAAGTGGGCTAGCCACCTCAACCCTCAGATCCTGAGAGGACCAGAAACCCCTACTATGGGGATCTGGAAAGGAAACCAGGTACACCTACTGTGGACCTGGGATCCGCTGGAGGCGTGCTGGGTCCACCACAGCCCCGACGCCTATAATATAAATGTACAACTAAAGGACAAACGGAGGCCTATGCTATGTAGTGCCCTAAACAACCTAATAACAGGTATAGTGCAACTGAAAAATATTTGAGTCACCGGGTTTGAGTAAAAAGGAAAAAAGGTAAACAATAAAATAAAAAAAAGAGAAAAAAAAAAAAAAAAAAAATTAAAAAAAAATAAAAATAGAAAAAATAGAAAAAAAAGGGGGGGGGGAAACCCCCCCCCCCCCCACTACAAAAAACCTGCCAGATCAGTGACCCGATCCCCAGCTCTCAAGGCCGGGAACCCGGAAGCACCGACCTACCAAAAGCTAGTCATAGACGAGTGGGTCCTATGTGATTCACCCTTCTCGCCCCTCGCGAAGTGTCCCTCGCCAGCCGCGAGAAGGGGGAACCAGAAACTCCAGGGGAGATGAGGGATAAGTATCTGAAAAATAAATAAAAACAGAAATCCGCTTAGATCTCCCATGACCTGTTTGGGAGTCCCTTAATGTGTAAAAGAACTATGCCTACCCTAGAGCGTCTAACCACGCTAGAGAGGCCTAAATGCATAAACTAGGATTTCAGAAAATGGAAGGAAAGTGAACTAGGGGGGACTGTAAGAGAGTACTGCCCCCAACCCTTCCCCTCAGCAATGTCCGACCTCAGTGGGTGAAGGTGACAACCATTCTGATATGAACTTGGATGAAGTCCCCCGCTTGGATAGAGATGGTGAGGATCACTATTCAAAGGGGGCCCTCAAATGAGGGGCTAGTCCCGGAAGTCCTGAGGGACATCTGTGGCCAGACTGAGGGGAACAAAGGCAAGTCTCCATACAATAAGAAAAGTGATGAATACAGCCTGAGAATCATGTCGGGGCATTTTCTTTTGATCGCTTGTAGCTTGATTGAAGCCAAGTGGGTTGCAGCGGGCTAGCTGGTGGAGGCCTTTTGGATGATGATGAGGATCCCTTTGTTGACTTGGAGCTGGAGGATTCCTGCTCAATTAGGCCCAGGTGCAGAAATAGGCGTTCCCCTTCAGCAAACGATGAGAAGGCATGGCTCTTATTTCTGTAGGAGAAATTTAAACGAAGCGGAAAAGACCATCTGTATGTAATGTCTTTTTCCATCAAAACCTGTAAGAGTGGTTTCAGTGCTCGCCTCTTCTGTACTGTGTATGGCGATAAATCCGCAAACACCTGGATTTTATGGCCAAGAAGCATGAGATTATCAGATAGCCTAGACCTTTTCATGACCTCCTCCTTCACCGAATAAAAATGTGGTTTCACTATGATGTCTCGAGGGAGGCCATCCGAGCGGGGGGGTTGAAGAGCTCTGTGGGCCCTGTCTAGTTCCAAACGGTGTTCAGGTATACCTGGGATAAGAGCCTGGAGCAGGGATTTTACAGCAGCCTGCACGTCCTTTTCAGACTCAGGGAGCCCCCTGAGTCTAAAGTTATAACGTCTGGACCTGTTCTCAAGGTCATCGATCTTTGCCAACGCCACTTCTAGCTGGTCTTGGACGTCCTGAATTCTGGCTGAATTCTGGTTAATCCTTGCGACTGATTGATCAGCCTTCTTTTCTATAGTGTCCATTCGCAAACCTATTTGCTGCAGGTCAGCATGGATGGATGATGTAATTTGGGCTGCATTTGCTGCTAAACTTTTAGAGAGCAGATGAGAGAACGCTGTCATCATGGAGGGGAAATCATTAGGGGCTGGGATGGAAGCCATTTCCTCGCTCACTGACAGGAGCATGCCTGTGTGCGGATCAAGCTGGGGTGTGGAGGGGAGACCGTCATTCAGTCTGTTTAAAAGGGACTCCGTGGAAGCAGGGGAAGCTGCCCATTCCCGGGGGGGAGAGGAGATACCTGGAGATTGCGGTGGTGGCAAGTCTTGATCTGCAATAGATGGCTCAGCTTCCTCCGCGCTGAGTAGGCCTCTGGCCGCCATCTTGGCATAGCTGAGGGGAGCGGCCGCCGCGGCCATCCGTTCGCTCAGGTTCCTCCTCGCTTGCGCCGCTGTCATCAGATGATTCCCTGATGTCTCCCCCGCCCGATCCACCCGGTGACAGGATCGTGGGTTCGTTTTGCGGGCTCCGGTGGCGATCACAGGGCTGTGGTGGAGCGGAGCTCTAGCAGGCCGCGGCCATCTTGCGAGCTACCGCGCATGCGCCTCCGAATTATACTATTTTCATGCAATTTTTTACCTCCTATTCTAATAAACTGTATTTCATTCACCCACATGAGTCAACCACTTCATTTAAAGTCCCCCTTTTTCGTTTTTATCCAAGCCGGGATGGAGGCACTTTGTGCCTCATTCAAAGTCCCAACTCCCCATTTTTTTAAGTGTCTTGCTTTTACCCCTGAAGATGTCATTGCAACAATAAAGCGGATGATTCATCTACCTACACACCTCAACGACCATGGCAAGCTCCCCTTGAACAGCTTTACTGTTTACAACACTCTATAAACTTCTGGGAACTGAGGAGACCTGTTGCTGGAGTTTTGGGAGAGGAATGTTGCCTCATTCTTGCCTGATACAGCATTCTAATGCCCTGTACACACGGTCGGACATTGATTGAACATTCCGACAACAATATCCATGGATTTTTTCCGACGGATGTTGGTCAAACTTGTCTTGCATACACATGGTCACACAAAGTTGTCAGAAAATCCGATTGTTCTAAACGCGGTGACGTAAAACACGTACGTCGGGACTATAAACGGGGCAGTAGCCAATAGCTTTTGTCTCTTAATTTATTCTGAGCATGCGTGGCACTTTGTGCGTCGGATTTGTGTACACACGATCGGAATTTCTGACAACAGATTTTGTTGTCGGAAAATTTTATAGCAAGCTCTCAAACTTTGTGTGTCAGAAATTCCGATGGAAAATGTGTGATGGAGCCTACACACGGTCGGAATTTCCGACAACAAGGTCCTATCACACATTTTCCGTCGGAAAATCCGACCGTGTGTACAGGGCATAACTGCCCAACAGTCCTGGGTGGCCTTTCCTGTACGTTTCATTTTAAGATGTGCCAAATATGTTCAGTTGGTGAAAGATCTGGATTGCAGGCAGGCCAGTTAAGCACCCGGACTTCTACTACAAAGCCATGCTGTTGTCATAGATGCAGCATGCGGTTTAGCATTGTCCTACTGAAATATGCAAGACCTTCTCTGAAAAAGATGTCGCCTGGATGGGGGCATATGCTGCTATAAAACTTGGATTTATCTTTCAGCATTAATGGTGCCTTTCCAGATATTCAAGCTGCCCATTCCATCTGCACTAATGTGCTTCCATACTATCGGAGAAGCAGGCTTTTGTACTGAGCACCAATAACAAGCCAGAAAGTCCCTCTCTAGTTCAGAGGATGAGGCGTCCATGGTTGCCAAAAAGAACGTCAAATTTTGTCTGACCACAGAACTGCTGTCCAGTTGACAACAGACCATTTTGAATGAGCTTTGGCCCAGAGAAGATGGCAGCATTTATGGATCATGTTCAGATTATTATTATTATTATACAGGATTTATATAGTGCCAACAGTTTGCGCAGCGCTTTACTCTGTTAGAGCAGACATTACAATTACAAAACAATTCAATACAGGTGGAATCAGAGGGCCCTGCTCGTTAGAGTTTACAATCTAGAAGGGAAGGTCAAGTGATACAAAAGGGTAAAATGGGGGATGGGCTGATTTAGAAAATAAAAGTATAGTTGTTAGGTGGAGGCAGGATGGGCTTCTCTGAAGAGAAAAGTTTTTAGGGATTGCCTAAAAGTGGATAGATTTGGATGTAGTCTGACAGATTGGGGTAGGCAGGGAATTGCAGAGGATGGGAGAGGCTCAGGAGAAGTTCTGGAGGCGAGTATTGGAGAAGGTGAAAAGGTAGCTAGAGAGCAGAAGATCTTGGGAGGAATGAAGAGGATGATTAGGTTGGTATTTTGAGACTAGGTTAGTGATTTAGCTAGGGGCAGAATTGTGGATGGCTTTGCAAGTTATTATTTATTTCAATCTAATTTGTTGGGTGAGTGGCAGCCAATGGGGGGATTGGCAGAGAGGGGTAGCAGACGCTAAGCAGTTTGTAAGGTGGAGGAGTCTGGCAGTAGTATTTATGATGGACTGAAGGGGGATAGTCTATTTAAAAGGTAAGCCATTGAGGAGGGAGTTGCAGTAGTCAAGGCGAGAGATAACCAGGGAGTGAACCAGATTTGTAGTTTCATTGGTTAGGAAGGGACATAGTTTGGCGATGTTGCAGAGGTTGAGGCAGCAAGCTTTGGAAAGGGATTGGATGAGGCCCAAGAGAGTTTTCAGAGTCCAGGACAATACCTAGCACCCTGGCATGTGGGGATGGGTAGATGGTTGTGCCATTGCTCTTGAGAGAGGTCAGAGGAAGCGACACGTGGAGGAGGAAATATTATGAGCTTGGTTTTGGACAAGCTGAGTTTGAGGAAGTGGTGTGACATCCAAACAGATATGTCTTTTAGAATGTAAGGAAAGCGTTAATACCGCACTAAGCCTAAAAAACAAACATAGCAGCAACGAATAAGTGGAATATATACACCTATAGAAAATGAAAAGAAAAATAGCTGCGCTGAAGGTTATACAGCTTATAGTGATAAACCAATGTGAACCAAATAAGTGAAATTCTAAAATTGAAATAATGTTATGATGACCCAAAACAAGAGTGAATATTATAAATAACAATAAAAATTATGGAAATATAATTGCAAAACACAATATTGTAAATGTGACAATACAATATAATCTTCCACCACCACCATTGAGTGCTGATCACCTTAAGGAATATGCGCTTACCAGAGGCAAGCAAAAAAACAGCTTGCGGCTATAACCCAGCCAAGGTCTTTAATGTGGGGATCATGGATGGATCTACCGCAATGACGTCAGCGCGGTAGACCTTCCGAGTGGAAGGGCGCTCGCAAGCCGGCCGGCTTTACATGCTTTTTATCTACTTTTGTCTGTAAGTGCAAACTTTACCTTTTATTAATAAATTTTACAACGGTAATACACTATGGGAGCTTTGTTTTTGTTTTCCCGGCCAATATTTGGAACCCACTTCCATACATCCTAGCGGGTGGCGGCTATACGGAGTCCCGGTTGATGTTTTGAGTGATCCATCCAAGATTCCCACATTAAAGGCCTTGGCTGGGTTATAGCCGCAAGCTGTTTTTTTTGCTTGCCTCTGGTAAGCGCATATTCCTTAAGGTGATCAGCACTCAATGGTAGTGGAAGATTATTATTTTTTTTTAATTATTTTTTATTATTATTATTACTTATTTGGTTCACATTGGTTTATCACTATAACCTGTATAACCTTCAGCACAGCTATTTTTCTTTTTATGTCTTTTAGAATGTTAGTGATGCGTGAGGAGACTGATGAAGTCAGCTGAGGGGTGTAGAGATAGATTTGGATTTTATCAGCATAGAAATGATACTGGAAGCCATGGGAGGTTATCAGCTGACCCAGGGAGGAGGTAGGTGTAGATTGAAAACAGGAGTGGTCCAAGAACAGAACCTTGGGGGGACTCCGACAGAGAAAGGAAAAGGAGAGGAGGAAGTAGAATTGTAAGTGACACTGCAGGTGCGATGGGATAGGTAGGATGAGAGCCAGTGAAGAGCATAGTCACAGAGACCGAGGGAGTAAAGTTAGTTAAGGAGGAGGGGGTGGCCGACCATATCAAAGGCAGTTGAAAAGTCCAGATATAGGAGTACAGAATAGTGTCAGTTGGTTTTTGCTGTTAGCCATTTGTGAGTTTTTTTAGAAGAGCAGTTTCTGTGGAGTGTTGAGGGTGAAATCCAGACTGAAGGGGATCAAGAAGGTTATTCTTAATGAGGTGGTCACTCAGTTGGCTGTAGACCAGGTGTTCAAGGAGTTTAGAGGAAAAGGGGAGCAAGGGGAGCAAGGAGATAGGGCATAGATTGTTCAGATTGGTAGGGTACAAGGATGGCTTTTTAAGTACGGGGTGACCAGTACATGTTTAAGGTTTGAGGAAGAAGCCTCAAGAGAGGGAGAGATTGAAGATGTGGGTTAGAGAGTGTAGGATAGAGTATGAGAGTGACTGCAGTATTTGAGGGGGAATAGAATCCAGGGGACAGGTGGTTAGGTGGGCATAAGAAATAAGTTTAGCTATTTTGTCTATAGTAGCAGGTTTGAATAAGGGGAGTGTTAATTGTACCTGTTGACATGGGGGAGATACCTGTAGAGTGGAGATTTCATCACAAATGTAATCAATCTTATGTGTGACTAGCAATCTCCTGGGCAGCGAGTGAGTTTGTGGGTGGAGGACGAAGTAGAGAGTTAAAGGACAGGGATTTATTGTAGACAGAAGTGGCTTGGATAGAGCAGGACAGGGGAGAAATTTTGTTATAGAGGTGGTCAGTAGCAGAATAGAGAAAAGAAGGGTTGAAGTGGCAAAGGTTTCTACAGGTGATGGTTGGGCGATTGGAGGGAAAGGTGGTGGAAGACAGGGAGAGAGAGAAACTAATAAGGTGGTGATCAGAGAGAGGAAAAAGATTGTTGGAGAGGTTGCATGGACCGCATAGGTAGGAGAATACAAGGTCAAGGGTGTTGCCATCAGAGTGAGAAGAAGCCTGTACCCATTGCTTCAGGTCAAATGAGGAGGTTAAACTAAGAAGTTTAGTAGTAGGAGTGTTTGTATTAACAGGGACGTCGAAGTCGGCAAGAATGATTGTCGGAATTTCAGAAGAGAGAAAGTAGGATAGCCAGGCAGAAAAGTAATCAAGGAAAGTTGATAATGGTCCAGGGGGCCGGTAGATCACAGCAATTCTTAAGAATGTTAGAGAGAATAGACGTATACAGTAGGCTTCAAGTCCTGAGAGGGACAGATAGTGAAGAACCTGGAAGGTGCTCTATGGGGATAGGAGGATTCCCACTCCACCTCCTTTGCGTCCATTAGGTCTAGGGGAGTGAGTTCAGAGTAGGCCACCGTGGGAGAGGGAAGCAGGAGAAAGAGTGTAGGATTTATGAAGCCAGGTTTCGGTGATGGCAAGTGGATTAAAGGAGATTTGGCTTCTTTGCACGATAGAGCTTTACCTTGCCTTTTTGCATGGCATGACGTAGCAAACTGTGTTTACAGACAGTGATTTTTGGAAGTATTCCTGAGCCTATACAGCGATATCCATCAAAGACTCATGCCTGTTTGCAATGCACTGCCGTTTTAGGGCCCGAAGATCACGGGCACCCAGTATCGCATTTTGGCCTTGTCCCTTGTGCACAGACTTCTCCAGATTCTCTTAATCTTTAAATATCACCCACTTTAATACACAACACTTTTACCCTCTTCCTGCCCAGGACTATTTTCAGCTTTCAGAGCAGTCGCACTTTGAATGACAATTGTGCAGTCATGCAACACTTTATCCAAATTAAATGTTTATAATTTTGTTCACACAAATGGACTGAATTTCTTTTGGTGGTATTTAATCACCACAAAGAGAACAAAAATGTTGAAAAAAAACAACGCTTCTTCTTCACTTGTTGGGCCAGTGTTTATGTATTCTGAAATTCAGAAATGTATTCTGCCACATTTCTTTGGTGAAAATGACCCAAATCAGTGTATATTATTTAGTCTGTAGGAAAGTTAGAGTCCACAAACTATGGTATATATTTGAAATGTATCAATCCTGATGTACTGACAAACCATCTCATTTCATGAGGCCCAAAAATGTCAGGATGGTACAGATATCCTCCAAATTACCCCTTTTTGGAAAATAGACAGTTCAAGGTATTTAGAAAGATGGCGAGATTTTTGAGTAGTCTTTTGTCAAAAGTTTTTTGAAAATGAATTAAACATTTTTATTTTTTTTACATACGGTCACCAGTGCAGTACATAATCATCATATAATGGGTGTGGCAGTGATCAGGAACACTGACTGGTGACAGTATGGGAAAAAAACAAAAAAAGAAAAAAATATCTTTTAATTTTTCTGTTTTTTTTTATTGTATTTTATATTATTTTAACGATTTTTAAACAAACTTTGACCAGAGGAATATAATGTTACCATAGTAACATTGTACTACCCTGGGGAAGTGATCAGTTTTTTTTTTGTTTTTTTTAAACACACAATGTTTGCATATAACAGTGCATTACATTGCTATATGCAAGCATTTTACTGAAATAAATAAATTCAGTTTCTTTTGTTGTGATTAGCTGTGATTGGTCAGATGGGCTGTGTAACCTGTAAAAATTTTTAAAGCGTGATATATGGAGTTTTTTAAGTACTGAAGTTTGGCGTCATTCCACAAGTGTGCACAATTATAAAGCATGACATGTTAGGTATCTATTTACTCGGCCTAGCATCATCTTTCACATTATACATTTATATTCATGCAACCGTTTTTTCCAAAAAAAACAAGTTTAAAAAAGTGCTGCGCAATTACATAACAACATAAAAAGTTGCAACTGACCATCATTGTATTCCCTAGGGCAGTGATGGGGAACCTTGGCACCCCAGATGTTTTGGAACTACATTTCCCATGATGCTCATCCACTCTGCACTGTAGTTGAGCATCATGGGAAATGTAGTTCCAAAACATCTGGGGTGCCAAGTTTCGCCGTCACTGCCCTAGGGTGTCTACTAAAAAATATATATAAAATGTTTTGGGGTTCGAGTAATTTTCTAGCAAAAAAATGATGATTTTTTTACATGTAGGGGAGAAGTGTCAGTATTGGCCTGGGTGGCAAGTGGTTAATTACTATAAGTAAAATACAAATAATTGTTATATATTGTTTTAAACCACTTCAGCCCCGGACCATTTGGCTGGCCAAAGACCAGAGCACTTTTTGCGATTCGGCACTGCGTCACTTTAACTGACAATTGTGCGGTCGTGCAACATGGCTCCCAAACCAAATTGACGTCCTTTTTTCCCCACAAATAGAGCTTTCTTTTGGTGGTATTTGATCACCTATGCGGTTTTTATTTTTTGTGCTATAAACAAAAAAATAGCGAAAATTTTGAAGAAAAAAAACCCACTTTTTTTTTAACTTTTTGCTATAATAAATATCCCCCAAAAATATATATAAAAAAAAGGTCTTCCCCAGTTTAGGCCGATAAGTATTCTTCTACATATTTTTGGTTAAAAAAAAAAAAAAATCGCAATAAGCGTTTGATTGCTTTGCGCAAAAGTTATAGCGTCTACAAAATAGGGGATAGTTTTATGGCATTTTTATTGATTTTTTTTTTTGCTAGTAATGGCGGCGATTATCAATTTTTATCGTGACTGCGACATTATGGCGGACACATCGGACAATTTTGACACATTTTTGGGACCATTGGCATTAATACAGCGATCAATGCTAAAAAATTGCATTGATTACTGTAAAAATGGCACTGGCAGTAAAGGGGTTAACCACTAGGTGGCGCTGTAAGGGTTAAGTGCGTCCTAGGGAGTGATTCTAACTGTGGGGGGGAAGGGCTGTGTGTGACATGACACTGATCACCGCTCCCGATTACAGGGAGTGGTGATCAGTGACAGTGTCATTAGGCAGAACGGGGAGATGCTTGTTTACATTAGCATCTCCCCGTTGTTCTTCATCGCGAGATGATTGCGGGTATCCCGTGGACATAGAGTTTGCGGGACCCGCGATCATGGTAATGGAGCTCCTGGCGGGCGTGGGCCCGCAAGCCGCCTCTTAACCACTTCCCGGCCGGCTCCTGTACATATACGTCGGCACTTTGAAGATGGGTATCTCGGTAACGGCAGCAGCTGTTGCCACAACTGAGGTACCCATCTTTACAGGAGCCAGTTCTGTGTACGATAATGGTGGTCTCTGCGGCGGGTTCTCCGCGAGATCACAGTTATCGGCGGCGCGAGAGGTGCCACCCCCTCCCGCCGCTCTCCCGCGCCCTCCGCCACTTACCGGAGCCGTCGGTAGCGGCGGAGGAGATCGGGACCTTTCACTGCTTAGGTATGGAGACGAGTGAGGCTAAGATGGCCGCCACCCGTCTACATACCATAGGAGGGCGGAAGTGACGTCAGCTCCATCCATATGTCTTAAAGGCATTTTTTTTTATGTCATTTTTTCAAACGACTTTTGTTTTCTTGTTTTTTGCATTTTAGCCCAAATATAAGATCTGAGGACTTTTTGACCCCAGATCTCATATTTAAGAGGACCCGTCATGCTTTTTTCTATTACAAGGGATGTTTACATTCCTTGTAATAGGAATAAAAGTGATCCAATTTTTTTTTTTTTTTTTAAAAACAGTGCAAAAATAAATATAATAAAGTATAATAAATAAAAAAAAAATTTTTAAAGCGCCCTGTTCCGGCGAGCTCGCGCGCAGAAGCGAACGCATACGTGAGTAGCGCCCGCATATGAAAACGGTGGTCAAACCACACATGGGAGGTATCGCCGCGACCGGTAGAGCGAGAGCAATAATTCTAGTCCTAGACCTCCTCTGTAGCGCAAAACATGCAACCTGTAGAATTTTTTTAAACGTCGCCTATGGAGATTTTTAAAGGTAAAAGTTTGACGCCATTCCACGAGCGGGCGCAATTTTGAAGCGTGACATGTTGGGTATCAATTTACGTAACATTATATTTCACAATATAAAAAAAAATTGGGCTAACTTTACTGTTGTCTTAATTTTTTTATTCAAAAAAGTGGATTTTTTTCCAAAAAAGTGCGCTTATAAGACCGCTGCGCAAATACGGTGCAAAAAAAAAGTATTGCAATGACCGCCATTTTATTCTCTAGGGTGTTAGAAAAAAAACAATATATAATGTTTGGGGGTTCTAAGTAATTTTCAAGCAAAAAAACGGGTTTAAACATGTAAACACCTAAAATCCAAAACGAGGCTAGTCCTTAAGTGGTTAAAGGGCCACGTACAGGTACGTTAATCTGCCTGTACGTGCCCTTCTGCCGCAGTATATCTGCATGAGGTGGTCGGGAAGCGGTTAAGGTAATTTACTATATTTTCAAAAACTGTACTCAAGCAGGTGGCTTAACGGACAAATTACTGAAGTTTGAAGTTATAACTTTAAACCAGTAATTTCACAGTAAATAGATAAATTACTATGTTATAACATATAGCATAATGATATATTATTTAGCTTGATTAAAACCGTACCTTTTCAACAGCAGCAGATTCTCACTCTCCATCTTAACTGTGTGTGAGAAAAACAGGGGATTATGGGTAAATCTTATACCCATAAACACATGTTTTTTTTCCTTGTAGTTAATAGGGCTGGGCGTGAAGAGAGCATTTGCCTTTTAGACAAATGCCCCCTTCTATGACGCTGCAGCATTTTTATTGGACAGCTTGGACCAATGGTGCTTTACCATTGGCCCAAGGCTCCAAGCTGTCCATTGAGCACAGTGCCTCTGACAAGAAGTCATCCTCTGTCTACTGCAAACAGCGTGTGCCAGCTTGTATTTAAACTGACGGCGCTCTATGGTAATTGAGCTTTTCGCAATAAGAGTACTGTATCTTTAAAAATCGTAACTCGGTTTGCGAGTGCTGTCTCGCAAAATGAGCACGATTCAGGCCAAAGTGGTGTGCATTACCTCTTTTGGCCTGAGGTGGGGGGCGCCGGAGCCCAGCAGAGCCTAACATCGCAGATCGGCGTCGTTCGGAAATGCACGGAAAGGCCCGAGTACAGCACGACTGATCTTGGCAAATCTCGGGGAGGAAGTCTTTACAAGGTTTGCCAAGGTCAGCTGAAGTGTCCTCAGGCCTTTTTGGCCGTTTCCAAGGCTCTCCGGCGCCCCCTGCCTCTGGCCGCATGTGGTATTGCATCCCATTGAAGTCAATGCGGAGCAAATGATTTTATTTGGCCGTGCTACTACCCCCTATCTTTTTTTTTTGAATGTTCATGGCAGGTGAGGCCCTGCCTCACCTGTCTCCCCTGACTGCATGTTCCTGGTGTGCAGGCTTTTTTTACCTTACATTTTATTATTCAAACCAGAAATGTGCACCTCTCAATGAATGTATTTTCAATCCAGGAAATACATCCGGCCTCATAAATCCAGCAAACTATTAAACTCACTAGATTAACCAAAACAAAGTAATCAAATATGGATAGATGTTTTGTTTGGATCAGCCTAATGTGAGAATATATATTTTTTTTTTCCTTTGCCAGCCAGACTGCTTCCAATTCATAAAGGCTCTGTAAAAAGCTAATTTTGTCTCACACACACACACTTTCACCTTGCACAATCAAAAATGTTCTACTACACAAAATTAAAGTTACTATAATGCAGTTGTATAATGTGTGAGCCACTTTATTGGGGGTTCCAAGCCTGAAAGGAGTGCTTAAGGCAAGGTTTCAGTTTTTGCCGCTTTTCCTTCTGTTAGAGCCTACATTGTAGCACTCACTAACACCTACTGCAAATCTCTTACCATCTCAAACACTCCACATACTGGGTTTATAAATATCTACAGCAACTTCATTAGAAGATAATTGCAAGCAGACAACAGCTTTTAATGTTGAGTGTGCCTCCTAATTGCTCAACCTTTCTAAAATGTAATCCTTTGTCCGTTAATGTAAAAAGCCTAATTACTATGATAAAAGTCATCCTTTTTTTTTGCCAGGCAAAGTTTGAGCAGAAATTAAAACAATTAGCACATTAAGACGCATTAATTGAATTGTACTACCCAGTTCAAAAGGACAGGACCTCTCTCTTAAAAGGGACACAATTTTTATATTTATAATGTAGTGGTAAGAAAGTATATGAACTACTTGGAATCAACTGGTTTTCTTTCTTTTCTTTTTGTTATAAAATGTGATCTGATAGTCAAAAATAATATGCTTAAGCTGATAACACAAACAATTCTAATTTCCCGTGTCTTTATTGAACATGTTCGTTAAACATTAAGGCTACATTTACACTGGTGCAAATTGTAGCGGCAGAAATCTTATTTATAGCTGCGAATGAGAGTGGCTAGGTGGGGTGATCACTGTTGGACACTCACAGAGTGAATCCAGCAGTGATCACTGCAAGTAATCGCTGGCTGCGCAGAAAGCCGCGAATAGCTGTGGCCACCGCTGACCTGACATTAAAGTGAACAGGGCCGGCTGGCTGCTCCTAGCCACTCATTCGCAGCTTTAAATATACAATTTCTGCCGCTACAATTTGCACCGGCCTTAATAGCTGGTGTGAATATAGATCAACAGTGCTAGAGGAAAAATTAAGTGAACCCTATGAATTCATAGCTGGTCAAACCTTCTTTGGCAGCAATGACTTCAACCAAGTACTTACAGTAGCGCTGCATCAGATGAGCAAAACATTCAGGAGGAATATTTGATCACTCTTCCTTACAAAACTAGACCTCAGAAACATGTGTAGGATTTTTGGTATGAATGATGGCACTTGAGGCCATTCCACAACATCTCTATATGTTGTGGAATGGCATCAAGATTAAGGTCTGGGCTCTAACTAGCCCACTCCAAAAGGCGCATTTTCTTATTCTGAAGCCAGTCTGATTTTCTTCGAAGCTTAAAGTGGATGTAAACCCTCCCATATACCCAGTGAAGTGAACAGCCTCTGATGATTCACAGGGACGAAACAAATCTCCCTATATAACTTTTACATGTATAAGTTCTGTCTTCATCTGTATATATCCTTTAAAAAGTGCTCTTCCTGTTAAAGTAATTCTCTTCCTGTTTACCACTGGGAGTGGACCATTGGTATACAGCCAAGACAGCTGATTGGAGGAAAGGCACACACCCCCTCCTATCTCCTCATAGGCAAAGGAAGTAAGGAATGTTCAGAGGTCTGTTCTTAGACAGCAATCTGACTGCTAATCTTTTTATAGCAACCTCCCTGACACACACTTCTATCTCCGTCTCAGAAAACGTGTGAGAACTTATCAGGCTGATGACAGAACTACAGAGCAAGAGACAGCTACAGGACTTAGTTCTTTGAAGAGAGATAAGAAAACTCTACAGATATATGCACCCAGCTCACATTTCATTAATCGGGTTTACATCCACTTTAGGTCATTGTCCTGCTACATCACCAAACCTCCATTAGGCTTCAGCTGCTGGGCAGCCACCTTGAATTCCTGTAGGATATGTTGGTAAAATTGGGAATACATTTTTCCCCTTGACGATGGCAAATGTTTCAGGCCCTGAGGCAGCGAAGCAAACCCAAATCTTGATGTTCAAGCCACCATACTTCACTGTTAGGATGTTGTTTTGATGTTGGCAATCTGTGCCCTTTCTGCACCATACATGGTGCCCTGTATTCTTCCAGAACAATTACATTTTTGTTTCATCGGTCCACAAAACATTTTCCCAGTAGCACTGCGGTATGCCAAGGTACTCATTGGCAAACTTCAGCACACAGGATCGTTTTTTTGGAGAGCAGTGGCTTCCTCAAAGCAGTTCTGCATATACACCTAAAAAATGTACGTATAGTGGACTCATGAACTGGGATGTTTTCCAGTTGCACTGAAATCTTCAAGCCTTTAGCTGTTACTCCTAGGTTCTTCTTTAGAGCGGCCACAGTACTAAACTGTCTCAATGTATAATTTGTTGACTGATGGATACTCTTAATCCTGTCTGCAGAAAGCTCCTTTTTTGGAGGCATGGTACATATCGGCTGATGTTTCCTATGAACACCAATCTTAACATTTCTCATAGGCAGGTCATACAGGGTGTGAATTTCTTTCCTGCAACCACAATTCACCCATCAACACAGGCAGTACTGACAGGGAAAAAAGCAATTGTCTTCAGCTGGGGAGGATGGGCAGGGGAAGTGAACCATGCCAGGAGAAGGCCGTTATTTTCATTAGCAGCTATAGCAGGCACTTGCAATAATCGCAAGCGAATAATCCGGCAGGCTGGTTGTACCCAAGTTTAGTGGGGGTGTTCATAAAAGACACAAGAAATTTGAATTATTTGCTAGCTTGAACACCTTGTGTGTGTGTATATATATATATATGTGTGTGTGTGTGTGTGTGTGTATATATATATATATATATATATATATATATATGTGTGTGTGTGTGTGTGTGTGTGTGTGTGTGTGTGTGTGTGTGTGTGTGTGTGTGTGTGTGTGTGTGTGTCACACACACACACACACACACACACACACACACACACACACACACACACACACACACACACAAGCTCACAAAAGTACACCCCTCACATTTTTGTAAATGTTTTATTATATCTTTTCATTTGACAACACTGAAGAAATTACACTTTGCTACAATGTAAAGTATTGAGTGTACAGCTTGTATAACAGTGTAAATTTGCTGTCCCCTCAAAATAACTCAACACACAGAAATTAATGTCTAAACCGCTGGCAACAAAAGTGAGTATACCCAAAATGAAAATGTCCAAATTGGGCCCAGCGTCCATATTTTGTGTGGCCACCATTATTTTATTCAGCACTGCCTTAACCTTCTTGGGCACGGTGTTCACCAGAGCTTCACAGGTTGCCACGAGAGTCCTCTAACATTACTCCATGACGACATCACGGAGCTAGCGGATGTTAGAGACCTTGCGCTCCTCCACCTTCTGTTTGAGGATGCCCCACAGATGCTCAATAGGGTTTAGGTCTGGAGACATGCTTGGCCAGTCCATCACCTTTACCCTCAGCTTCTTTAGCAAGTCAGTGGTCCTCTTGGAGGTATATTTGGGGTCTTTATGTTGGAATACTGCCCTGCGGCCCAGTCTCCGAAGGGAGGGGATCATGCTCTGCTTCACTATGTCACAGTACATGTTGGCATTCATGGTTCCCTCAATGAACTGTAGCTCCCCAGTGCCAGCAGCACTCATGCAGCCCCAGAACAGGACAATTCCACCAGCATGCTTGACTGTAGGCAAGACACACTTGTCTATCTACACCTGGTCCCAGCCTTCACGCTCCCCAGGTGCCCAACTCGCCCACCATACTAACACCAGCACCACTCAGCCTGTTACAACTTCCACCTCTTCATAACAGTCATGGCCCCATCGAAACCTAAATCGGATACGTCCACCAAGCTGGACAAATACCGCCGACATGACAAAGACAGCCTGGAGGATGATAGTGGCACCGCGCTGGAGGGGAGGGAGATGGTGGGACCAGAAACAGATAAGGTACTGGAGGCGATCTCTGCACTACAGGCCACCCTTACAACTAAAATTGAGGAGGTGAAGGTGTCTTCCTAGTCCGATAGGATCCCCATAAGCTCAAGGAGTGGGTTAAGACCTCTGAGACCAAATGGGGAGAGGTGGAGGACGTGATCCCGCCATTACAGAATACCTCCAGACGCATGCAGTACCAGATTAACCAACACTGGCAAAACAGGATGACATGGAGAACAGACTCCGTAGGTGCACTTCGCTTTATTGGTCTGCCAGAGGGGACGGAGGGGAAAGACCCAACTATGTTCCTAGAACAATTACTGATCAAGACGTATGGCAAGGAGGCCTTTTTGGCCATGTTTGCAGTTGAAAGAGCGCACCGAATACCCGCTAAGCCACCAACACAGGGTGCCCCTCTGTGCACACTTATTGCTAAACTGCTGAATTACAAAGAGCGAGAAGCGGCACTACGCATGGCACGGGTGAAAGGCAATATACCCATTGGCAACATCAAGGTAGCCATCTTTCCTGATTTTTCCACTGAAGTACAGACGCGCAGACAAAGCTTTACAGAAGCCAAAAGACGCCTACATATCAAAAATCTTAGATATTCAATTTTGTTCCCAGCACGCCTTGGCGTGGAAGATGATGACCGCGCCATCTTCTTTAAAACCCCTGAGGACACCATCGTCTGGCTAGAGCGCCGAGACACCAACAGGAAATCGAACGATTAACCTACAATATATAGCACACGACTGTGTGCTGCAACAAGGGACCACAAGCCCCCTTCTTTACAACATGAGGGAAATTGTCCCACTTATCTACTGTAAACTCCCTATCGGGCCTTCCTTTCAATGTCACCTGTTTGCTGTACTCTCCTCCTTTTTTCCCCCACCCCTGGTGCAATGAAGAGCTTCTCTTATATACACCACCTGCAACAATAAAACCATACGGCGCCCAGCCTGCCTAACCATCAAAGCCAATCAAAACTATTTTGAATGGTATGGCCGAGATACACGAACTGTTCAGGCCAAAGCCGCATACAGTATAAACATTCCCCTTCACAAATGGAGAACTACTAATCGGAGACACAAAAGTCTTACAATATGCGAGACTTATTCGGCGAAGTTTCGCCCCCTTTGCATTACCAGAATGACCTGGTTTGTGGGTATAGATTCAACCTCGAATCCACCCCATTATACTGTACAAGCCCTGCCACAATATGCCCCGAAAAGTTTGATTCCAGGGATGTATTACCATACCAGCCTTTATCACTCAGGTCCCTGATCCAGGTTTTGTCTATGTTACTGTTTTACTTGAGCGAAGTGTTTGACCCACTCCACACACAAGTTCATGTTTTGTTATGGATAAATGCCTACACCAGTTGGGGTCGGTGTTGGGCCGGGCTGGAGGGAGGGGGGAGTGTTATATCAAAACTACAATGCAACAAGTACAAATGTTATCAATTACAGAAAGCAATGTTCAGTATATTTCTACATGCTCTACTATCTGGATGGATTACTGGCATGTGTGGGGTGAGGACCACCTCTTGTGTGACACTATGGTACTACCTGATCCTCCACTATTTACATTATACTTTACCATGGCATCTCTGAAGCTCCTAACTTGGAACATTAGAGAATTACGAGACACGACTAAACGCTTAGCCGTCCTATCCTATATTAAAAAACAAAGGGCTGACATCATAGTCCTCGTTGAGACACAGACAGTCGTTTACAGCTTGCTCTTAAGCGCCCCTGGATTGGCTGGGCAGATCATTCAGTTTATACCATACATGCAAGAGGGGTGTCCTTGCTCATAACCAAGTCCCTACTGTTTGAGTTGTGTGACCTGAGCTCAGACCCACAGGGTTGCTGTGTTTTTATACATGTTAAAATATATGGTGAACAGTTTTTGCTGCTGGCTTATTATGTATCACCTCCATTTTGCATGACAGTCTTGGCGGAGGGACTCGACTTTATGGCACAGCATCGGACGATCCCAGCCATTTGGCTGGCAGACTTCAATGCTACCCTAAACCCCAGCCTTGACAGAGCACAACAGCCTGCCTGGACTCATAGGCCCTATTCATCTACCAGTTTTGCCAGATCAATATTAAAAACTTAAATCTAACTGACTTGGAGGACTAAACAGCAAAAGCATACCCATGCTTCTCCTCCGCAACGCAATGTCCCACATAGACTTTATCCTACTATCGCAGATACTAGTGCCTCATCTACTAGATACAGCCTTTTGCCCTAGACTCTTGTCGGATCATAGTCTGTACTGGATTACATTAGCTATCCCTATAGTTAAACCACCCAGGACATGGAGACTAAACAGACTAAAAACAGCCACAGCTGAGAAGGCAGACAGGGGGCAGGAGGAGCTCTCGCTTGCAGAACGTCAGTATGAGACTGGCTCCTTTCCTGACAAAGCCTCCCACCCTAAACTACAATCCAGAGTAGCTAATCAGTTGCATTATGAGATGTCTAGAAGAAAAATAGGATTTTTATAACAGCTTACCTGTAAAATCCTTTTCTTTGAAGTGCATCACGGGACACAGAGCCATAGTAGTTACTTTGTGGGTTATAGGCCATCTTCAGGTGATGGACACTGGCACCAAGACAAAAAGTGCCCTCCCTATATAACCCCTCCCACTACTGGGAAAACCTCAGTTTTGTAGCTAAGCAATACACGTGTATAACAAAGAAGGGAAGAACCTCTGTGTCCCGTGATGTACTTCAAAGAAAAGGATTTTACAGGTAAGCTGTTATAAAAATCATATTTTCTTATCGTACATCACGGGACACAGAGCCATAGTAGTTACTATGTGGGATGTCCCATAGCAATGGCAACTGAAGGGAGGGAGAAACAACAAAGAGTAGAGCATTGAGAGACTAGAGGACTCATACTGCAGCCTGCAGTACACTGCGACCAAAGGAGATATCCTCATGACCTTTTACATTGATTTGATAGAATCTGGTAAATGTATGGACTGAAGACCAAGTTGCGGCCTTACAGATCTGAGCCATGGAGGCCTGGTGATGCACTGCCCAATAAGCACTAACAGCCCTGGTGGAGTGCACTTTAACATGAAACAGAGGAATTTTCCTCTTTAGACCATAAGCTTGAAAAATCACTTGACCCATTTGGAAATAGTAGATTTTGACGCTGCCTGACGTCTTTTAGGACAGTCTGGCAATACAAACAAAACATCTGTTTTGCGGATTTGAGCGGTCACCTTTAAATATACTTTGACTAATAAGGCTGACACCTGGCCCTTGATAGTACTTAAGGCCAGCTTCATTTCTAATCCCATCTGTAGGAATTTAAGGATCCTACTTATGACATTTTCTGGGGTGCAAACCCCTGGATTCACACTAAGAGACATATGCCTTCCAAACTCTATAATATAGGACTCTGGGGGCCGGCTTCCTAGCATTAACCAAAGTAGAAACTACTGAAGGTGACAGCCCACGGTCCTTTAGAATGTGGGTCTCAACAACCAAACCGTTAAATTTAGCGTTTGTAAGGTAGGATGGAATACCGGACTTTGCGCGAGAAGGTCTGGCCACAGCTGCAGGGTCCCCTACCGCCATCTTTATGATCTCGGCAAACCAAGATCTCCTGGGCCACCAGAATCACCTCCTTCCCTTCCTGCTTGATCCTGCGAAGAAGGCGCAGAACCGGAGGGAATGCATAGATCAGTGAAAACTGATCCCATGTAAAGACCAACTCGTCTGTTACGCATGCCAGCGGATCCCTCATCCTTGAAACAAAGTTGTCGATCTTGTTGTTGAATCTAGAGGCGAACAGATCCACGTCCGGAACACCCAATGTTTGACATATTAGCAGAAAAATGTTGAAGGGACCATTCTCCCGGAAATTTATCCCTCGAATGAAAATCGCCGATAGGCAAGGGACGTTGCTTTCTGCCCAAGATAGAACATGATTCACTTCTTTGGGCTGCACGACTTTTCGTGCCCCCTTGGTGATTGATGTAGGCCGCCGCCGTGGCATTGTCGGATTGGATCCCGACAGGACAATTCCGTAGTCTGAGCTTCCAGGCTTCTAGGGCCAGACGTACTGCCCGAATTTCCAGAATATTGATGGGCAAGGTCCTCTCTGACTTGGACCACTTCTCTTGGACAGACGCTTCTTCCAGGACTGCTCCCCAACCTAGAAGGCTGGCATCCGTCATTACCACTCTCCAGGCTACTGGTAGAAAGGATCTCCCCTGTTGAAGATTGCTGGATATCAACCACCAGTTGAGGCTCTGACGCACCTCGGGGGATGAGCGCATTGGAAAGTCCAAAGCCTGGACCTTCTTGTTCCAATTTGACAGAATACTGTTTTGCAGCAGTCTTGAATGAAACTGCGCATAAGGAATGGCCTCGAAGGAGGTCACCATCTTTCCTAACAACTTCATGCAAAGCCGAATAGAAGGATTTTTATTCGTTTTAACAAGCCAAATCAGTTCCCTTATGGAACAGATCCTTTCCTGGGGTAAGAATACCCTCTTCTGGCCTGTATCTATGATCAGCCCCAAGTACTGCAATCTCCTTGATGGTTTTAAGGAGGATTTCTCTAGGTTGAGAATCCAGCCTAGGAATTCTAGGTAACTCATGGCTGAGACTAAACTTTGGTTTAGGCGGGTAACTGACTGATCTACTAAGAGCAGATCGTCTAAGTAGGCTAGAATTATTATACACCGAGCCCTTAACCTGGCTAAAGGAGGGGCCAGGATCTTTGTGAATACTCAAAGTGCAGTAGCTAGACCGAAAAGCAGAGCTACAAACTGAAAATGACCATTTTCTACCTCGAATCGCAGAAATTTAGGACAAGCGGGGAAAATTGGCACATGGAGATAGGCATCCTTGATGTCGATCGATGCCAAAAATTCTCCTCCTTGTACAATGGAGACAACTGATCGGATTGACTCCATGCGAAAGGAACGGATATTCAAGTGCCGGTTTAGATCCTTGAGATCTAAAATGGGTCTGACCTCCCAGTTTGGTTTTGGCACCGTGCCAAAACCCTGATCCCTGCTCTTCTGTGGGAACCTCTGATATCACTTTTTGAGACAAGAGATGATGCAGAGCTAGAAAGAGAGACCTCCTTTTCCCTGGGTCTCTGGGAACGTTTGATCTCAGAAAACGAGGAGACGGGAATTCTCGGCATTCTAGTTTGTAACCTAGAGAAATTGAGGAAGCCACCCATCTGTCCTGAAATTGTTCCTGCCAGATCTTTGAAAAGTGTAAAAGCCTTCCCCCCACTTGAGCGAGCGGGGACGCCCCTTCATAAGAAGGCTTTAGTATTTAGCTTTGCGGGTTTCCTGCCCCAGGTCCTCTTTTGGCCCTGGGACTGCCCTTGAGGTCTTCCTCTTGAACCTGACGGTGGAAGCCGTCGAGACTGCCTGGAGGCTGATGCCCATGGCACTGGAGAAGATGCACGTTTAAAAAAACATTTAAAGTTCTTCTTCACTGGTAAAAGAGAACTTTTCCCATTAGAAATTCTTTGGATATACTTATCCAGATCGTCTCCAAACAACCGATCACCATGAAATGGGAAACTGGCCAAGAGCTTTTTACATGGTGCTTTGGCTGACCAATTTTTCAACCATAGGATTCTATGCACATGTACCAGCCCTAGCATAAGCCATGAGGCTTGGAGAATAGAATCTTTCATAGCATCTACTGTGTAACACAGTGCTTCTGATATACCAGCCAACTGCTGGGCCTGCTGGTCAGGAATAATTTTGAGTACCTCTACAAACTCGTCCTTTATGGACTGAGATACTCCAATCGCCTCCAATGCCGGCTGAACGACTGAACCCGCAAGAGAAATGTTGTTTTTAAAAAGAAATTCCAACTTCTTATCTGTTGGATCCTTCAACATCTGCGCATTGTTTACAGGACAAATCAGGTTCTTGTTTACAGAGGATATAGCAGCATCAATTGCTGGAATCCCCCATTTCTTATAGAATTCTTCCTCCATAGGAATAAGTATAGAAAACTTTTTAGGAGGAAAAAACTGTTTATCTGGGTGCTCCCACTCAGAATACATAAGCTTCTTTAGCCAAGAATGGATAGGAAAGGTATCAACAGATTGGAGAGGCTTTAGTGATCCCAAACCAGAGGTAGGCTCATCAACTGACTGCGTTACAGGCAGCAAAAAAGTTGAGCGGACCAATTTAGTGAGGGAGTGTACCAACAGTCTCTCCTGTGAGGCCGGTCCTTCCATATTAAGATCTTCTGAAGAGGAGTCATCAGCCTCTTCCTGATCTTTTGAGAGAATTTCATGATCTCTCACCCCTTGTTCCTTAGTATGAGGGTCCTGAGCAACGGACGGGGATCTGCTACGCTTAGGCCCGCTATGGGAAGCAAATAAAACATCAATCTTTCGTTCCAAATTTGAAATGGTCGAAGAAAAAAACCTCCTCAGTGATATATATACGGGCTGTAGTGTCCAGAGCTGCTGCAACACCAGTCCTCCCTGATAGCTCACTCTGACTGGCCACATCACTCTCAGAGGAGAATGTCATCTTTTTAGATATGGATCTAGGTTGTCGTGAAACAACAGACCCTCTAGAACCCTTTAAGGTGTTCATTGTCCCCCTTCCACTCATAAGATGATGCACAAAGTAGAGGCACTACCAGAGGGAATGCATACACTGCTTGGGCTATAGTCCAGCACAATTGCTGCTATTAATGCCCAGCCTGAAGCAGCAGTAAAAAAAGTGTCAAAGGAAATGCCTGTGTCACCAAACCTGTTAACGCCACCTTTTGCTCTTGTGTCCCTCCACAGCCTGCAGTAACACACAAAGGTGCTTTTAAAATTTTGCCTCCTCGTGTAGGGCGTCGCGCGAGCGGCAGACTGCAGGTCCTCCCGGACCTACAGGAAGAACCAGCATAGCGTGGGGAGGGGCTGCAAGACGCCGAACGGCGCACTGATTGCGCCAGTTTCTCTGCTTTTTTTTTTTAAAAGAAACTTTAGAGCGCTTATTCCCCCAAGAGGGGGAGACTGTCAGCACAGGGGGGCAATAAGCTGGGAGAAGAACCTCCCCTCAAGCTTACCGGAGGTCCTGCTGTCTGGCTGGAGGAAGAAGCATCTTAGCTCTCTTACACAGAATGTTCTTTCAGCATGAGGCGGTGAGTGCTCAATACAGCCCCCAGTGGTGACACATAGGCATGACAACATTTTACTGATCTTTAAAGGAGTAAAATGTTTTTATAAGAAAATTCAAAAAAATTCTTAGAAAACTCCACTTACCTTTTCAGCCGCAGGGTTTTCTGTGGTAAACCAACAGACCCAATCTTCACCCTTCACGGTGGGTTCCGTTAAACCTTCAGGAGCTGGGGATCCTCAGGAAACCCACTATCCTGGACCTGCAATAGCACCCCACCAGTAAAACTTTTTGGCCTTACTACCAAAAAGTACTGGATCCCGGGGTCCAGCTCTCTAAAAATAGAAGCATTCACAGGCAAAACCTTGTGTCTTCGGATATGAGGCCCGGGTACCATTCAAATTTGGTCAGAAGAGACACTTTGAATGGATCCAATCAGCATTGCTGTAACAGCAATGTTCTACAGATTTATTTAGCCCTCTGTACACCACCACTATATCCAATGATTCAACAACTATTGATCGCTTCTTAGAAGAACTCGCGATCCTGCAACTCAGCTCATACTTTCCGTCCCCACTGTATTTCTCACTACAAGCATTTAGGGCTCATGCATACTGCAGCTTAAAAATAAGAGAAAGCTGCTTTTACAGGTATACAAGCTTTTATTTCAGCTTGAAGAAACTTGTGCTTTGTTGTGCTCTTTTGCACATTTTATTGAGTGTCTTTGAGCTTAAGTGTTTTTTTTTTTCCCCACAAACACTCCCCTCAGCTGATTTTTCCTATTTTTTTTTTTTTTTTTTACGTGTTTGAGCCTTTTTGCACGTTTTTGGCCACTTCGGAATCTTTTTTGCTTGAAAGCTTCTCTCAAAAAGAGGGGAGTTTCCAGGCAGAAAAAAATGAGAGCTCAAAAAACCTTAAAGTGTGCATGAGCCCTAATAGACAAGCAAATATGCTCTGCTCTTTACTGCACAATGACCCCACTCTGACCTGTCTTTGTTGCAAATACTTTACTGAAATCCCCACAGCCCAAATATAAAATTGGGAGCTCACAAAATTACTAAGCCATCAACCGGTATATTTCTGTACTTGCATGGAAAACATGAAAAAATGTGCATGTACTGCAGAAATGGACTAACTTTATTTCCTTTAACCACTTAAAGACCGCCCACCCCATATATACTGTGGCAGGGCGGCCCTATTGCTGTACACGTTTCGTACAGGAGATACTGTGGGCCAGCTCGCGCCTGCTACACAGCGGGGGAGCCGATGCGTGGGTCCGGCGTCTACGATGTCCACCCGCGATCGCTCCCCAGAGAGGCAGCATGGGGATCTGCCAATGTAAACAAAGCAGATCTCTGTTTTGACTGGGGAGTACAGTGTGATCGTCTGTTCCTAGTGATCAGGAACAGCGATCTCTCTGTACGCCCAGTCAGTCCACTCCCCCCCCCCCGTTCGAAACACCTCCCCAGGACACACAACCTCTTGATTGCCCCCTAGTGTTAACCCCTTCCCTGCAAGTGTCATTTATACAGTGATCAGTGGATATCATTAGCTCTGATCACTGTAATAATGTGACTGGGCCCAAGAAAAGTGTCAAAAGTGTTCAATCTGTCCACCGCAATCCCTCTAGAAATCGATGATTTCCGCCATTACTAGTATAAAAAAAAAAAAAAAAAAAGGCAGAAATCTATCCCCTATTTTGTAGATGCAATAACTTCGCAAACCAATCAATATACGCTTATTGTAATTTTTATAACAAAAATATATAGCAGAATACATATTGGCCTAAACTGATAAATAAATTAGTTTAATTTTTTTTTTTGATATGTATTCTAGCAGAAAGTAAAAAATACTGTCTTTTTTTTTTTTTTTTTCAAAATTGTCATTCTTTTTTAGTTTATAGCACAAAAAAATAAAAACTGCAGAGGTGATCAAATACCACCAAAAGAAAGCTCAATTTGTGGGAAAAAAAAAAGGACATCAATTTTGTTTGGGTACAGCGTCACACGCCTGCGCAATTGTCGGTTAAAGTAACGCAGTGCCGTATTGCAAAAAAATGGCCTGGTCATGAAGGGGTTAAAACCTTTCGGTCCTTAAGTGGTTAAACTAAGTAACTTAAGGCTGAATTTACAGACATACATTTAATTAATGGAATGCATGAAAACATGTCAATGCATGTTTCAATGTGTATTTTCATACATTTCCATGGATTTTAAGGAAACCTGCATTGTGCCTTAAAACAGAGGTGGGAATCCTGCCTACATCTTGTTTCAGTTAGCATTTTTAAGCTGGCCACTTTAAAATCTGTTTACAACACACTGCACATAAACTTTTAGATAAACAACAATGCTGAGCAACTGAATTGCTAAACTAAAATTCTATATGATCAGGAAGGCCTTCTTATTGGTAATAAATCTAAAGGAGAACCTTCAATCATACTCTGATATCTTTGCCTAGTTTGTTCCAGTTGCTGCAAGGATCAGGGTAGTCAGCAAGTAAATATTAAGAAAATAGAGAAATGTGAATAAAAAAATATAAAAAAAGGGAATATACCAAACACTATCACTACAGATATTTGCTTACATTTATCAATGTAGGGTTTTTTTTCCACAAAGTGTTCCGTTAAAAATGATATTTCCCTAGCATTAACATTCAGTGTTCGTGTACATAGCAGAAACTTGATTACAAAATGTGATGAGATCCAATGGTTGAAGGTCCCTTGTCATCCCAAACCAAGCAGAAGTCTACCTCTACTCCCTGGTACTCAAGGCATGATCGCTCTCAGGGGCTGCATACATACTCGCATAAAGGCAGTTTTTCAACCCTCTGTGATGCATTTTATATTCACTAAAAGAATAAAAAGCCTTTCCACTTCATTGTGGGGATAAGGAATGATCAAGTATTAGCTTACTGGCATTTGATAAAAGTAATGTTATAAATACATGCTCACATAGAGAAATGAGTGCCAAGACACATGTTTTTGAATCTGACTTCCTTCTATAGAAAACAGGGATATTTTTTTATTTTACACTAAAGCCTCGTACACACGATTGGATTTTCAGCCGGGAATTGTGTGAAGACAGACTGTTTGCCTAAAATCTGACCGTTCGTACGTGCCATCTGACAACTGTTGTCCAACTTTCGGCCAACAAATGCTGGATGACAGGCTAGTAAATTTTAGGCGGACAATGGTCTGCTGTCAGATTTTCGTCTCGTCTGTACACAAGTCTGTCACACAAAAGTACAAGCACGCATGTTCAGAATCAATGCTCACCAAACACAACATTAGCAGAAGGTGCCCAAAGGGTGACGCTCAAGAGCTAAAATTCCACGTAGTACATCACTACGTTTGTGTTTGTTGGCCGACAATTGAGTGCCGTTAGTATGCAAGACAAAATCCAGGCACACGCCCTTCGGAAAAATGTCTGATGCTCTGTCTGCCAACAATCCGATCGTGTGTACAAGGCTTAAGACCTTAGGTTCTGTGCCGGTAAAAACTCCAACCGTTGTTTGGCCACTCCCTTTTGCAATAAAGAGGAAAATTCAGGATTCTATGGACTCAGATATATACAAAAATTATTTCTGAAACGATCTGTAAAGTCTCAGGCAAATTAAAAGAAAATATGATTTTATATTATTCATGATGTAGTTTAAAATAGGCAAATTACTTTATTACTTAAGTCACCACAGCAACAAGCTGAAGCAAAATGTAACTGCACAAGAGAAGAGGATACTTTGAGGTCGGTCATTTATGCAAAGGCTTTACTAATATGCAGACACTAAGATTTATTTTTTTTTTAAAAGAGCTCCATTAAACAAAATTTGTATCTAAACGAAACACTTAATATACACATGATGCAAGCCCAGGTTGTGAAATAAACAGGTTTATGAAGTCACCATATTGCGAGTGCGAGAGCGTTCCAATAAAAGTAGGGTGGTTACCGCCTACTAGCAGGTCACTGCAGTCAGTGATTGGGTACAGAGAGACCTTTAAGCCCAAATTAAATTCATCAAATATAGAGCCCTGCTATTAGAGATCAAAAAGGTAATCATCTTTAGTAGAGAACCAAAAATGGTTATCTATAGCAATCAAAGAGAATTCATTCTTTCTCGGAGTGGACACCAGTAAACAGAAACCTGACCATTTTCTTCAAGGTAATGCTGCTTGCACATCGAAGATCTTCCCAGATTTTGTAGCAATAAATTGCTGTATAAAGGAACCCAAACTGAGGAATTAAAGTGACTATTGCTGATCCCCCCTTCTAAAAAGCTAGTTGCCAGGCTGTCATGGTGAACAAACTTGTTATGTTCTAGAACCAGATGAAAGCACTTAGGATTTCCTGACTTCACTTTAACTTTCTAGATCTGGAAAGCGTGTTCCAGGTCACTGCCAGTAGAACGGCATGATCTCTAGGCAACTAGCATTTCCACAGGCTGGTATTATGGCCATTATATTTTACCTTAGTATAGTTTTCATTTAAAGGCCAGGTTCATTATGAAAAAAATAAGAAAAGCACTTCTTTTAAAGAAACTGCATTTATTTATTTTTTTTCACATGAGACTGCTAAGCATTGCTCCTGCCGTAAGTGGATTCTGATGCAATGTCACGCTCATGCAGACACTTTCAACAGCTCTCTACCCATGCCTCTGTAAGGGCTTTTAGTTACTAAGCTGGAGAAAATGTCTATGTACTTCGAGGGTGGTGATAACCACACCCATGTTCCATTATAAGCAGCAGATGGTACTTGTAGTTTATGCTTTCACAGAACTCTGTTAATAAATTATGCGACTGTTAAATGTGACAACGGCTGCGCACGAGAGGAACCCCTGCATGCTTTCAAAGGGTAACATGTTCCCATGCTCTAGGCTTGGGAACATGTTACTCTCTAAAGGTTTTATATGTTTCTGAAGTTGAATTTATCCTTGAGGTAGCGAGAACAATATTACCAAGAATTAATTCAACTAAATCCATGCCACCAAAAAATTCAGGCTGATCTCAAGTAGAAAAAAGGGCCTACTTGGTACCGAAAATGTGTTCTTCACCACTTCCCGTCCACAATGTGGCTCCGTTATCCTCACTGGACATCATATGACGCCCAGCAGGATAAGCAGCTTGCAGCAATTGGTGGTCCAATGTGTTGCTCCGACACACCGCATCTCTGATCGTAGTAAAGAGATACTGACGCAGGCTCTTTACCACATGATCAGCTGTGACCAATCACAGCTGATCATAACAGTAACCAGGAAGTGCCGGTAAACGGCTTTACTCAGTTCGCACTGACAGGGCCGATCGCCAGCTCTCCTGTCGGGGGGGGGTCTGCGCTGATAATCAGTGCATTTATTATCAGCACAGCCCCATCAGAGGTGCACACCAAATCCGCCAATCGCTGCCCATCAGTGCCGCCTATCCGTGCCCATCAGTGATGCCTATCCGTGCCGTTTATCAGTGCTGCATATTAGTGCAGCCTCATCAGTGCCCATCGGTGAAGGAGAAAATTTAATTTTATAACAGAAACGAAGAAAAACCATATAAAAAAAAATCTGTCTTTTTTACTTTGTCTAGCAAAAAATAAAAACCCTGGTGGTGATCAAATACTGCCAAAAAAAGCTCTATTTGTGGGAAGAAAATGATACAAATGTAGTTTGGGTGCAGTGTTGCATGACCGCACAATTGTCAGAGTGTGAGAGTGCTGAAAGTTGAAAATTGGCCTGGGCAGGAAGGGGGGGGGGGGTGCCCTGTATTGAAGTGGGTAAAGCGTATCTAAACCCAAGAAAAAATGTAAAATATTGCAGCTTACTAGTTCTGCATCGGTTTCCTTTTTTTTATGCCGTTTTCATTTATTTTCACCAAGGTGATCATGCCAGAAACTCACATCCTGTCCTAAGGTGACAACATTCATTCAATGTACTATATCTATGGAGCAGCAGCAGTGCAATCCTAGTACAGAAAGTGTTCTGTGAATGGAAAATGACAAGTCCCGACAACCTTAGCAGCTGTCGGCTTGTAGTTCTTAATGACCTACCATGGCACTGTGAGCGCTGTGGTAGGTCATTGACTCTGTCAGAGTGTATCGGCTTCATTGTACGAGGTATGAGCAAGCAGATACACCGACAGGCCTGCTTTATAGGTTCCTACAACAAAAAATAAATGCACATTTTTTTACTGCAAAAAAATGTGCATTTATTATTTTTTGTAAAAAGGTAAAGTTATCCTTTAAGAGCATTAGTAGCTCACCAACAGGTTTCACTTGTCTGGAATGGTTTTTTAACCCTTCATAAATAACAAAAGGCAATGCCTGTTCAATCAGTTAAACACTTTGGAAAGCACTGGATAGAAACCAGCCGGCATTCTGCCCATGGGTACGGCAGCCAGTACGCCTTCTATCGAAGGGGCATGACCAAAAAAGGTCTGCCAATTGTCATCCAATCAGCGCTCTTAGCCAATGGAATCAACGTACTAACATCGGATTGTTACAGCATCTCCTTTCGAGCTGCTCTTCAGTGTTTTTTTTCCGTTCAGCCTGCTGGGTTGAATAATAAAGAAACAAAAAAAACTGTGTGTGTGTACCACGCCTTAGGGCTCATTCACATTGGTTCAGTTGATCTGCATTGAAGGCCCAATGCCAAGGCACATAGAAAACGCTTGAAGTGGGTTACAGTGCATGCTTCTTTTTTTTTTTACAATGCTCAGCTGTGGTGCACAGAAATGAATGAAATGTTATTTTGCAACATTTCAATAAACTGAAAAAGAAAATAGGAAAAACAGAGCCTTATGTTGTAACAATGTAAATCTGGCCATACATGGATCAAAATTGGACCCATGTATGGGCAGGGAGGTTGTACAGAAGTCCATGTACTGATTGACTTCTGTACACCCACGCTGTGGGATTTTCCCCGCTCGATCAGTGCCAATCAGTGTGGAGGAATATCCTATCCCAATCAAGTGTACGGATGGGGTAAACAAGCCATTGTTTTTCAGTCAAACCAATGGTTAAACTTATCTAGTGGCTAATTAAGGCATCAACCCACACTGCTGCTATGAAACGACCACTAACCTGCACCCATTTCAGAGTACGGACGGGTGTGAACAATCCCTTATTGGCCTTAATAAGGCAAGAGTTGTGGCCCAAGGGGAACAAGTAAGCATTTTGTTCAGTCGGTTTATTCTTATCAATAAAACCCAAATTGAATACATACTTACAGTAATATTATCAAGGAGTTTTGCCATGTGTTTTATGATTTCACTATGATGAGCCGTCTGTGTTTGTAGGAGATTCTTAATGACAACAACACTTTCTGCAACAACAGCATCTGAAACACAAACAAAACCCAGAAATTTATCATAAGACAACTGCAAATGAAGTTCTTTACTCCTCCCTTGTACCAGGGCCTATAGTTCAATTCCCTTCTACAGTGGAAAAAAAAAGCTGTAGCCTGAAAATATGGCATATATCTGTTGCTGCAAGGCAATGCAGACAGATATGATTTGCAATACATTGATAAACAAGCCGAGTTTTGACTGGAATTCAGCTTTAAAATAGTTTTAAAAGGCAGAAAGTTTTTTTCACCTTAATACATTCTATGGACATATTTTTTTTGTACCTGCAAGGTAATGTCATAATGTGCTAGTATGCTAGTTTAACATTATGTTAAACTTATCTTAAAACTAAGCTCTTCCAGCGCCGAGATGTCAGCGCTGCAGGCGCTCTCATCTTCACCCGTCTTGCTTCCAGGTAAGCGGACTCCAGCTCTGTGACTGGCCGGAGCCACAATGAAGTCACTCCAGCGCATGAATGACGTCACTGGCTGCATGTACACTATATACCTCCTAACCGGGGCACGTTTAGGAGATATTTACACTACCTATAAGTAAGCTATATTATAGGCTTACTTATAGGTAGCGTAAGAGATGGAAATTTACTTTCACTTTAAGGTAAAAAAAATTATGTATAGAGCTCCCTCTAGCCCCCTCTTAACTGAGCCCAATCTCAGTCCAACAATATGCAAGAGAGCAGAGGCTCTCCCGGCCCTCTCCCTTTTCATTGGCTCAGAGACACAGCAATGAGAGCCATTGGCCTCTGCTGCTGTCAACCACAGCCAGTGAGGAGGAAGCGGGGTTTGGGGCCAAGCCCTACTCTGTGTGACTTATGGACACAGAATGGGGCCCGGGAACTTGCCATGGGGGCATTCGATGGGGGGGCAGGGGGGACCAGAGAAGAGAACGGGGTGTGCTTTGTGCAAAACCATTGCAAAGAGCAGGTAAGAAAACCATGCTTGTTTTAAAGAAAAAAAGAAAATTTAAACCTTCATAAGTAACTTTAAAAAGGAGGTCCAGCCCCCACCCCCATGAAAAATGTAAAGTCAGCAGCTACAAATACTGCTGCTGCTGGCTTTTAATATTAGGACACTTACCTGTCCAGGGAGCCCACAATGTCCCCACCCTAGCCGATCTTCGGATCGGCTGTTGGGTGCAGCCGCCGCCATTCCTGGTAAGGGAACCCCACAGTTTAGCACGCGCTAAGGAGGGGACCGAACTTCCGAGACATCGGGCTGCAGCCTGGAGTCCCAGAAGTGGGGAAGGGTGCCTGTCAAAAACAGGTACCCATTCCCCCATCCCCCCCTGAAAGGTGCCAAACGTGGCACCAGAGTGGGGGAGATGGATAAGCGAAAGTACCACTTTTGAGTGGAACTCCACTTTAAGTTTTGCACCAGGTGTGCAAGGCAATCAAATGGTTACTGCGAAATAACAATATTTGGGCCTTCTACTGAACTACATCCCAAGTACAAACACATATACAGTACAGAGGGATAGGTGATGGCTATATATAGAGCAAGTCAGCCAAAATTTGTAAACTAACAAGAAGGAAAGACCTAGCCAGCAGATAAGGGGGGGATTGTTGTCCTATCAAAGGAACAATACCATACGAGTATGCTGAAATTACTAGAAGATACAGAAACCTATTCCATGTTGCCCAGTAATCCCATATTCAAATGTAGAAAGGAGCATGAGAAAGTGATACATCTAGGTCTTAAGAGGGATATTCTCAACAAAAAAAGAAGCAAGGTTTTTAGTACCAGAATCTTGTTGGACACCAATAATATACTCCCTATCAAAATTACATAAAAGGTAATGTCAATCCGCCACCAAGACCCATTGTCAATTGCATAGATTCTATCACAGCCCGTATGGGGCAGTATATAGATAGGTACTTACACCCAGCAGTTCAGAACACGAAGGCTTATCTGAGGGATACTAAGCAAATGCTTCAACTGCTTGAGGAGTTTGATGCTGAAGCCAGACCTTTTGGCAATGGCTGACGTCTCCTCACACTATACCATCACCCAGCATCACCAGGCATGTGAAGCTGCCAAATGGGAACTTAAAACATACAATAAGTTATTTTGTGCTTAAAGGAAATGTCTTATTAAAATGCTTGGATAGTTATTTTTGGTATGATCAGAAATATTACCATGAGAACACTGGAGTAGCAATGGGAGCTAAATGGGAGGAAGAGTCAGTGTTCATGGATTCACTGAAAGAATTTACCGTATATAAAAGATATATTGATAACATTTTTATCTTGTGGAAGGGATATCAAAACCGACTAGATGAGTTTATACAGAGAATAAATATTAATAATAGGAATATTACACTATCCCGGGAAATTAGTGAAACCTCCATATCCTTCTTAGACCTCGAAGTCACACAAAAGGACCAATAATTAACCACCAAAACCCACTTTAAGAATGTGAATCGTAACAGCTACCAACCAATGGAGAGCTGTCACCACAAGAATTTGCTACAATTCATGCGTTTAAGGAGTAACTGCGCCAATTTAGGGGAATATACCCTTCAAGCACAAAAATTGGACATAGATTTGTTGATAAAGGCTACAAAAGGGAACATACAGTGGAGACGGAAAGTATTTAGACCCCCTTAAATTTTTCACTCTTTGTTATATTGCAGCCATTTGCTAAAATCATTTAAGTTCATTTTTTTCCTCATGAATGTACACACAGCACCCCATATTGACAGAAAAACACAGAATTGTTGACATTTTTGCAGATTTATTAAAAAAGAAAAACTGAAATATCACATGGTTCAAAGTATTCAGACCCTTTACTCAGTATTTAATAGAAGCACCCTTTTGATCTAATACAGCCATGAGTCTTTTTGGGAAAGATGCAACAAGTTTTTCACACCTGGATTTGGGGATCCGCTGCCATGCCTCCTTGCAGATCCTCTCCAGTTCTGTCAGGTTGGATGGTAAACGTTGGTAGACAGCCATTTTTAGGTCTCTCCAGAGATGCTCAATTGGGTTTAAGTCAGGGCTCTGGCTGGGCCATTCAAGAACAGTCACGGAGTTGTTGTGAAGCCACTCCTTCGTTATTTTAGCTGTGTGCTTAGGGTATTTGTCTTGTTGGAAGGTAAAACTTCGGCCCAGTCTGAGGTCCTGAGCACTCTGGGGAAGGTTTTTGTCCAGGATATCCCTGCACTTGGCCGCATTCATCTTTCCCTCGATTGCAACCAGTCGTCCTGTCTCTGCAGCTGAAAAACACCCCCACAGCATGATGCTACCACCCCCATGCTTCACTGTTGGGACTGTATTGGACAGGTGATGAGCAGTGCCTGGTTTTCTCCACACATACCGCTTAGAATTAAGGCCAAAAAGTTCTATCTTGGTCTCATCAGACCAGAGAATCTTATTTCTCACCATCTTAGAGTCCTTCAGGTGTTTTTTTTAGCAAACTCCATGTGGGCTTTCATGTGTCTTGCACTGAGGAGAGGCTTCCGTCGGGCCACTCTGCCATAAAGCCCCGACTGGTGGAGGACTGCAGTGATGGTTGACTTTCTACAACTTTCTCCCATCTCCCGACTGCATCTCTGGAGCTCAGCCACAGTGATCTTTGGGTTCTTCTTCACCTCTCTCACCAAGGCTCTTCTCCCCCGATAGCTCAGTTTGGCCGGACGGCCAGCTCTAGGAAGGGTTCTGGTCATCCCAAACATCTTCCATTTAAGGATTATGGAGGCCACTGTGCTCTTAGGAACCTTAAGTGCAGCAGAATTTTTTTTGTAACCTTGGCCAGATCTGTGCCTTGCCACAATAATATCTCTGAGCTCTTCAGGCAGTTCTTTTGACCTCATGATTCTCATCTGCTCTGGCATGCACTGTGAGCTGTAAGGTCTTATATAGAATAGACAGGTGTGTGGCTTTCCTAATCAAGTCCAATCAGTATAAACAAACACAGCTGGACTCAAATGAAGGTGTAGAACCATCTCAAGGATGATCAGAAGAAATGGACAGCACCTGAATTAAATATATGAGTGTCACAGCAAAGGGTCTGAATACTTAGGACCATGTGATATTTCTGTTTTTCTTTTTTAATAAATCTGCAAAAATGTCAACAATTCTGTGTCTTTCTGTCAATATGGGGTGCTGTGTGTACATTAATGAGGAAAAAAATGAACCTAAATTATTTTAGCAAATGGCTGCAATATAACAAAGAGTGAAAAATTTAAGGGGGTCTAAATACTTTCCGTCCCCACTGTATATAAAAAAATGGAAGTGGCTGACATGGATAGGACAAAATTAGTAATAAGAGATTAGTAGAAAAGCAACCTGATCTAGTCCCTATTATCCTGGATTATAACTTTGAGTATCATAAGATAGAGAAGATCCTGAAGAGACATTGGCACATACTGCAAGCAGATAAACATCTTCAATGTGTATTACCTATGAAGCCTAAATTCATTTGTAGTAGGGCACCTTCTATTAAAGATAAAGATAGAGTGGTAAGAAATGTAGTGGAACCACTAAAAAAAACTTTTACGTTTTTCACTGGAAAAGGGTTTATTTTCCTGCAAGAGATGCTTTGCATTGTAACGAACCAAACGTCCCAAGGCGAAAATATTTAGCTTTAATTTAACTAGTACAGGTACTACATATGAGATCAATGACTTTATATGTTGTAATACTGAGGGGGCAGTTTATGCTTTAGAATGCAGTTGCGGCATACAATACATTGGACGCACCAAGAGACCCCTCAGAGTATGTATCAAGGAACATGTACAAAACATTTTGAAGGGCTATGACAAATATATCTAAGCATTTTTCCCTTGTACATAATAAGGACCCCTCCCATCTCAAATTGTGGGGAATAGAACCTTATAAGAGACATTGGCGTTGCAACCACAAAGCGAGAACATGAAGTCAGCTCGAATCGAAATGGATCTTTCTGATGGAGACTCTTAGACCGCAAGGACTCAACATTGAGTTCGACTTGAACTGTTTCATTAGCGATTTCTAATTTCTGCCTTCGACCTGGATATATATATTCTCTCTTCTGTGCACAATGGGCTTTGATTCTAATTAACTATTACATTGTTTTTTCTGGGCTTATCACATTTGCATTTCACCTTAGGAGTCAGACCCTTTCTGCTGTAACATGGTAATTTTCTGTTCCAGATTTGGATCCCCCTTTGTTAATATAAATTGTTTTTAGGACATATCGTTTTTTATGTAGTTCGGTATTTTATTCCCATTTTGGGAACACTTGTATTTGTCCATTTATTAGATATTATCTGACATTACATTTGCATGGTTCGCTATTACCATGGCTAGCTCTGGGAAAATGGCCGCTGCTTCAGACTTACTAAGTAAACAGGAAGACTACTAGAAAGTGGCCGGCACCTTTGTTTGCTATGCGGTCCTCAACAAAATGGGCACGGCACTAATCTGTCACTATCAGCCTATTTAAGGACAACTCCCTTGTTAGTCACGTGACAATACGCGTCAGGATTGGTTGACCTGCGCAACCGGAAGTAAGGCTGGTGATGAGCTCGGCGCTCGTGGAGTTTTTACTTGTTTTGCTACAAAGAAATGTGTTACCTTTACTGTGTTTTTATGAAATAAAACTCTTTACAAGATATACTACACTATTTGTGCATTCCCCCCCCCCCCTTTTCTTTTTTCCTCCGTCCAGGGTGTATATCAGCCACTACCATTTGCTGGATTTACAAAATGAGAACCCTCCCTCCAGGAGATAGGTTCCACCAGACATCCATGAAAGGACTCGCAGAGGAAATCAGACCATTGCTACACTTTCATGCTGTTACCTTACAGCCGTAAGTTAAGAGGCCACCCCCACTGCACGGAAAGAAGAGATACCCACCACACCTACTTTATTTGCAGGATATAGATTGGGACAATCACGTTTTATTTTTATTGAATCCAGAGAACACCATTATTGCACTTTACATACCTTTCAAGCACTTTGTAATTTCATAGACTGTGTGGATAATAGTCACTTCATATTTTGTGTATTTGCACTGGAGGTTTTATTTTATTATTGCACTTTAAGAAGTTGTATACAGTGGTCATTGGATATTCACTGCCATCTTGTGTTCATTTTGAGTAATACACTGTTGCATTTCAGAAGCTAAATGTAGTTGATACTAGTGTTTGTTTGCCAGCTGGTGTTCAAATTTTACTTTTATTTCATAGCTTTTGTAGTTTATTACTTAGTTTTCAACAGTGCAGGGCCATTACAGCAGTTTACTTTAACCACAAAAGGAATCCGGGATTATTATCATCCTTTCAAAATAAAGCACCATGAATAAGAAAATGAAAGTGCCTCCATCAATAACAAATGCCATTTATAATAGAAAAAGCTAGGCATCTTGAAAATTGAAATTTTGGAAAATGGGGGTGCACTGGATACTTTCGCTGCCATTGTGCTATTGCTGGGTGTCCAGTGAATTCCTATACCTTTAAGTAGGTGTAGACTCCCTCCAGGCATTCCTTGCCTCAATCTATCCATTTTTATATAAATGTGTACTCCAACTTTAGAGACTCAAAACATATAGAGTATAGTATATAGGAATGGAGTACACTGGGGTGCCATGAAGTGGCCCTGCAGCTTACGCATGAATATGCAAATATGTGCAAACTAAACCCCTGGTTTTAGCGTGAACTGTTAGACAGGGTCAATTGGGTTTGTTGCAGGCTGGCTGGTTAGTGAGCTGGGAATTTTTCTTTGTTGCTTTTTTGACATGCGTTGACCTTCCATGTGCTTCTTGCTGCAAAGGCCAGTTATAGGTTAGGGTGGTTGCCATTTGTTTGTACTATTTATATTTAAACCATGAACAAAATCCTCTGCAATTTCAGAAAAACAACCGCCCTGTCTATGTGAAAAATATTGTTGGGATCCACAGGTTTCAGATCAAAAACTAAAAGTCAATAAAATACCAATGGTGGGTATGTGGGGAATGAGGGGAATGACTGCGCTATAACTTCAATAGTGAAACAAATAAAACAAACGCTGCCAACACTCAAACGTACAAGGTTCCAAATGAGTGTTAAAATGACAGTGTAGCGCTACTAGGGATTATGAAGTGTATCCTAAATGTGATAAACTAGACACAACTACAACATGCCAAAGTGCTAGAACAAAACAGAAATCAACAAAGCTATGTGGAACACAGTGAGTGTGTGTAACAAAGTCCACAGGAATGTGAAGTAATGCGTTCTTCCCGTAGGGGTGTCTTCAGTTACATGGGAGTGTTGAAATGCTTGTCTGTAGCCATGTGACATTTCAGTGACATTTCAGAGGTAAATAGGCTTACCAGCTATGGTGGACCCTATATGTCATACGACAAAGGGGTCATACAGGCTTGAGACCCTATGGAGTATGGATCAGATGCTGCTAAGGTACTGGACGTAGGAGGATGGGGCAGGTCCGATATGACAGGGCTCGACAAATCCTAGTCGCCAGGTCGCCATGGCGACTAGAAATTGTGTCCTGGGGCATGGGCTGTGCGGTCTTGACTGGGAAGCTGGAGATGGCCCAGGCCTCTTAGGCCTTCCAGACACAGAGTACTGCCCGGCACTGTCATCATCAGGGAACGCCTTTAGCGGCGGCAGCAGTGGGGACGGAGCAGTAAGAGAGCAGCGCGGCAGCTACTGACATGGCTGGAGGAGCAAGCGGCCATCAGAGTGCAGTCCAGCTGGGGATCCCTGGCGGCTCGTCATCCCCGCTGCTGTCGCTCTTACCCAGGGTATTACTGGAGCAGGCCTGACTGAGGGAGACCGAGACCTAGCTTAGGGACATGGGGGCTCCAGAGTCAGTGGTTTCCCGGCACAAGAGCGCCCTGCTCCTCTGGGTGGAAGAGAAGCTGAGCCGGGGAGAAAAGGGGCTGAGCCGGGAGCAGTTAATTGAAATGCCGGAGAGCCGGGCCAGTGGCTGGGATGAGTGCGAGGAGGTAATCCCCTGCCTGCCGGCATGTCGGGCACACACTGCACACAGCAAGTTTTTTTTTTTTTTTTTTTTTTAAACAATTAGATGCAGAATTTATAAATTATATATATATATATATATATATATATATATATATATATATATATATATATATATATATATATATATATAATTTTATTTTTAATTGCTTTATCATATTCTATATTTTCCCATAGTAGGCTTGCTGAGCCTAGTAGTCCTTAAAACTTATTATTTTTCATTTGTTCATTTTCCTTGTGCAGCATTGCAGTGGATACTTGCAATGTAATATGAGCCTTGTGTATGAGAGCATGGCGCGCAGCCCTCTGCACAAATTGTCCAATACTTGAGAAAAAAGGTGACCCCCCCCCCCCCCTGAAATGTGTCACCATCCGCCCCTATGTGCAGCCTTCTTAACAAGGACAATATGACACAGACGTTGAATCTGACAGTTTTACTGAGCAGGCTCATTGCAGAGTAATACCAAAAAAAAAAAAAACTGGCTCCTAACTTTTTTAGCTGGCTCCTAGATTCAAAAAATTTTGTCAAACCCTGCGATATGGTGTCCCCAGATCTCAGTCCGTGGATTCAACAGGTACCCTGCAACCAAGCGATTGTCTCCGAAAATACTCCCGCGTAGGCTCCAAAGGACAACCATATAAAAAGAAGGGGGGAAGGAGGACTCCAATGGTGCAGGTCAAACCAGATGGTTTTATTAATAAAAAGGTCAATCAGATATTGGTACAATAAAAGTGATCACAAAAAGGGCATAATAAAAGTAAAGGCAATGTGGGATACAAGGAATGCTAGCCCAACGCGTTTCGACACTAGGTGTTCTTCAACTGGGGCAAAACTGTATACCCTCACATTGCCATTAAATAAACTTGTATGCCAATAGTCCGTCCTCTAAAGAGGCGGGGTTAGGCAAATGGCCGAATAGCACGCTCTGCAAACAGGGTTCATTCATGGCTGTAAGAACACTAAACTATAGCATGTGTGATAATATTCTATAGCTTAATGGTTCTAAACAAATTAGTTAAATAAAAATAAAATTCCGTGCTGTGGTTAAAAATGGAGGCCGGGCGCGTGTTAATGCGCTCCAAACCTCAACATGAATTGACACCATGTGACATCAATTGGCCAGCAAGGCGCGGTCATAATACTTGGTGTGAGAGTGCAGGAAGCCTTGCGTCATGCGCAATACGTGCGCATGCCCGGCAACATCGAGCCGTGCAACGCCACCATCACAACAGCTGGGCTGTGCATAGACAAGCGTCACTTCCTTGTACGGACTAGCCAGTGAAACGGTGAGACCTAATAACAAGATCATGTGACGCCATATTGTATCGTATGGTCACGTGTTATTACCCGAGGTGGATACCCAATGATAAGGGTCAAAAATCCCCTCAATGTAAATAATCACAGAACGTGAATATCACGTGACCACCTATAACCAAAAGCAAAAATACATGGTGACAACATCATGTGCAGTACTTAACTTCCGGGTGGGAGAAAGGGAATAAACAAAAATCAATATATCCTAACATGATAGTGTTCCCTAGATAAAAGATCATAACTCTAGCTGGAGAGTGTACTCACACACTCGCCAGCAGAGGGGGCCATGGATCAGCATGAGTAAAAACAAATGGAATGAGTAATAGACAAATGAAAAGAAAGGAAATTAAAACAATTAGTATAAATACGAAGCACAAACAATCCCGGATTGGGATAAATGCCTCAATACAATAAAATTACATATAGTAGGTATGATGTGTAAAAATGCATAATGAATGAGTACATATGTCCCGAGAAATTTATTCGCAGGAACCAATGAAGTGATAGAAATGTATTAAAGGAAACTCAATATGTATAAACATAGTAAGATCAACTTACTAGAACAGAGCTGATGTTGGACTGAAAGAAAGATGAAGGTGTGGTGGTAAAAGAAAAATTAATCAACTTAGGCCTGGTTGATAAAGCAATTAAGGTCCCAGTCTACATTCATACCAATATTTTTTTTTTTTTTACTTTAAAGCGGAGTTCCACCCATTTAAAAGTCAGCAGCTACACTTTTTGTAATTTTTTTTTTAACTTTTAATAATCAGACATTTACCTGTCCCACGGTCCAGCGATGCGGGAGCACGAAGCCCCGCTCATCTTCCCCTCCTCTCCGCGGCGCCGGCATTCTAATTGTGGGCGCCCGGCTGTGGCTTCACAGCTGGGCGCGCACTGCGCATGTGCGAGCAGCGCGCTGTGAATGGACGGGCAACCTTCTGGGACCTGTGACGTGTTCCAGAAGATTGCAGGGAGGAAGGGGAGAGAGGCGATTATCCTTCCGGCGCCAGGGGAGGAAATGGGAGCTGGGTGCCTCTAAAAACAGGGTACCCTCTCCCCCCACAAAAATGACATGCCGGGGGTCACCAACACTTAAAGTGGAAGTTCAATTTTTGGGTGGAACTCCGCTTTTACCACTTCAATACTGGGCACTTTACCCCCTTCCTGCCCAGACCAATTTTCAGCTTTCAGCGCTGCGGCACTTTGAATGACAATTGCCCGGTTAAGCTGCGTTGTACCCAAACAACATTTTTATCATTTTGTTCCTACAAATAGAGCTTTCTTTTGGTGGTATTTGATCACCACTGGGGTTTTTTTTTCTTTGCTAAACAAATAAAAAAGACGGAAAATTTTGAAGAAAAAAAAAGTTTTTGTTTTTGTTATAAAATTTTGTAAACAAGTAAATTTTCTCCTTCACTGATGGGCGCTGACGAGGCTGCACTGACAGGCACTGGTGAAGTGGCACTGATGAGGCATTAATATGCAGCACCAATGGGACTGATAGGCAGCACTGATTAGGAGGCACTGGCAGGCTTTACTGCTGGGCACTGATTGGCATCTAGAATGGCCATTGACTGGCACCTTTAAAGTTAATACCTGGTGGTCCTGTGTGGCATCCCTGGTGGCCCTGGGTGGGAATCCATGGTCAGCATCCCTGGTGGTCCTGGATGTGTATCCTCGGGGGGCGGCGCTGATAATCAGCGCAGACACCCCTCCCCCACTGTCAGGAGAGCAGCCGATCGTCTCTCCTCTACATGCGTCTGTCCGACACGAGTGGAGGAAAAGCCGATAAATGGCTCTTCCCGTTTACACTGTGATCAGCTATGATTGGACACAGCTGATCACGTGGTTAAAAGTCTCTGTTAGAGGCTCTTTATCCTGATCGGAGATGCGATGCGTAAGACTGATACACCACATCGATCGCGGCTTATCCTGATCACATCATATGACGTTCGATCAGGATAACGTAACCACTTTGCGCACGTCATATTGTTATATGGCAGGCGGGAAGTGGTTAATGACTTGCCAAAAACATCCCTATGCATTACAGAGTCATCAATAGATTAACATGCAGTTAAAGTGTTATTAAACCCACAACAGTAAAATCAGTCTGTATATGCAGTAAAACATGCTTGTTATACTCACTGTGGAACCTAAGGGGTTAATTCTGCACATTGTGTAAAATGGCTGTTTGATCCCTTCTCTGATCTTCCCCTTCTTCCACAGTCCCAAACCATCTCCTGGTAGAACAGACCCTTGAGGGCAAGCTATACGTGCTCAGTTTGATGTGTATTGCTAAAGAAATTTTTCTTTTCTTGGGAGAGTGCATGTGATCAGCACAGGGCCAATCAGCACTGCCCATACAGAAGATCAGGGGTTCTGCAGCCTCATAGGAAAATGAGGGGAGAATGAAAACACCTCCTACAAGCTTTAACCAGTGCTCAGCCAGACACTGATAGAAGGCACAAGACTGCTCTAACTGCTGATGAGAAAAGGTAATAAGTAGTTTATATTTACTAAGACTATTGCATTTCCATGTTCTGTGTGCAGTGGGAGACCAGATATAGTAAATGTTGGGTCCTGGGTTTAGTAACACTTTAATGAAAGTGAATCCTTACTTTTTAATCTTTTTATTCCACTGCTGTCCCCTTTCTGTCCTGTAGATGGCAGGACAAACTGAGCTTTGGATGAGCAGCCCTGGCAAACCACAAAACAAGCATGCGGCCTTGCTCCCAGCCCCTGCATATGCAGTCCGCTCTTTTCCATCTTTGCAGAGCGATGACCTGCGAGAGAGAGCGCATTGCGCCAAGGATGTATCTTATGTCACAGCAATCAGAGCTAAAATAAAAGCTCCACTTTTTACAGCAATCTTTGCTGTATAATATAAAATGAATTCAGGCCACCCGATCACTTCTGCAGGACTTCAAAGATGTGTTGCTGCTCCCTTCCTTGATTAGCTTGTAAAGATTTTTAATTCATCACCTATATATAGAACTTGTTTATTTTTTATAATTTCCTGATATTTAATAAAAAATTTGGGAGGTTATATTGTGTCCGTGTGGAAATTATCTATTGTTATATATTTTATCATTCTGAACGTCCCACGATAAACATGTTTTAATCCTCTGGGAATTCTGTTTTCAGTATGCTCTGCAGTGTCTTAAATATAATTTTAAGTTTAACGTCGGCTTCACTGTCCAAATAGTAAAAGGAAAAAAAAAACCCCACAAGCAAAAAGGGCTAAAGAAAATTATTTATCCAGAGCAGTGCGCAGCGTTACTTCATAGGGTTTATCAGAAATGTATTTCCCACGTGTCTTGTGTGATTAGGCTTGAAAAACAGAGCTCATTTAAATAGGAGGCATGCACTGTGAATATAGAGGATTCAAAAATGATTTGTATGGTATTCTACTGTCACCTGGTGGAAGACAAGGACCAGCTGCTAATTACATAAACAGAATCGCAAACAAACAAAAAAAATCACAACCTATGGTCAGAAGACGGCAAGCCAAAAACATTTGACATTTTAAGTATAATCTGGTCCCATATTTTCACAAAGGCCTTAAATCCTGAATACTTCTGTTGTTCTCAGAAGCATACAACCAGCTCAGCCTTATTTAAAATGGACCTGAAAATGAAACCACTATAGCGAAAAATACCATATTCTGGTAACTGTATGGGGTTGGTGGCATTCACTAGAAGATTTTTTTTTTTTTTTTTAATTTCACAAGCCTTTATTTCTCCATCTCAAGCTGCCCAGCAAAAATGACAGCTAGCATAAACTATTAGGCTACACGCACATACACGTAAATAGCTGTATGCCCCTGTACTTGTGCGAAGAAGCATCTGCGTTTACCCAAGCATGAGCAGATGCTGTATTGTAACTCAACGCGGAACTATTGTGTTTGTTTTCAGAAAAATACATCATACATGCATCATAAATGCTGATGCATAGAAGCATAGAAGCATCAGGGTTAACACAATTACAGGGGTGTACAGCCATTTACTTCTATTACTGGTTGGATACTCCAACTGCTGCTTTCACAGTGCTTTTTATGCTATTCATATTTTATGCCTAATTACATCCATGTGCATGAGGCCTTATATTGACAGGTGCTTACAACAATCTTGTATTCATTCATATGGTTTAAGCACTGTTGGTCCAACACCTTAAAGCAAAACTCAAGTTAAAAACCAACTTTGGGAAAAAATTCCCCTAGCAGATGGGCAGGTGGTGATCTTCCCCTCAGCCTCATCACAACCCAATGCAGGTATATGGACCCTGCTTTGCTCTTGATGAGGTTAGGACTCTAAACCGTTGGACCAAGAGGTAGAAGAAGTTACGAGGACCAGTCTAACTCCATAGAAGAGCAGAGGATCAGGTCAGGTACATAAATCATTATTTTTGTTCCCCTAATGAGCAATTTGTTACAAAGTTAATCTTGCTAAAAAAAAAACAAAAAAAAAAACACAAGGACACGCTCAATGCGGCGAGGGCTTGTAATACCAGCGCAGTGAAAATCCTCCTCCCCTCCTACTGCAAGACATTGGATCAGAGCGGTAAATGATAATGTGCATGGATGAACTTTTTTGCCAGTAAATAGGAAGCCGTTTTACTAAAATGTGGTGTCAATGGACCCAGTTTATTATATCAGTGAGATATCAGGCAATCCTTGATGAGCCTTTAGTTGCATAAGCAATAACTTGGTGGCACATCATTTCTATTTTTTCTCTCTTTCTCCTCATTTTTTTTTTTTTGGTTTGGTTTTTTCCTAAAAATATGTAAAAAACGGTTAGGGCCCCTGCAATGCTCTCCCACAAGCGACACACATTTATTATTGGTTCTATATAGAATATCTCTGATCAGGTGGTCATTTTTTGCCAAATCAACTAAAAAAAGATCGGAAATTTTGGAAGGAAAAAAAACAAAAACAAAACTTTTCTTTGTTTCGGTTATAAATTTTGCAAAGAAATAATTTTTCCTCATAAATTTAGGTCAAGATGTATTCTGCTACATTTCTTTGGTGAAAATAACCCAAATCAGTGTATATTATTTAGTCTGTAGGAAAGCTGTAGAGTCCACAAACTATGGTATATTCCTGAAAATTGATCAATCCCTATGTAACCTCATTTCTTGAGGCCCTAAAATGTCAGCACAGTACAGAAATCCCCCAAATGACCCCTTTTTGGAAAGCAGACAATCCAAGGTATTTAGTAAGAGGCATGGCGAGTTTTCTGTTGCAAATTGTCTTCATAATTTTTTTGAAAATGAAAAATGTAAACAATATTTTATATATATATATATATAACATTTTGTTTTTACATACTGTCATACCATATAACTTGAGTGGCAGTGATCGGGAACACCGACTGGTCACAGCAGGAAAAAAAATGTATTTTTTCTGTTAATTGTAATTTTTTTTTTAAACACAATGCGATTAGAGCAATATAATGTTACCATAGTAATATTGTACTTCTCTGGGGAAATGATCATGATTTTTTTTTCTCTTCACATTACGATTACTTATAGCAGTGAATTACATTGGCATTTTACTGAATTAAACTGATTAATTCTGTTTGCTTTGTTGTAATTAGCTTAGCCAAAGCTAACCACATGGTACAGATGGGCTGTGATTGGCCCTGTCTGTGCCATGTGATCACACTGACCAATCACAGCTAGCAACACAATTGTACACAATGGATGGCATGAAAGGACGCTAACCATCGTTTACAACTGTCATGTGACCTGCTGTGATTGGTCACAGAGGTCACATGGCACTGGCAGGGGGCCAGTATATCAGTCATCGACTGAGTGGTGCCTTCTGAGAGGACGTCATGTGACATCCACTCAGAAGGGCGAATATCCCACTCACCCTTTAGCACATTGATGGCCGGACATTGCTCATTCACAGTGTTGCTGCATTACATGTCTTTTCTGCAATAAAGGGCCTCCCTGCTTGCAGTTTGTGACAGCAGAACTTTAGTTCAGCTTTAATGTAACTTGCTTTTGTTCAATAAAGACTCTACAAAAAAAGTCATAGTTTTCACTATCAGTGCTATCAAGGCACATCAGAGTTAGTCACACAACTTAGAATCATACTCTTTTTTTTGGATGACTAAAGCTGTGGTTAGCAGTGGGGGAGAATTGGAACAAAGGCGTGTTTGATTTCCATTTTTACACTGTAGCTTTTTTTTCCCTGAATTCTGCATTTTAAATTACAAACTGCAAAAAGGAACATTAAAGATATGACCACTCTGCAGATCAAGAACTACTATACTGAAAATGCCCTGCCAGTCACAAATAATAAACCCAGGTCTGCAGGTTGTCCAAATCTGCAGAGTAAATGAAGCAAACCCCTACAAATATTATAACACACAGAAGGCAATCAGGAAGTATGTCACACAAAAATATAAACATCTTCACAAGGAAAAGATGGATTATCTTACCATCTCTGTTTGACAATAGGTACACAAGGCCATTAAGACAGGTGTCAGTCACGGCAGATATATTGGTTGCACATCTTCCGATCGCCTGAATTGTGGCTGCAGCAAACTGTTTGTCCTGGCTCTTTACATAGGTCTAAAAATAAACACATTTATACCCGTTACAAAAAGGACTTTAAAATTGCATTACGGATTTAGGCAGCACAGTGACAAGTGAATCCACATGGTAATGAAGTATCAATCTTCCCTATCTATTCCCCACTTCTACAATTTCATTTCACAGAGGAGAAGCATCTGTGAATCCATAACATTGCTCTCATCTCTGGGGACCCCAGGGCTTCTGAAATGTTTGACTTTTCACTTTCAGTATTGACATATCAGCTACTTGTAAAAGAAAAAAATAAATAAAAAATAGAGTTAACAGTGTAACTAAAAGCAAAACGTTTTTTCCCCCCATTTTGGATGCAGCAATCCCCATCAGTTTTTGTGCCCCATTAGAGAAATTTCCCTTCACTTCCTATTCCACAGTCAAAACAGGAACTGTGAGGAAATACCTACCAAGTGAGGGAATCCCAATGTGTCCCCAATGGAAGACTCTGCCCCTAATAGGGTACTGATGTCAATCCAAAATTTGTCATTTTTTTTTCTTACTTGCACAATCAATAACGGTAAACAGGACAAATAGAAAGGATGAATCTCCCTAACGGGGACCCAGATAAAAACTGTCAGGTGTTCTAATCCATCTCAACCCTATCCAAACCAAAAAAAATATGTGCCCTTAGTTTAGTTACACCTTAACTGAGTATGCACTAATTAATATTTGTAAGTACTCAATGGAGCCAAACACAGCTAACAATAATCTGGAATTGGAGATGGCAGTTTGATATGTGGTACTTGTACCGTTAAGGGTGAAGCATACGTATGTAAACTCAAATCACTAAAAATCTCATATAAGCTTTAAACAGAATTTCAAAACTTAATAAAATATCATTAAAATAATATCAGGCCATCCTTCCAAGAAGGTTCTCATTCAGGCAATGCCTGTCAAAAGTTGACAATAATCTTTCCATCTCCCAACTGTACTTCTGCGTTGTCACACTATCACATGCTACCCAGGTGGAGACTACAACTCACATTTACAAACACACAATACAATAGGTATGGTCCTTTGTTGTCACCATCATGAAGGCCACCTTGAGAGATGCCAAGCAGCCATCACTGGAGTGCATGTAGACAAAGTAGCTGAAAAATGTTGCAATCATCAATGAGATGCAAAAATAAATAAAAAAAAAAAAAAAAAAAGGTTGAAACAAATATTTGAAGTGGTTGTAAAGGCTCAATGTTTTTTTGCATGAAGGTAAATAAACCTGTGTGCAGCAGCCCCCCCCCCCCTAATATGATCCAGCGATGTGCATGAGAGCATAGATGCTCCCGGGTCTCTTCCTCCTCAATCATAGCCAGTGGACCAATAAAGGGAATAGCAAGGGTGAGCCGCGCTCCGTGTGTGAATGGACACACAGAGCAGCGGCTGCAAGCAGCATCTTTGGGACGATGCGGGAGCTCCTAAACCGTCCCTGCCATTGAAACCAATGGTCAGCGCTGCCGAAGCGCCTGCAAAGTGATTCGGCAGCGGTGCTTTGCAGGTGCTTTTAGCCCTTTTCCCGTCGCTAGCGACCGAAAAGCAAAGCTAAAACTGCACCTCAGTGTGAAAGTGACCTTATAGCTTCTAAAAAGAAAAAAATTGGTGGGACTTTAAATGAGGCACAAAAGACATGTCTCCATCCCTATATTGGTTACAAAGAGGAAAAGTTTGGGACTTTAGAGGAAGCATATGGACATATATACTTTCACATCCTTACACCTTATATATACCTCCACAATCTCCTATGGTGCAAGGTGCTCACCTCCACTTTTATTAATATTATTTCATATGTGAGATTCTCACTATTTATACATTTTTTCCAGACTTTGGGGTTATGCGCCATCACTCAGTACCTATGGAGGTTTCCACTTTGTCTTGCTTCTCCATTTTGTAGGATTGGATATTTCCCTTCCTTGTTGTTATACAAATTTACATAATCTCTGAGGCTTCTTATTAGATTTATTGGTCGTTTTTAGAGATGCTGACGCATTCGCCCCTGAAGAGTGGTTTATACCATGAAACACGGGCCTATTTAGGATGCAGTCATGACTTCAATCTACCATGTTCTTTTAATATTCCTACAGTTTTAATCCTTATTATTTCTTATTCATCATAAGAAGCCCTGTACACCGCCCACCTGTATGTGCTTTGAGACCAACACATTATATGTGTATATATATAGAGATATCTCTCTCTCTCTCTCTCTCTCTATATATATATATAATGTATTTGTGTTTTGGACATATATGAATTTTGCTAGTATATATTATGTGCTAGATATACTCCTTGACAATAAATACGCCTATACATTTTATGGTCTTTCATATGCTTCCTCTAAAGTCCCAAACTTTTCTTCTTTGTTTACATCTTCTAAAATGACCTCTGAAACCATTTAGAAAGTAAGAAGGCATATTTTAGCTATAAAACACATTGTATAAAATAAGGAGTGTTTGCGATATACTGTACAAATACACATTTAGAGAGTAATTGCACCAAAAAAAAAAAGGGAGGTACAAACTTTTTAGAAACTGCATAAAATGGAGATTACACAGATGTACATAATATAATACACACCAGTGTCAGGCTTAAAAAAAAGTATAATAATGAGCACTAAGAAAAAAAGAGGCTCTGACAGGAAGTAGTAAAGAGAAAGGTATGCCACATCCCATAATTTAGAAAAAGAACAAAGGATTCCCCTTGGGTGGGATTTTTAGGGCATTACCATAAATGATACAATATAAGTATAAAAGTAATTTTATTCCAAAGATCAAAAAAGTGACAAAAAGTACAACATATAAAAATCAAACACAAATAATATGTACAAACAAATGCATCAAAGGCAACATGTATGAAATGGAGGATACCACAACATGGCAATTGAACAGACCAATGGTATGGAACGTAGTAAGTCTCACTAAATCAACGCGTTTCGGAAAGTCCTTCATCAAGGTTTAACAAGTGAGAGTTACCATTTTCAAAATGCAAATGTTATAAAGGCATCCAAGACATAAAATCAGCTTCCCTACGGTCTCCCAGGCCATGTGCACATAACGAAAATCCAATTGTTGGTAATGTGAGGTACTTTAGGTGACTCATATATAGGGGGCGGTTCCAATAAGTGCTGCAAAAAGCCACGTCCAAAAGTTTGGTGCGGCGCCTGTGCGCGGGCTGGGGTCCAAAAGAATCTTCGGACCTGGAAACTAGATCCAAAGATGACCCCTACAAGTTGTAGTGTAGGGGAGGGGAGGAGGGCTCAAGATCCATGCTAACAACCAAACAGCTGAGACTAGTAAAGGGAACTTAAGCAGCCAGCACGAGTACAGCATCCTCCTCTGATCACAGGAGTCTCAGCTGTTTGGTTGTTAGCATGGATCTTGAGCCCTCCTCCCCTCCCCTACAACTTGTAGGGGTCATCTTTGGATCTAGTTTCCAGGTCCGAAGATTCTTTTGGACCCCAGCCCGTGCACAGGCGCCGCACCAAACTTTTGGACGTGGCTTTTTTCAGCACTTATTGGAACCGCCCCCTATATATGAGTCACCTAAAGTACCTCACATTACCAACAATTGGATTTTCGTTATGTGCACATGGCCTGGGAGACCGTAGGGAAGCTGATTTTATGTCTTGGATGCCTTTATAACATTTGCATTTTGAAAATGGTAACTCTCACTTGTTAAACCTTGATGAAGGACTTTCCAAAACGCGTCGGTTTAGTGAGACTTACTACATTCCATACCATTGGTCTGTTCAATTGCCATGTTGTGGTATCCTCCATTTCATACATGTTGCCTTTGATGCATTTGTTTGTACATATTATTTGTGTTTGATTTTTATATGTTGTACTTTTTGTCACTTTTTTGGCCTTTGGAATAAAATTACTTTTATACTTATATTGTATCATTTATGGTAATGCCCTATAAATCCCACCCAAGGGGAATCCTTTGTTCTTTTTATAATGAGTACTAAGAAACAGGAAAAAAAAAGTAGTTAAGTGTGTTTTTCTGTAAGGTGAAAAATGTTAAAAGCAGTATTAAATCCAAAAGAAAACATTTATTCTATCGCACCTTACCAATTCTTAGATAAGATGGCTGCATTAGTTAAATTTTTTAGACTTTCTTCTATTTTCATCTGGTGATTCAGCCGAAAAGCTCCCTTGCAGTTACAGGCATGAGACAGACCATTTAACACTGGCAGAGATGCTTAAAATGACAAGATATTAATTTATGAAAAACTTTTTTCCAAAAAGGAAAAAAAAGGTTTCCTGTAACCGATTATAATGTATTAGCTGGAGTTTTACTTCAATTTGTTAGTGTATCTAAATCTGCTAGTGAATCTAACACTTCCCTCCCCCAGGACTGACAATTTTGCTGTCCAAACCTACCCCCCTGTGCTTCTTCATCCAGAGTGGTGTCTGTGTAATGCATCAGATGTGTTACTTGGCAAAAACATAGCGAAAAAAAAATAAAAACACGAATGCAGCCGCAACATCTAATGATTGGCACGCTGCAGTATATTAAGTTTTTGGTTTGGGGTTTAATAACGCATTAAAGTGATCAAACATGTTTTCATTGGTCAGAAAGAAAAATCTGATGTGTTCAAATCTGCAGTGACCATTACAAGGGCAGGCAAAGGGTGAAAACCGATTTGTGGCCTGCTCGGCACTGTGGGAAAAGTGTGTGAGAGCGATGTAAAACACAATGAAGGCCAGAAATAACACTGAACACCTTCTATATCTTGAATGGATCAGTACATTCTCCTAACCGACCTCATAATAGACCATAGCCTTCATGTAAGGACACACTAGTGAAAAATTAAAGTAAGTAACTTTATAAAAACCCAATTTCAGTTCCCAATGGTGTCTTATTCAAAGAAGAAAAAAAAAAAAGGACACAAAGAAATGTCCACTGAGTGCAAAAAAAATTACAATGAAGGCATATGTAATAAAGTGAAAAATTTTAATATTTCACCAGTGTCCTTTTACACAGACAATAGATTTTGTGTATTGCCCATCAAACATTTTCAGGGTGCCTTTGGAGAATAAAGCCCCATAATACAGCATCCTATTAGATCTGAATTGCAGCTGCAGCTATGCCCATGAAAGAGAAAATTATTCCATTATTTTAAAAAAGGATTCTGCATTAAAAAAAAAAAAAATGGATGCTTAAACACTACTTCCCTGGTGGGTGTCGAATGATCTACAACCACTTGAGGAATCTTCAGCATCTCATGCCATGCATTTTGGTTCCATCTGCCAGTCCTGACATCACCTGTGTGCCCCCCATAGGGGTCAGTGGATGGAACCACAGAGCACTACAAGTGAGCAAGAATACAACATAACTGGAGGTATTTTTCAAGAGTGCAAAAATCAGTCAGCGCCTGATGGAGAGTTAAAGAGGAAGTAAACCCTAATGGGTTTTACGTTCTCTTTATTTCACTGCAAAGGTAAAGCATAACGGGCTAAAATGCACCGCATAGTAGCCCATTATGTGTCACTTACCTGAAAATGAAGCCTGCGATGTCACCGCTGTCCCCACTAGCAGCGAGTGTCCATCTTCACCTCTCTTCCTTCCGGGGCCACGAAATCCGGCTCTGTGACTGGCCGGAGTGCCGTGACGTCGCTTGTGCGCGGGAGCCGCCAGTCACAGCTAAAGTGCGCATGCACCGTACACATCGGCGCACGGCTTTATTGTAAATATCTCCTGAACCGTGGAGGTTTAGGAGATATTTCCAGTATCTACAGGTAAGCCTTAATATAGGCTTACCTGTATGTAAAAGTGGTTGTACTAGGTGTATAACTAAAAGGCAAAACATTTTTTTATTTTGGTTTTAAATAGAATGCAGAGTGAACCCTTGTCACTTTTTATTGTGGTCTGTGCACCCTGTTAAGGAGATTCCCCCTCTGTATTTCTCCTGTTTACCATTGAAAATTAAAGTAAAGGAAAATCCCACATTTTGGGTTGTCCCCAGAAAAGTAATAGACGGGAAATCTTCCAATGGGGACACTAGTTCTGGTGACCTGAAGGTCCCCAAGGTATTCTCTTAATTTACAGGGCTTTCCCCTCACTTCCTGTCTGGCTATGGGACAGGAAGTGAAGGGAAATCTCTGCAATGGGGCACAAACGGCAAAAGAAAATCTGACAGGGATTGTAACCCTCCCTTACTCTATTCAAAATGGGAAAAAAATATTTGCCTATAGTTCTACTCTAAAGTGATTTTTTTAAATAAAAAAATATTTTTTTTTACAAAACATGTCATGTTTACCTGCTCTGTGCAGTAGTTTTGCACAGAGCAGCCCCAATCCCCCTCTTCTCGGGTCCCCCCGCTGGTGCTCAGGGCCCTCCCCCCCCTTGCAAAGCACCCACCCCCCAAAGCAAGCCGTTGCTGTGGGGGCACTCATGAGTGTTCACTCCTGAGCCGGCATCCATAAAACAAAGAGCACGGCTCAGCCCCGCTCCCGCCTCACTGGCTGTGATCGACAGCAGCGGAAGCCAATGGTTCCTGCTGCTGCATCTTAGCCAATCAGGAGGTAAAGACCCGATAGACCTGGTAAAAAAAACTAGGGCAGCAACTAACAATTATTTTCAAAATCGATTAGTTGGCCGATTATTTCGATTAATCGGATAATAACCTTAAAAAAAAAAAAAAAGAGAGTGTGGTGTATAATTTTGTTAATATGTAAAGTTAAAAAAAAGGCAATTTTTTCTTAAATATCTCTATATGCAGTGGTAAATATAAATAACCAACTATATTGTTAGGGAGCAAAATCTCTAATCCACTTTGAGAAGAACAGACAAAAGATATATACTGTATATACTATTAGAGGTTGAATCTGGTAAATATCACCAGACTCAGAGAACAAATTTTTTATTTAAAGAAAAAAGAAATTAAGACTGTTTTGCCAATTTTCAGACAGAACTAATTATATTATATGCTGGTTTTCGCTCAGAAATGTACATTAATTTTAAAACTGAATGTTAAAAACAAGTGAAATTTTCAAATTACATTCAGCAAATGTACAAAGATTTTTCGTATGAATATTCTGGTCTGAAAATCGTTACAAGTATATCCAGCATAAGGCTCTGTTCACACCTATGCAGTTTGCTTTCAATCCATTTCTGCAGTGCTTTTTGCTTTGTGTTTACATTTTTTGCACACGTGATTTTGCTGCGATTTGCGTTTTGCATTTTTTTATGCTTTTTTTGGCCAATTTGTTGTTGGGCAGAATAAAAAATGCAAATTCAATTGAACCAAAAAAAAAGCACCGTTTTGTGTTGAAAAAAGTCATAAGACGTTTAGTAGAAGCAGCATGCTTTTTTTTTTTGCATCACCTGTAACGGGGTTAAAAAAACTTAAATTGTCCTTTTGTAGTACAAAAAGAGCAGATATTAGCTACTATAAGGGGTTCATTTACACTGTGAAACAGTGAAAGTAATAATATATAATGCAGCTGCAATGTGTAATATACAGTGCCCCTATAGCAAGGTAAAAAACTTCTGACTTACTTTACTTCCTGCCCAGGACTACATGTCCCATAAGGCACTGCTCCTCACACATTCACATGTTCTCAGGCACTTACTGACATGTATAGATGGTGTACTGAGCTGTATGTGAGCTGTATGTGTGCTGCACTGTATTTCCTGATATGTTAACAAATAATGCATTCTGTATGCAGGCCGACTAATCGGCTGGCCGATTAAAGGATCAAAATAGTTAACAACTATTAGTCGACAACTAATCGATTAGCTCTTCTAAATGCCTTTTCTTTAGGCAGGAGAAAAGCAGCATTAAAAACGTGCCTCAAGCTGTTTTTTGCATAATCGATTAGTTGGCCGATGATGGTTTCAATTAATCGGTTAATAACCTTAATAAAAATTGTGGTGTATAATTTAGTTAATCTGTAAAGTTTTTTTTTAAAAAAGCAATTTATTCTTAAATATCTCTATATTAATGGTAAATATAAATAACCTATTATATGGTTAAGGAGCTAAATATCTAATCCACTCTGAGAATAACAGACAGAAGAGATATACTGTATATACTATTAGAGGAGATATATACTTTATATACTATTAGAAGAGATATACTGTATACACTATTAGAGGAGATATATATTGTATATATTATTAGAGCAGATATATTGTATATATTATTAGAGGAGATATACTGTATGTACTATTAGAGGAGAGATATATTGTACACTTGCCGACCAGCTCCTGTACATATATACGTCAGCACTTTGAAGATGGATATTTCGGTAATGGCAGCAGCTGCTGCCACAACCGAGGTATCCATCTCTTCAGGAGCCAGTCGTGTTTACGATAATGGTGGTCTCTGCGTCGGATTTGTCATGAGATTAACGTTATCAGCGGCGGGAGAGGTGGACCCGCCCCTCCGCCGCTTACCGGAGCTGTCGGCAGCGGTGGAGGCGATGGGGTCCTATCCGTGGCTGGGTATGGAGACGAGTAAGGCTAAGATGGCCCCCACCCATCTCCATACTATAGCAGGGCGGAAGTGACGTCAAAACGTCACTTCCCCCCATACGTCTTTAAGGCACATTTTTTAAATGTCATTTATGTTTACATTCCTTGTAATAGGAATAAAAGTGACCCAAATTTTAAAAAAAAAACAGTGAAAAAATAAATAAAATCAAGTAAAACAAAGAAAAAATTTTTTTTAAAGCGCCCTGTCCCGACGAGCTTGCGCGCAGAAGCGAACGCATACGTGAGTAACGCCCACATATGAAAACGGTGGTCAAACCACACATGTGAGGTATCACCGCGATTGGTAGAGCGAGAGCAATAACTCTAGCCCTAGACCTCCCCTGTAACTCAAAACATGCAACCTGTAGAATTTTTTAAACGTCACCTATGGAGATTTTTAAGGGTAAAAGTTTGAAGCCATTCCACGAGCGGGCGCAATATTGAAGTGTGACATGTTGGGTATCAATTTACTTGGCGTAACATTATCTTTCACAATATAAAAAAAATTGGGCTAACTTTACTGTTGTCTTTGAATTTTTTCCAAAAAAAGTGCGCTTGTAAGACCGCTGCGCAAATACGGTGTGAAAAAAGTTTTGCAATGACCGCCATTTTATTCTCTAGGGTGTTAGAAAAAAATTATTATATAATGTTTGGGAGTTCTAAGTAATTTTCTAGCAAAAAAAACTGTTTTAAACTTGTAAACACCAAAATCTCAGTCTTTAAGTGGTTAAAGGGTGAATCTGGTAAATATCATCATCAGACTCAGAGATCCAATTTTTTTATTTAAAAAACAAACAAAATGTAATTTTATCTTTATCTAATTGTTAGTGGGGTCAAATCGATGTTCATTTTCAACCACTGACGGGAAAATTAAACGTATTGGCGAAAGGAATTTTCAGACAGTGTATGTGATTTTTATTCAGAAATTACATTCATTTTAAAAACAGAACGTTAAAAACAAGTGAAAATTTCAAACATTCTTTCATTCAGCGAATGTACAAAGATTTTTCATCTGAATATTCTAGTCTGAAAATTGATCTGTGTGGCCAGCATAAAGCTCGGAACACGCCTATGCAGTTTGCTTTTGATCTGTTTCTGCAGTGCTTTTTGCTGTGCTTTTTGCGCACGTGATTTTGCCGCGATTTGCATTTTTTTTGGCCAATTTGTTGTTGGCCAGATTAAAAAACACAAATTGCTGCAAAAATCATTACATGCATTTCTGCAGCTTCTCTACTGAAGTATATTGAACCAAAAAAGCACCGTTTTGCGTTAAAAAATCCAAATACGCAACGGCTGAAAAAAAGCATAGATGTGAACGTGCCCCATAGGAAACCATGTAAATGAACTGTAGTGCATTTCTGCAAAAAGCACCAAAAAACACATAGGTGTGAACCAGGTCTAAGATGTTTAGTAACATAATGGGTTAAAAAACTAAAATTAGCCCTTCATAGTACAGAAAAAGCAGATAATCACTACTGTAAGGGGTTCATTTTTTTACTGTAGAAATGTAAAAGTAATATATACAGTAGCGATTATTTGCTCTTTTTGCACTATAAAGGGCTCATTTTAGTTTTTTTAACCCCATTATGTTACTGGCCGATTAATAGATTATGAAAATAGTAATCGATTAATTTCATAATCGATTAGTTGTTGATTAATCGATTAGTTGTTTCAGCCCTAGTTTACATTTCATTGGCCAGAATATTTAAGTACCATATATACTAGAGTATAGGCCAAACCGAATATAAGCCAAGGCACCTAATTTTACCACCAAAAAATGGGACAACGTATTGACTCGAGTATAAGCCTAGGGTGGGAAATGCAGCAGCTACTGGGTAAACAATGCCCATCTGCAGCCATACCTTTGATAACAAACAGCGGGAGTGTCCCTGATACAGTTTCCCAGCATCAGTCTATCATGGATGAGGAGGAGGTGGGGCTGTGTTACAATGGACGGCCGCCGAACAGACTGCATGACACAGCGGGTGTCATGCAGACACCCGCTGTTTTAGTTATCAAGGTACAGCTGCAGATGGGCAGTGTGGCTGCAGATGGGCACAATGAGGCCGCACCCTCACTCGAGTATAAGCCGGGGGGGGGGGCTGAAAAACTTGGCTTATACTCGAGTATATACGGTTCACGTAAACCCTCACCCTGTAAAACAACCCAGTCAGTTTAAAATAGAATTGAAAGGCAAAACACTTGTGTTTACATATACAGAAAAAACACATTAGAAACACCTTTTTTCCCCCTTTTTTTTTATAAGTGATCACATTACCTCAGTTGCATAAAAGCTGGAGAGGAGAAATGGCAGCAAGATGGTCTTCCCAGTGGATGGCTGTGCGGAGGGGACAAGTCGCACAGGTCTGATCATTGGAGAGCAGGCAGAGATCTCAGCACAGCTAGAAAACTGACCACGCCGTGCTCTCCTGCGAGCAGAGGGACTGGCAGGAACACCAAGGATTTCACACAAAGGAAGCAATACAAAGAGAATGGGGTATTTTTTTATACAAGTATATGGTACAATATACACATCGGGAATATGAAATGTTGGGTTTTCATATTAATTCTTGCCACTGAAATGAACACTCAAGTGCTAAACAAGTGCTAGTACTAAGGTGCGTTTAGACACATTTACACAAGTTTATCCGCTTTCTGTATTTTTTTTTCTGCTGCAACGCACCTCTCCTGAACACGTAAGCAATGTTTTTTTCTTTTTCTGCCACTAAACACCTATGTGTGCAAGGACACACAGGCTAACAGAGGGGTGTTTAGATGCAGAAAATAAAAATCAAAAGCTCTTAAAAGTGGCATTGACACCCAGTGTGCAAGGGACTGGAGAAATGTTTGTACTTTTTTCATATAAAGACAGAGCTGCTATAAACAAGACCTCAGATAAACACTACTGAGCAGATTTAATAATGCAGTGCAAGGAGTAAAAGTGTGTAATCAAACGCAGCTTCCATATTTATTATTATAAAGGATTTATATAGCGCCGTCAGGTTACGCAACGCTTTACAACATAAGGGCAGACAGTACAATTACAATTTAATAAAGTAGGAATCAGAAAGCCCTCCTCGCTAGAGCTTACAATCTAAAAGGGAGGGTCAAGAGATACAAAAAGGTAAGAACTGTGGGGAATGGGCTGATGGAGAAAATAAATGTACAGTTGTTAGGTGGGGGTCGGATAGGCCTCTTTGAAGAGATGAGTTTTCAGGGATCGTCTGAAAGTGGAGTAGGGGATAGTTGGGCAGATTGGAGTAGGGCATTCCAGAGGATGGGAGGAGAGCTGGAGAGAAGGAGATCTTGGGAGGAACGAAGAGAACGATTCGGTTGGTATTGAGACTAGGTTAGTGATGAAGCTCGGGCCGAGTTGTGGGTGGCTTTTAAGTTGTTCACATCTTGATTTAAATCGTTGGGTGAGTGGCAGCCAATTGAGAGATTGGCAGAGATGGGTAGCAGACACTGAACGGTTTCTAAGGTGGATGAGCCTGGCAGCAGCATTCATGACAGACTGAAGGAGGGATAGCCTATGTAAGGGTAAGCCAATGAGGAGGGAATTGCAGTAGTCAAGATGGGAGATGACCAGGGAGTGAATGAGCAGCTTTGTAGTGTCATTGGTTAGAAAGGGGCATATCTTAGAGATGTTGTGGAGGTTGAGGCTTCAGGCTTTGGACAGTGAATGGATGTGGGGCCGAAAGGATAGTTCAGAGTCCAGGATTACACCTAGAACCTTGGCATGCAAGGACGGATTGATAGTATTGATAGTTGAGTTCAGGGGAAGAGGCAGAGTAAGAGTTTGAGTTACATAGTTACATAGTAGGTGAGGTTGAAAAAAGACACAAGTCCATCAAGTCCAACCTATGTGTGTGATTATGTGTCAGTATTACATTGTATATCCCTGTATGTTGCAGTCATTCAGGTGATTATCTAATAGTTTCTTGAAGCTATCAATGCTCCCCGCTGAGACCACCGCCTGTGGAAGGGAATTCCACATCCTTGCCGCTCTTACAGTAAAGAACCCTCTACGTAGTTTAAGTTCAAACCTCTTTTCTTCTAATGTAATGAGTGGGTTTCTGGTGTTTTATCCCTATTGTGGGGTCACCAGTACAGTATTTGTAAATTGAAATCATATCCCCTCTCAAGCGTCTCTTCTCCAGAGAGAATAAGTTCAGTGCTTGCAACCTTTCCTCATAACTAATATCCTCCAGTCCCTTTATAAGCTTTGTTTCCCTTCTCTGGACTCTCTCCATTTCCAGCACATCCCTCCTGAGGACTGGTGCCCAAAACAGGACGGCATACTCCAGGTGCGGCCTGACCAGAGTCTTGTAGAGCGGGAGAATTATTGTTTTATCTCTGGAGTTAATCCACTTGTTAATGCATGCCAATATTCTGTTGGCTTTGCTTGCAGCAGCTTGGCATTACATGCCATTGCTGAGCCTGTCATCTACTAGGACCCCCAAGGTCCTTTTCCATCCTAGATACCCCCAGAGGTTCATCCCCTAGTGAGTAGATTGCATTTATATTTTTAGCACCCAAATGCATCAATTTACATTTTTCTACATTAAACCTAAGTTGCCATGTAGTTGCCCACACCATTAATTTGTTCAGATCTTCTTACAAAGTTTCCACATCCTGCTGAGAAATTATTAACCTGCTTTGCTTAGTTTCGTCCGCAAATACTAAGATTGAGACATTTATCCCATCCTCCAGATAGTTTATGAATAAATTAAATAGGATTGGTCCCGGGGGGGACCCCCACTTTCTATACCGGACCATTCTGAGTACTCCCCCTTTGTTCAGCACCCTCTGAACTTGCCCCTGTAGCCAGTTTTTAATCCATGTACTCACCCTTTGGTCCATGCTGACTGACCTTAGTTTGTACAGTAAACATTTATGGGGAACTGTATCGAATGCCTTTGCAAAATCCAGATACACCACATCTACTGGCCTTCCTTTATCTAGATGGCAGCTCAATTTCTCACAGGTAGTTAACAGATAGGTTTGGCAAGAAGGATTCTTCATGAATCCATGCTGATTACTGCTAATGATACAGTTTTCATTACTAAATCTTGTATATAATCCCTTATCATCCCCTCCAAGAGCTTGCATACTATTGATGTTAGGCTAACTGGTCTGTAGTTCCCAGGGATACATCTTGGTCCTTTTTTAAATATTGGTACTACATTGGCTTTTCTCCAATCAGCTGGTAGCATTCCAGTCAATAGACTGTTCATAAGAATTATGAACAATGGTCTGGCAATTACTTGACTGAGTTCCTTAAGGACCTTCGGGTGCAAGCCATCTGGTTCCGGTGACTTATTTATGTTAAGTTTTTCAAGTTTAGTCCTAATTCTATCCTCTGTTATCCATGAGGGTGCTTCCTGTGACATGTCATGAGAATAAAATTTGCAGTTTTAGTTATTGAAGCCGTCCCCAGTTCCTTTGTGAAGATTGAGGAGAAAAAATTCAAAACCTCCGCCATCTCTCCATCCTTTTTAACCAGATTCCCTTCATAATCCTTTATGGGGCCAATATGATCTGACTTCCCTCTCTTACTATTTACAGTATATACTTAAAATAATTTCTTGGGATTTTTTTTTTTACTCTCCTCGACTATGTGCCTTTCGTATTCTATTTTAGCCCCCCTGATTGCATGCTAACATTTCTTATTGCATACTTTGTAAATTTGGAATGCTGATGATGACCCCTCATTTTTACATTGGAGTTAAGCCACCCAGGACTTTTTTTTAGCTCTTTTTAAAAAATTTCCCATTGGGATGCACAGGCTAATAACGCTTATTTCACATGCTGGTAACCACTTCCCGACCGCTGCACGCCGATGTACGTCAGAATGACACAGGTGCGTAATCCTAGGATAGCGGGCATGCACACGCCGTGTGCCACAGGAGCGCAGCCTTGATATCCGCCGGTGGCCGGCAATCGCGGCGCGGAGAGGCAGAACGGGGAGATGTAAACAAGGCATTTCCCTGTTCTGCCTAGTGACATGACAGGAGTCTTCTGTTGGATATAAAAAAATACTGCGCTATAAATAGAAACATAAAAAAGAGCTGCGACTAAAAAGTGTTATACTACACCAAATATATATATATATATATATATATATATATATATATATATATATATATATATATAGCGCAACAAGTCGCGCTAATCAATGAATAATACAAAATGAAAAGCAAAAATTAAACGTGATTAACAAACAGCCCATATCATAAATTGATAATGCATTATTATCAATTTATGATATGGGCTGTTTGTTAATCACGTTTAATTTTTGCTTTTCATTTTGTATTATTCATTGATTAGCACAACTTGTTGCTCTATATAGGAATCTTCTGTTCCCTGTAATCAGGAATAGTAAACTTTGTCATGTCAGAGGTAGCCCACCCCCCTACAGTTAGAACACACTGAGGGAACATATTTAATCCCTTGATCGCCCCCTAGTGTTTAACCCCTTCCCTGCCAGTGACATTTTTAGCACCGATTGCTGTATAAATGTCAATGGTCCCAAAATAGTGTCAAAAGTGTCTGAACTGTCCACCGCAATCCCGATAAAATGTTGTAACGCTATAACTTTTGCGCAAACCAATCAATAGACACTTATTGCGATTTTTCTTTTTTACCAAAATATGTAGAAGAATACATATCGGCCTAAACTGAAGAAGAAATTTGTTTATATATTTTTCGGGGATATTATAGCAAATGGTAAACATTGTTTTTTTTTTTCAAAATTCTTCAAAAATCTTTTTTTGTTTATATCGCAAAAAATAAAAACCGCATCGGTGATCAAATACCACCAAAAGAAAGCTCTATTTGTGGAGAAAGTGGACAATTTTGTTTGGGTACAACGTTGCACAACCGCTCAATTGTCAGTTAAAATGATGCAGTGCCGAATTGCAAAAAATGCTCTCTAAAATGCATTAAGGGGGTAAAACCTTCCCAAGCTGAAGTGGTTAAAGCACACCCATTTTTCCTCCGTGTTCACTGTTCCTAGGATTTTATCCCATTTATTAATACCCTTATTTTAACTGATGGTCGAAGGGCTTTTTGCCACCAGCATCCCCCCCCCCCCCCCCCCCCCCAAGTCACTAACCTGAAAGATGTTTGAGTACAATGGTCAGAAGTTCTTTTTGTGGAACTTGTTCTTGGTTACTGACTAAAAGCAACTAAAAGCAGTCAGCAGCAAACAGCCAGACAGCCATTGCAGAATGATGAAGACAGGAATATTAAAAATTCACAATTCTCTCAGGAAAGACTTTCAATAGTGAACATGCTGGCCAGATATGATTTAGGCCTTTTTCCCCACAGAGCGTTTTTGGTACAGGTTAAACTAGGTCTGCTAAGCCCAGATGCTGTAATTCTACAAGCCTATTCACATCTATGGAGACCAGAATACATAACTAACTGATCACATGTCAAATATAACATATAAAACACACAAACCTGGAATTCACGTAGCAGGGTAGAGACATTTGCCTCATTTGCCAAGTTTGTCAATATTTCAAGCTGTAGAAACAAACAAGCCTTTGTTACGACAAGCAATACAAAACATATAGGGAAGTACACAATTCATATTCAGCATCTGAATAATGTAAGCCTATATGTGTCCAGGGAGTTCTCAAACCCTTAAACTCCACTTTGTGGAAAAAAACAGCAAATAAAAAATAAATATAGCATATACAATTGCGACACAAGTTATTGTAATTTGATGTTATTAAAAAGCATTCTATCTGCAGGGCTGTAATTTTCTGTAAAATGCAATATAGCTACCTGGAGGGGTTCTGTACACAGATTGTGTACAGAACGCTCCAAGAAAAATCATTTCCTGATTCTGTGATTGGCTCACTGATTTGCCCAGAAGTCTGCACTAAGATACAAGTCAGATTTCAGGCATCCACTGCAACAAAAACATAATTTATGATGAGATACTCCCAATAGGAAATCACATCTAAAAGGGATGCAGATCCAGCAACTTTCTCAAGAGTGCTGCAGGTGCAGCAGTTGATTCAGAATTATGAAACCACTCCTAATAGATTCACTTTACCACATCAACACAAATGCAACATTGATTACTTCAGAATAACAAAAAGGTAGGCATCTGCAACAAAGTTTGTACATAAATCACTCAGAGGGGAATGTTTTTTTCAACAAAAGTGGAGTTACTCTTTAAGCATTACCAAATATCTAATCAAAGCCCTGTGTATGTGAATGCTGGTGTCATTCACCTTCGTCAGCAAGAGCTATTGCACATGTTATGCGCATTGCTGGAGAGTCTTACTAAAACATTTATAAAGATTAGGCAAGGTTTTGCATAAGCTCCAACCTAATAAACTGTACTTTTACTTCATCCACAGGTCAACCCATACAGTTATCGTATGCAAAATGTTACCCTCCCCTTTAGAGACTGTAAGCTCTCACATGCAGGGCCCCCCTAACCCGCAGGTATAGAATTATATTTTAACTATAGCACCCCCATTAATTTTGTACAGAGCAGCGCAAGCACTATATAAATCCTGAATAAAAATAATTATGTTAAAAATAAACTGTGCTAAAGAGTGATCCAATTGTTAACATGGCTTGTTAAGTGCTCCTTTATTTAAAAACGCTTGACCGTTTATGCAATTGCCATCAATTTGTCCTGTTAAAATTTTTTTCCAAAAGTATTGTGGCAAAAACTAAGAATTTTGCCTTTCTTGTAAACTCCATATCTTGGAGTACAGTACACAGGCTGAATATTGATGAATCCTACCCCACTCCATGAGACTCGAAAATATGGAATTTACAAGTAAGTCAAAATTTTAGAGATGAAAGAGCAATGAGCTTAGAATGAGCCATTCCAGCTAATGAATTTGTCTTATGAAAATATTCAAGTAGGGGATGTTTATCACGGTTGGATATGGCCTAAACGCATACTAACATTTGCAGATTGGACTTTATGATCTATCAAAAGGTCCTGAACATCAGAGTACACATTAAAAAACACATCCATTTGGCAGTCCACAGATTTCCATTTATAGTCAAATTTATTAGATAGCACTTACTAAACTACATATTATCCTACAAAATTAAATAGCACCTCTCTTCCCTCACAAAGCATGCAAATATTTGGTGCCATCTGTGCTCACCTTTAGTGTTTTGATCATAGTTGGGTCAGTTGACCTAATGTAGAAACTTTTTAAAAATGGTTCAAACAAACCCTGCAGAATAAATTGAGAAATAGATGTTATCAGTGGGAAAGTTTAATCTTCACCTTCTTTTCAGCAAATATCAGCTACTTTACCTTCCTCTGTATAGACATGGTTGCTATGTTCTGGAGAACAATGTACTGCACTTCCCTGAAAAACAAAGATAAAGGCAATGAAAACGACAGGAAGTTGGAATTACAATACAAATAAATATTAATACTCTGACAACTTTATGTAAAGTGAAACAAAAATTTGTAAAGTTAAAAAACATAATGAAGTTGCATATCTCAAAGGAAATTTCATCCAACACCTTCTTTACCCGTAGGCTCCGTTCACATCTTGGCAATCCTGAAACACAGGCGGAATCGCTGCGATTCTGCCAGCGATTCGAAATAGAGGCAAATTGCGGGGCGCCCGCGTGATCCCCGTCACTTCCAACCTCACCCTGATCGTGCAAGCAGACTCGCGGCAGACCTGTCGCCCAAAATAAGTTCTTGTACTTCTTTTGGGCAAAAGGGTCCTGCGAATCTGTTAGCGCGTTTTTGCAGCAATGGTCACGCAACGAATCGCGGGAAAAATGCGGGAGTGGGAGTGACGAGGATTGCACGGGTGTCCTGCCATTTTGTCACTATTTAGAATTGCGGGTGGAATCGCAGTGATCCCGCCTGCGATTCGTAACGCCAGCATGTGAACGGAGCCTTGGGACTCTGAAGAAATATATGCTGAAAATGGCTTTGTAATCTTATGTGAATAATATATCATAAATTAGTCATTGCAAGCTGTAATACCGATATGCAACATGAAAAAAAAAAGAAAAAACTAAATAAACTACTTTTGACATACCTGTGACTGCGGAGAAGACGTACCAAAGACTTGGCAACTAAACTGGTCTCGGTTTTTGGTGCTAAGTGCCAATAAAGCTGAGCCACGCCCATAACCACCTAAAAACAAAGACTGATATTACAATCTCCTCACAGTATGATTTACATTTGAAGCCTGTGCTCTAATGTATATTTATAAGGTTTATAGAGCTTACATTTCTGAAAAAGGTCCTTACAAGCTAATAAACTTTTCTACATGCAAATTAAAATGTTAGGAATATATGTGAACTGAATATACAGTAACACCCAAATACATCTTATTCAGTCATACCGCAGCATTTCTGCTCTGGAGCAATGGTTTTGTATTTCTTAGGAGAAGCCGATGGTCTGGGTCCATAATGTATGGCTTTTTCTGTTTTTCAACTTTTTCATTTTCTTCATCAGATTCATAAAAATGCGTTGTGGCATTTTCCTCGGATGTGTCATCCTATAGGAATACAGAGCCCGTTATTTCAAATCACTAAACAGGAAAGCAACTAAAACAAAATTATATACAACCAAAATTCACCTGCTTCTACTGATTATTCATATTATTGAAAGTCACTAGTCTTTTCTCGATAACGTACTGTAGACCTGAGCATTCAAAGCAGTGGTGGTTAGCTTACATGATATAGGGGTCCTTAAGTGCAGCCCCTTTGATCATAAAAGGACTGCGTATAATATTCAGTGAATGCAATGCTACAGAAATCTGACAGGCTGCAGACATAACAAGATATGATTTACCACTTGCCGACCGGCTCACGCTGATATACGTCGGCAGAAGGGCACGTACAAGCAGATTAACGTACTTGCCCTTCAAGAAGCAGTTTGCGGGTCCCGCGGACATCGCATACCCGCGACCCTCTCACAGAGAGGAAGAACGGGGAAATGCTTGTGTAAACAAGCATTTCCCCGTTCTGCCTAGTGACAGGACACTGATCACAGCTCTCTGTAATCAGGAGCAGTGATCAGTGTCGTGTCACACATGCCCCCCCCCCCCCACAGTTGGAATCACTCCCTAGGACACACTTAACCCCTTCACTGCCAGCCACATTTACACAGTAATCAATGCATTTTTAATTGCACTGATCGCTGTATAAATGTGAATGGTCCCAAAATCGAGCCAAAAGTGTCCGATGTGTCCACCATAATGTCGCAGTCACAATACAAAGGCTGCTGGGAGTTTTTTTGCATCAGGTGACCGAACGTGAACGGGAACGAGGCATGAAGCGCAAGCCGAGCGTGGAGGCCGCACAACAACACCAGGCGGACCATGCAAACAGCCCAGTACCCATCCATAACTGCTGGATAAGCTTTGTGCCGGCTCGAGGGCACTTTTCAATGTGAGTTGATACTCTTTCTGTGAATTTTAAATAAACAGTTCAAGCATATTGCGCTATGATCGTTTTTTGTCCCTATGCTTTCCAATGAGGAACATTAGAGCCCAAGTTTAGCCGGTGAGGAGTGTTACTTAGGTGGAGTGGTTATCCCCTGAATGAACCAAAGGCGCATCTTTAATTAAGCATCTGGTGAGTGGCCAATCTGAATGGTGGAGGTGTTTCACTCAGTCACATATGATCACTGAAGGAACATAGGAGCACGCCAGTCACAATTAATTATCAAAGGATTTTTGCAGCACGTTTGAAGGACTTTTTTCATGTATTGGATAATATATGGTTATATTTCTGTCTGATTTAGAGTTTTAAGATTATGCACATGATTATATTTTTTTATTTTGCATAAGTGATTCATTCGGATTAATAGGAAGAGAACATTGCAAGTGGTGGTTATTATGGGAGTAGCGCATTCACACACACCAAACAATACAAATCGCTGATCGCGGCCATTACTAGGGGGGGGGGGGTGAGCAGCACACAAAAATTAAGATAGAATAAAAAAAAAAAAAAAAACTAAAGCATTTAACCTACTGGATTCCAACACATAGGTAAGAAAAAAAAAAAAAAAACAGACTACAATGCAGGGGCACTGAGAACTGCCCAGTAAGCCACAAGTCGGACACCTGTAATTGCAACGTGTTGTTGCAGTCCACCTATAGTATATATATATATATATATATATATATATATATATATATATATATATATATATATATATATATATATATATATATATATATATATATATAGGGGGTCCCCGGGTTACAAACAAGATAGGGACTTTAGGTTTGTTCTTAAGTTGAATCTGTTTGTAAGTCGGAACAGGTAAATTTTTTAAGTGTAGCTCCAGCCAAAAAATCTATTTTTAAGTCTTTTAGATAACCATTCCCTAGGCTATCACCCCTGTAACATTTGTTTTGCTGTCTGTGCCCCTGTTCAGAAGATTTTACCTCACTTTCTGTCCCAATGACAATTGGATTTTGAAAATTTGGGGTTATTAGGGAAATAAGGATTGGTGATAAAGCATCAGAGGAGACACCTTTTTCCCATATTAACTCTTACATGGGTGAATTTACCTTCCTAGGGGTAGATTTCCTCTCACTTCCTGTTGTCTCCTTCCGTTTGTAAGTCAGGTGTTTGTAAGTAGGGGACCCCATATATATATATACACACACACACATATAAATACACACTGTTCTCAGGCCGCCTGTGTTGATTGTACAGCTCACTCCTTAGTGCCCATTAAGTGCGGCCTGATCAGTGCCCCCACCAGAGCGACCTAATCAGCATCAACAGGGGTCAGTACGCCCTGGGTGTCAAACAACCGGGGGGGGGGGGGGGGGGATCATCCCAGCGCACCTGTCCTCCCCTCCCTTAGTCGTCCTCCTCCAGCGGCCACTGCATCAAGGTCCCGCCTTCGATAATACATGCCAGTGACACCGGCATTGTTCCGCCCATCACTGAACGCTCTAGGCAGTGGGACCTTGGGATGACCCTCCCACCAATGTGTGGCACATGGGGCGGACTTACATTGGCATGTACGCCCTACCTTTCCGCACACCCACGCTGTCTGCCACAGCTCGCAGTCCTGCAGGACACGGCTGCTAATTGGATCGACGTTCCTGCTGTGAAAAAAGTGCAGGAATGTCATCCCTGTGCGTTCCCACAGGCCTCGAGCCCTGTTCCAGAGCCTGGAGAAGCTCTGTGACATCAGCCGACAGCAGGCTGATACTGGGTAATGAGAGCACAAGTGCACTGTTTTAACCTGCAAAAAAGTTATGACCACAAAAAGCTTTGGCAATACTTCTAATGCCGGGTACACATGGTCGGACTTTTCGTCTACAAAAGTCCGACGGACGCCGACGGACTAAAGCCGGCTGACAATCCGATCGTGTGTGGGCTTCCCCGGACTTTCAGCGACTTTTCCAGCCGCAAATCTGACGGACTTTAGATTTGAAACATGCTTCAAATCTTTACGTCGTAACCACGCCGGACCCAGAAATCCGCTCGTCTGTATGCTAGTCCGACGGACAAAAACCCACGCTAGGGCAGCTATTGGCTACTGGCTATCAACTTCCTTATTTTAGTCCGGTGTACGTCATCACGTACGAATCCGTCGGACTTTTGTGTGATCGTATGTAGGCAAGTCCGTTCGTTAGAAAGTCTGCCACAAGTCCGCCAAATGTCCGTCGAAAGTCTGTCGGACGGGCTGTCGGACTTTTGTAGCCGAAAAGTCCGACCGTGTGTACGCGGCATTAGTCTGAACTATGGCAGCTGCCTGCGACTCCTTGGGGATAAAAAATAAAAAAATAAAAAAATTACATGGCAAAGATAGAGACTATTGATCAATGTGTCTGCAGCAGAAGACTCAGAGGCTACTAAAGACGCAGGTATGCAAGAATGATTCAGAAGGAGAAGGTGGTAATGCACATTTAAAGCAGTTGTCACTCAAACACTTCATATTCCTGATATGTGCCTACTGTACCTGTATGAGAAAGAACCCTGTTCTCTTTGTATTGCTTCCTTCATGTGAAATATCTGGTGTTCCTGCTGGTCCCCTTGCTTTCCTATTAAAAATGGACTACACTAAGCAGGAGAACACACCATGGTTAGTTCTCTAGCCATAGGCGCGCGCATGGGGTGTGCCTGGGCACACCCTAATCATCCTGTGTGTTAGTGTAGTAGCATGCCGGCTGTCTCCCGAGATCTGCTGTGAAATGCTGCAAGAGAGTGTACAGCTCGCGCTACCTGTTAAACAGTATCACATTGAACAGATAGCGAGGCTTGTAAGAGCCGCTCAGTGCGGTCATGTAATGTACCTGCTTGCAGGGACCAGCTGTCAAAACTTGGCGGTGATGTCGGGAGTGGGCCGGACCGAACAGCCATCAAACACCAGCCAATAGGATAGGGGCTGGGCGGGCCGCATCGTGTATGTGGCTACACCTTTCTTAAGCAGCCCAATCATTGGCTGATGTTTGATAGCTGTTTGGTCTTGCCAACCCCCCCGACATCACCGCTGAGTTTTGATAGCTGGTCTCTGCAAGAAGTTACATAACATGAAAGTTTCACGCACTAAGCGGCTCTTACAAGCCTCGCTATCTGCTCAATGTGAAACTCACCCTCACCTCTATCACTGCTGCCAATCAGTGCCAACCAATGCCATCCGTCAGTGCCAATCAATGCTGCCAATCAGTGCCCATCAGTGTGTTGCCCATCAGGCCTTCTCGTCCAACATCAGTACCTGACTTCACAAATGTGCTTCTGGAAGAATGGTCAAACATTCCCAAAGACACACTCCTAAACCTTGTGGACAGCCTTCCCAGAAGAGTTGAAGCTGTTATAGCTGCAAAGTTGGGCCAACTCAATATTGAACCCTACAAAGACTAGGATGCCATTTAGCCTAGGGTCACACAGTGAGGGAATGAAATTGTGCGAATTCAGCTAAAATCGCACAATTTCATTAACGCATGTCAGTCCAGATTTCAGAGACGATTTCAGAAACATCTGTGTGGGTCTCTTCAAAGATGTCAATTGAAATCGCATCCTGAAAATCTTCAAAAGTAGTACAGAAACTACTTTTGGAAATTAGTGCAGCGCTGCAAATGCGGCATCACACCAATTAGAATGGTGTCATTGCCGGCAATTGCACGCCGATCTGACATGTCAAAACGCATTCCAAATCGCACCAATGTGAAACAGGGCTAAGATTCATGTGCGTGTAAAGGCAGGCATCCCAATACTTTTGGTAATCTTATATTTGTATATATATTAATATATATACACACACACGTGTGTGTTTGAGCTTTGGGGTGCACACCCTAATGCAATAGGCTGCGCACGCCTATGTTTCAGCTATGCTGGGGACTCCGTGTACTCGCGCCCCCACTGCACAGCCATAGACTGGCAAGCTCAGTGTACTGCTGCTTCTCCTCCCCCCAGCTCTTATGCAGAAGAGAACAAAGGGAACGTGTTCATTCATAAAAAGAGGGGGGGGGGGTATTCATAATGTTTTGTTTTTTTTTTATCTATACAAAAAAGCTTTACCTTTCATTTCAATTTTAAACTGAATGGGTTCATTTACAAGGTGATCGTTTACAATCACTTTAACTGTTTCAATACTGGGCACTTCCACTCTGTTCCTGCCCAGGCCAATTCTCAGCATTCAGACAAATAGAGAAATAGAGCTTTCTTTTGATGGTACATAATCTCCACTGGTTTTTTTTTTTTCTACGTTTTAGGAAAAAATAAAAAAAATTTCTTGGTTTGTTAGAAAATTTTGTAAATAAGTAATTTTTCTAATTCACTGATGTGCGCCGATGAGGCTGCACTGATGAGGAGGCACTAATTGTGCAGCACTGATGGGTACAGAATGCCAGCACTGACTGGCATCATTGATGGTGGCACTGTTGGTGTTGCCCTGATAATCAGTGCCCCGATTATCTGTACAGGTCTCCCCTGAGAGAAAATGCCGCTGATCGGCTCTTCTTTCACGCTGTCAATGTGAGGAGAGGAAAGCCGATAACCGGCATTTCCATGTTTACATGTGATCAGCTGTGATTGGACACAGCTGATCACATGGGTCAAGAGAAACGTCATCAGCCCTTTACAGAGAAGGGAAGTGGCGTGTCCCTGAAACACAGCTCGCCGCCGATTGCTGGGCACGCATGCGCAGCTGGAGTGGGACGACGTCTTAGGACGCCGTCCCAAAACAAAAGGTGATTAAAGTGATTGTAAACCCTAAAAATAATGGTTTTGCACAGAGCAGCCCTGATCCTCCTCTTCTCAGGTCCCCCGCTGGCGCTCCTTGCTCTTACTCTTCTCACTGTAGCACACCTGTGGGTTCGAACCTGAGCCACGCTGTCTGCGTCTATTGACACAGATAGTGTGGCTCAGCCTCCCCCTCGTTCCCTTGCCACAGGATTGGTTTGACAGTAAGAGTTAATGGCACCCGCTGCTATCAATCTACCCTGTGAGGAGAGAGAGTGGAGAAAGCCACTGCTTTCAAGCACAACGTGGATCGAGCGCAGGTAAATATAAAGGGGGCTCCACACAGGTTTTTTTTACCTTACTGCATAAAGTGCATTAAAGTGGGTGTAAGCCCGATTCAATTTTACCTGGGCACATATATCTGTAGTGTACTCGTCTATTTTCAAAGCCCAGAGTCTCCTGTGTTTCTGCGGTTTCATTTCTATCATCAGCATAACTTTTGACACGTTTTCCAAGACGGAAGATAAAAGCAGCTAAAAATGTGTGTTGTGGAAGGTTGAATAGATGAGCTCGTCTTGTCACAGCACAGCTCTGTATCTTTGTTCTTCTGCCTATCTGGAGTGTGGGTGTGTGCCTTTCCTCCAATCAGCTGTCCCAGTGTAAGCCAAGACTCCCAGTGCTGAATGAGGAAGTGAAAATTCTAACATGATGTAAGAATTTTAAAGAATATAGAAAGGGAAAGACAGCAGCTATGCATGTAAAACTAATGTAGGGAGATTTGTTTCATCTCTGTGTATCATCTGAGGCTATTCACTTCACTGAGTATAGTTGAGGGTTTACATATACTTTAAGGTAAAACACTTTCTACCTTTACAACTTTAACCACTTCAGCCCCAGAAGATTTGGCTGCTGAATGACCGAGCCATTTTTTGCAAATTTGGCACTGCGCCGCTTTAACTGAAAATTGAGCGGTCGTGTGACACTGCACCCAAACAAAATTGACGTCCTTTTTTCCCACAAATAGAGCTTTCTTTTGGTGGTATTTTATCCCCTCTGCGGATTTTATTTTTTGCGCTATAAACAAAAAAAGAGCTACAATGTAAAAAAAAAAAAAAAAAAAAACGCAATATTTTGTACTTTTTGCTTTTATAAATATCCCCATTTTTTTTTTTTTTTTTTAAAAAAGCTATTTTTTTCTCAGTTTAGGCCGATATGTATTCTTCTACATATTTTTGGTAAAAAATGCAACAAGCGTATATTGACTGGTTTGCGTAAAAGTTATAGCCTCTACAAGATTTATAGCATTTTTATAATTATTTATTTTTACTAGTAATGGCGGCGATCTGCAATTTTTATCGGGACTGTGAAATTTTTGACACATTTTTGGGACCATTGGCATTTATACAGCGATCAGTGCTATAAAAATGCACTGATTACTGTCTAAATGTCACTGGCAGGGAAGGGGTTAACACTGATGGGCGATCAAGGGGTTAACTGTGTTCCCTAGTGTGTGTTTCTAACTGAAGGGGGAGGGGACTGACTAGAGGAACTGACGGATCATGGTTCCTAGCTAATAGGTACACACGATCTGTCACTCCTCTCAGAACAGAACAGGTTAGTCTGTGTTTACACACACTCATCCCTGTACTGTCTCTCTTGCTCACGATTGCTCATGGCCGGCGGTCATCGCGACCGTTGGCCACGAGCATTGGCACCTCCGCTGTGCAGCAGGCGCACGCCTGCTATACCAATCAAGGAAGTTCACTCCCTATATAACCCCTCCTCCTTCCAAGAGCACATCAGTTTTTGGTTCAGGTGAAAACTTGAACCCACTTTTGGAAAAAAGTCTGGACGAGGGTGTAACACCACTCTGTCCTCATGAAAAATCAAATATGGCTCTTTACAAGAAAGAGCGGCCAAATCCGAAACCCTCCTTGCTGAGGATATAGCAACCAGAAATACCAACTTCCTTGTCAGAAGGACTAGAGGAATATGTTGTATCGGTTCAAATGGCTGTCTTTGTAACACAGACAAAACTAAGTTCAAGTTCCAAGGGTTCAAGGGAGGTTTGACTGGCGTATTAAGCCGCATCACCCCTTTCATAAAACCCCGGACCAAAGAATGTTTAGCAAGTGGTCTTTGAAATAAGACCGATAAAGCTGAGATTTGGCCTTTAATAGAACTCAAGGCCAATTTCATTTCTACCCCTAATTGTAGAAAGGCAAGAATTCTGCCTATTATATATCTCCGAGGGTGCCAACCCTTGGATTCACACCAGAAAACATAAGCCCTCCAGACTCTAGAATATATAGTTCTGGAAGCTGGCTTCCTCGCATTAATCAGGGTAGAGATAACTGACCTGGAAGGCCCATGTTTCTTCATAATGTGGGTTTCAATAGCCAAGCCGTTAAATTTAGAGACTGTAAGGTAGGATGGAATATTGGTCCCTGTGAGAGCAGATCTGGCCGTAGTGGGAGGAACCATGGGCCCTCCACTGCCATCTTTACGATTTCTGCATACCATGACCTTCTGGGCCATGCTGGTGCCACCAGAATTACCGGCTTTCTTTCCAGCTTGATCCTGCAAAGTCGTTGAGGCAGCAACTGAATAGGGGGGAATGCATAGAACAGTGAGAACTGATCCCACAGGGTCACCAACACATCCGTTCCGCATGTGAGTGGATCCCTTGTTCTGGCCACAAAGTTGACTAACTTCATGTTGAATCTGGATGCTAGAAGATCTACGTCCGGAGTCCCCCATCTTTGGCAAACAGCTTGAAAAATGTCGGGGTGAAGAGACCATTAACCTGGGAATAACTGCTGGCGACTCAAGTAGTCCACCTGCCAATACTCCACTCCCGGAATGAAGACTGCTGATAGACACGGAACATTCCTTTCTGCTCAAGTTAGAATATGATTCACCTCTCTCTGCGCTGAGAGACTCTTGGTGCCCCCTTGGTGATTGATATAGGCCACAGCTGTGGCATTGTCAGATTGGATCCTGAAAGTCCAGGCCTTTAGAGCCAGACGCACTGCCCGAATCTCTAGGATATTGATGGCCAAGGTTCTTTTGGTTCTTGACCACTGTCCCTGAACAGTTGTCTTTTCAAGTACTGCTTCCCGGCCTGAAAGGCTGGCATGTCGTTACCACTTTCCAGATAACTGGTCTGAAGGATTTTCATTTCAGCAGATTCCGAGTTAGTAACCACCAACTGAGGCTTTGTAACACCTTTGGGGACAGCCGCATTGGCAAGTCTAAAGCTTGAATCGTTTTGTTCCCAGCGGACAGGATACTGTTTTGCAACAGTCTTGAATGGAACTGGGCATGAATGAAGCCACCATGGTTCCTAGCAACCTCATGCAAAGGCGAATGGAGGGATCGCCTTTTGACCTGACCATCCGCACCAGCTGTCTTATGGAATTGATCTTTGCCTGAGGCAAGAACACCTTTTCCTGGGCTGTGTCCAAGATCAGAACCAAGTACTCCAGTCTTTTTAGCAGTATTAAGGAAGATTTCTCTAGGTTGAGATCCAACCCAAACTTTCCAGGTAACTGGTTGTAATGCGTATGCTTTGCTCCAAACGAGCCACCGACTGGTCTATTAGCAATAGATCGTCCAGGTACGCTACGACTGTTATGCCCTGTGCCCTTAACCTGGCTAGAGGTGGTGCCAACACTTTTGTGAACACCTGGGGTGCTGTGGATAACCCGAAGGGCAGGGCTACACACTGGAAATGCTGCTGTTCCAACTCGAACCGCAGAAACTTTTGGTGAGCGGGAAATATAGGAACATGCAGATATGCATCCCTGATGTCGATAGATGCCAGAAGTTCTCCTCCTAGGATAGAAACTACTGACCTGATAGTCTCCATGCGAAAGGGCGGATCTTCAGGAACTGATTTAGATTTTTTAGATCTAGAATGGGTCTGACATCTCCATTTGGTTTTGGTATCATAAAAAGATTTAAATAAAACCCCAAACCTTGCTCTTTTGTGGGGATCTGTATGATCACCCCTTGAGATATTAATAGGTCTAGTGCCTGAAACAGAGATTGTCTTTTCTCTGGATCTTTGGGAACGCTTGACCTTAGGAAACGAGACGGTGGAAAGTCCCAAAATTCCAGCTTGCACCCCAGCGTTACTGTGAAGATGACCCATCTGTTCTGAATTTCCTCTTGCCAGACTTCTGAAAACTGTAAAAGTCTTCCTCCCACCTTGGTGAGGGGGTTTGCCTCTTCATGATGAGGCTTTAGGATTCTGCTTTGCAGGTTTCTGACCCCAGGACTTCTTTTGAGCCTGGGTGACCTGAACCTGAAGTTTTCCTCTAGAGTCTGATGGCGGAGGCCGTCGCCACTGCCTAGAGGCAGAAGCCCCTGACGCAGGGGAAAGAGCCCGTTTAAATGAAGGGCGTTTATACTTTCTTTTGACTGGCAAAAGAGTACTTTACCCACTAGAAATTGTTTGGATATATTTGTCCAAATCTTCTCCATAAAGCCGCTCCCCATGAAAAGGGAACCCAGTTAGGAGCTTTTTACATGGTGCTTCGGCTGACCAAGCGTAAGGCGGGACGCCTGGTGAATAGAATCTTTAAAAGGCATCTATGGCAAAGCATAATGCCTTTGGTAGTTGAGCCAATTCCCAGGCTTGTTGTGCAGAAACCTCATTAAGGGCTTGTCTAAATTGGTCCTTTAGGGATTGACAGACACCTATTGCAGTGACTGCAGGCTGAGTAACGGAACCTGCCATGGAAAAAGTAGATTTTAACAGGGATTCCAAATTTTTATCTGTTGGTTCCTTAAGCATTTGTGCATTGTCTACAGGACAAGTTAGGCTTTTATTTACACTGGAAATCGCAGCGTCAACTGCTGGTACTTTCCATTTTTTGGAGAATTTCTCCTCCAGGGGATAGAGAACTGAAAATCTCTTAGGAGGGAGAAAATTTTTTATTCGGGTGATCCCATTCAGCAAAAATAAGCTGTTCTAATAATGCATGGACAGGAAACGTATGCAATGGCTGAGAAGGTTTTAAGGAACCCAAGGAAGAAACCAAGCTTTCAGGAGACTCCGTAAGGGGTAGCATGAAAGTAGAACGAACCATCTCCGTAAGAGATTGTATCAGCAATTTCTCATATTGTGAGGCTCAAAAAGGTTCATCTGCCGTTGTTTCCCCTGGCAGAGCAATCATCGGTTTGTTTTTCCTCCTGATCGCCCGGGGGTAACACCTCATCCTGTGCCCACTGTTCCCCTTGCAAGGGGTCTGAAGTGGGGGAGGGGGATCTAGAACGCTTCCTATCCATTTGAATGGAGAATGCAATTAAAGCCGCTAATCTTCCCTCCAGACCCTGCAGGGTGGAGGAAAGGACATCTTCAGTCACATATACAGGGGCTGAGATGTGAGAAGCAGTTGCACCATCAATTTGTTCCAATGGCTCACCCTGGCTTGCCATAATTGGTAATTAAGGCGAGAATTGCAGCGTGGAAATGCGACTCGAGATCCTAGCGCCTGGGGGTAAAACCTTTAGTACCTTTTTGGTCTTTGCCGTGTCTTTTTTAGCAGGCATAGTCCTAAGCACAAAAACAGAGGCACTATACAATTGCACTTAATCGCTGAATATAGTCATCACATTAAAAGCCGCTATAAAGTTCAGCCTAGTGCTGGGGAAAAAAAAGTGTCCTTTCTGTATCAGGAATGCCAGTTTGCAACCCTCACGTGTCCCACAGCTCGTGTGTCCCTGTGTGCAGACTGTTTCCTCCTCGTCAGCTGAGGAGAGAGTGTCCAAGCTGCTGGTTTTAATGTCTTTGCCTGCTATGCGTACTCATGGACATTCACAGTGCTGCGCTTAAGCCCCGCCCCTCCGAAAAAACTGTCCCGTTTCATTTGCGGCGGCTTTTGGGTCTACAGACCCAACACGAGGGGGGGGGGGGGCAGAGCCCTGTCAGTAGCAGACATAGAAAAACCAATGTAGCAGTAACAGAAAACAGTCATCACGGCACCCCCCGGGGCGGGGGGGGGGGTACATCGCTGATGTTCCCCTAACCCTCCAGTCCTTTCAGGGGGAGAAAAGAAAGCATTTGGCAGATTTCTTTACCAGAGAAAAATCTCCCTACACACGCTGCTGCGGCCACTTGGAGACTGACTGAGCTTTACAGAGAAGACAACAGATTAAGGTATGTGCATAGACTCCCTCTAGTGGAGAATTAAGGCATGACAACATTTTTTCCCTAAAAGAAGAATACATAGGTGGACTTACCTTATCCCCACCGCAGGATTTGCTCAATTAACTAGCAATCCAACCTTCACCCATCACGGCGGGCTGCGTTTGGAAAATGTTTAAGGACCGGGTCCCTCGATATCGGGGTTTCACTCCCTTGGACCTGAAAGAGCACCCCACCAGGAAAGCTTTAGGTACTGTAGCAAGACCTAAGCCCTGGGTCCCGGGTCCAGCCCTACAAAGTGAGGCGTTACAGGCAAAAACCTCGTGCTTCAGATATAAGGCCCCAGGTACCATCCACTTAGGCCTCAGTGGCACTTTGGATGGATCTGGTCTATGGAGGCTTTTTAAATCCTTTTTAGCATGGAGCCCTCCTGGAGCTCCTCAGAGCACATCTTTACTCGTGACCAACACCTTAGACACTGGTGAAAAAACTGATGTGCTGGAAGGAGGAGGGGTTATATAGGGAGTGAACTTCCTGGATTGGGTATACCAGTGTCCATCACCTGAAGGTGGCCTATAACCCATTAAGTAATTATGATGTACGATAAAGAAATGACTGCGGCTGGTCGGCAAGCGGTTAAAGTCTCCTTGTTCATAGTCAGCAATAAAAGTTGCAAATTGGCACATAAACTCAAGCATTGCTGACAACTCCTAACTAGATTCAGAGATGGTGGTCACATGCAAAAGAAGCTGAGAGGTCCAGTGGGGGGACTCCAGAAGTGGAGGTAAGGGTCTGCTCCATACGATACCATTGTACAGAGCAGGCAAATACAAAACTTAATTCAATTTTAAAAAGTTTTTGCCTTTACAATCACTTTCAGCTTTTCTCTGTACAGAAAATAAATTTATCCTCTGAGGACTAGCAAAAGAGACATGTGGGGAGTAGGAGAGATTAAACCAAACTGGTGACTTTTTATTTCTTTTGTCTCTGTCCAAATCCTTCTTTAAAGAGGTTGTAAACTCTGTTACACCACTTGTACCTACAGGTAAGCCTATAATAAGGCTTATCTGTAGGTACTGTAAATATCTCCTCAATTTGCACAGTCAACGGCACATGTGCACTAAAGAACGGCCCATTGGTGATGTTTCTTCACGTCCCGTGCCATGATCAGCGGCTCCCGCACGCATGCGTGGGAGTGACCTCTTCGCGGCTCAGGCCAATCACAGCGCCGGAGCCCGCGAATCTGTTAGTAACACTGGTGAAATATGTCGGCCGTGTACTCTGTGTGCCAGGGCCGATTCAGGGCATGCGATGCATACTAGCTCATTATGTCTTTGTCTTGCGGGTTTTATTTTTTATTTTTTTTTAGAGGTTTACAACCTCTTTAGGCAGCAGTAAAACCCCAAATGTGTACGTGTCCTTTAATAAATGAGAAAGAAATATTAATTTAATATAAATTTTGTTTAGTGATTATTTTTAGATTACTGAAACAACAACTTACACATGCTGTTTCACTTATTTAAACACCTACAAGATGTTGTGGTGCATAGCTGCAAACAACTGGGAATGCACAGCCGTGGCGGATCTGCTTCTTTGCTCCATATTTTAACAGTAGAAAAATCCCATTAACAAAATCTACCATTGTTGATTTGTAATGCAATTACCCTAATGAAACATATCACGCTTTTGCTTACTGCGCTCTAACAGTGTTATGGGTCAGAAGACGCTGTCTTCACTAGCAGTATGCAAATTAAGTATTTCATTAATAACCAAAAAAAAAACACTATTCCAACACATTTTATTCAAGAAGAAAAAAAAATAGATAACAGAATTCAGATAACAGTCTCAACAAACATGCCACTGTGTGATTACCGATTTCAGGTTGCTACACTGTGACTGAGTTTTTTATATTATATATATATATATATATATATATATATATATATATATATATATATATATATACATACATACATACATACATACACACACACACACATACATACATACACACACACACATACACATACACACACAGTACAAAAGTTTTAGGCAGGTGTGAAATGTTGTAAAGTAAGAATGCTTTAAAAAAAATATATAGATTTTAATTACAGTATCTCACAAAAGTGAGTACACCCCTTACATTTGTTTTTTTATATTTTCTTATATCTTTTCATGCGACAATACTAAAGAAATGACACCATGCTACAATGTAAAGTAGTGAGTATACAGCTTGTATAACAGTAAATTTCCTGTCCCCTCAAAATAAATCAACACAGCGCCATTAATGTCTAAACCGCTGGCAACAAAAGTGAGTACACCCCTAAGTTAAAATGTCCAAATTGGGCCCAATTAGCCATTTTCCCTCCCCGATGACATGTGACTTGTAAGTGTTACAAGGCCTCAGGTGTGAATGGGGAGCAGGTGTGTTAAACTTGGTATTATCGCTCATACTCTCTCATACTGGTCACTGGAAGTTCAACATGGCACATCATGGCGAAGAACTCTGAGGATCTGAAAAAAAGAATTGTTGCTATACATAAAGATGGTCTAGGCCAGTGTTTCTCAACTCCAGTCCTCAAGGCGCCCCAACAGGTCATGTTTTCAGGCTGTCCAGTATTTTGCACGGGTGATTTGATCAGATTCACTGCCTTAGTAATTACCACAGCTGTTTCATCTGAGGGAAATCCTGAAAACATGACCTGTTGGGGTGCCTTGAGGACTGGAGTTGAGAAACACTGGTCTAGGCTATAAGAAGATTGCCAAGACCCTGAAAATGAGCTGCAGCACAGTGGCCAAGACCATACAGCAGTTTAACAGGACAGGTTTCACTCAGAATGGGCCTCACCATGGTCAACCAAAGAAGTTGAGTGAACGTGCTCAGCGTCATATCCAGAGGTTGTCTTTGGGAAATAGACATATGAGTGCTGCCAGCATTGCTGCAGAGGTTAAAGGGGTGGGGGGGTCAGCCTGTCAGTGCTCAGACCATACACCGCACACTGCATTAAATTGGTCTGCACAGCTGTCATCCCAGAAGGAAGCCTCTTCTAAAGTTAATGCACAAGAAAGCCTGCAAACAGTTTGCTAAAGACAAGCAAACTAAGGACATGGATTACTGGAACCATGTCCTGTGGTCTGATGAAACCAAAAAAAAAACTTATTTGGTTCAGATGGTGTCAAGCGTGTGTGGCATCAACCAGATGAGGAGTACAAAGCTAAGTGGGTCTTGCCTACAGTCAAGCATGGTGGTGGGAGTGTCATGGTCTGGGGGTGCATGAGTGCTGCCAGAACTGGGGAGCTGCAGTTCACTGAGGGAACCATGAATGCCAACATGTACTGTGACATACTGAAGCAGAGCATGATCCCCCTCCCTTCAGAGACTGGGCCGCAGGGCAGGGCAGTATTCCAGCATGATAATGACCACAAAAACACCTCCAATTTAGGAGAAGCTGAGGGTAAAGGTGATGGACTGCTAAAGCATGTCTCCAGACCTAAACCCTACTGAGCATCTGTGGGGCATCATCAAATGGAAAGTGGGGAGCGCAAGGTTTCCAACATCAACCAGCTCCATGATGACGTCATGGAGGAGTGGAAGAGGACTCCAGTGGCAACCTGTGAAGCTCTGGTGAACTCCATGCCTAAGAGGGTTAAGGCAGTGTTGGAAAATAATTGTGGCCACACAAAATATTGACACTTTGGGACCAATTTGGACATTTTTACTTAGGGGTGTGCTCACTTTTGTTGCCAGCAGTTTAGACATTATTGGCTGTGTGTTGAGTTATTTTGAGGGGACAGCAAATTTACACTGCTATACTAGCTGTACACTCACTACTTTACATTGTAGCAAAGTGTCATTTCTTCAGTGTTGTCACATGAAAACATTCAATAAAATATTTACAAAAATGTAAGGGGTGTACTCACTTTTGTGAGATACTGTATATATGGTTATGAATTTTCAAAATGCAAAGTGAGCGAACAGAAGAAAAAGATAAATCAAAATTTGGTGCGACTAAGCTTTGGCTACAAACCAGCATCCATCCTTACACTTGCACAAAGTCAGGGATGTTGCATGATTAAATTCAGGTGTAGGATTAACAAACTATACCAAGCAGGTGCTAATGGTCATCAATTTCATATGTAGGTTGAAACACAGTAATGAGCTCAAACAAACAGCTGTGTAAGAGGCTTAAAAATTGGGTGAGGAACAGCCAAACTCTGCTACCAAGGTGAGGTTGGGGAAAATGGTTTCATGTCAAAGGTCATATACCATGACAAGACTGAGCACAACAACAGGGCACAAGATTGTTATGCATCAGCAATGTCCCTCAGGCAAAACTTTCAAAAGCAGACTGGGTTTCAAGATATGCTGTTCAAGCTCTTTTGAAGAAGAGCTTGAACAAAAAAAAAAAAAGGGGGGGGGGGGGCAATCTTGAGGACTCCAGATGCAGTGGTCGACGAAAGAAACTTAAAGGGGTTGTAAACCTTCGTGTTTTTCACCTTAATGCATCCTATGCATCAAGGTGAAAAAAAAAAAAAAACACCTGGCAGTGACCGGCTCCCCAGTCCCCCGTTTTACTTACCAGAGCCCTAGAACCGGGGGTTCTCGGCATTTAATTGGTTAGATTGATAGCAGCGCAGCCTGGCTCCTGCTGCTGTTAAATCCAATGACAAGAGTGCCGGGGGGGGGGGGGGGGGCCGAGTCCTGCATTCGGCCTCTATGGACGCCCAATGCTGGACTCGGGAGCGCGCCCGCAAGGTAACCCCCTCGGGGAAGTGCTACTCCAAGAGGGTTATCAGTCATGGGGAGGAGGTGTGAGAGCTGCCGGGGGACCCCAGAAGAGCAGGTTCGGGGCCACTCTGTGCAAAACGAGCTGCAGGGAAGGGAAGTATGATATGTTTGTTATTTAAAAAAACAAACAAAAAAACAAAAATTTACCCTTACAATTACTTTAAGACAGCAGATTAAAGACACATCGTGCTTACTTCCCTTTGACACTGGAAGATGTCCACCAGTGCAATCAGCACAGAACCGGAGAAGCTGAACCAGAAGTGGTCTTTATGGAAGAATTGCTGCCACAAAAAACGTGGCTCTGACGTAGAAACAAGCCTCAGCAACTCAACTATGCCCAAAAACATAGAAACTGGGGTGCAGAAAAATGGCAGAAGGTGCTCTGGACTGAGGAGTCAAAATTTGAAATATGTGGCTGTAGCAAAAGGCATTTTGTTTTCTGAAGGGCTGAAGAGCGGTACAATGATGAGTGCCTGCAGACAACAGAGAAGCATGATGGCGGTTCCTTGGAAGTTTGGGGTTGCATTTCTGCAAATGGAGTTGGAGATTTGGTTAGGATTAATGGTGTCCCTCAATCATGAGAAATACAGGCAGATACTTATCCATCGTGCCATACGATCAGGGAGGCGTTGATTTGCCCCACATTTATTCTGCAGCAAGATAATGATCCCAAACATACAGCCAATGGGGTTTATTTACTAAAGGCAAATCCACTTTGCACTACAAGTGCACTTGGAAGTGCAGTCGCTGAAGATCTGAGGGGAAGATCGAAATGAGGGGAAACGCTGATTTCCATCATCAAATCATGTGCAAGCAAAAATGTTTTTTTATTTTCCTTGCATGTCCCCTTCAGATCTACAGCGACTGCACTTCCAAGTGCACTTGTAGTTCAAAGTGGATTTGTCTTTAGTAAATAAACCACTGTCATCAAGAACTACCTTCAGCGTAAAGAAAAACAAGGAGTCCTGGAAGTGATTGTTTGGCCCCCACAGAACCCTGATCTCAAAATTAAGTCTGTTTGGGATTACATGAAGAGACAGAAGGATGTGAGGCAGCCTTCATCCACAGAAGATCTGTGCTTAGTTCACCAAGATGTCTGGAACAACCAACCTGCCGAGTTCCTATAAAAATTGTGTGCAAGTGTACCTAAAAGAATTAATGATGTTTTGAAGGCTAAGAGTTGTCATACCAAAAACTACACTAATTTTGAAAGTATTCTTTAGTTAGAGCATTTTTTAATCACACCTGCCTGAAACTGTTGCACAGTAGTGTGTATTTATATATCACATACATATTTTTTTCAAGATGACACGTCCTCTTTAAAGGAGACACTGGGGGTGTTTTAGATCGTGTTGTCAGTGCTGAGAATGTCTGGGTTCAAAATTTTACAGAGGAGACCAGCCAGTGGATGTTTGGTGGTCTCCCACCGCTCTTTATCCTGGCAACCCCTATGGATATCCCAGACACCCAAGGAAAGTTACGTCTGGGACACATGGTGATCAGGCAGCATTATAGATGCCCAAAACAATTCTAGGGCAAAGTCTGCAGCTTACTGTAAAAAGGTAAACAAACTCAGCTTCTAGTGCTATTAAGTTAGACCAGCAGCAAAAGGGTTAAAGACCCTGCAAGTATAGAAAGATGTATGCTGATCTGTCAGAAATGCACTCTGCTCCTAATTTCCTATTTTGGGCTGAAAGCACATAGCATTTTTGTGGATTAAGTAGTGCAAGTCCTGCCCTGTTTTCTTTTGGTAAACTACTCAACCACTCCCACTGTCCTCATCTCCAAAGCAAAAGCACTAATTGACATGTATTTGTAAGATTAGAACTCTTTGTGACAACACAGAAAGCGCACAATCACACAGGAGAGCTCTGAATTTCCTACCTACAGTTTAACAAACCAAATTGTTTTGTCTGTAGTGGTGTTGTAGGAAAAATCTTTTAAAGATCAACACCACTTTACTTGCGTGCAAAAAAAAAAGCAATTAAAAAAATGAATACAGCATATACAATTGCTACACGTGTCATATTGTAACTTAATGTTATTAAACATTACCTTTCCTTTTCAATATGAAGCATCGTATTTTTTTGTAAAATATAATGCAATATGGCTACCTGCAGGCGTTCTGTACACAGATGTACAGAACGCCCTCAGAAATGTAATTTTCTGCTTGTGCGATTAGCTTACTGATTTTCCCAGAAGTCTGCACTAAGATACAAATTTTAGGCATCTCCTGCAACATAAATGTCATTTTTGGTGAGCTACTCACCAATAAGGATGGGCTCAGGCATGTTCCCAAACAGCACATGCAGAGCCCGCCAGGAAGTCGGCACTGCAAAGCGCTAATCCCAAGCAGTGAGACATTGCCCAGATGTGCAGCTGCAGAGATCAGGAAATGTCTCACTGCCTGTGATTAGCGCTGTGCAGTGCCGACTTCCTGGCGGGCTCTGCACGTGCTGTTTGCGAACATGCCTGAGCTCATCCTTACTCGCAAAGGGAAATCATGTCAAAAAAGCATGTAGACCCAGCCACTTTCCCCATTACAGCCCTGCAATTGCAGCAGCTGATTGCTTCCCATTCACTTTACACATGGAGAGACACATACTTATTTCTTCAAAACAACAAAAGGTAGGAATCTGCAACGTTTTTGTTAACATCCCTACAATGTAGATAGATCACCCAGAGGGGATTGTTTTTGTTCTCAACAAAAGTGGAGTTACTCTTTATTAAGGCTGGTATATTTGCTAGTGATTCTGATTATATTATATGCAGTGGGGACGGAAAGTATTCAGACCCCCTTAAATTTTTCACTCTTTGTTATATTGCAGCCATTTGCTAAAATCATTTAAGTTCATTTTTTTCCCTCATTATTGTACACACTGCACCCCATATTGACAGAAAAACACAGAATTGTTGACATTTTTGCAGATTTATTAAAAAAGAAAAACTAAAATATCACATGGTCCTAAGTATTCAGACCCTTTGCTCAGTATTTAGTAGAAGCACCCTTTTCATCTAATAAAGCCATGAGTCTTTTTGGGAAATACGCAACAAGTTTTTCACACCTGGATTTGGGGATCCTCTGCCATTCCTCCTTGCAGATCTTCTCCAGTTCTGTCAGGTTGGATGGCAAACGTTGGTAGACAGCCATTTTTGGGTCTCTCCAGAGATGCTCAATTGGGTTTAAGTCAGGGCTCTGGCTGGGCCATTCAAGAACAGTCACGGAGTTGTTGTGAAGCCACTCCTTCGTTATTTTAGCTGTGTGCTAAGGGTCATTGTCTTGTTTGAAGGTAAACCTTCGGCCCAGTCTGAGATCCTAAGCACTCTGGAGAAGGTTTTCGTCCAGGATATCCATCTTTCCCTCGATTGCAACCAGTCGTCCTGTCCCTGCAGCTGAAAAACACCCCCACAGCATGATGCTGTCACCACCATGCTTCACTGTTGGGACTGTATTGGACAGGTGATGAGCAGTGCCTGGTTTTCTCCACACATACCACTTAGAATTAAGGCCAAAAAGTTCTATCTTGGTCTCATCAGACCAGAGAATCTTATTTCTCACCATCTTGGAGTCCTTCAGGTGTTTTTTTAGCAAACTCCATGTGGGCTTTCATGTGTCTTGCACTGAGGAGAGGCTTCCGTCGGCCACTCTGCCATAAAGCCCCGACTGGTGGAGGGCTGAAGTGATGGTTGACTTTCTACAACTTTCTCCCATCTCCCGACTGCATCTCTGGAGCTCAGCCACAGTGATCTTTGGGTTCTTCTTTACCTCATTCACCAAGGCTCTTCTCCCCCGATAGCTCAGTTTGGCCAAACGGCCAGCTCTAGGAAGGGTTCTAGTCGTCCCAAACGTCTTCCATTTATGGATTTTAGAGGCCACTGTGCTCTTAGGAACCTTAAGTGCAGCAGAAATTTTTTTGTAACCTTGACCAGATCTGTGCCTTGCCACAATTCTGTCTCTGAGCTCTGCAGGCAGCTCCTTTGACCTCATGATTCTCATTTGCTCTGACATGCACTGTGAGCACTGTGAGGTCTTATATAGACAGGTGTGTGGGTTTCTTTATAAAGTCCAATCAGTATAATTAAACACAGCTGGACTCAAATGAAGATGCAGGACCAGCTCAAGGATGATCAGAAGAAATGGACAGCACCTGAGTTAAATATATGAGTGTCTTACAGAGACACCCATTCTAAGGCCTCAAAGAGAACTAAAAAGAATAATAAACTGACTACTTAGGACCATGTAATATTTCAGTTTTTCTTTAATAAATCTGCAAAAATGTCAACAATAATGTGTTTTCCTGTCAATATGGGGTGCTGTGTGTACATTAATGAGGAAAAAAATTAACTTAAATGATTTTAGCAAATTGCTGCAATATAACAAAGAGTGAAAAATTTAAGGGGGTCTGAATACTTTCCGTCCCCACTGTATATATATTCCCCCTTCATATGTACTATTTAAACAACCCGCTGACAAATCCTAAAAACGAGGTGCTATCAAATGACACTCCAAACACACAGTGCTATTTGCTGTGACATCTAAGCTATTCAGGAATCAACATATCATCAATATCAATTCACTGAGAAAACAGAAATCACATGGGAAGGGAAGTCATTAGTCTGAGAGAGACTGTTGTGAAACTTGACACAAAGGAAGTGTTGTGCTATCGGCAAGGTGTATTTCTCTACTGCTAAATCTGCTAACGTTCATTTGACTAATCTCTGGAATTCATTAACCTAAAAAGGTTTAATTTCCATTTTCCTGCATCAGCTCTATTTATGAAATGTTGTGCCCTATAAAGATGCCGTTATTTTCCATAGTCAAGCACCCTCTTAACAAATCTTCTCATTAATATGTAAATGTAAAGTCAATCGGTCTTCTCCCTGACAGCACTATGAATTGCTAGTGCACTGTATAATCTGCTGTGACTTGGCATCCGCTATTTATCATAAAATATGTCAGTTAGAAAAATTATGGCAACAGCGCTGCAATTGATAGGGCTGCAATCTACTTTGTCAACACTTAATTGTTCCTTAAATCTAACATTTACATATAAACAGCCTAAATTCCCAGCCATGATGATACAAATAAACTAAATTAAAAAACTCTTAGGTATTTCAAGATGTCTTGTTATGGGACTTCATAAAAAAAAAAAAAAAGACTAGAATGCTGAATGAAAAAGAACTGTCAATCTGATGAGGTAAAATGGTTTTTTTTTTGTTTAAAGTGGTGTTCCAGCCGAAATTATACTTTTTAAAAATAAAAATATCCCTATAATACACAAGCTTAATGTATTCTAGTAAAGTTAGTCTGTAAACTAAGGTCTGTTTTGTTAGTTTATAGCAGTAGTTTGTTATTTTATAAACTTACAGCAGGCCCTGGCCATCTTAAGTGTGGGCATCTGAAGCCAGACTGTATTTCTTCCTGGATCTCATCCTTGCAGATCTCGCACATGCACAGTGCAGCACAAGCAGTGTAATAGGTTTCAGGTCAGGTTTCCATAGCAACGGCAGTTTCAGAGGAAGGTGCCGCCCCTTCCCAGAAGGCATTGCAAACAGGAAATGATGCGATGGGCCGCGGCCAGGGAGGAGGAAGTGAAAAATGAATACAGCAGATATACAGTAGGTGCTGAGAAAAAAAAAATATATATATCCAATGTGTTTACAGTGCACAGTTTAGTGAGGGATGCTGAAGAGTTGTAAAAGTGGGTGGAACTCCACTTTAAGGGGACTACTTCTCTTTTAATAAAATCTTTAGGAAATCTCCAGGAAAGCATTATAGTCCTCTAAGGTACAATGCTGAAAACTTTACAGATACACCTATATTCTCTGCACCTACAATAGTTAACAGGTACAACAATTTGAGGAGGTCCAGCCTGGGGGAAAAAATGTTTAAAAAGTCAGCAGCTACAAATACTTCACTGCTGGTACCCTACTGTGCATGCACGAAGCACTGCGCCTTCTATTTGGCCTGGGGGCAAGGGAAGGAAGTGGGGGGCCAAACTTATGAGAGATCAGGCCATGGTCCATCTCCAAAAAGTGGGGAAGGGGACCTGTCAAATATGGGTCCCCGTTCCCCTCTCGCCACTAAAAGGTGCCAAATGTGACACCGGAGGGGGGGGGGGAGCAGTAACCGTAAGTTCCACTTTTGGGTGGAACTCTGCTTTAAGTTAAACTTTGTTATTGCAGGATGGTTAAATCAATTATAAGAAACCTTAGGTTTGGTGCTTTTTGTAAACAAGCTACTCCAGGGGTGTCAAACTAAATTTCATAGTGGGCCACATCAGTAGTATGGATGTCCTCAAGGGCCGGTTGTATCTGGGGTGTGCTATGCGCAGGGTTCAGGAATACATTATGTACAGATTGCAGGGTTTAGGTGTGCGCTATGTACAGAATGCAGGGTTCAGAAGTGTCTTTTACATGCAGAGTTCAGGGGTGCATTGTGTACAGAGTGAAGGGTTTAGGGGTGCGTTATGCAGTGTGTGCAACCCCCTAAAGTTTACTCGCATCTCCCTCACCAACCTTGCCTGGCTCTAGTAACACCCTGTGTAGGTGGCTCTTCTTTGCCTTACAAGGAGATTGTGCTCTCTCAGATTAAGGAGACCTGTCCCCACCGCTGTGCCCTGCCAGTTCAGGAAGCTGCCAAGAGCAAAGCTGTCACTTGTCAACACAGAATGTGCTGACAAGTGACGGTGCGGAGCAGGAGCGGAGGGTGAGAACCAGATGTGGCATAATTGAGTTCCACTACCTTCTACCTGCAAAATAAAGTGCGAGGGCCACACGACAAGGCCTGGCTGGCCAGATTTGGCCTGCGGGCCTTGTGTTTGACATATGTGATCTAGCCTTCCCACGGAGTTCTATGGATTTTTAACATTCGGAAAAATTGCGTCAAAAATTATTGATCTTTTGGAAAGTTGCGGGAAGTGGGGTACTAGGTTTAGAAAGTGGGAGGTGGTCGGGAGGTGTGAACACTGGCTTTGCGAATTAAATGAAAACCATACAGTCCTAATCCCGGGATGCTGCTGGATAGAAGGTGCTATTAATGGAGATTTCACATAAACCAATAAGGCAACAGTATATTCGGTCGTTTGTGTAAAATTGCACCAGTAAAACCACCTTTGTCTAAAGGTTTTCGCCATTTGCATGGGTATGGGGTCTTCCACGAGTTTGATTTCTTGTACTTTAGCAAACCATTGTGTCATAGTCAGAGGCAAAGAGCAGAAATGCATGCCCGGAGTTCTTGTAAGCCTTCCTCAGGAAAGTATTGTGATTGAGAAAGAAGGCGGTCTTCTTATAAACTTCTGAATAATAGATCTGACTGAGTGCCAAAAAGGTTTAGAGTTCTAGGACAATCTCATAAAAACGCAGAAAACAGTACCAACATCTATTGGAGACTGAAATATATAGAGTGCTCAGCATAAATGAGTACACCCCCTTTTAAAAAGTAAGGTTTTAATAAATATTTCAACGAACACAGGAACAATTTTCAAAATTTTGACAAAACTGTTTTATGGAACATTTGTTTAGCTCATTACATGAAAGTAAGGCTAATATAACTTAGATTACAAAATCTTCAGTTTTACCCAAATTAGTTGATGCAATAATACACCCCACAACAAATTACTACATTTAGTTTTTTCTATGACCTTCATGATTTTAAAGGACAGCACCAAGTCTTCTAGGCATGCATTGAATCAACATGTCGGTGACAAAAATTGCAACATCTTCCAATTCCTCAAGAACAACCTCTTTTAGAGCCTGGATGCTGGATGGAGAGTGATGCTCAACTTGTCTCTTCAGAATTCCCCATAGGTGTTCGATTGGGTTCAGATCAGGAGACATACTTGGCCACAGAATTACTTTGACCCTGTTCCTCTTCAGAAATGCAACAGTGGCCTTAGATGTGTGTTTTAGATCATTGTCATGTTGGCAAAGTGCAGGACAACCAAGGGCACGGAGTGATGGTAGCATCTTCTGTTTCAATATAGAGCAGTACATCTGTGAATTCATGATACGGTACCATCAATGAAATGCAGCTCCCCGACACCAGCCCCACAGAAGGACACTGCCACCGCCATGTTTCACTGTTGGCGCCATGCATATTTCTTTGTACTCCTCACCAAAACTGTATGCAACGCCATACAGTTTTAAAGCCATCAGTTACAAAAACATTTATCTTGGTCTTATCACTTCAGAGTACATAGTCCCAGTAGTCTTCTTTTTCAGCATGGGCCCTGGCAAATTCTAGGCAGGCTTTTTTGTGCATGGGCTTTAGGAGAAGCTTCCTTCATGGACGACACCCATGCATGCCATTCCTCTGCGGGGTACAGCGTATTGTGTCACGGGAAACAATCACCCCAGTTTGGTTTTCTATTTCTTTAGCTAACTGCAGTGAACTTGCATGGCAATTTGCTTCAACCCTTCTCATCAGAAGACGCTCCCGTTGAGGTGTTAACTTTCGTGGACGGCATGGACATCTCTGTGAGATGGTTGCAGTTCCATCTTCGTTAAATTTTTGTATAATTTTTGCTACAGTATTCTGGCTGATAAGTAAAGCTTTGCTGATCTTCTTGTCCCTTTGTCTTTTTTGTGTAAATAAATTATTTTCTTTCTCAGGCATTGACATTTTTCTTCCATTTAGTGCCATTGCTGACAGCATGAAATGGGAAGGGGTTTTCTTTAGGTAATTCCCTTTTATAATCAACTGTCTGCTGGACACCTGTTTAATGAATAATTCACATGTAGTTGAATTTGTTAATTAGAATTTTGCTGTCTAAAATTTAGCTTTGCTCTTAAGACTGATGTGTATTCATTTTTGCAACATGAACTTGTTAGGAAAAATACTTTGTGTGTGGAAATTAACAAACCTTGGTTGCAATCAATGGTCCGCATTTGTGGGAGTACTTTGTAGTAAAGTGTCCCATAGAAAAGGTTTATTCTGAAAGGAAAGTAAAGGTTTTCTGACAATCTGTTGGGGTGTACTTATTTATGCTGAGCACTGTATATGATATAGGATAGAAGGAAAGCTTTACTGTATAAGCAATTTGTTTCTTGCTTCTTGGTATGCGTTTCTATTGGGAGATTCATTAGAGTAATGGATTTGTTTTTTCTATTTAATCAGGGGAAAATTTAAAGCCCAAACCCCTTCCCATTTCTGGATAAAGGTAAAGTATCAGCTTGGTTCTGGGGTCACAAGTAACAAAAGCATAGAAACTGTACGTCTTACCGACCGTTTCAAGCAAAGGATTTCACAGAATGCCAGGGGTCGAGCAAATGAAGTGAGGATCAGTAGGAAGTTAGGACATAGTAGAGTTATAAAATCCTCCAAAAACTTAGCAGGGAGTACACAGTCTACATGCATGTTCTGTACGTTTGGTCAAGAGGAGGTCAATTGGAAGTGGTCAATGCAAGCGTGTCAGGCCCTGTATATAGACTGGAAACTTGCATAAGATATGCCAAGAGGGGATTGTGCATTCCCAAGGATAGGAAGTATGTGTGTGTCAGAAAGGGAGATGTCCCAGCATAAAGAATGTTTTTTGGATGTTGCTATTGCGGTGTCTATCACATGGTCACATACATGGGGTGTCTTTCTTCAACTATTTCTATGATTTGTGCCTGCAGCAGACTACAATTTTGGTTAAAAAAAGAGGTGGCATAGTAAGTAAAGACATCTGGGAGTCCCACACTCTGCTTGGCTTTAAGCATACGGCATGTCGAATGGAGTAGTACGGCTAGTTTATATGCCAAGACAAACAGTAGAAAGGCTGCTTTGACATCCATGAAGAAAGATGTGGGGATCCATACCGGGTGGGGCTGCAGCAAATTTAAGATCCTAGGCATTAGGTTCATTTTAAGAATATTTGCATTTTCCAAACCAGGAGAAGATTCCTGCGGACTAGCTGTCTTGATCTTGTCAATTTTTTTCTCAATACAAACAGGAAACTTGTGATCCAGCCAGTAAGGCTATTATTTTGCAATTTCTTTTAACAGGCCAAGTTGTTTAGACAAAGTAGTAGTTGAAGTGTTCGTAAAGACAAACATTTTTAAAAGAAGTATGTTAAACTCACCTGCCCTCCTCTTCTCCTTGTGCCCTATAGCAAGTCGCTTGCTAAGGGTGCACACTGTGCATGCTTGCTCCGAGCTGTGTGTCTCAATGGAGTTTTGCTCCATGCCCTGCCCCAGCTTCCTCCTCATAGCCTTTGACTGACTGCAGCAGAAGTCCTTGTGTGAAGAGGAATAGAAGAGAAGCAGCAGTGCACAGCGCTGAATCGATTGAAGACTCCACTAAGTATTTAGGGAAGTAGTAAGTAGGGGAGAAGATAAAGCTGTAAAACTTTTTTACCTTAACCACTTTGTAACAAAACGTCTCCACACTCCGCTTGAGTGCTTTTGTCATATACCGCTTCCTCCCAGTCTGAATATAGATATCAAATTTTCCAACCGCTCACAAGCACAAAACAAGACAATACTTGTTTAGTTGCTGAATATGGACTCTTTTATTAGAGCCAAAATAGAAGTCTTATATACAGTTAAAGAGGAGGAGGTTCCTAACTCCTGCTCATATTACTCTGACAATATAACTGTAACCAGAAACAGAATTAACACAAGCTAATTAACAAATCTCTTAAAGCAGCCAATGTGACTCCATGCCTTCCTGAGCATTGTTATGATTAATCAGGATTTCACTACAGGTCAGACTTGTTGTCACTGAGCTTCACACAGTAGATTATACATCATAAGTATAACATAGGACACACCTTCACATAATAGCAGGAGCTCCAGCAGGAGTCGGCCTGTCTCCTACATTGTGCAGAGGCCAATGTGATCAGCTCTCTCAACTAACATGTTGAGTCAGAATCAAACAAACCAAGAATATAGTCTTTAACATATATCCTGGGAGATATTGTGGATAAATATTACTGTCCCATTTTAAGTAATCCAAGATATATTTTCTCAGTCACTATTTCTAATATGGCATATACAGGGTTCCCAGAGTCTGTGTTTTGGGGGACATGGACCTGAATCTAAAGTAAAACCACCTTCAAGGGTCCCCAGGCATACAGCTCACAAAGAGCAACATTCCCCCAAATGCCAGGGCCCCTAATCTGTAGGCAAGAGGCCAGCATTCAGTCCCCTCCAAAAGCCTCTGTCCGGGGTGACTCTGTCACACACTTAAATATCGCCCACAGACATATAACGTCCGCGGATGGGATATTCCATCATACGACGTCCTCGGGTCCCCGTCGGTATAGGGTGCCCGGCAGCTGCGATCGCTCGTGAAAGAGCAGGAACGCGGCTCTGTGTGTGTGTAAACACACAGATCGACGTCCTGTCAGGTGATAGGAGACAGATCATGTGTTCCTAGTATATAGGAACACCGATCGGTCTCCACCCCTAGTCAGTTCCCACCGCCCACAGTTAGAATCACTCCCTAGGCAACACATTTAACTCCTTGATCGCACCCTAGTGTTAACTCCTTCCCTGCCAGTGACATTTATATTTATAGCACTGATCGTTGCATAAATGTCAATGGTCCTAAAATACAGTCAAAAGTGTCCGATGTGTCTGCTGCAATGTCACAGTCACGATAAAAATCGCATTTCGGCCCCATTACTAGTAAAAAATAAAAAATAATAATAAAAATGCCATAAATCTATCCCCTATTTTGGAGGCGATATAAAACCAATGTGTGAAAACCAATCAATATACGCTTATTGCAAATTTTTTTTACCAAAAATATGTAGAAAAATACATATCGGCCTAAACTGAGTAAAAAAATTGGATTTTTTTTTTATTTTAGGATATTTATTACAGCAAAAGGTAAAAAAAAAATTTGTGTTTTTTTCAAACTTGTCAGTCTTTTTTGTTTATAGCGCAAAAAATAAAAACCGCAGAGGTGATCACATACCACCAAAAGAAAGCTCTTTCTGTGGGGAAAAATTCATTTGGGTACAGTGTTGCATGACCGTGAAAATCGGCCTGGACAGGAAGGGGGTGAAAACGCCCTGTATTGAAGTGTATTGAAGTGGTTAATGCAGGGAATGATTTAATGCAGCTTAGCAATCATTAGAAGTGGTGGCTGCATTTGTTTTTTTCACTCTGTTTTCACCTGTTGATCTGGCCAGTAACATAATACCTCCTGTATTAAGAGTGTCCCCACTCTGGATGAAGGAGCAGAGGGGGTACCTTTGGACAGCAGAATTGTCAGTCTGGAGGGAGGCTAGATGTACTACCAAATTGAAATACACTAACAAAATTGAAGCTGAACACCAGCTAATACTTTATATTCATCTTTTCTGTGGAAAAACAACTGACTTACCAGCAGGATCACCACATGAAAATAGAAGAAAGACAGCCTAAAATAACTAATGCAGCCTTCACATCCAATAACTGGTGAGCTGCAATATAATGGTTAACTTTTGGGTTTAATACTGCTGTAACACTCTCAGTGGGTGCTTACAATGGTCAGATTTTATTTGTGTAAAATATTTATCCCAAGCTGCTCATAAAATGTTACCTAGAGTTCAGCTTCAATGTGTTAATCAAGTTCATCTAAATTTGCTAGTCTAACACTACCCTCCCCTCCGACTGAAAATGCTGTTGCCAAAAAAAAAAAAAAAAAAACTAAGGCAGCCAACCGCGCAATTAATGCAGCTACAATGTTTGCTAAGCTGCAATATAGTGTATTACATTTTTATTTTTACTTTTAATATCGCTTTAAGGCCTCAAATGTTTGAAAGTTTATTTATTTTTAGATTTGGAGCTTCTTCATAAGGTTGGCGGAGATGTAGTTGGCCTAAAAATTAAAAAGACGTTCACCTGTGTATGCATCCACCCTATGATGTGTCTGGTATATTTGGGCCACTTGCACATCCATGTTCACCCCAATCTTGCACAGAAAGGGTACAAGATTAAGAATGAAAATGACTTGTGAGAGAGTGGATGCCCTTGTTGGCTTTCGCTGCTATGAAAGAGGACATAGAAAAATCCATTTGCTTTTTTGTTGGCAGTTGGAGTGGAAAGCAGAGAGAGGAGACGCACGAGCATATATTCAAGTAGTCCCATGTTTCTTAACACCTCTTCTTCATGAAGGTCCAGGCGACACAGTTAGATACCTTTTCCATGTCAATAGAAAGCAGATCACTATATTTGTCAAAGCTCAAAAATATAAAATATACTCTCTGTATCAAGCATCTACACATTTTAACTAAAAATTAAGATTTTCTTGATGAAGAAATCACTGAATCCCATTTTAGTGGTGATTTATCAAGAAAGCCTCAGAGGGGGTCAAGTGCAGAACAGGAATGCTGTGTGATTGGTTTACACTTACTGTAAGCGTGCAGCAAGGTTTGTAATTTGTTGTCTAATCAGCAAGACGTTGCAATTTGAACATTTTAAACTATGTTCCTGAACACCTGTTTATCTGTTTGAAACGGAGGAGAAAATACCGAGAACATAAAAAAGGCTGCCACTGGCGACTTTCTTCTGAAAATGCTGGCAGTCAGCCTGTATCTGACTTCAAAGCTTCCTGAGTAACTGACTCAGAACAAGCAAACCAAACAGGAAAGTCAGAGTTGTTACAGGCCAATGACATTTCTTAGATTGTAAAGTCTCATTTTTTGTCCCTAAAAAATAACAAACATGTTATACTAACCTGCTCTGTTGCAGTGGATTTGCACAGAGCAGCCCGGATCCTCCTCTTCTCAGGTCCCTCTTCTGTGATACCTGCCCCTCCCTCCTGTTCAGTGCTCCCACAGCAAGCAGCTTGCTATGGAGGTACCTGAGCTGAGTCACAGATCCCCGTGTCCATTTAGACACGGAGACCCAACCTGGCCCCGCCCCCGCTCTCCCCTGATTGGCTAGCTGACTTTGACAGCTAGAATGCATCAAGATACAAAAGAAAGCTAGAATGCATTAAAATAAAAAAAACCTTCAGCCTTTACAACCACTTCAAGTATGATTATTATACAAGATTTTTATAGCGCCAACAGTTTGCGCAGCGCATTACAAGATGAGGGCAAACAGTACACTTACAATACAAATCAATACAGGAGGGATCAGAGGGCCCTGCTCATTAGAGCTTACAATCTAGAAGGGATTTGTAAAGTATGAATATTTTTTACCTTAGCCAGTTGTCGACTGCTCCAATAGCAGTTTTACTGCTACAGGGTGTGTACGCTGTGCAGGATCAGATAGATAGATAGATAGATAGATAGATAGATAGATAGATAGATAGATAGATAGATAGATAGATAGATAGATAGATAGATATCTCTATCTATATGTTATCCTGTACTTCCGGGAAGTGGGCGCGAGTGCGCACTGCTGGCTGCTTGCCCCCGCTATGATTCTACCTGATGTCCACCCGCTGATCGTTTGGATACACAGGCACATCGGCAGTCTGCCTATGTAAACAAAACAGATTGCCATTCTGTCTTTAAGGAAGGCATGGATCCTGTGTTCCTGCAAAGCAGGTACAAGGATCCATGCCTTTCCCTAGTAAAAGCACCTCCCAGACTACACTAAAACATTGGCTAGGCACACAGATTTGCACAAACCAATCAATATACGCATATTGGGATTTTTTTTAACCAAAAATATCTAGCAGAATACATATTGGCCTAAATTGATTTTTTACATGTTTTTATTGGATATGTTTTATAGCAGAAAGTAAAAAATACTGTTAATTTTTTTTCTAAATTGTTTATAGAACAAAAAAGAAAAAACGCAGAGGTGAGCAAATACCACTAAAAGAAATCTCTATTTGTGGGGGGGGGGGACAAAAATGTTATTTGGTTACAGTGCCGCACATCCGTGCAATAGTCAGTTAAAGTAACGCAGTGCCGTATCATAAAAAATGTCAGGAAGGGGGGTAAATCTTTCGGAGCTAAAGTGGTGTAAACAAATCTGTAGGGCGATAGGGTGAGATCGAAGGCACTGCTACCTCAGGAGATTTGGAATGAGATTAATAATATCACTGTTGTGCTGCTCCATATTCCCCTTGCTATACTGGTTCTGATTAGACAAAAGCAAAGCCCCCCTTTATCAAGATGGCCACATCCGCACAGAAACAATACAGAACAAGAGATTGTAGGTCAGTACAAAGGGAAAACAAGCTACAGGGAGACCACAAGCTTCACTACAGATTTTACAGGCATGACCTATTTTTCTGCCTGAAAATGCATCTTTAGGTTAGCCTATTTGTCCATGCACACATAGACGTTTACAGGTATATTAGAAGAGGAGTGTTTACAGGCAGAAAAGAAAAACATTATCGGCGTGTTAAGGAGAGAAGCTTTTGAGGCAGACGCATGTGCAGAATGTGGTTTTGGCGAGTTTCTTTAACCGCTTGCCGACCGGTTCAAGCCGATATACGTCGGCAGAAGGGCATGTACAAGCATATTAACGTATCTATAGGTTGCCCTTTAAGAGGCAGTTTGTGGGTGCGTGCCCGCCGCGACCTCCGCGGGGATACCCGAGATCATCTCACGGAGAGGAAGAACAGGGAAATGCTGATGTAAACAAGCATTTCCCCATTCTGCCCAGTGACACTGATCACAGCTCCCTAGAATCGGAAGCGGTGATCAGTGTCGTGTCACACATAGCCCATCCCCCTCACAGTTAGAATCACTCCCTAGGACACACTTAACCCCTTCACTGCCCCCTAGAGCTTAACCCCTTCACTGCCAGTCTCATTTACATACTAATCAATGCATTTTTAAATCGCACTGATCGCTGTATAAATGTGAATGGTCCCAAAATAGCGCCAAAACTGTCCGCCATAATGTCGCAGTCATGATAAAAATCGCCGCCATTACTAGTAAAAAAAAATATATATTAATAAAAATGCCATAAAACTATCCCCTTTTTTGTAGACGCTATAACTTTTGTGCAAACCAATCGATAAACGCTTATTGCAATTTGTTTTACCAAAATATGTAGAAGAATACCTATCGGTCTAAACTGAGGGAAAAAAAATAGTTTTTATACATATTTTCTAGGGATATTATAGCAAAAAGTAAAAAACAATGCATTTTTTTCAAAATTGTTGCTATTTTTTTGTTTATAGTGCAAAAAAATAAAAACCGCAGGGGTGATCAAATACCACCAAAAGAAAGCTCTATTTGTGGGGAAAAAAGGACTTCAATTTTGTTTGGGAGCCAAGTCGCACGACCGTGCAATTGTCAGTTAAAACGACGCAGTGCCGAATCGCAAAAAGTGCTCTGGTCTTCGGCCAGCCAAATGGTCCGGGGCTTGAGTGGTTAAGCAGCTTTTCTGCTGCCAGGTAAAAAAAAAAAAAAAAGACGCTCAGGGGAGCTGAGCAAACGCTCAGTGTACATGAGGCCTTAAAGGATAAGTTCACCTTTGTAAAAAAAAATAACAAAAAGGCATATTTTTTTTTTTGCAGGAAAAAATTTGCATCTATTTAAAGCATTGCACCCGTGATCAGCAGAGCATAGGTGCAATGCAGGACTCCTGCAGATTGTCAGTGTAAGCTGTTACACAATGACTGTAAGAAAGAATCAACTACCTAGAGTGCTCAACAGCACCCTGGTTGTTCATTGAGAACAACAAGCAGACAGCTGCAAAGGCTGTCGGTACTTGTAGTTCTCCTATTCACAGAACTCTGTGAATGAATGACGTGGCTAGATGGCGGAGCCCGGCATAGCTGCTTTTTCTTCTTTTTTTTTTTATTGTGAGTTTGGGGAGAAGATCCTCAGGTCGCTGTCACTAGAGGCAGCGGGTTGATGAGAGGCTGCAGCGGTGGGAACATGTAACATGTTCTCAAAGGTGAACTTACCCTTTAAAAGCAAAGAGCTAAAAGCAGAGAGGACAAATTGGTCCTTTATTTAAATGCTTAGATAAATGTATAAACTAACAAAAATATAATTTCTGGAGAAAATACTGCTCCAAGCAGTAATGGTCACATGCCTGAAATCCTAAGAACTTGGTCATTTGATCTCTGCTGAAGCAGAAGAGTAGTCAATTTAAATTCTGATCCTCTGCTTTAGCAGAGATCATGTGACAAAATGTTTCATCCTATGACCAACAATGGTAAGAGCATGAATGCTGCATTTCCGGAAAGTAATTTAAGTATTCTATTAATCTCAATCAATCAAAGCTAGACTATTAATAAAGCTTTGCGTTCACAAAAGAAAACAAAGCCTCGGATAAAATCAGAACTTTATGACTAAAATAAATCCAATAACAAACACGTTATTTCTATGAAAAATCTTCTTGCTCACCTCTCTCCATGGGCTGACAAACTGTGTGCGTGCGTATCGAGTCAGCATTTGAATTATCACCACTTGTCCCCACTCCTCTACGTCCACCAGCAGATTACACAGTTTGCGATAGTTTTTGTGAATCAAATCAATTCTGTCTGGGCAGACTTCTTCGAATGCCATCACAACGCTGCCTGCGACAAGCTGCAGAGCAACAAAAGAAGAGTTAAATATATGCTGCTGTAAAAAATACAAATGGATGTTAATAATTGTACACAACTAAAATCATTACTGGATTTTTTAAATTAATACTTCTAATTCTTTAAATGTAATGGTTTCCCAAATATGTACATTTCCTAAGAGTGTGCACTTAAATTTTCGGAAAAATTGAAAAAAAAAATGCTACATTAGCACTTTTTGTCTTTTTAAGATTGAAAGTCATTCTGTTACTTTAGAAACACAAAATATGACTATGGACAATTTGACTTGGCATAAAATTATCACAACTAGCATATTAAAAATATAGTGTAGCCAAACAATTATCACTAACAGAATTTACTTTTTTATAATATTTTTTTATAACAAAGGAATCTCCTGAACTGCTTACTAGTTTATGTGGAACAGCCAAAAAGCCTCCACAAAACAATTTTCAAAACCAAAAGTAACAATTTTTCATATTGCCTCTCCACAGTATTAAATAAAAATAAAAACCCCATTCCCATAAAAGGAATTGAAGATGGGGGAAGTGTTCAGAAGAGAGTGGGACTAAGTTTTAATGGACATTTAATCAGAATCATTTTCTGAGCTGAAATTGTCAGTATCCGTCTTTGCTTCTGCAGCTACTCTTTTTTGTCCGTCATCACAATTAGGAACTTCTAAAAACTTAAGGTTTGACCGGACCGGTTCTTGTTACAATAGCAGCACAGCACCTCCTAAAGGAAGAAATGCATACTGTTTTTGCATTGGAGGGTTCAGTTTGTTACCTAGGACTTGCTTGTCCTCACTCAGTGCACAGAAATTAGAATAATCTGATATCATACATTTTTTTTTATATATATATATATATATGATTTGGAAAATATTTGAACACTCTGTCCTCAAAATATTTTATTCATCATGTTAAAAAAAAATATTCCACAATTTTTTTTTTCTTTTTTCAATTTATATTTTTCAAAAGTTTTTAATGTAAAAAAAGGAAATACATTTCAAAGTAAACAGACACATCATGAAAACAAAATCAAATTCTTAGATAGTCAATTTAGCACTACAGATGTACAGAAAATACGGTCAACATATATATCTATCTGTCCTCTACCATTATCTTTGAATGCAGAATATACGATATGTATCTAAATACTGGTGGAACTGAAAAACATTTTCCCCCCATGATCCTTTTTCCCCCCACCCACAGTGAGTGGCAGACACCCGGTATCACAGGGAGTTCTGGTTGTGAACCCTCAGACTATCCCGGGGCCCACTACTAAGTAAGGTCCCATGATCAATCATCTGTATTGTATATATAAGAGCCAGAAGAAGGAGGTAAAAAAGAAAAGGGAAGAGAGGAAGGAGAGAGAGAGAAAAGAAAAAAAAGAGAAGGAGAAGAAGGAGAGGGTCAACCTGGAGTTCCCTATGGAATTGAGATATAATAGATCCACAGATCCCACACCGTGTTACATTTTTTTGGTGTTATTACTGAGTATATAGTTGAGTTTATCATTAATCATGATCCAGTTGAGTTTACTTTTAACCTGGTCAAGAGGGATTGCTGACTGTCTCCAATGCCTAGCAATCATAATTCTCGCTGCCAACAATATATAGGTGATTAATTTTACTGATTTTTTGGGAGTTTCATCAGGTAGTTTGTGGAAAAGAGCGGCTTCCGGAGATCTGCGAATATTTACCCCCGTCACAGAATTTATTAAATTAAAAGTCCTAATCCAGAACCTAGTTACGAGGGGACATTGCCACCAAATATGGAGCATGGTCCCCAGCTGTCCGCATTGTCTGAAACAATTTGGTGAAGTGGAAGGATGTATTTTAGCTACCCTGGTAGGTACCAGGTACCAACGCAGAAGTGTTTTGTAGTTGGCCTCTATAAGGGTGGTATTGATGGAAATTTTGGATAACTTATAAACGATATCTTGCCACTCGATCAAATCAAAGGAAAGGTCCAAATCCCTCTCCCACTGATTCATATAAGTAAGTTTTGAATCTGCTTCAGTAAGAGAAGCATATATCGCAGATATCCGCCCCCTCTGCAAGCCTCTGGTTTGGCACAACAGTTCAAATGTTGTGAGTGTAAGGGGTCCCACCCGTAGATTAAGTTTAGACAAGACAAAGCATGCGATTTGATTATATCAGTATATTTCACTAGGAGGCATTTGAGATGTGTCTTTAAAATGTTGGATAGCATATATCTGATCTCCATTAAGGAAGTCACCGATTCTTAGTAACCCCTTGTTAAGCCACCACTGGAACTGTCGTGGAGTCAAGCCAGGTGGAAACTCTGGATTACAAAAGATGGGAGCTAGTGGTGTATGTGGGGAAGATAAAGCACCGCGGTTGCGTGTTCTGTCCCAGATTGCTAGAGAATATGATAAAGTGGGACATAATATGGGTGGGCGTAACCGACTAGGAAGCTACATTAGAGATCCTATTGCAAAGGGATGGCAGGAGAGTGCTTCGATGGAGACCCATAAGGGGACTGAGCCTTTAGCAGTGGTATAAGCTAACTGGGGTATCTGGGCTGCTTGAAAATATGCCTGTAGATTGGGAAGACCAAGCCAACCCATAGATTTAGGTGAATAAAGCATTCGTTTTTTTTATCCGAGGCCCCTTGTTACCCCACACAAAGCGCAGGACTTCAGCCTGTAGACGTTGCATGTCTCCCCTCGGGACTGCCACCGGTAGAGTTCAAAAATAGTAAAGAAGCCTAGGTAGAAAGGTCATTCTTATTGAGTTGATTCTGCCAAACCATGAGAGGGAATAATCTGCCCAGCAACTAAGATCTTCCCTAAGTTTTTTAAATAGTGGGGGTTAGTTTGCCTTATAGATTGTGTCGATAGAGGATGTCAACCGGACCCCTAAATAAGGGAGGGAATGGTAATTCCATTGAAAGTTATAAGTATTTTAAAGAGTCTGTATTATATCAGGGGGTAGTGAGATGTTAAACGCTATTGTTTTTTGGTTATTTAGAGCAGTGTATCTCAACTCCAGTCCTCAAGGCACCCCAACAGGTCATGCTTTCAGGATTTCCATTACAGGTGATTTGATCAGTTTCACTGCCTTAGTAATTACCACAGCCTTTTCATCTGAGGGAAATCGTTAAAACGTGACCTGTTCAGGCGCCTTGAGGACTGGAGTTGAGAAACACTGATTTAGAGACAGGCCCGAAAGTTGTGAGAAATTATCTAATAGGGACAATAAATTAGGCAAAGTTTCGTGGGGATTAGTGACGTACATAAGGACATCATCGGCAAATAATGCACATTTATGTTCCTGTTGTCCACAATGAATTCCGTGAATTTTAGGGTGAGAACGAATCACCATAGCTAGGGGTTCTATTGCCAATGCAAAAAGCAAAGGAGAAAGCGGGCATCAGTGCCGGTCCCTCACTTCTTGTCTAGTAAAAACAGAGCTAGAGGACTTTCCGCTGCCAGCAAGTGTATTCTGACAGCACCTCCGGCTATTAGAATACCTGAACAGTGACTACATCTAATCTAGATGTAGTCACTGTTCAGCCAACAAATTGTCACCTGCTCCTTTGATAAAAGTTGATTGAAAAACTGAGTTTTGTCGAGCCAGGTGGTGCCATGCCAACAGGGCTATCCACAGCTCTAATTTCTGCTAAGCCATCTATTGCAATCTTAACGTCCAATTCCAGGAAACATGAAAATTATATCTTGCAGTAAGGTTACGCCTGAACTTGTTTAGGTCTAGGGTACTCAAAGTAAAATTACTTCCTTGATCGTGCGCGCCTCTAGACTAGTCCCTACAGCGTCTTCTCCCCTACACTCCGGTGGTCAAAGGTCCTGACATCATCAGGAGTCCACAGCCCTGTAATGGATGTGATGATGCCGAGAACAGTCCACTGCTAAAGCTTGAGGCAGCACCGCTTGCCAGGGGTACGGAGGAAATAGTTTACGTAAATGCGCTGTAGACTAAATAATCAATTAACCCTTGCAATGCAGGTGCGGCCCCCTACTGCAAGGGATCATTTTCAAGTTTCCTGAAGTTGGGATTAAAGTAACCAATGGAAACCCTAGTCATAAGATTAGACATACTGTACAAAAGTAAATATCCTCTAAAATCGTAGAGATGTAGTCTCCAAATTCTGGCACCCATCTGGGTGCTGTATTATGATCATGTCTAGTTTAAAATTTGCAGAAAAGGGCACCCCAGGTTTTGAGGCTCCCAGGGCACTCTGAAAATCAACATGTCTCGGTTATGATCTTGGGGCCAGTTCATTTTAAAGTGATTGTAAAAGCTTTGTTTCTTTTTTTTTTAAATAACAAACATATATACTTACCTCCTCTGTGCCAGGGTTTTGCACAGAGTTTCCCCCAAACCTCATCTTCTGGGGTCCCCCCCCGCAGCGCTCCTGGCTCCTCCTCTTCTCACGTTCCCCCACAGAGAGACACATTTCATGGGGGGACTCATGGGGGTGCGCTCCCAAGTCCTGCTGCTGAGTCCATTGACAGACAGCAGGACTTGGCCCCGCCTCCCGTGTCATTGACAGCAGCGGGAGCCAATGGCTCCTGTTGCTATCTACCAATGAGGACCCAAGACAGCGGCTGGAGTTGCTGTGCCGTTTCCCTGTCGCTGTAATGTTAGGGTTCTGGTAATAAAAAGGGGGCATCAATACAGGGCATTTTCACCCCCTTCCTGCCCAGGCTAATTTTCACACTGTCACACTTTGAATGACAATTGCGCGATCATGCAACACTGTACCCAAATGAAATTTTTATTATTTTTTTCCCCCCACAAAATAGAGCTTTCTTTTGGTGGTATTTGACCACCTCTGCGATTTTTATTTCTTGCGCTATAAACCAAAGAAGAGTGACAAGTTTGGAAAAAAAAAAAATTTTTTTTTTACTTTTTGCTATAACAAATTTATATATTTTTTTTAAACTTATAAATTTTTTCCTCAGTTTAAGCCGATATGTATTCTACTACATATTTTTGGTTTAAAAAAAAAACCAAAAAAAAAACCAAACACACAATAAGCGTATTTTGCTTGGTTTGCGCAAAAGTTATAGCGTCTACAAAATAGGGGATAGATTTACGGCATTTTTATTATTTATTTTTTTATTTTTTTACTAGTAAGGGCGGCATCAGCAATTTTTATCGTGACTGACACTGCGGCGAACATATCGGACACCTGACACTATTTTGGGACCATTCACATTTATACAGCGATCAGTGCTATAAAAAATCCACTGATTACTGTATAAATGTAGACATGAACGGAAAGAGTATTTTTCCTGTGTTCGTGCAGGCGGTATTGATATAAAGTGGTAGTAATTTCGGAAGTTAGGTTGTATAGGAAGACCATGCATGTCCCGCTGCCTAAACTGACCAGGGGTGGTCCGAAGAAGGCCGAGTGAAAAAAGAGGAGGAAAGCGCGTGATCCAACGCATGGATCAAAATGATATAGTTTATTCTTAAACAAAGTAGAGGAGTACAAAGAAGTTATTACGTATTCAAGGAAACTAGGTTACAAAATGTTCATTTAAAATGAATTATGCCCATGCAAGGGAAAATGCTCAATGGTAGGCTGCTACAATGTTTCTTGCAGCACAGGACAGCACTCTGCTAGGAGGATCGTAGAGCCTCCAAAAAAGACTGCATCCAGCCTGCAGCTCTTCAACAAGATAAAAACGCAGGTACAGGTGACAGACAAAAAACAAACGAACCATTTACTCTACGGTACTTAGAGCGCTGGGGTGTGGATACTTGTAGAGTGAAGGAGAATATTTAACTATGCGATACATCTCAGCCACTCCTCTCTATGTAAATCTAACACATTATACAGACTGTTGTTTTCCAAGGCTCTGATGAAGAGGGAACCGCTCGAAACGTGTTAGCCTACCACTGAGCATTTGCCCTTGCATGGGCATATTTAATTTTAAATGAACATTTTGTAACCTAGTTTCCATGAATACATAGTAACGTCTTTGTACTCATCTACTTTAAGAATAAACTATATAATTTTGATCCATGCGTTAGATCACGTGCCTTCCTACTGTATAAATGTCACTGGCAGGGAAGGGGTTAACACTAGGGGGCGATCAGGGGGTTAAATGTGTCACCTAGGGAGTGATTCTAATTTTAGGGGGAGGGGACTCACAAAGGGAAGAAAATGATCGGTGTTCCTCTGTACTGGGAAACCACAATCGATCTCCTCTCCCCTGACAGGATGTGGATCTGTGTGTTTACACACAGAGATCTACGTCCCAGCTCTGTTACCGGGAAAATGCGGGTGACCGGCGGACAACCAGGCACGCGCATCGGCTCCTGAGTGACGTGGCGGCACGCACCACCTAGACGGCTGGGAAGCCCAGGATGTCATATGGGAAGGAAGTGGTTAATGCATAGAATGCATTAAGGTAAAAAACCGCGAGGGTTTACAACCACCCCTTTAATACTGCATTATAAGAACAAAAAGAAACAAAGGTTTGACAGAGAACCCAATAGATAAAAAGGTACCATTTTAAAATACAACTGTGCAAAATAATGGGCTGTATTTTGTTTTTAAAGGATGTCTGTCTACTCCTGTGACTTTATAATGCACTACTCTTGCATATGATTGTATACTGCAATTTTTTTGTTAAAAATATAAAAAAAAAAAATAAGTTCACGTTTCATAACATTTTACACCCATATCCAGGGTGTATCATGTTACTGTCCATGGGCAAATGATCCAAGTACTGCTTTTTTCATGAAAATCAATGTCAGTCTGCTTAGCACTTTTCTGTAGTACTTTGTAACTCTTTGGTCTGAATGCAAATAAAAAGAATTGCAGGTGTGTTACTAACTGCATGATGCTATTATACTTGTTCAGCCAGGATAAACAATTAAGGGTATATTAGTATGACAGAACAATATCTGGAGCCCAATGCCAGTTGCTGCCTACATAACATTTTTCAGAAATTGTCATTAGAAAATTAGACCTTTCTATATGTTCTACCGCATGCATCAACCAAATGGCTCACCCCCAATATGATGTATTTAGCAGTAAATTGGTAAAAAAAAAAGTAAATGCATAATGAAAGTTCATAGAACAAGATCTGTGGCGTGCCAAGACTGTATTTAAACCTCATATCTCCACTTTTTGGGAGTATAGTAGAGGACACAAAGCAGCCTCTCCTATTCTGGGTTTCTATCCTGGGTTACTCTGACACAGACACTTCAATCCCAGACAATACTCTGCGCCTCGCATTCTAGCTTTCCTTCAACAAGTATTGACTAGAGCTTGAAATGACAGATTGCGATGCATTTGTTTCCCATTTACATTACCCAGTTTGGAACCCACTCTTTATACAACAGAAGATCTTCCTGGAAGCGGCAGCTGAGGTAGTCTGCTTTCCAGTTTTCCTTTACCACAATGTGGACTTCAGAGACTGCTGTACAGCGAGCTTACATCCATGAAATTATGTGGTTTGTTTCAAGGCTGCAATGCTCCTGTTGTTGCCCCTTGGTGGCTGATGTGTCATCACAGAAGAGTTCCAGCTTCGCAGAGCCATTCAAACTCTACCAGGAATTTGATGGGGAGCATGGCTTCCACATGTGACTATCTTTCCTAGACGGTGAGGAACCGGAATGCTCATCCCGAGCCTGAAAGAGGCATTTGTTGCTATCACTTTCCAATGATAGGAAAATAAGACTTTATTATTAGGGCTGGACTTCAAATTCACTAAGATAGGGAGTTACTTGCTTGGCTGGACAGAAGCATGGGTAAATCGAGAGAAAGAGCATGCTTGTTTCAGGTTGACAAGATGCTGTGTTGGAGAGCTCTTGAACGATATTGGGCAAATGGTACAGCCTCAAAAAAGAGGCTACCATGAGGCCTAGAACTCTCATAGAAGCTCTTTATAGGAGGTCTTTCATCTTCATTCCTGAGAATAGGCTCTGAGAAAGAATTTTCTTTTTCAGAAAGAAAAATATTTGCTTGGGATGTGTCCAGGACAAGACACAAGTAATCCAGGTAAAGAGAAAAAGGTTGCATATTGTCAGCTCTCACTATAGCATACAGGGCCAAGACCAGTGGAGCTCGGCACTATCGGGCAAAGTGAGAGTTGACAGTAATGTGCAGAACAGACAGTAATATGCATAGCCCTGGATGGAGGAGGAGAACGCAAAGCCGACAGCAAAGTACAGAGCCTTGCATGGAGGAAGTTTCTTCCTAATTGTGGAGCTGCTCTGCCTCCACCTACAGTGCAGTGTAAACATACAGTAGTGTGGGTGCCCAACATTAGATGAATAAAAGTGAAAAACAAAGCAAAAAAGTGTGAGGATCAGCCAGGCCAGTAAATATGCTCTCTCTTTTTAAAGGCTATATGTAGGTGTATGTACGTGTGTATGTATAGTGTGTATGTATGCACAACCCCAATTCCAAAGAAGCTGTGATGCTGTGTGAAACCTACATTAAAAAAAAGCATGCAGTGATTTGCAAAATTTCAAACCATGTTTTTTTTTTTTTCACACTAGAAAGCATATACAATATTTAAAATGAGAACATGTACCAATTTAAGAAAAAATAAGGTAATTTTGAAATTGAGGGCAGCATTAAGTCTCAAAAAATTTGGGGCAGGGCAACAAAAAGTTGACAAAAGTAAGTGGTACTAACAAGAGCTAACTAATTAGGTATAATTGGTAACTGGTCAGTAACATGATTTGGTCTTAAAAGCACATCTTAGAGAGTCAAAGGGTCTCAGATCAGATCAGATCAAAGGCAGAGGTTCACCAATCTGTGAAAAGCGGAGTCTAAAAATTGTTGGAACAATTTTGGATTAACATTCAACTGCAAACGTAAAACTGTAAAGACTTTAAATATATCATCTACAAAAGCATAATATTAAAACATTCAAAGAATTTGGAGAAGTCTCTCAGCCAGGGATAAGGCCACAATTATCGTGGATATTCCACTATACTCTTATGCTATTAAGCGCCCTTTCAGTCTTTCACATGCTTAAAAAACCCAGGTCTCCCCTTTTCCCCAGTAAACAGCCATAATCACCTACTCAGCTCCATCATTCCTCCATCTGCCTCACAGGGCAGAGGCTCTCAGCTTTTTATTCATACACAAACAGGAAGCCACAAACAAGATGTGACCTCACAGGATATGACAAAACAGGATGGGACTTTATACAAACAAAAAATAATGACTAGGGAAGTCTTAGGGGCGTGTCTGGGTGGGGGCAGCGTGTACGATCTCCAGCCCCCTGTCTCTGTAAGTTATCCTCAGCATGATCACAGGAAGCCTAAGATCATGAACACTTCTCCCGACCACAACGATTCAAAGACTCCCGTTCTTATCGTTTGTTTGTGAATCCTTATTCTGCGTCGTTCAGAGAACAAAGCATACCCGGACTATACTACTGTCTCTGTGGACGAGAGATTATCTGCAGGTGTATGCTCATGGCACCACAAATATGTTGATCAGGCATACAGGGGTGACATGAGCACACATCCGCTAAACCGATAATGTCTTTGCAGAGCAAACACACACCCCCAGCCGAACGTTCTGTGCATCGCACAGGGGCCCTTCGCTGGCGGACATGTCCCCACTCCGCAAACACTTCTCTACATCCCAAGGAGCTTTCCAATACCAAACGCATCTCAACCAGCGTCAGTCTGCCCCAGTCAGCTCTTTAGAGAGGGCTGTGGGAGTACTAACACTGGGAGACACTTATAACAATACATATTAAAATACATCTTCATAAAATTTCCACAACACAATGCAATATTGGATGCCTGTGATCTGTGGGCCTTCAGACAGCACTGCATTAAAAACAGACATGATTAGACATCACTGCATGGGCTCAGTAATACTTCCAAAAATCACTGTCTGAACACAGCTCGCCTTGCCATCCAAAAACGCATGGTAAACGTTATGATATAAAGAAGAAGCCATATCTGAACATGACCCAGAAACGCTGCTGTCCTCTCTGGTCAAAGCTCAATTAAAATGGTCTGCTGCAAAGTGGAAAACTGTTCTGTTGTCAGACGAATTGAAATTTGACATTCTTTTCGGCAACCATGAATGCCGCATTCTCCGTAGAGGAGAGGGACCTTCCGGCATGTTATCAGCGCTCATTTCAAAAGCCTGCATCTCCGGTTGTATGGGGGTGCATTAGTGCATACGGAATGGGCAGCTTGCACATCTGGAAAGGCACCATCTGTGCTGAAAGATATATACAGGTTTTAGAGCAGCATATGCCCCTACCCAGACAATGTCTTTTTTTAGGGAAGGCCTTGCACATTTTAGCAGGACAATGCAAAACTGCATACCGCATTAATGAAAACAGCATGGCTTCAAAGTAGAAGCGTTTTGGAGCTTAACTGGCCTGCCTTACAGTGTTAAAAGAAGGGATTCTACACCGTGGTAAACATGACTGTCCCAACCAAGAGACAAGTTGCTGCTATCAATTTCAAAATGATCTTATTTTGTTCTTGAAAGAGAAGGGTTTAAAAAAACAAACATACCCATCTAGAGGGTTGCAGCAGCGATCCAACACTGTAGCTGTCCCCTGCTGGCTCTACACTGAGAACTGAGTGATCTTCCCCAACACAGCAGTAGATTGTCCTGTAGAGAATCCTCATGACGAAAAGGTAACCTATAAGGTCTCTAGGCGAAGGTGGTAAAATGTGTGATGTGATGTCACACCTGGTCATTCCCCTGAGATCAAGCTCTGAGTGGTTGTGTTTATGCACAACAAAAAGATAAAACTGTAGTGAATACAATTCAAATATCACCAGGTCTTTAATAGTCACGGTCTGAAGCACATAGGGGTTAACCATATCTCAACTGTCCACAACACTGGATTGTAAATAAAGTTCAGGCTTTTCCCTACTCCGTGTGCATACCCTAGAGGGGTCTCCAGGGTTGAGTTCCACAGGGATGAACCTTGGCCCCAGACAAGTAAAGCACTTTGTGCCAAGGTGAGCACCATTACAGGATCCAGTGTCAGTAGTAACACTGCAAGTTCCCACAGTTTACAGATGTTGCACCAATCCAGATGTACTGCTTCTATTTGTGGCATTAGAAAGCAGCGAGGAGTTAATTGAGAATTTTGAAGATAAAATAGAAAGAAAAATAAAATGTGGTTAAGCTAAGAGTGATTTCTAAGTGAAGAAGACATCTATCACCTGAGAACTTTAGCACAGAATTGAGAACCCACAGAGCGGGGAAAGGTTATAGGGGAGGCGCCCAATTGTCAGTGTCTGATTACCTGAAGATACGAGCCTATAACCCCAGGCCCATGAATACTATGCAAGGATTTTCTAGCTCAGGTCTACTTTAGCAATGTAGCGCATAATGCATGCTGTGTGCAACGTGTTGTAATCCCATATAGCAAACCAAATTTAATTTAGTGCATTTGAAACAGGAAAAATAAACCTGGTTGCTTTGGGTTACTGCCCTTGGAGCACAGTGCTAGTACCTAATAAATACGTTTGCAAATAGGTCTATTGTAGTTATATGCCATAGTCAGGCCTCCAAAACATAATCAATGCGCATCCCATTCTGCACATACCAAGATGTCACAGGGCCATGCTTTAAACATACTATTTGAGCAAAGTCGACATGTACCACAAATAAAACATGTATAACAAACCTCCCTGGGAATAAAGGTTCCATTCACTCAAAACACACAGGATTACCTGTAAGTACCAGCAATTTCCCAAATGACTTTAAATAATAATTGAATGAAAACACAATCTGATGAAAGCGCTTTCAAGAAAACAAATGACATTTGCTCTAATAATATTATTTAGATATTTTTTTTTCTTTTCTGTAGTATTTGGCCAACATTTGGTATATTAATATGCACCCAACATTACAATCAAAAGAAAACGGCGCAGAATATCTACTCGCTATTATGCTAAGCAAGCTGGAAGTCCTTTGAGGATTTTATGAATTACCAATCAGTATAAACGTGAAGTTGCATTTATTGACTCCAGCCCTGTCCACATACAGGAGCCTGCTGCTAGCAGCATTAAGACAACTCATTCCACAAAGCATGGATTTGATTATTTGGAAGAACTAAGTAAAATACATCAGACGTCTTAGGATAATTTGCTTTTCCATTCACTCGCAGCATAGGGGGAGAAAAGGGAGGGGGAATGGCAAAAGACAGAGGTGGATATGCATATACAGGAACATTATATCTATCTGTCACAGCAAAAAGGTATCTAAACATGCCAGGAGTTTAATTAAAAGACAATATTATGCAATGTCCATGTTGATAAGAGCGTGGGAGGTTATTGAAATGCTGGAATCAATCTTCACCTGGTGGTAAACAATCAAAGAAAACTTTTTAATAAGCATTACATTTAAAAAGCAGATCGTCCAAGTGAGCCCAGAAGATTGATAAAGATGTTTAATTCGACTCAGATCATCTGCTGGGTACACGAGGACATTCACTTCACTGGGGTTAAAGCTCAACTTCACCCAGACAGCTGAACACACAGTAAATACACCAACATGTGAACTACAAATCTGTTTGGCCAGTCTTGTAAGCCACGCGCACCCCACTATACTATATCAATGCGGGTGTTGTATGGTGTTTGCTATAAACGAAAGTTTAAATTTCACACATATACAATTTGCTGCACTACAATCTTGTTAGACTAGAATTGGTATTACACTAAATCCAAACTGCAACTACTGCAGTGTTAAAGCATCCATGGTTCCCAGACAACTCAATGGACTACAAATGAGTACAGTGCCACTTGTAAGGGTTTCCCTTCTGGAAATCATAATTAAACACATATTCCCAGGCAGCCCTCAATTTTTGAGACATGTCAGGATGAGTGCACTGTGCAATGCAAAAGGGCTTGGTAAATGGCTTGCAGCACTGGCACAAGTATTATATATACTAAGTAAATATATAATGATTGGAATAGGCATGGACCTAGTAAAGCATGGGTACACCTGGAAGAGGCCAAATCAAACAAACATTCTACAAAGACTTCTGTGGAGCAAACATTCTGTCCCAATGGACCTGTGATCTCATTCTCTTACCAGCCCGACCTAGTAACTTGCCGAAAAGCATACGTAAAGCATAATCTCTCAACATATCTCCTCTCCTCCCCATTTTAGGGACTCTGGATTTCCCCCGGCCTTTCGAATGCCGGGGGGAAATTGGGGTGAAATTGGCCAACTTGACATCCCCCACAGGCACTTTCCACCTGCCTTACAATTGTGTCGCTACTTTGCCATTTTACTATTACCCACCAAATACCGCCACAAGCTGTCAGGTTTTGAGAACTTATGCACAGGCATTCCCTGACATGCAGGCCTTCTGTATACAGCTTAACACCATAGCCTAAGGCCTCATGCACACGAGACGCTGTTAAACTTGCGTTCAGAGGAAGTTGGACACTTTTCAACTGCCCCTGAACCCATTCAATGTTATCCTATGTGTCCATGTACACAGTCTTGTTTTTTGGCGTTTTTAGGCAGTTGCGTTTAACCTGTTTTTTCCAGAAGCAAAAAATGGGTTCAGACGCAAAAGTTTTCCATGTTTCAGACGCCAAACGCGGCTAAACGCCGATACCGCGTTTAGCCGCATTTGCGTTTAGAAGTGTTTTTAAAGGAACATTTTACGACCTGACTTTGGGGCCCCATATCTCGGGGCCACTTGGTGCTAGGAACCCCAAATTTGGTGTGCTAACACAGTTGGACTAACACTATAAAATTCTGGTTCCTAGCACCAAGTGGCCTTGAGATATGGGGCCCCAAAGTCGGGTCACAAAATGTCATTCTCTGCTGCAGAAGTGTCTGACATTTTGCGACCCGACTTTGGGGCCCCATATCTCGGGGCCACTCGGTGCTAGGAACCTCAAATTTGCTGTGCTAACACACTATAACATATACAAATTTGGAGTTCCTAGCACCAAGTGGCCCCGAGATATGGGGCCCCAAAGTCAGGTCTCAAAATGTCATTCTTTGCTCTGCAGACGCTTCTAGAGGCAAACGCAGTATAAACGCGGCTAAACGTGGCATGCAAACGGGCGTTTCTAAACACCGTTTTCAGCTTTTAAAAACATGTGTTCAGCAGAGTTTGCACCGACGTCTCGTGTGCATGAGGCCTTAGGGCTCTTTCACATGGGGTGGATCAGTGATGATCCGCCCCGTGAACATTCGCTTGCTCAGCGGGGATCGATCTGCCGATCCCCGCTGAGCAGGCAGATGACAGTTCCATCGGTGCACACTGTGCAGCGACGGACCTGTCAGAGCGCCGCTCTCCCCTATGAGGGATCGGGTGATGACGGACCGTAGAGTCCATCGTCACCCGATCCGATCACGGATGGAAAAGTAGGTTTTTCCACCATTACACTTTTTCGGATCGGAGCGGGTCGGATGTCAGCGGACATGTCACCGCTGACATCAGACGCTCCATAGATGTCTATGGAGGGTCCGTTCAGGTCCGTCTAAAAAACTGACAGGCGGACCTGAACGGACAGTCCGTGTGAAAGAGGCCTTACTCTTCTCTCACTCCAAGCAAAATCAGAGTCCAAACTTGCTTCCCCCTCACTCATTCCCCTAATCAAAAGGGAGCCGATGCCCCCTAACCTAAACCCTGTCTGTTCTGCCTCCTTTTTCTATGCTACCTGCTGTATTTGTTCTAAACCCAAAGAAAAAGTTTTGGATCAGCGACCCAGTCACAGACAGAGAGCTGAGAAGTCTCTCTCAGACTTCTCTAAACTGGTCACTAAGCTCTAATTGTTTTAGCTTTGGGGCCAACAGAATGAGCATCCAAATCTACATTGCTTAATATGTATCCCAGACATTTGTGAAAAATCCATCAGGTCTCCTGTAAAATGACCCGCTTCTCATATCTATGTGATCTAGTTGATAAAGAATAATGAATTTTTAAAAATGGTTTTATAGAAAGGAAATCACAATCTAGACTTGCACTGATCTAATCCTGTGTTTACAAAAAGTTATGATCCTAAAACATGCCACTAAGGCTCATTTATAGTCTGCAGTCATGAGACAGAAAAGCAGACTCCAAATGGGACTGTTGTCCAAACTTCTATAGTGACCATTTGGCTGTTTGTGGGGGTAGCTTCAAATACGAATGACCTTGTGCAACCTCTGCCAGTGGAAAAGGCTACAAACTGGGAAATGCTGGAACATAGTTTATCAATGCCAAGATGAACAATGCGGATTCCTAAAGCCATCAAACATACACATTCAGAAGACCAACATGTACTGTATGTTAAAAATAAAGGTGGTAGGATAATGGGCAAGATTTCTAAATACACAACTACTACGGTACACCAATAGAACATGAGGTGCCAACACATATGCCCCATGAACCAAAATCTAGCCTATACCTATATAGCCCTCCAATCACACAAGTTTTTGATGTTTAAAATAAATTTGCATCTGGCATACAAATGTGTGTCTGGCTGTAGGTACATATTCAGAGTATAAAAAAAACAAACAAAAAAAAGAAAAAACACAGAACTTACTGGAACCAATGCAACCCAAAAGAAAAACAACTTTATGTCAGAAATTAGGAATGGTCTTGTGTGTTGTCAGCTCACAAAAGGAAATTAGGAACTGAGCTGCAAAGCAACCGGTACTTTTCTGTAGTTGCAGGGTCTTTCAGGATGCATTCACACCTGCCACTGCACCTTGCCTGTGATTATATGCGAGTAGACAGTCCCTCTGAAAACTATGAGAGGCTTCTTGCTCTCGCAACTAATCGTTCCACTCTCATATAATCCCCCAAGCAGCAATCACATGCGAGTGATTGGCCCTGGACATAGGCAGTCTGCATCCACGGTCGATCACTCGCATGTGATCGCTGCATGAGGGATTACATGGGAGTGGCGCTATTAGGTGAGAGCAAGCAGCCTTGCGTTGTTTTCAAAGGGGCTGCCTACCTAAATCTAACTGTGGGAAACACCTCTGGGGTTTTCACACCTAATCGCAGGCAGTGTGCATTTCGCAGCTGTGGATGCACCCTAAAGCAACAAAAAATGGGAATTGTGCATGTTGCATAATTGTGGAGAGATATACTGCATTTATGTTCTATTTTGCCCTGAGTTCATTTTGAAGACTTAAAGTGGTTGTTAACCCACTATAATATGATCATATTTTCCTATCTGTTATACAATGCTATGTGCCCCTGTGCTGTATAAAAAAAATGCCCATTATACCGTATATCAGAGCTGCTCTCGGCGCTCACATGACTCCTCGGCTCTCTCCTCTCCCCTGCTGACAGCTATAGTGAACGGGGCCCAGCACTGCCGCCAGCCGGGGAAGAAGGGAGGATAAAGGAGAGAGACCCGAGGAGTTACCTGAGTGCCGGAAGCAGCTCTGATATACGGTACAATCTGCATCTTTTTTTATACAGCACATGCACAGGGGCACATAGCGTTATATAAAACAGAAGGGATGGCATGATCATATTATAGATTTGATTGCACCAGGAGGGGAGGATCGTGGAGTGGACAGAGTTGACATGCAGGGAGGGCAGTGGGAGGACGACACATACACAGGAGAGCAGGGCTGCGGATGACGGAGGCACGTAAACTGACCACGGTGTCAGAGCACAGCAGCCATGATACAACATGGTCAGTGTACAGGGGGGAGGGCATAGCCAGGCAGGATCAGCCAGGTATTTTAGGTGATAGGCGGAGGAGGGGGGGGCAAGTTACACAGCACAAACACTGTGCTGTTTGTTATTCAAGCTTTAACCGCTTGCTGACCAGCGCACACCGATTTATGTCAGCAGAATGGCACTGGTAGGAAAAAGGGCGTACAGGTACATCCCCTTTAAGAAGCCTTGATGTCTGCCAGGTGCCCGTGATTGTGTCACGGAGAGGAAGAACAGGGAGATGCTTTTGTAAACAAAGCATTTCCCTGTTTTGCCTAGTGACAGGACAGAAATCACTGCTCTGTCATCGAGAGCTGTGATCACTGTCCTGTGTGTTGAAGCCCAGCCCCCTCACAGTTAGAATCACTCCCTAGGACACACTTAACCCCTTCACCGCCCCCTAGTGGTTAACCCCTTCACTGTCAGTGTCATTTACACAGTAATCAATGCATTTTATAGCACTGATCACTGTATAAATGACAATGGTCCCAAAATAGTGTCAAAAGTGACCGATCTGTCCACCACAATGTCGCAGTGCCGATAAAAACCACAGATCGCCGCCATTACTAATAAAATAATAAAAATAAAAATGCCATAAAACTAAACTATTTTGTAGAAGCTATACATTTTGTAGACGCTATAAATTTTGCACAAATCAATCAATATACACTTATTGCGATTTTTTTACCAAAAATTTGTTTGGGTGCAACGTCGCACGACCGCAAAATTGTCAGTTAAAGCGACGCAGTGCCGAATCGCAATAAGAGCTCTGGTCAGGAAGGGGGTAAAAATCTTCCGGGGCTGAAGCGGTTAAGGGAACAGGATTTTTTTTTAGGTTAAAAAAAAACTAGGTTTTTTTTTTAGGTGCTAGAAAATTACTAAGGCCTCATTCACACAGAGTCTGTCAAACCTCTATTTATATGCGTTTAGAGGACACTTTTAAAATGCCTAAAAATACATAATGATTTCCTAATGGTGCCTTTCACACTGCATTCGCACCGAGCATTTACCTGCGTTTAGGCACAATCAGTTTGGAGGAAACAGAATTCCGTACATCCAGGAACTGACTAGAAACTCTAAACAAGACTAAACATACCTAAGCATGGCAACAGCAGGAACATCTAAAACACAGGAAACAGTGGTTTTGGAGGCATGAGGGCTCAAGTACAGCAGATGCATTTAAACACAGTATGAACACAATAAGACAGTGCATTTAAAAAAAAAAAAAATCCTACTGAAATGCATGTAAATGCAACGCCATAAAAAATAAAAATAAAAAAAATATAATGCCTAAAAGAAAGCACTGCAAACGTGGCAGAAAAGCACTGCAAATGTATGTACACACATGCAGAACCACATGATGCAAAGGAGCCCTATACTTCCCAGGTAACATTCCTGCCATTTAGAAAACCTAAATGCAGGGGTGCCAACGTCCATGAGACATTTGAACCCCCAAACAATTATGTAAAGTGGAGATGTGTTTTTTCATTAAAAAAAAAAAAAAAAAAAAAAAAAACAGTAAAACTAAAATTATTTTTTAATTAACAAAAACAAAATATCCATTTCTTAGGCAAAATATTTAAAGATAGGGGTTGCATTCATTAAATACATATCAACTATGTCAAGCCTTAAAGGATAAGTTCACCTCTCAACATGTTACACCCATATTTAGGGTTAACATATTAGAACCTGCAAAAAAAAATAATAATTTGCTTTTTTTTTTTTCTCCCAAAAAGTGAACTTCTCCATTAAATTTGCACGGCCCATAAAATGGCAAGAAAATAAAAATAAGACGGTACCTAAAATTGCTTATTAGCGACACTGTAAACGCGTTAGCAGAATCTCTCTCTACTTTCTAAATCACCGATTAGATTTCAGCATCCAAAAGCAGGTTTGCATCAGATTGCTAGCTGTGAGAAACCTAAAAGGTAAACTGCAGCCACAATCATTTTATTATATGTCTTAATGGCCAAAAAGGACACAAAACATATATTTGTGTGCACCAATGCCTTTACAAACTTCGATATTTCCTTGTAAAATTAGTGGTGACATCACTGTGGGAGTAGGTCCACCCACTACAGGCTCTCTGAACAAAACTACAGCAGGGGGGCAGATGCAAGACCAGCCACCCTACAAAAAGAGAACAGCAGGGACAGGTCTTAATATAAGAAGCTCCTTCACAGAGGTATTAAAGTTTCATACTAGATTACTGCACAGAAGAATACACAATGTACAGCAAGACTCAAGTAGGAATAGCCATGCCATTACATATTTAGACAAAGGTTTCGCAACCTGGGTTCTGTGAGGTGTGTCTCCAGGAGTTCCACCACCACTGCGGCAAACTTGTATACACAACTTCGTGTTCAGATTTCCTGAAACTATCGGTAATTGTTCTGTGCTGCTTGCGGAGCTAGAAAAATACTGCTCAGCGCTGACCAAATGGGCTAAAGATCGGAAGCTGGCAAGTATAGTGCATGGATGCAGACTGGACTTAGGAAAGTAATTATCCCCGCCCAGTGCTAGCTAATGGCTTTTATTGGAGCCACCTGGCCACTCAGGGGAGGGGGATCTAGAACCTCAGAAGGAAGAGGGGCAGCTGGCATATGGTGAGGCCAGAAATTGAGCCGGTAAGAGGAGACACGCCACTCTGTACTCCCTTGGATACGGTCAATGCTTACCAGTATAGCCGTACTATTAATCGTTAAAAAAAAAAAAAAATTGCAGGCTAGATTCAACCCCCCTTACGATCTCAATACGGCATTTCCACGATTCTATGTAACAAGTGCAGAGCCGTTCTCTACTGAGCTGCCAAAATAAAGCCTGCAAATGTTTATCAACATTGCTCAGCGCTGAGAGATACTATAAACGTATAATTACATACATACACACACAGTTGTGCTCATAAGTTTACATACCCTGGCAGAATTTATGATTTCTTGGCCATTTTTCAGAGAATATGAATGATAACACAAAAACATTTGTTTCACTCATGGTTAGTGTTTGGCTCAAGCTATTATCAATCAACTGTGTTTACTCTTTTTAAAGAATAATGGCAACAGAAACTACCCAAATGACCCTGATCAAAAGTTTCCATACCCTGGTGATTTTGGCCTGATAACATACACACAAGTTGACACAAAGGGATTTGAACGGCTATTAAAAGGTAAAGAATAAGAATCAAATATTCCGCGCTCAGGACAAATGTAAAAGGAACTGCAGCCCCCCAGAAAAAGAAAATCACCAAGGTGAAATCCAAACAATAAAAAAACTCTAGTAGGGGAATTGGCGCTGTTAAAAAACCTGTATATACCAAAAGTAAAAGGTGTGTGTGCATGAAAGTGCGTCAACAAAATAAATAGAAATCCTATAAGGGTGCTAGAACCTATGAAATGTGTGTGCTACATAAGCTATAATCATACAAAACACCACAAAAAATAGTGGAAATTAAACATCAATTGCATCCACTGTGAAAGTCCAAATAATAAATGTTCAAAACAGTGTGACACCGTATATCAAAATGACAACTATTAATCCTCTAGTAATGGCAAAAAATCCCAAAAATTATAAAGTATGTGAAATGAAAAACAAAATATGTTTAAATATGGAAAAAAAAAATTCTTATAGAAAAAATCTGTAGTAAAATAACGATGTGTGCATCCAAATAATCCAATAAAAGTTGTCCTATGAATGTGAAAAAAGTCTGTGATAAAATAACGGTGTGTGCATCCAAATAATCCCATAGAGGTCTTGATTACTGCTGTGACTGGTGCTATCCGTCTTCTATTGTACCCCCACTTGTGCCCTCACTCACCGGAGCGCCCAACCCCTGCAGGGGTAATAGGCATGTGAATGTGAATCCAGTAGCGATGTTCCTCTCTGCGATTTCCTGGACTCCTTTGCCCATATATCACTGTTGTCCTCTTAGTGGTCTCCACAGGAATATATCAGATACTGCCTGCAATACCAGTGAGAATAGTAGAAAGGAAGGAAGCCGAGAAATTAAATGAGTCTCTCTTTAAGAGTTGCATTTTTTCCCCCCAATCTCTTCAGCTTCAAACTCCTGATTATGTCCCAATAATCCGAGATTTTCAGCTCAGCTTCAGCTTTGAGCTGAAAATCTCAGAATATTAGGACATAATCAGGAGTTTGAAGCTGAAGAGATTGGGGGAAAAAGTGCAACTCTTAAAGAGAGACTCATTTAATTTCTCGGCTTCCTTCCTTCCTACTATTCTCACTGTCTGGTATTGCAGGCAGTATCTGATATATTCCGGTGGAGACCACTAAGAGGACAACAGTGATATATGGGGAAAGGAGACCAGGAAATCGCAGAGAGGAACACCGATCGATAAGGAACATTGCTACTGGATTCACATTCACATGCCTATTACCCCTGCAGGGGTTGGGCGCTCCAGTGAGTGAGGGCACAAGTGGGGGTACAATAGAAGACGGATAGCACCAGTCACAGCAGTAATCAAGACCTCTATGGGATTATTTGGATGCACACACCGTTATTTTATCACAGACTTTTTCACATTCATAGGACAACTTTTATTGGATTATTTGGATGCACACATCGTTATTTTACTACAGATTTTTTCTATAAGAAAATTTTTTTTCATATTTAAACATTTTTTGTTTTTCATTTCACATACTTTTTTATAATTTTTGGGATTTTTTGCCATTACTAGAGGATTAATAGTTGTCATTTTGATATACGGTGTCACACTGTTTTGAACATTTATTATTTGGACTTTCACAGTGGATGCAACTGATGTTTAATTTTCAATATTTTTTGTGGTGTTTTGTATGATTATAGCTTATGTGGCACACACATTTCATAGGTTCTAGCACCCTTATAGGATTTCTATTTATTTTGTTGACGCACTTTCATGCACACACACCTTTTACCTTTAGTATATACAGATTTTTTGAACAGCGCCAATTCCCCTACTAGAGTTTTTTATTAAAAGGTAACCATCCTCACCTGTAATCTGTTTGCTTGTAATTAGTGTGTGTGTATAAAAAAAAATCAATGAGTTTCTGGACTCTTGACAGACCCTTGCACCTTTCAGTGCTGCACTGACATCTCTGGATTCTGAGTCATGTGGAAAGCAGAAGAATTGTCAAAGGATCTGTGGAAAAGGTAGTTGAATTGTATAAAACAGGAAAGGGATATAAAAAGATATCCAAGGAATTGAGAATGCCCTTCAGCAGTGTTCAAGCTCTAATCAAGAAGTGGAAAATAAGGGGTTCTGTTGAAACCAAACTACGGTCAGGTAGACCAACTAAAATTTCAGCCACAACTGCCAGGAAAATTGTTCGGGATGCAAAGAAAAACCCACAAATAAGTTCAGGTGTTGGGTAGTTTGTTGTCATTATGATTTAAAAAGAGAGAAAACACAGTTTATAAGAAATGGCTCTGGCCAAACACTAACCATGAGTGAAACAAAAGTTGTGTTATCATTCATATTTTCTGAAAAATGGCCAAGAAATCAAATTCTGCCAGGGTATGTAAACTTATGAGCACAACTGTGTGAGATATATATACACATATACACATACATACATACATACATATACACACAAACATACATACACACAGTATATATAATTGTGTTATGTGAATTTAACCACTTGCTTACTGGGCACTTAAACCCCCCTCCTGCCCAGACCAATTTTCAGCTTTCAGCACTGACGCACTTTGAATGACAATTGCGCGGACATACAACACTGTACCCAAATGAAATTTTTATCATTTTTTCCCCACAAATAGAGCTTTCTTTTGGTGGTATTTAATCACAGCTGGAGTTTTTATTTTTTGCTAAACAAACAAAAAAAGATGGAAAATTTTGAAAAAAAAAAAAATCATGTTTAATAGTTTGTTATAAAATTTTGCAAACAGGTCATTTTTCTCCTTCATTGATATGCACTGATGAGGCGGCACTGGTGGGCACTGATAGGCTGCACTGATGGGCACTGATAGGCACAGTTAAGGCGGCACTGATGGCCACGGATGGGCGGCACAGATAGGTGGCACAGATAGGTGGCACAGATAGGTGGCACAGATAGGTGGCACAGATAGGTGGCACAGATAGGTGGCACAGATAGGTGGCACAGATAGGTGGCACAGATAGGTGGCACAGATAGGTGGCACAGATAGGTGGCACAGATAGGTGGCACAGATAGGTGGCACAGATAGGTGGCACAGATAGGTGGCACAGATAGGTGGCACAGATAGGTGGCACAGATAGGTGGCACAGATAGGTGGCACAGATAGGTGGCACAGATAGGTGGCACAGATAGGTGGCACAGATAGGTGGCACAGATAGGTGGCACAGATAGGTGGCACAGATAGGTGGCACAGATAGGTGGCACAGATAGGTGGCACAGATAGGTGGCACAGATAGGTGGCACAGATAGGTGGCACAGATAGGTGGCACAGATAGGTGGCACAGATAGGTGGCACAGATAGGTGGCACAGATAGGTGGCACAGATAGGTGGCACAGATAGGTGGCACAGATAGGTGGCACAGATAGGTGGCACAGATAGGTGGCACAGATAGGTGGCACAGATAGGTGGCACAGATAGGTGGCACAGATAGGTGGCACAGATAGGTGGCACAGATAGGTGGCACAGATAGGTGGCACAGATAGGTGGCACAGATAGGTGGCACAGATAGGTGGCACAGATAGGTGGCACAGATAGGTGGCACAGATAGGTGGCACAGATAGGTGGCACAGATAGGTGGCACAGATAGGTGGCACAGATAGGTGGCACAGATAGGTGGCACAGATAGGTGGCACAGATAGGTGGCACAGATAGGTGGCACAGATAGGTGGCACAGATGGGTGGCACAGATGGGGGGCACTGATGGGGGGCACTGATGGGGGGCACTGATGGGGGGCACTGATGGGGGGCACTGATGGGGGGCACTGATGGGGGGCACTGATGGGGGGCACTGATGGGGGGCACTGATGGGCGGCACTGATGGGCACTTATGGGCACTGGTAGGTGACACTGATAGGTTGCACTGATGTGGGTGCTGATGGGTGGCACTGATGTGGGTGCTGATGGGTGGCACTGATGTGTGGCACTGTGGGCACTGATGGGTGGCACTGTGGGCACTGATGGGTGGCACTGTGGGCACTGATGGGTGGCACTGTGGGCACTGATGGGTGGCACTGTGGGCACTGATGGGTGGCGCTGATTGATGGCACTGTGGGCACTGATGGGTTAATCTGGTGGGCACTGGTAGGCAGCACTGCTGTGTTACAAGATCGCCGTGATCGGGACTGATGTCCCGATCACGGCCGCCGGTGATCGGGTTTTTTTTTTTCCTCCTCACGCTGTCAGCGCGAGGAGGAAAATAGCCGATTACCGGCTCTGTTTACATCACATGATCAGCTGTCATTGGCTGACAGCTGATCATGTGGTAAGGGGTTGGGACCAACCCCTTACTCTGATCTGTGATCAGGCGAGTCTCATAGACTCGCTGATCACCGAGCGCGCCGCGCGCGCCCTGCAGGGGGCGCGCAGGCCGCTCGTGCACGGGACGACGTCAATGGACGTAGTCCCGGCAATTAAGATCCGCGCTGTTGCCGTCATTTGGCAATGGCCCGGATCTGAAGCAGTTAAATATGTGAATTTAAAAAATACAATCCAGTAACAAAAAAATAAGTCACCAACTAATCCAGGCGGGGGGGGGGGGGGATATAAACATCCCAGATGGTAAGATATTATCAGACTTAAAGGGCCAGCACTTTTAAAACTGGGTTTACATCAAAAAAGGAATGCGGATCACATCGGGGTCTGGTGCATCCCCGTTCTCCACTTCAGGGACAAATCAGGCCCAATTTTTTGCCTGAATTCGGACCTGAAACAGATCCAAAAGGACCCTTGTGCAATCCGCTCTGCAGCCACCACGGAGATGTGTGAACCAGCTCCACTGAGAGCTGGTCACAATCTCCTGTCATGTGAGATGGATGCAGGGAAACCCATATCCAAGTCACACAAGTGTGAACCCAGCCTAAAGAACTCTCAAATACAATCATCAAAAAAAAAAAGGGGGGGAGTATTCCTATATAATGAAGATCCAATACTTTATAATAATTAAAGTATCACTACAGATCAAACTGTGTGCTAACCTTGTAGGGATGTATCCATCTCCACCAAGTGATGCATCCACAATAGCCCAGACAGTCTGAACACGCCCAAATAGTTTCCAGATATTGAGAAAGAGTAAGTAGGGATGCCCACTAAGGCCCCTTTCACACTTATGCTACTTACTCTGCGACTTGAGATTGCGAAGTCACATTAAAAGTCCTACCCCATGATTTCCAATGAGTACCATTCATATCTGTGCTACTTCAAGTCGCCTGGACCTCAAAGTAGTCCCTTTTACTACTTTGGTCAGACTTTGATGTGAGTTACAAAAGCTGTATTGATCTGTATTGATCCTTTAATTCCCTGAAATCGCCACAAAAATCACAGGACCCTGAAGTCACTGTAGTGTGAAAGGGGCCTAAGCCCAACCTAGGTACTGCAAAACAATGAACCATTTGATATAATACACAATCCCAATGGCCATTAGAGGTATGCAGTTGGAAAGATCTCCAGCCGATCTTGCTCATCTTTAAAATATACATCATATAACATGTAGGTCCCATCCATTAGGGAGACACAGCCTGCTCTCCTATATTGCTAGCCCCTTTTATATGCTCCCAACCGCCATGTATGTGCATGCCAGCCATCGTAGCCGACACGGTGAGTGACATCACCTGACAGCGCGGCCACTAACACTGGGCATGCACAATGGCAGCGCCACGCCTCCACCCCCCAAAGGAGGAGGGGCAGCGTGACCCACAACTCCCCAGAGAGAAGGTGGCATGGTCTACTCCCTTCATGCACCGCCCAATAGACAGCTGGTAGAGGCCGAACGGCAGCAACAGGGAAGCCACTATCGGCACCTTTTTTTCAAATCAGCAAAACGCCGTTAAGCCTATTTTTGGCAGATATTTTTTTTGCCATTCTACTTCCTGTCCCGTAGCCAAAATAGGAAGTGAGAGAAAATTCCTGAATATTTGGGGAAACCCCTTGGAGACCCCCAGGTCCCCAGAACTAGCCTCCCCATTGGAAGATTTTCCGTCTATTACTATTCTGGGGACAACCCAAAATTACTTTCACTTTCAATGATAATGGTAAACATGAGAAATAGAGTGTGTGAATTTCCCTAAAAAGGACACAGACAGCAATAAAAACGTACAGGGGGTTCTAATCCCTCTCAATTCTACCCTAAACTAAATAAAAAGTTTTGCCTTTAGTACTACTTTAATGCAAACCTTAAAAATTCAAAGTGGCCCTAAATACAGAAAGAAAATGTGATTCAATGTCATGGACAGTAAAAACAATAAAATCCAGCTACACGTATAATGTATCCCTATACGTTATTACACACACCAAATAGTTCAGTTGGCAAAATATTGTAGTATATGAATGTTAGTCCATAAGAGTAATTGCAGATGCACACATAATATTAGGGAAACACAAGTAGAAAATACAAAGTTAAGTGGACAAAAAGCTATTTCTATCGTCGAGCGCCTGCTTCTAGATTAGAATGTAAATTCCCTTCTTGTCATTAAGTGAAAGAAACAATTCTGCTCTCATCCGGCGAATTTAGATTCTGACGTCTAACCCCTTTTTTTTCTATTCATTTTGGAAATAATAAAGTGCTCAGCTCTTTCCTAGTGATGCAATTTGCACAAACAAAAATCTATTTCACATTAGTATTTCTCAATCAAATGAATCTATTCTTCCCGGCATATGCTGCTGTGCTTAGACCAAACCATTACAAATGAACATAAAAATAATAGCAAATAAAGCTGTAAATATCAATGAGAATAAAATATAGTTATATACAGGTTATGCCAAACATTTATTAATCAGGGGCCTTTTAAAAAAACAGTGACGTTATGGTCAGAGGAATATAATAACCGGCTCTTCTTCCAAAATTCTATTATTATTATTAATTGATCAGCTAGCTGACACGTCTCAGTCCACAAAACCTTGTCATAGCTGGTTAACAACCACTACAAAACAGATTTTAATATACCTCCCTAAACATGGGGTGGGACAAAATCAGTAAAACAAACACACGTGAGTACAATTAAAAACCATTAATGCTTGCAACAAGAGAATGTACAAGAAAAAACACTTCTAAATTTGAAATTCAGCTCATGTGCTTTTCAGCTTTTAAGTATACATTACAGTCAGTCTCCCCCCCCCCTTCTCTTTTTTATGATGTTAATGTTTTAAATGTGTAATGTTAATTTAACAATTAATTCTACCAATACTACTAACAAGAATAAAAAATAAAAACCAAACTAAGAATTTAGGTAGCATTATTCAATTTTAATTAAAAAAAAAAAAAGAAGCATTAGTAAATAGATGGGAAAGTATATCATATGTACACATTTTTCTTTTTTGTTTCCTTCTGTTACTTCCTGGTTTCCAGGCCTAGGAAAATGATGCCATACATACAGGGAGCCTTTATTGGAGAGAGAGTAGGAGGGACTTTCTCAGATTAGCACCCCCTCGTGCCTGAGCTAAGGGCAGATGGATTCCAAGAAGTAAATGTTACATAAATCTGTTACATTCGGTGACTTGAAAAAGTATTGATACCCCTTGAAATGTTCCACATTTTGTCATGTTACAAGCAAGAACATAAATGTATTTTATTGGGATTTTATGTGATAGACCAACACAAAGTGGCACATAATTGTGAAGTGAAAGGAAAAAGTTAAATGGTTTTCAATTTTTTTTACAAAACAAGATCTAAAAAGTGTGGCGATCATTTGTATTCTGTCCCCTTTACTCTGATACCTTTACCAAATTTTAGTGGAACCAATAACCTTCAAAATTAACCAAATTAGTAAATAGAGTCCACCTGTGTGTAACTTATTTTAATATAAATACAGCGGTTCTGTGAAGCCCTCACAGATTTGTGAGAGAACCTTAGTGAACAAACAGCATCGCGAAGGCCAAGGAAAACACCAGACACGTCAGGGATAAAGTTGGAAAAGTTTAACCACTTCAGCCCCGGATGATTTGGCTGCTCAATGACCAGAGCATTGGTGGTATTCGATTGACAATTATACAGCGATCAGTGCTATAAAAATGCACCGATTACTGTATAAATGTCACTGACAGGCAAGGGGTTAACACTAGGGGGCGATCTCTGTGTTGTCTGACTGTGTGTTTTAACTGTGGGGGGAGGGGACTGACTAGAAGGGATGATAGATCGTGGTTCCTAGCTATTAGGAACTCACGATCTGTCTATCCTCACAGAACAGGGATTTGTGTGTTTACACACACACGCATCCCTGTTCTGCCTCTCATGTCCCCAATCGCTTGTGGCCAGCGGTCATCGCAACCGTCGGCCACAAGTATCGGCACAGCCGCAGTGCAGCGGGCACGCCTGCTATCACGCTTAAAGGAGCCCACTTACAGCTACTCAGGCTCACAGGATCGTGCCGACCAGCCGCAGTATAATGGCTGGTTGGCAATCAGTTCAAGTAGGGTTAGGTTATAAAAAATACCCCAAGCTTTGAACATCTCAGGAAGGACGGTTTTAATCCATCATCCGAAAATGGAAAGTGTATGGCACAACTGTAAACCTACCAAGACATGGCCGTCCACCTAAACTGACAGGCCGGGCAAATAGAGCATTCATCATCGAAGCAGCCAAAAGGCCCATTGTAACTCTGGAGGAGCTGCAGAGATCCGCAGCTCAGGTGGGAGAGTCTGTCCACAGGACAATTATTAGTGGTGCACGCCATAAATCTGGCCCTTATAGAAGAGTGGCAAGAAAAAAAGTAATTGTTGAAAGCCATAAGAAGTCCCGTTTGCAGTTTGCGAGAAGCCATGTGGAAGGTCAGACGAGACCATAACTGAACTTTTTGGCCTAAAAGCAAAACGTTATGTGTGGTGGAAAACTAACACTGCACATCACCCTGAACATACCATCCCCACCGTGAAACATGGTGGTGGAAGCATCGTGTTGTGGGGATGCTTTTCTTCAGCAGGGACAGGGAAGCTGGTCAGAGTTTATGGGAAGGTGGATGGAGCAAAATACAGGGCAATCTAAGAAAAGAAAAGAAAGTCTGCAAAATACTTGAGACTGGGACAGAGGTTCACCTTCCAGCAGGACAATGACCCCTTAAACATACAGCCAGAACTACAATGGAATGGTTTAGATCAAAGCATATTCATGTGTTAGAATGGCCCAGTCAAAGTCCAGACCTAAATCCAATGGAGAATCTGTGGCAAGACTTGAAAATTGCTGTTTACAGGCACTCCTTATCCAATCTGCCAGAGCTTGAGATATTTTTTTAAGAAGAATGGGCAAAAATGACACTAGGTGTGCAAAGCTGGTGGAGAAAAAGACTTGCAGCTGTAATTGCAGCAAAAGGTGGTTCTATAGAAAGTATTGACTCAGGGAGGCTAAATACAAATGCATGCCACACTTCCACATAAATGTAAAAAATGTTAAAAACCATTTATCATTTTCCTTCCACTTGACAATTATGTGTCACTTTGTGTTGGTCTATCACATAAAATACCCAATAAAATACATTTACGGTTTTGGTTGTAACATGACAAAATGTGGAAAATTTCAATGGGGTGTGAATACTTTTTCAAGGCACTGAAAAGCTGAAAAGATAGCCATGACCAGAAATAATAGGGGGTGTTTTTCATAGTGACTTCTCCACATTTTAAACAAACATTTTTTGATCATGCATTTCGAAAAAGTAAGACCCCTTTCACACCGAGGGCATTTTGCAGGCGCTATAGCGTTAAAAATAGCACCTACAATCCGCCCTCAAACAGCTGCAGCATTGTCTCCAGTGTGAAAGCCCGAGGGCTTTCACACTGGAGCGCTGCGCTGGCAGGACGGGAAAAAAAGTCCTGCCAGCAGCTTCTTTGGAGCGGTGAAGGAGCGGTGTGTTTACCGCTCCTCCACCGCTGCTCCCCATTGAAATCAATGGGGCAGCGCTGGGATACCGCCGGCAAAACGCCACTATTGCAGCGCATTGCGGGCGGTTTTAACCCTTTCTCAGCCGCTAGCGGCCAAAATGCGCCGCTAATTAGACGGTAAAACGCCGCTAAAAATAGCGGCGTTTTACTACCGACGCTAAAAATAGCGGCGTTTTACTACCGACGCTGCGGGCGGCCCGGTGTGAAAGGGCTTTTAGGGAGAATATTTACTAATCAATGGCGATTTCATACATGGTAGTGGAGAAATATGGACTTTCAGCAGGCATTACACCTTAGCACTACTTGCTTCCATTATATTGCACGACCACCTAATTTGCAAAGTGTTTGTTTTTGGGGTTTTCTTAACAGTAAAGCTTTAATAAAGTCATTGAAATGAACATCAACACATTCAATGTATGGTATAATATAAATGTATTAAAAAAAAAAAAAAGTACAAGTATGCATTACAGTACTGGTTTTAAAGTGGTCGTAAACCGCTGGACATTTTTTTTTTCTCTGTACCTGTAAGGTAAAGGCATAATATGCATCGCATACTAGCACATTATGTTAAACTTGCCTTAAAACTAAGCTCTTCTAGCACCGAGATGTCATCGTCGCAGGCGCTCTCATCTTCACTCGTCTTGCTTTCGGGTTTGCAGACTCCGGTTCTGTGACTGTCCAGAGCCGCGATGACGTCACTTCCGTGGGAGTCGCCGTTCACGGCACAGGGCTTTGAAGAAACTGCACGGGTGGCCGTTTCTTCCGTGTGCATGCGTCAGTGATGTCACTGGCTGCATGTACACTGAATGTCTCCTAAACGGTGCATGTTTAGGAGATATTTGCACTATCTATAGATAAGCAAAAAATGAAAGTTTACGTCCACTTTAATAAAGGTAGTCATCAGCAATATTTCATTACCACTATTGGTTTACCATAGTGTAGTAGTAAAAAAACATTGTTGGGGTGAGGGGCGCTAGATGGAGGGTTAGGAGGCTTAGGGGTGGGGAGGGGGTTGCAGATTCAGGTATAGTGTATTCATGCAGACCCAATTTTATCATCCTTTGCTGGATCTCTGCTTAATATATGTTAGTTAGTACAGTAGGGGGAGATTGCTACTAATAGCAACACACTAGTCATTATATGAAGGAAGTTTCCTTTGAAGAGCATCTCCCATCTGGTATAACAGGATGCATAGAAAAGGAGGAGGAGGAGTGTACATGTTTTTGTGGAAAGATAATCATAGATGCCTAATAACACAAGAGGGTTCAGTGTCAGGGGTTTGGCCTGACACCGCTACCAACCTAAGGAAGGTCATGAAAAGGGCATATAAAGAGGAAAGAGGTCTTAGCATGCCCTGTGTCCTCAACAAGAATTTAAGGGGTAGTGTTGGGTGTGGGAATTGAGCTCTGACAGCATGTCTGACTTGGAGATAATCAGAAGAAAGTTTTATTAGGAAGTCCATATTCCACTTATAGGAGTCAAAAGTGCAGATTTCGCTAGCTACGTGACTGATTGACGCAGGGAGGTGCGGTCTGAGCATGACGGAGTGAGAGGCGGAGCATCGCAGTGGCGCGCTCGAGCAGGAGACCGGGTTTGGCGGGCTGAGTGAGAGACGCCAGGAGAACCACGAGCAGTTGCAGGGGCGAGTCTATGCCTGGAAGCAGACAAGAGAAGAGCACAGGTCGGGCGGAGGTACCCAGATACCCGTCCATCACCAAGTACCTCACCGGAAAGACGGAGCCAGTCATGTCAGTGGAGGCCGGGGCCGTTTCACAGCGTGCTGCTCGGGCCGCATTGAGACAGCAAGCGGCCATGGAGGAACCACCTTCCCCGATCACTGTAAGTGTTTCAGCCGGGAACATCCGTACGGAGGTGGCAGAAACCGCAGAAATAAGCCCCCCAATCGCGCCCCGGTTTGGGGCTGTTACAGAGACTCAGGTATGTTCTGTTAATAGGGGGGAAACTATTGTACTGGCTACTGATGGTGTACAGGACATTAGGAAGCTCATACAGGCGTTACCAACTAAAGAGGAATTACAAGTCCTATTGTGCGACCTAAAAGTTGCGGTGAGGGAAGAACTAAGTGAAGTAACTGCTAAATTAGAGGTGATGGACAAAAGAGTGGGTGTCTGTGAGTCCTCCCAGTCCTCGGCAGACGCCCGAATAGAGATACTGGAAAGGAAGTTTAAAACACAACATCATAAACTATTACAGTTGCAGTTACAAGCAGAGGAATTTGAGAATAGAAGCAGGAGAAACAATGTACGTATTAAAGGGATCCCAGAAACAATAAAACCATCCGAGCTGAGGAATACAGTAACCGACGTCTTTAATAAGTATCTAGGAAAGACAGCTGACAATCATATTGAGCTGGATCGTGTGCACAGGAGCCCAGCAGGGCCCATGCCAGAAATAGGACCCCCTAGAGATGTGCTGTGCCGAGTGCACTTTTTTAGGGTGAAGGAGGATATAATGAGAGCTGCATGGCAGAAAGGGGTACTGGAGGTCGCAGGTCAGGGGGTACAGGTGTTCCCAGACCTTAGCCGGCAGACGAAAAAAAGGAGAAGGTTACTGAGACCACTGTTGGATCAAATACGGGCAAAAGGTGCAACTTACAGATGGGGACACCCATTCTCAGTAATTATAAAAAAGGACGATCACACCTTTGCCCTGACGACGCCAGAGCAACTACCGGACTTATTCAAGTTCCTAGGCTCAGAAACAGTGGAGATCCCTGATTGGACTGATATGACTACGGACAATGTCAGGGAGTTTATTCAACGGAAGTAACTGCGAGGGAGAAGGAATAAAGGAGAAGGATATGGGGTCATGACTTATTGATGGACTTGCTTTTTGTTTTCTTTTTTTTTTCTTTTATGTTTCTTTTTTCCTCTTGTTTTTTCTTTTTGACTCCTTACAATTGTGCGTGGTACCGGACTTGATGGAAGGTTCGGGGGACACTCTCCCCCCCCTTGGGGGTGCCCATCGCGCTCCGTCTCCCAAAAGGGGAAGGGGGGGGGAGGGGAAGAGGGAAAGTTTTCTCTTCTTTCCCTCTCGCTCTCTTGCTACCTGAGGGTTTATATACGTTTGTTTATGCATAATGGAAGGTGTTTTACCTGAATGTGATACATTATAGGCAATACCAATGGAAGGCCCGTTACTGCTCCCATGTTTTTTTTTTTTTTTTTTTTTTTTTTTTTTTTTTTTTTTTTTTTTTTTTTTTTTTTTTTTTTGTCTGAGAGTGTGGGTGCCACAGGGGTGGGGATAGCAAGTGAGTGAATTATTGCTGTGTTTTGGTGAGAATTACGTTACGTTAAGGGAATTTAGAGGCACAGGAGGTTTTCTGGTGGAATGTTTTTTTTTTTTTTTTTTTTTTTTTTTTTTGTTTTGTGTGGTAAAGGTATCAAGGATTTGCCGTGCTATGAACACAAAGCATAGGGGGTTGGAGGAAGGGAGGGGGGAGGGAGAAGGGGGAGGGAAATAATGTCACTAAATAATGTTTTTGTTAGTACACTAATTTTCACACTACTGGATAGGGGTCCTTAGGGCCCCCTAAGAATTAGAGGGAGCTGAGAAGGTGATGGACACAAGAACTTTGTAGTTGCCGCATTGTTTTCAGGGTATTCTTTTTTTTTTTTTTTTTTTTTGTGTGTGGTAAAGGATCAAGGATTTGCCGTGCTATGTATACAAAGCATGGGGGTTTGGGTGATTACACATGCCACACTGGTTGTACACGTGTAAGAAAGGGGGGGGTATAAATGGGGGGAGGGGGGGGGTGGGGGGGAGGGGCCAGAAGGAAGGGAGGGGGGAGGGAGAAGGGGGAGGGAACTAATGACACTAAACAATATGTTTTTGTTAGTACACAAATTTTTACACTAATGGATAGGGGTCCCTAGGGCCCCCTAAGAATTAGAGGGATTTGAGAAGGTGATGGACACAAGAACTTTGCAGTTGCCGCACTATTTTCAGGGTATTCTCTTTTTTTTTTTTTTTTTTCTTCTCTCCTCTCCCCCTGGCCCCCCCCCCCCTGCTCTCTAAATACCCTGGTCCCACCGGGAGTGGTGGGGGGAGCGCGGGGGGGGGGAGGGGGACAGGGGTGGAGGGGGGTGGGCTACTTGGGAGTGGGGGACGGGGAAAGGGATGGACGGGGATGCGGGAGGAGGGGGAGGGTGGGGTCGGATGGGGTTATATGTTAACAAGTGGAACACAAGTAGGGAAACGGAAACATGGAAGTAGAGGTGTAACTGATAGGGAATACTACAGGTGTATTCTCCTGGGATATCTTATTCTTAGTTATTACTGATGGGCTTGCTACTATATTTTTCTGATATACAGATATTCAAACTTTATGACAAGTATGGAAATGGAAACATAGATGTAAAAGGGTAACTGACTGGTAATATTATAGGTGTATTCTCCTGGGCTATTTCACTCTTAGTTATTACCAATGGGCGTGCCACTGTATTTTTCCTGTTATACAGATACTCAAACTTTTTGTGCTCAGAGGCATCTCCCTACAATAGACGTCTCCCCTCTTAGTGGAGGACAAGTCGGAGGCGTTTACAAAGTAGGGGTTTCTTTCTTTTTTTTTTTTTTTTTTTTTTTTTTTTTTTTTTTTTCTTTTCTCCTCCAAACGGCATCGAGGTTTTCGCGCCGTTTGGATTGTGACCTCCAATTGGTACAAGGGGGGTCTCCCTTCCCTTTTTTTTTTTTTTTTTTTTTTTTTTTTTTTTTTTTTTTTGCTCCCTCTCCCTGGGATCTTGGCGGGGGGCCCCTCTCCTCGTAAATTCCAATAGATCACAAGGGGAAAATATGACTAGAATAAAATTCACCTCATATAACGTCAAGGGACTGAATATCCCGGAAAAACGGATTAGGTTACTTGCGGAGATGGGAAGGTTGGGGACGCAGATTGGCTTCCTCCAGGAGACACATTTCAGAAGGGACAGAATACCAAAACTCGGAAATCATAAATTCGTAACAGTTTATCACAGTACATCTCCGAGTTCTAAAACCAATGGAGTATCAATCATAGTCTCAAAACAGATCCCGTGGAAGGAATTGAAGGTAGTTACAGATGAGGAGGGTCGCCTTTTAATTGTAAAGGGACAAATTGGTCTACAGAGGATCACACTGGTGAACCTGTATCTCCCAAATGAAGAACAGGTTAGCTACCTGGAGACCTGTCTACAAATGATATATCAACATAAGGAGGGCTTTTTAGTGATAGGAGGCGACCTAAATTTAGTATTAGATCCGCTCCTGGACACGTCCAGGGGAGCCTCACATCTCTCTCTGACAAAAACACGAAGAATTAAGAAACTATTGAGTAATTTGCAAGTAATAGACACATGGAGGTCAATCCATGCCCAGGACAGGGACTATACGTTTTATTCATCAAAACACAAAACATATACGCGTATCGATTATGTTATGATATCACAGACAGTCATATCATCTTTGGTGAGTGCGGAAATAGGCTCATTCACCCTTTCAGACCACGCCCCTACAGATTGTACGTTGGATCTGGGGGAGGAGGAACGTCGGGAATGGCATTGGAAGATTAATGAAACTCTTTTAAAAGATATGGAATATGAGCAAAAACTAAATCAGGAGCTAGACTCCTTTTTCCAGACAAATGAGTCGAGTGAAGTCACCCCATTCTGTGTGTGGGAAACACACAAATGTGTGATGAGGGGAGTTCTGATATCGCTTGGGGCGCATAGGAAGAAGAAATTTAACGCACAGATTGAGGATCTGCTCGAAAAAATTAGGGTAGCAGAACTGAAACATAAAAAATCTCAAACACAGGCATTGGAGGAGAAACTAGTTGGCCTCAGAGGAGAACTGAACTTGCTCCTCATCGACCAGGCTAAAGCCAAACTGAAACGGGGTAGGCGGACTCTATACGAATTTGGGAACAAACCAAGTAGGATGCTGGCAAAGGCCCTTAAGGATGCCACTACACCACCCCATTTGACGGGTATTAAAACACAGCAGGGGGTGGCGGCGAAATCGTCGCAGGAGATGGCACAGATCTTTAAGGAATACTATGAGGATCTGTACCAGCTAGATGGTCATCAGCCCCCACATAGGTGCAGAAACAAACAAGAGAGGGCAAAAGAATATTTGGGCAATTCAGAAATGCCAAGGTTAACGGAGGAGGTAGCAAGAGACCTAGATGCACCAATATCAATAGAAGAATTTAAAAAAGCAATAAATCTTCTAAAAGCAGGGAAAGCCCCGGGCCCAGATGGATATACTTTGATGTACTACAAATTTTTTGCTGAGAAACTGGCTCCGAGATTTATAGCGGCTTTTAATTCCCTACGGGAAGAGCAGAAGATACCTAGAGAAACCTTGATGGCACACATAGCAGTAATTCCGAAGGAAGGAAAGGACCCATCTCAATGCTCTAGCTACCGGCCAATTGCACTACTGAACGTGGACTTAAAAATTTTTTCTAAGATCCTGGCGTTAAGATTAGAAGAACATATCCCGGCATTAATTCATCCAGACCAGGTGGGATTTACGGCAGGAAGGGAAGGTAGGGAAAACACGCAAAGAGTAATAAATGCAATATATACTGCACAGAGCAGACAGGAACCCATCGTACTGTTTTCAGCGGACGCAGAAAAAGCTTTCGATAGGGTCGATTGGACTTTTCTCAAAACAACCTTACAACATATCGGACTGGGTGAAGGAATGTTGAGCTGGTTCTCAAACCTTTACTCAACTCCAAGCGCAAGGGTTAAGGTTAATGATAGGCTATCGGACCCCTTTGAGATACAAAATGGAACGCGGCAGGGGTGTCCTCTCTCACCAATTATTTTCATTCTTACACTGGAACCCTTCCTAAGGAAAATACGTGCTGACTGTAATATCAGGGGTATTAAGACGGAGAGAGAGGAACACAAACTAGCAGCATATGCTGATGATCTGATCTTCTTCATAACCTCTCCAATTATATCCCTCCCTTCCCTTCTAAGTGAGCTAAACAAGTACGGGGAAATAGCAAACTATAAGGTAAACTATACTAAGTCCGAAGCTATGGGGGTGGAGATGGACACAACTGAAATATACCGGATAAAAGCACAATTTAATTTTAGGTGGACAGACTCCCATATAAAATATCTGGGGACTAAAATCCCAAAGAAGCTTAGTAGAATGTTTGAATTAAACTATGCCCCGCTGTTAAGACAAATTAAACAAGACTTTAGGAGATGGGATAGGGATATCTTCACCTGGTTTGGAAGGACAAACATTATAAAGATGAATGTGATGCCCAGAATTCTTTACTTGTTTCAAACGTTACCAATAAAGATTCCATCAAACTTTTTAAAGGACCTTAGATCAGGGTTTTTAAGGTTCATATGGGCAGGTAAACCACCAAGGGTAAGGAGAAACATCCTAGTACTCCCAAAAGGGAAAGGAGGTATTGGTCTCCCAGACCCAGTACTTTACTGGGAAGCCCTCCAACTAGCGAGAGTGGTGGAATGGTGTGCCTCGGTAAGGAAACCGCACATACAGTTAGAGCAGGCGACGTCTAAAATCCCACTGGAAGGATTAGCATGGATTAAAAAATCAGAATTGCCCACCATAGTGAAAAAACACCCGCTAACAGGGGCAACTATTCGCTCTATTTACACGATTTTCAAAAAATCAGATTTATCACCAAATCCGAGTCCAATGACTCCGGTATTGGGTGCCCCGGACTTCTTACCTGGTCTAATCGATCGGAGGTACGAAGTAATAAAACACAAAGGGAAAAAGAGGCTGATAGACTTTTCCAGGGACCGTCGCCTGATGACAAGATGTGAGATAGAGGGAGAGGTGACAGAAGACTTGGATTATTTTAGGGCTATGCAGCTAGGAGCGTATATCCGTTCAAAAAATAAAAAATTCTCAGTGATACGGGAATTGACCAGATTTGAACGGATTTGTCTAAATGGTGAAAATATCAGGCATTCTTTATCATATTTCTATGAAATATTAACAAGCCTGGAAGTGCCACAGGAGTTCAACTTTATGCAAGCCTGGGAGAGAGAGTTAGGAGTAATGTTTACTCAAAAGCAGAAGACGAAAATATTAAAATCAGTACATAAAACATCAATTGCCAGTAGATACCAAGAGGGAGGATATAAAATCCTTACCAGATGGTATAGAACTCCAGCAGCTCTTCAAAAAATTTATCCACAAGTATCAGATAGATGCTGGCGCTGTAGGAGGGGGGTGGGTACGATGACACATATATTCTGGGAATGTGAGGATATTAAGGACTTCTGGGAAACAGTTGAGGAAACGATTAAGGACATTACAGGTGTGTCTCTTGGGGGTAACCCGGTTGCATTTCTATTAAATGATGTTCCCCTATCGGTGGAAAAATACAGGAAGTCCCTGCTCAAACACCTTCTCACCGCCGCAAGGGCGTGTATCCCGGCTCTGTGGAAGAGTACAGTCCCCCCGACTAAATCTCAGTGGTGGGCTAGAATCACAGAAATTCAACAAATGGAAAACTTGACGATGATGCTGAAAGAACAAGATGAGAAATATCGGATGATTTGGTCTCCCCTAGTAGAGTATAGAATTAGAGAACAGGAGAAGGGGGACAGAACAAAATAGACCTGTGGAGAGGGGCTCCCCCCTTTGGGGGGGTGGGGTAAATAAATTTTTTTTTTTTTTTTTTTTTTTTTTTTTTTTTTTTTTTTTTTTTTGTACTGGTGGGGGGGGGGGTAATGGGGTTTAGGGAAATGAAAAAGGAGGAATTATACGCTTGCCCTTGGAATAGAAGGACTCTGAACCAATTGGTAAGGAAATGAGTGAAAAAGCTATACTATGATAGAAAGAATATGTATATGCTGATATGATGTTTAAAAGAATATGTTCCATGTGGCATGTGATATATGACCGTCAAAAAATAAAGAATTTAAAAAAAAAAAAAAAAAAAAAAGTGCAGATTTCAACTGCCTGAAAAAGTTGGTCCATATGGCAGTATCTGGTATCATATTCAAATGTTGGGAGTATAGAATTGTTTTCACTGAAGGGTGTAAAAGAACCGTTTGGAGTTTAATATCATTTAATACCCATTGACAAACAGTGGTGGCCCATGCATTTCGCCATTTTTCACTCTACAGCGCCTCCCCGCCAATCAGGAGTCAGGTCGGTGAGACCTGTCTCCCAATTGGCCAAAGTGCCAGAAGCGGACACCTCCGCCATCACTGCCCACACTGGGGGGGTGAGTGAAGCACGGTTCCACAGCCCGGTAAGTGAGGGGGGCTGTCAGTGCTGTGAGCGCTGTGCTGTGGGAGGGATGCCGTCAGTGGCATGAGTCCTGGGGGGGAATACAGGGGATGGAGTGGGTGGATTATATAAGGGGTGGGGCTTATAAGTGGGAGGGGTCAGAAAGGAAGGGTGGGGTTTGGCGCCCCTCATCCTAAAACTTCACCAGCCACCACTGTTGACAAAGCTCTCAGCATTGTTTTCATAGGTAAAGTGAGTTCTGAGGAGATATGGGGGCCTCAATATACTAGGGATTGTATAAATGTATGGGGAACGGACTACAGTAATGTCTAAATCAAAGGCTGGATTTTCAGAAGGAAGGATAAGCCTCCAACTAATTGTAACCACAAGGGATGCCAAATCGTAATATTGCATATTAGGCCTGCCCCAGCTGTAGGGAGTCGTAAAGTATTAAAGTGCTATTCTAGAAGGCCTACCCACCCATACAAAAGCTGAGAGTATTGCATCGATCCTTTCAAACATTAGTTGAGCGGGGGACATGTCAGAGCACAGGTAGATTTAGGTAGGTAAATCATTTTGATAAGATTTATTCTGCCTACTACAAATAGGGAAAGAGAAGACTGGGCTTCAGAGATGGATTTGCGCTGGGAAATAATTGGAGTGATATCAAGTTCGAAAAAGCATTTGAGATGAAGTGAGATTTGAATTTCCAAGCATTTAAAACGGTTGTACCCACTGCAAAGGGGTTGGATCTGCTAGCACTTCTGAACATTTATCCAAAGGGAAAAGTATAGATTTGGGCCAGTTTATCTTAACCACTTAAAAGACCGAGCCTCTTTTTCAGACTCTGTGTTTACAAGTTAAAAACAAGTTTTTTTGCTAGAAAATTACTTGGAACCCTCATACATTATTAATTTTTTTTCGAACACCCTAGAGAATAAAATGGCGGTCATTGCAATACCTTTTGTCACACTGTATTTGCGCAGAGGTCTTTTTGGAAAAAAATTCACTTTTTTGAATAAAAAAATAAGACAGCAGTAAAGTTAGCCCAATTTTTTTTATATTGTGAAAGATAATGTTACGCCAAGTAAATTGATACCAAACAGGTCACGCTTCAAAATTGCGCCCGCAATGGAATGGCGGCAAACTTTTACCCTTAAAAATCTCCATGGGCGACGTTTAAAAAATTCTACAGGTTGCATGTTTTGAGTTACAAAGGAGGCCTAGGGATAGAATTATTGCTCTCAGTCTAATGATCGCGGTGATACCTCACATGTGTACGATCGTGGCGATACCTCCCATGTGTGGTTTGACCACCATTTACATATGCGGGCACTACTCAGTTATGTGTTCGCTTCTGCGCGCGAGCTCATCGGGGAGCTTTAAAAAAAAAAAATGTTTTCTTATTTATTTTACTAGATTTTATTCATTTTTACACTGTTTTTATATATAAAAAAACTGGTCACATTTATTCTATTACAAGGAATGTAAACCTTTCTTGTAATAGAAAAAAGGATGACAGGTCCTCTTAAATATGAGATCTGGAGTCAAAAAGTCCTCAAATCTCATAATTGGACTTAAATGCAATAAAAAAAAAAAAATTAAATTTTGTCATTTGAAAAAATGACAACAAAAAAAATGTGCCTTTAAGACGTATGGGCGGAAGGGATGTTTTGACATCGCTTCTGCCCTGCTATGGTATGGAGACAGGTGGGGGCCACCTTCCCCTCACTCGTCTCCATACCCAGCCACGCACAGGTCCGATCGCCTCCGCTGCTGCCGAGGGCTCTGGTACGTGGCGGAGGGCGCAGGAGAGCATCGGGAAGGGGGAGGGCCCTCTCCCGCCACCAATAACGGTGACAGCTCACTAAAAAGATAGATATCTCGGTAATGGCAGCAGCTGCTGCCATTAAAGTGCCAACGTATATGTACAGGAGCCAGTCGGCAAGTGGTTAATACCAGAGTAGTGTCCATAAGCGATCAAAGGTCTGCTGGGTAGTTCTCAAGGAAAATGAGCATCATTCAAATATAGCAGGGCATAATCTGCATTAAAGGATAGTTTATCCTCCAATGACCCCATGAATATTAAGATTAGTGTGAAACAGCATAGGTGCCTAATCTATCAAAAGGATGCAAGCACATAAATGTGTAACATAACAATGACTATTTAATCTTCAAAATATAAAATATATCTGTATTTGATACATATTGACTATGCTTGATCCTTTAAGGGTTAAATTTGTAAACATGGTTAATAATGACTATAGTTATCCAGCAATCTCTTCTGCAAGCTTCCCCTGCTCTGATAAAACCAATACTCCAAGTGTGAAGAAGCGCATGATCATTCAGTATATTAAATGCTCAGTATTGCATAAAACTGCTCTGGATTAAAACAAAATGATTCGTGGGTAACTTAAGAGCAAAACATATTGCTTTCTAAAAGTCAGCCCGTTAATTTCCATCCCGCCGTGTCAATAGTAGCATTTGACTCTGGAAAGGAGGAGGATGAATAAATCACATCAGCTAAACTAGCAATAAGCTGATCAGATGCAAATGCAGCCTTCCATTTATGTATTTTTTATATTAAAGCAATAAACATGGTTCATTTGTCTTGCGGCAGTTGCCACGTGCTTCTGTGCGGTTGCTATGAACTTGAGCCATTAACGGATAGGCAAGGTAAACTACATGAGCCATCAACAAAAGTGACACTCAATCTAAGCAGTTCATATTTCCTCTAGATTATCTATGGTGGTTGACAAGCCGGTAATGAAAAAAATCACACTAAGCAAATGGATCCTCTAATAACAATAAATTCTGTGCAAAAATACGAGGGGTACAAAACGTTTCCTTGCATCTATTTTGTCATGAATTCTAATTAATGTGGGTGGGGGGGTGAATGGCAGAGTGCTGGGTCATCACAAGAAGTGCATCATGGGGTGATTGATAGCATGCTGTGGCCTCTCCTGTACTGAAAAGATACCCTTCTCTTAAATTAATGGCCCTCCTACCTGTCCTAATCATAAAGCCCAAATGATATTCCCCTTCTTATTTCAATTTTCTCTAGACATGGAAGATGAGAGTGATTGGTCATTAATCTTCTAATAGCAGTATAATAGATCTATCACAATAAAACATCTGCACAAACCGTTATTTTTTCAAAACACTGGAGGCTCTTGCTGCTCTAAATCAATAATTTATGAAAACGGCAGTTTACCTGTTCTTGGCTGGGTAGATAAATGATGACGAACTAGATGCTTAAAGTTTGCCGATACTGATACACAGTGGAAGCTGCCATTTTGTTAGCCAAATGATGAATTAGAGGAATAAAGCCTATTAATTTACTGCAATAAACTTAACGTTTACATTAAGTCCAAACTTTTACTTTTAGCTTTGGAACTGCCGACAATAGCTCCAAGTCTTCTGAGAAGCTGCAGTGAACAAGCTCCCGACAGTGACCCACCCCCTCCTTCATTGAGTAAAGATGTTTCATAGTGCATGTAAGGTGTCATGCACAAGAGACGCTGTTAAACGCGCGTTCAGAGGCAGTTGGACACTTTTTTCAACTGCCCCTGAAGTCATTCAATGTTATCCTATGTGTCCACGTACACAGTCTCGTTTTTTTGCGTTTTTAGGCAGTTGTGTTTAACCTCGTTTTTTCAGACGCAAAAGTTTTCCACGTTTCAGACACCAAATGCGGCTAAATGCCGGTACCGCGTTTGCGTTTATAAGTGTTTTTAAAGGAACCCTATTTTTTGGACCAGAAAACACAGAAATAAACTGCAGCAGGGAATGACATTTTGCGGGGTTCCTAGCACCAAGTGGCCCCAAGATACGGGGCCCCAAAGTTGGGTCGCAAAATGTCAAGCACTTTTCTGCAGCAGAGAATGACATTTTGCGACCCAACTTTGGGGCCACTTGGTGCTAGGAACCCCAAATTTGGATATGTTGTAGTGCTAGTTCCACTGTGTTTGCACACCAAATTTGGGGTTCCTAGCACCAAGATACGGGGCCCTAAAATGTCATTCTCTACTGTGCAGACGCTTCTAGACGCAAACACGGTAAAACGCAGCTAAACGCTGCATGCAAATGCGGCAAAACGGGCATTTCTAAATGCCGATTTTAGCTTTTAAAAACATGTGTTCAGCAGAGTTTGCACCGGCGTCTCGTGTGCATGAAGCCTAACACATCTGTAAAGAAAGGAGAGCCAGATGAATGACAGGATCCTCTCTACCATTCATAGAACATGTTACATGCAGTGTACATTATGAAACAACTTTACCTAATGGAGGAGGGTGAGGAGGGGGTGTTTCCCTATCGGAAGCTTGTTCACTGCAGCTTCACAGAAGACTTAGAGCTATTATCTCCTTTAGCGCTTTCAGCAGCAGAAAGAGAACAGGACATCCTGCACAGAAGATTGCAACAGGATCCAGCTCCAAGTATAACATGGGACATATTTCTTTACAGGCAATAGTAAAGCTATAGAAATGTCATTTTAGCGCTAAACTTCATGTTTAACAGTCCGTGTGAATTACACCTTGTACACATTTTTGGGAGTGTGGTTTAAACATCCTAGTAGAACATCAGCTTGTTCTTTAGTCCGCATTCACACCTGAGCAAAGCATACTTTAAATATGATTTAAACTGATTCTAAAGGCTGAAGGTTTTTTACCTTCTGACTACTGTGGGACAGACACTCAAGGTAATCTCCCCTTATTCTGCCACCATTTGACCACTGCCATTGGGAGGAAAAAGGAGAAGGGTCCCCAAGGAGACATAGCCTGCTGGGGAAAAAAAAACACAGCAAAGTTTTCAACTTTTTCCATTCTATCCAAATGTCAAATTTGAGAACGTAGATTAAAATTCTCGCATTTGACATCTAAAAAGAGGGGCTCAAACGTGGCCAGAAGTCAAGACCACCTGTACAGATGCAAAATTAAAAAAGGTGGTTTCATGGTGACAGGGACAAAAAAAAAGTGATTGGAGAATGGTCACACGTACTTGGCCAGGTTCATTGCCTGATGTTTGGGATCAGCTGTGCTTTTTTATTCCTGAACACAAAACAATGCGAATGCATGAAAAACAGATTGCGGAAAGCATCTCAAAAAATGTACGCTAGCCTTAAAACAGACCACAAATTCAGATCTATCAGATCAATGTAATTTACCAACATATGTGCAGTGTGAGGGTCTACCTGGCAGGATGTAGTATGAATGGATCATTTAGGCAAGACATCACATGAAAAGGATATCTGTTCATATGACTGACTGAAATCCTTTGTGCATGGCCAGCTTAAAAAGGTTCTAATCTAAACCAGGACATCTGCCCCACTTGGATAGCTAAGGCACAGCCTCCACCACATATGTGTATACAAATGGTTAAAGCGAAACTTCACCCAAAAGAGGAAGTTCCGTTCTTCCTCCTCTACATTTGGCACTATTTTTTTTGGGGGGGGGCAGGTAAATGCTCCCCCACTTTCAGTCAGATCACCGCGGCAGCCTTTTGGGTAACATCATAGGTCTCAGAAGACTGCAGGACCAAAGTGACTCGCATGTGCAGTTGGAAGCCGGCTGTGAAGCCAGCTTCCCTTAGGGAAGATGTAGAAAAAATGATCCGCACTCCGGTTGTTGCTCTTAAAATTTCTTAATTTTATTGAAAAGCCACAGTGAACAAATGCTGATTAAATCAGTTGACGCGTTTCAGCCTATAAAGCCTTAGTCATAACATTTCCATATTTATTTATGAATACTTATATAATAAGTATTAATATTATTTTAAAGATTTTACAGCCGTACATATACTTAGTGACTGAGGAATATTTTTACAGATTACCCTAAAAAAAAAAAACAAAAAAAAAAAAACTGTAGAGTAAAATATAGTAAGAATTTGTGATGAAGCAACTTTATTGTGGTCACATGTTTACAATGTGACACTGACACATACATTAGTGACTGATTCTCACGTAGAAGAATGTGTAATCTAAATTTGTCACACATTCAGAGAATGCATAACACAATTCTGGTAAGAATGCGTTTGAGGAGACTGGGATTGTAGTCAACAAAAACCTGAAGTGCAAAACAAAGTTCTCTCCAGTAAAAAGCAGACATACGGCCTGCAAATTAAATTCACTCTACAAATCAGTATCTGATATGGAATGACCATACATGAAAACAAAAAGTGTAAAACAAAATGGTGTGTCTTGTATTGTGCTGAAAGAACAGCTACAAAGGTTGTCCGTCTATTGGTTACAGAAGTAATAGAGATGGACCTTCAACACAAGCCCAAATTATTATAAAACAAAATTATTGTTACATGAATAAATAGGCAATAGCAATAAAAAATTTTTTTTTATGAAAATCTAACTAGGGTCTGTGTGATTTTTCATAGGTAGAGCATTTGATACAAGATTTAAGGGCCCATTCAGACAAGGTATTGTAGGACTATGTTTGGGTAGTTATTCCAATGCAGCCCCAGCTCAGGACACGATAAAAATGCCTTGCCTCCTATTTGCACGGTTCACACCACCATGTTGCGTTGTGTGGTGTGAATAGACCCTCAATCTTATCTATGGTCAAAAAGTAAAATCAAATACTGATTTCTACATTGTATTTTAGTTATTTCTAGTCTATTCCTATTAATCTGAACCATCTTGAAGTTTTAAACTTACTTTGTAAAGATTCCCATACATTTACTTCCTTGAATTTGGAGATATGTATTCACTATGCCCTGTGAGTAGGCACTACTGTGTCACTTATTTCACAGAGGATGCCTTCAGAATTACAGAGGTGCCAAGAGAAGGAGTTTCAGGAGGCAGATGCAATACAAGAATCACTGATTGCAGGCAGCATGATACGATACCATGGGACATGTAGTCTTTAGAAAAGTAGACAGAGAAAAAAATGCAAAGCATGCAGGGAATCCAGGAAGTGGTAAACTGAAAGAGACCACAGTGCACACAACTTCAAAAGAAGATTTTTCAAATAAGCCTATATTGCATTGTCAAAAATAACTATTGTTTGTATTGCTATTACAGTGCTGATGTTCTGGAATTAAAGTGTATGCTTTGACCATATGTGACGGGGTGTATATATTAATTATCTCTCCCAACAAGCAGGAGTCTATGATGCTACTGTAGGGTCACTCAGGCACCCACACCAAATCACTTCACATTTTTAAAGGCTACATCTATGTGCACAAGCTAAAATGGAACTCCAGGAAAAAATATTTTTAGAAGTTAGAATGGACAAGCTTAGTTGCCTCTAATTACTGGTATCAAATGTTTGGAGGGCTGCTGGGGATAGAAAATTACTCAGTTGTATTCCATGCCAGATACAGCATGAGCTTTGATCTTCTGGGTGCAGTTGCTGCAATTTCACAGAGGAAGGAAAAGAAGGCACCACGAAGGGTTAACTCAACAAAGGAGTTGGAGGAAGGAATTAGTTGCTACGGGTAACCATGAATTGGTGAGAAGAACAGCAGCAGGCCAGTGCGGAGCAGATTACTGTCTAGAAACAGTTATTTGAGTTGAAATATTATTGTCTGGAGTATAGTTGAAGCCACTAAGAGTTAGGCTTCCATGCAAAGCCTCTATATTGGTTGACAGTTGGGTTACATAACACAATACTATTCATCAGGTCCAGTTCCCTCACCATGGTTGCCAGCAAGATAAGCTTTCAGGAGCAACCACAGCAGTGCCAAACCTATCTTTAGACACATGTATAACATTGTTAAAGTCACATAAAATAATCAAAAGAAAGGCCCTATACAGTACATGCTCCAGAACTGACCAAAGTGTTGGAGTACCTCAACTGAACGAAAGGCAAAAATAATTCACCCAGTACAAATGAAGAAATACACAAAACAATGCAATGTAAAAAGGTCCAATACAGACAATAAGCATTAAGAAATGTCAGTAACTCTGGCAGGAAAAGCAGCATAAAAAATGCTCACAGTAGCTTGTATTGCACAAGAGGTTAGGGGGATTTATGTGCATTTGCTTTTACAAGAGTTTTTTTTCCCAAAACATTTTCCCCTTTTTCTGGTGAAAAAATCCTCTCAAAAATGTGATGGGTATTTAAAACTCCTGTAGAAGCTGTGTTTAGGCCCAGTGTGCATGAACCCTAAAAAGCAAATAACGTCCTTTCTCATAAATTTTGGCATGCCTAAAGGTGGTTCTATAAATAACAATAAAATCCTCTAGAGTAAGAGGTGTCACAAGAATAGAAGGAGGTGTTCTATAATAATCTGGTAGAGATTAGTGGTGTCTTTTACAAGATGGGTCTCCTTGCAGGCATATTATAACATTTTTATATTAATCTACTGTATAGCATAAAATAGTGATTTGTAATAAATAGACACGCAATGGCCACTTAAGAGCGACATTTTGTTTGTTGTAACTTGGCCAAGTAGGTACCAGTCCCAGGTCCCCAATAGGAGAAGTTTCTGTGTAAACATAACAGTGGATTGAGAGCCTGGCTTCACTTCCTTCCCACCTCCCAAGTCTCACAATTAAACACCAATCAACACATTGAGAAAATTGTAAAGCTTAACCCCTTAAAGCTGCCTCCTGACAGCTCTTTAAGTGGATTTTATTTTCAGGGAAACGGCACAGCATCTGTATCAGGTGATCAATGTCCAACAGTGGTCACATGATTGGGAGCCCGTCCCGCCAGCTCCCGATCAAAGGCCTTAACCGAGAGTGGTCGGCAACAGCTCTGCCAGTTTGCTGGGAGCGTACAAGGAGTGTGCTCTCAGCACACAACCCTACACCGCCATGAATATATAGGTGCTGGGCATTAAAGTCCACCTTTCTTGGTGCCATATATACAGTATGTGGTACATGGTCAACAAGAAGGTGGTAAATTTGTCAATAATTCCCCATAGTTTTGTATTAAATACCCACCACTTCCTCCCTGTTCCAGAGATATTTAATGTGCACACCCGCCCAGCTCTTGTCCTAAAATTAAAGATATACCGGATAGGGTTATAAACCCAGGACGCTTAGTTGATGCGTAGACCACACCACACTCTGGGTTCTGGGACACCTGTGGTGCTGAAATTTGAAACAAACCTGACATGTAAGCACTTTGAGATGGCTTTTATAAACTTAACAGAAGATTGCGTACTTTATTCACGTTTAAGTTCTTATATAAAAGGCAATTGTCATGCAGTGGTAGCCTTTGAATATATGATTAATACAGGTTATAAACCAAACTTTAAAATAGTTGCATATAGTCAGAAAAAAGCATGTCAGATTTTTTACTGTTAAATTATAGAAGCCAATTCTGAAAAATGCCACACTAGAATTTCTTAAGGACACATTATCAAAAAATCCATGTTGGCAAATAAAATGCCAATTCTAAAGCATGTTTAATACACTTGCATTACAAAAGGTAAAATTGATACATCAACTTACTGTGCTTTTATCTTTAAGAAGCTTCTCAATAACCTCAATGAGCAGGTCCTTCTGATCTGGATCAAGTCTAGAAAAATAAAGCAGGGGAATCAGATGTAGAACAAATTCTCTTAGTCTACAATTATTGTAGTCTCAGGATAGGGGATGCACTTACAGGTAATCTAAGACATAGCAAGGGAGGCATTAAAAGTACCGTAAGTCAGTTTCAGCTGACAACACAGTGCCTCTGCTGCACTGAAATCCCAGTGTTATCAGCCCTGCTTGAGTTCTCCCCCCTACTGGATTACAGAATCTCTCTCCCTTATGTTATTAAGAGGGGAAATAGGGGGAAGCATTTTACAGCCCAGAAGGGAAGATCCCACAAAAGAATGACGACGTTTCCTGAGATTTCAGTGCAACAGAGCCACTGTGCTAAGAAATGAGGAGGTCACTGGATCAACAGTTCTTTCTGTATTTGCATGTATTGCAGTTATGTACCAAACAAGCTATTTATCAAATACTTTAATAGACATAAGCAGGCACCTACACTAGACTGCACGTATTTCATTTGTTACTATAAGTTACCAAACCTATGAGCGGCTTCAAAGCCAAGCTAAAAGGTGGGCACATGTCACCGTCCCCTAGGATTCCAATAAAATTATTTTAGTACTGTTTACAAATAAACAATGCCATGTAACGAAGCAGGACTAGTGTTTTTCTGAATACTTCCCACATGTTAAATCTTCAACTTTTACTGTTTTAATCTCTGTTCAGACATAGCTCCTGCCAAGCTGCCTGGCTGGAAAGCTTCACCCACTCAGTACCACCCACTCCAGTCTCTAAACATCACAGGTGATGGCCTACCAGTGACTGTACTGTTCTAACCCTCATGAGTTTCTCCACATGGTAGCCACAGGCATTCACTTGCTGCTCCTGCATGGGTTGTCAAAGGAAATTGAAATTGATTTACCCACATAAAGCCTTGGTATTTACAGCTAATAAACACATTTTACCACATAATTAGACATCAAAAGTATAAATAAAACATTACTGGAATCACTACACCTCAGAAAAAATAAAATTCACGAGTTTAAGAGATGCAGCCTGGTTCAGGTATTAAAGCCAGAAGAAACCACTTTTTTGCGTAAATAAATGGGATAGGCATTTAAGAGCTCTGATGTAAAAAATAGTTTATGATGGAAGAGCTGTTTAAATCTCTACAATACATACAAATTGACAATTTTGTCTCTAAAACAAATACCCTATATACTCGAGTATAAGCCGAGTTTTTCAGCACTTTTTTTTGCTGAAAATGTCCCCCTCGGCTTATACTCGAGTCAAGCACTTTTCTGCAGCAGAGAATGACATTTTCTGAACCGAATTTGGGTTCTCTGCTGCAGAAAAGTGCTTGACATTTTCCAAACCGAATTTGGGGCCCTGTATCTCTGGGCCACTTGGTGCTAGGAACCCCAGGTTTGGTTATGTTATAGTGCTAGTTCCACTGGGTTTGCACACCAAATTTGGGGTTCCTAGCACCAAGTGGCCCCATGATACAGGGTCCTAAAGTCGGTCAACTGTGTCCATCTGCAGCAATGTCATTTTGGGACCCTTTGGGTCCAGAGACCCCAAATTTTGGCTGCAGCTAGGGGGCATCTGGGAAACCTTAACTACCGAGTTTGAAGTTCGATAGACCTATGGATGCAAATGGCACAGTGAGGCATGCAAATGGGCATGGTTGACCTTCTTTTCCACTTATAGTAGCTGCGCATTTCTCACCCTAGGCTTATACTTTCCCAGTTTTTTGTGGTAAAATTAAGTTCCTCGGCTTATACTCGAGTATATACGGTAAGTGGAATTTTGACCAACCTGTAAATACCGTATCTTGGAGTACAGTATAGGACACAGGCAAAGTATTCATAGACCCTGGGTTACAGGCTCGTACCATCAGATGATGACTGGACACCAGCAAGCTTTTGAGGACATGGCTAAGGGGGACCTCCTCCCCTATAACCCTATCCCACTCTGAGTCCTCAGTTTTGTAGCAAGAAGTGCAAAGTACACAAGGAATAGAAGGGAGGGTGGTCTGTGTCCTGTACTCCAATTAATGGAATGCACTGGTAAGTCAAAGTTCCTTTCATTTTAATGGCACACTACAGGATACGGGCAAAGTATTTCTACAAAATGCCATACAACACTTGTGTTCTAAACGCTAATCCATCAAATTCTTTCTAAGCTACTGAAGTCAGAGACTGAGAAGCAGGATGAAATAAGGGGTCCTGAGAGAGCAGATCCTAGAAGTACAAGAATGTATGTGTAACAGGTCCTTCTAGCCAATTTGATGCAATTAACGAAGGAAAACGAGGTAGAATTTGCACTGGAGATAAAGCATAGATTACCTTGAACTGAGACCTGGGGATTATCAGGTGTCTGAGGACAGCACTAGAGGATCCTTGGTCCTGGCCATAAACTGAGGTAGTTTGTTGTTAAATCTAGAGACCAGAAAGTCTACATCTGTGATTCCTCATTTCTGACATATCGGCTTAAATATGTCTGGTTGAAACACTCAATTCCCATGATCTAGTCCATGGAGTCTGAGATGACCACAGGTGACCACACTCTCTGTACCAGGAGAGACTGAAACCCTCCTCCCCCAACCTTAAAAGACTGACATCTGTTATAACATTCCAGTGATAGGCAAAGGATAGGATTTCTCATCGTCAAGGCTGGGCTGGAGATCCACCAATTTAAAGAATTACTTGTTTGGCAGGATAAAGACACAGGCAGGTAGAAAGGAGGAGCATGCTTGTTCCAAGTCAGCAAAATGCTTTGTTGGAGAGGCCTCAAATCGAACTGGGAGAATGAGGTAGCCTTGAAAGGGGCTACAATGAGGCCCAGGCCTCTCATTTTGAATATTACCTTGTAATGATTGAGGGGGAAAGTGTTGGGTGTCGGCGCCAAAATACCAAAAAAACAATTAGTTGATTATGTACCAATGCTGCACCTAAAATTTGTGGAAAACTAATAATGCAAAAATGTATATATAAAAGGCGCAAAGAAAACAGTATAAAAATCAAATTCATAATATACACTGTATCTGATTAATAAAGTGCACAATAAAATAAACCATCAGAAATGTCCATAACAATCATATGTGATGTGAACAAATCATATTGTGTATGCTCCAACACCGTGAAAAATAAATTATGGACATTTCTGATGGTTTATTTTATTGTGCACTTTATTAATCAGATACACAGTGTATATTATGAATGTGACTTTTATATTGTTTCCTTTGCGCCCTTTATATATATACATTTTTCCTTGTAATGATTGTTTGACCCCAATTCTCGAGCATGGGCTCAGACAGAATTTTCTTCTTCTTCAAAAGTATTCAAAGGTAGAGAAATTACACTCAAAACAAAGATCAGACTTGTCCGTCCATACACACACAGGCACACTGTCTCAGTTGTTAATGACGGCTGTGAAAGCTGGACACAATGGAAACAGGACAGAAAAAAGATTGACTAATTTCAGCTTTGGTGCTGGAGAAGAATTTTATGTATGCCACTGACAGCCCCTAGAATGAACAGATCGATTTTGGAAGACATCAAACCATGTCACTAGAAATCCAAATTATGAAGTTATGATTGTTCTATTTTGGTCACATTGGATTTGATTTACTAAAAATAGAGTGCGAAAAATCTGGTGCAGCTGTGCATAGAAACCAATCAGCTTCCAGATTTTTTTTTTGTCAAAGCTTAATTGAACAAGCCAAAGTTAGCAGTTGATTGGTTTCTATTCACAGTTGCACCAGATTTTGAACTTTCCAGTTTTAGTAAATCAATTCCCGTCTGAGAGGAGAGAGATGACTGGAGAAAGAAATGATTGGGAAAATCAAAGGAACGAGGTGAAGAGGGAGACCAGCTACTAGACGGTTGGACATAGACTATAGCTGTTGGGATGACACTGGAAGATCTTACCATACTAGCACAAAATCAGCTTCTCTTTAAGTCTGTCATTCATCAAGTCCCTATGACTTGGACCCAAGTTGACAGCACTTAACTAAGACCTTGTACATCTGACTTGCCCAGTGGATGTTTGCAGACAGCTAGGAGGAAGAGGAGTCTTTCATGAAAAGGTAGTCCAGTTCTGAGAAAGGCAAGAAGAGGTGCCAAGACCTTTGTGAATACTCTTGGAGCAGAGAATAGACTAAAAGGCAGTGTGACAAACTGGAAGTGTGTCTGCCACTGCAAAAGCACTAATGAGTAGGGATGGGCCGAACAACCTCCGGTTCGGTTCGCACCAGAACATGCCGAACAGGCAAAAAATTCAGCAGAACACAAGAACACCGTTAAAGTCTATAGTACACGAACATGAATAATTGAAAGTGCACGTTTTAAAGGCTTATATGCAAGTTATCGTCATAAAAAGTGTTTGACGACACGGGTTCTGCCCCAGGGGACATGTATCAATGCAAAAAACAAATTTAAAAACAGCAGTTTTTTCAGGAGCAGTGTTTTTTTAATGCTTAAAGTTTAATAAAAATGAAATATTCTTTTAAATATCGTGCCTGGGGGGTGTCTATAGTATGCCTGTAAAGTGGCAAATGTTTGCGTGTTTAGAACAGTACCACAGCAAAATGACATTTCTAAAGGAAAAATTGCCATCTAAAACTGATCGCAGCTGTAATGATTTGTCGGGTCTCGGCAATATAGATAAAAATCATTGGAAAAAAAAAAAAGGTGCCTGGGATCCCCCCCCCCCCCCCTCCATTACCAGGTCCTTTGGGTCTGGTATGAATATTAAGGGGAACCCCGAACCAAGATTAAAACAATTGCGTGGGGGTCCCCCTAAATCCACGGGGAAAATCCGCCAATTTACAGGCATACTATAGACACCTAGTTCATAGTTAGTAAACCAAATAATTTAAAAGGCATATCTATATATAATTAATAATTATCCAAAAAAATGTAAACACATAATTATGTGAATAGAAAAACACAAAAGTCCACAGCAACACACAGAGAAGTCAAAAAGCTTCAATCTTCCGAATAAACAGTGTCTTCCAACAAAGATATATAATCCTCCACCAAACTGTTTACAAAGATGCGAACACCAATAGTGAAGTGGATAAGATAGAGACCATCCCATCCATGTGAGCAGGCACTATCCTGAACAAGCGCAGTTTGACTATCTTTCCTAAGAAAGAAGTCAAATTGGTCTGGTAAGCAGATCACTTATCCACTTCACTATTGGTGTTCGCATCTTTCTAAACAGTTTGGTGGAAGATTATAAATCTTTGTTGGAAGACACTGTTTATTCAGAAGATTGAAGCTTTTTCACTTATATGTGTTGCTGTGGACTTTTCTTGTGTTTGTCTATTCACATATGTGTTAAAATTTTTTGGGGGAATTATTAATTATATAGATATATGCCTTTTAAATTGTTTGGTTTACCAACTATGAACTAGCTGGAAGGCAATTATATATATTTAGCGCCCCCTGCATTCAATTTTTCACTCATCACTAGGAGCACATCACTCTTTGAGGGGAGAAGCAATCTATTTTTATATTTATTTATTTTATTTTTTTTCAGTGTGGCGCAGAGTTTATCACTTAAATACTATAGACACCCCCCAGGTACGATATTTAAAGTGGGGTTCCACCCAAAAAACAAAAATACCTGGAAAAATTCTAAAAAAAAAAAACAAAAAAAATTTGGATATTTTTTTTTTCCACTTACCTCCAAATGCCTGTTGCTAGGTGGTCCCTCGTAGTCTGCCTGTTCCTTTGCCTGGGCTGGTGATATCACTTCCCCCTCGGCACAGGAAGGGCTCTGCTCTGCTCCCTCCCTCCTGTCAATCATCTGGGACCCATTACAGGTCCCAGGTGATTGAGCGGCCAATCACGGCGCGCGGCGCCGCTCGCGCATGCGCAGTGGGTGCCAGGCTGTGAAGCCACAGCCCGGCACCCACAGTTGAAATGCCGGCGCCGACGAGCGGAGGGGGGGCTGCGTGGGGGGCTTCGATCCCCCGCATCGCTGGACCCAGGGACAGGTAAGTGTCCAATTAAAAGTTAGCAGCTGCAGTATTTGTAGCTGCTGAGTTTTAATTTTTTTTTTTTTTTTGACGGCCCCCCTGGGTGGAACTCCTCTTTAAAGGAATATTTCATTTTTTATTGTTTCACTTTAAGCATTACAAAAATCCCTGCTCGCAAAAAAACAGCTGTTTAAAAAGAAAAAAAATTTTATTGATCCATGTCTCCTTTGGCAGGACCCGGGTCCCCAAACACTTTTTATGACAATAACTTGCATAGAAGCCTTTAAAATGAACACTTGATTTTTCATGTTCATGTCCCATAGACTAACGTTCTAGCGGCTTTCGAATTCGCCCCGAACACCACATATTGTTCGGTGTTCGCAGAACATCAGAACAACCAAAGTTCTGCCCGAACTTATGCTCGGGCCGAACCGTTCGCCCATCCCTACTAATGAGGGGGATAAGCAGATAGGCATCTTGGAGGTTTAGGTATTCTCCTGGGCTCAGAGAGGTAGTAACTGGCCTTGCAGATTCCTTGAGCAATTTTGGAACGTGTAAGTATTTGCTGAAGGATTTTAGGTCCAGAACAGGATGATTGCCTCAGTTGGGCACTGGAACCATTAACAGGTTTGAGTAAAAACCCTTGAACCTGTTCTGTGGAGGTATTAGTACAACTACTCCCTGAGACAAGAGTTGATTTAGGGCATTCTGAAAATATGACTGTCCTTGGGCAGATTTTGGTTTGATATAGAGAACAAAACAGTGAGTACGTAGAGCTTTAAGCTCTATTTTGAATCCTTTTAAAACCACTGGTTGAACCCACAAGTCAGGTACATCTGTGACCCACAGAGAGACAAACAGACACCCTCCATTCCTAATAGTAAGGGTGCCCCCCTTGAATGGGAGAGGACTTTGGGAAACACTTGCTGTGCTTTGTGGCAGAATACTTCCCTCGAAAGAAAGAGCCTGACTTTTGGAAGGTTTAGAAGCTGAAATCTGGATAGAGAGATCAAGTGCTTTGCGTTTTGCAAAAGTAGTTACTCCCAAGTAGGGGCGTTGTGCAAATTTCCACTGTGGAAGTAAAACCTTCCCTCTTGAGACACTGTTTATTAGTCGGACAAGTGGATCCCCAGACATCTTTCTTGAAAAGGCATACATGCTAGGCATCTTTTATAGACAACTTCAGCTGTTCAGGCTTTTTACCACAAGATTCTGCACGCGCATGGAGATTAGGGCCCCTCTGGAAATATCTCTCATGACATGTGGGCATCCAAGCAAATAAGCATAGCAGCAAGACAAATGCAGTAAATGGCTGTATTCATTTTTTTTTAATTTTATTTAAATTATAAATTAATTTAAAAGTGAGCCTATAATATTCCTTATCCATCCCTCCCCAACTTTTTAATCAAGCAAAACTATCAGTTCCTACCCTTATGCAAAGGTACAAAGTGGAATCATGGACTGACTTGTCCTTTCAGCCCTAAATCAAATTTCTGTCCAAATCTTGTAGACTTCCCTTCCACTATATGTCCCTTAACCAATGAAACCACCAAGCTATTCATTCACTTCCTGGTTATCTTTCGCATCAACTACTACAACTCCCTTCTCAAATGCCTATCTCTATACAGCCTATCTATCCACTTCAATCTATCATGAATGCTGCCAAACTCATCCACCTTACCAACCACTGTGTCTCTGCCACCCCTCTCTGCCAATTCTTCCACTGGCTTCCAATCACCCAAGTAAAAAATGTAAAAATACTTAAAACATGCAACGCCATCCACAATTGCCCCCTCTCCACTCTTCCACAGATCTCCTGCTCTCTAGCCCCCTTGTCTCCTCCAATGCTCACCTCCAGGATTTCTCCAGAGCCTCTCCAATCCTCTGGAACATCACAGCTCAATCTGTCTGGCTATCCCCTACTCTGTCCTGTATTCCTTTGCACCACTTGAGGGTTGTTATTAAATAGGAAGCTCTAATGAGCAGGGCTCTTATAACCCACTGGAATAGAATTGTATTGTATTGTAACTGTACTGTCTGCCTTATATTGTAAATAACTGTGCTGTCAGCACTATATAAATCCTGTATTACAATACTACTACATCTGTTCAAGCATGATGCTGGAATAAAGGGTCATATTAGTTGTTCATTGACCTGGTCCAGTTTGCTGGAGATTAACATACTGAAATTTAAGCAAGAGCTGTTTGCAGGCCTGGGCCTGCATGAGTAAAGAGCCTTTAAGAGCATCTCAAACTTTCTACCTACAGAGTCTTTGAAAGAAGGAACCTCTTCAGTAACTACAGTGAGATGCTTAAAGCGAAATTCCAGCCACAAAAAAGTTTCTTTTTTTAAAAATCAGCAGCCACGAGTACTGTAGCTGCTGACTTTTAATAAGGACACTTGCCTGTCCAGGGAGCCCGCAATGTCTACCCCCCGATTCATCCGCTGTATCGGGTGCAGGCGCAGCCATTACAATCAAGGGAAACTGGCAGTGGAGCCTTCAGGCTTCACAGCCAGTTTTCTACTGCACATGCGCAAGTCGCACAGCGCTTACTGAAGGCCACCTCGTCTCCTGGGAGAAAGACAGGTCCAAGAAGGCAGCAGGGGAGAAGGAAGAGGGCTCGCCGCAGAAGAGGAAATTATGTACTTTGCCGCGGCCAGGCTAGGACGGAAGTACACTTTGTACTTCTTCAAAGGTAGGGGAAAATATATATATATATATATATATATATATATATATATATATATATATATATATATATATATATATATATATATCTCTATCTCCGAAAACGAGGGGTGGTCTTTAGTTTAAGATCACCTTGTTAAGTTGGGTGGAACTCTGCTTTAAGACAGATGGTATTATCAACTACAGGAATAGACCACTTTTCAGTGGACACTTTATCCACTGGATAGAGTTTGACAAAGATTTTGGGAGGAGTAAAAAACTTCTCTGGAGTGATCCAATTGTCATACTTTGCACATTCTATTTGTTCGTGAACAGGGAACTGAATGACAATCTGTGGAACAAAAATCTTCCACAGCTTCTTCCAATACTGCTTCTATGTCCTCCTTCATTTCCTTCTGTATCTGCCTCCTCTAAGGCAGACATATTGGTATCCAACTCAGGTAAAGATATGGGAAAAGGAGAAGAGGCCTGGTATTTTTTAGCCCTGGACAGAGATGGCAGTATTACAGCCATTATTTGTCAACAGAATAGTGCAATAGATTCAGAGAATTCAGCTTTTTGGTGGGTAAGCCTGAAATAGATTGCTGCTGCAGTGCAAGGAGCGCATTTTCATTCTGAGGTTGAGTGTTGTGCAAGCCTTTAGTAATACAAATGTTGGCCTACAGTTTTGCCATTGCTCCCTTTCACCAGGTCTCTGCAATAGCTATGGATGAGGGTTTTTCTCAGTGGGGTACTCATGGAATAAATAGGATGCAAAATATAGAGTAAGCTAAGCATGCCCAGAAGACAGCGGATCAGTTAGTAAAACTAAGCATGGTTTCCCCGTGACGCAAAAGTAACTGTAATTCTCTTGTGACAAAGTGTTCTTCCAGCAGTGTTGGATGGATTCTTCTTTAATGGCTAAGCTGTCACTTTTCAAAAATAGCACAACAGTGCAGGGCTCTGCCAGCACAGCCACGTCATCCATTCACTGACAACGATCTGTGAAGAGAACTACAAGTCCTGTCTTCCAACTCTGCAGACTGCTTGTAGTTCTCAATGAACTGAGGGTGCTGCTGAGCGCCTTCGTAGATCATTCAAAAGCCCTGCAGCTTTTAAACTAACAGCCTGAACAGAGGTATAGGCAGAAAACTGTTGAGCTTGTCTGCAGGAGCCTGCAGCAAAAATAATAAATGTACATTTTTTTTCCTGAAAACATATGTGCATTTATTATTTTTACCCAAAAGGCGAACTTATCCTTTAATTAACCTTTCCAGGTCACAGTTGATGAAAGGGTATAAAACTGGTAAAGTTTAAACTGGAGTAGCACTCCAGAGTTATGCAGGGTACAGAAGAAGCAAGAATCTGAACCATGGTCACAAGACTCCAGTCACAATGAAAAGGACAAAGCCGGTATGTCTATCCAAGCTGCTGTGTAAAAGAATAAAGTCAAAAAGTGGAGCCATCTTTACCTATACAGCTTCTGAATGGCATGTGCTGCTGTCTTCCGTACATAGGGAGACAAGTCTGCTGCAGCCTCTTTTATAGCCAGCATCATTATTGGGACAATAATTGGCACACGGATACTGGATAGGACTCTCAGTGCACTTGCACGAATCAGCTGATTAGGATCCTGAAAAAAAAAAAAAAAATTTGTAAATATTAATACAAAGACCATAAATTCAGAATGACTTAGGGCTCCTTCACACGGACGTGTCCGTGTACGGAGCCCGCTCTGCTCAGCGGGGGTTCGCTCCGCCGATCCCCGCTGAGCAGACGCTGTGCAGCGACGGACCTGTCAGATCGCCGCTCTCCCCTATGGGGGATCGGATAACGACGGACCGTAGAGTCCGTCGTCTCCCGATCCGATAACGGATGGAAAAGTAGGTTTTTTCTCCGTTACACTTTTTCGGATCGGAGCAGGTCGGATGTCAGCGGACATGTCACCGCTGACATCCGACGCTCCATAGAGATCTATGGAGGGTCTGTTCAGGTCCGCCTAAAAAACTGACAGGCGGACCTGAACGGATCGTCAGTGTAAAAGAGGCCTTACAGATTAAAAAAACACACTGAGACCTGCATACCTCTCACCTGTACAGTTGTGTTCATAAGTTAACATTGTGTTGTGTTCATAAGTTAACATTCCCTGGCAGAATTTATAATTTTATGGCCATTTTTCAGAGAATAGGCCTTGTTGACTCCTTTCCAAATGTAACGTTTATGGTTGTGGCCAAAAAGCTAAATTTTGGTCTCATCACTCCAAATGACTTTGTGCCAGAAGGTTTAAGGCTTGTCTGTGCTGTTTGGCATATTGTAAGCGAGATACTTTGTGGCATTTGTGTAATAATGGCTTTCTTCCAGCGACTCGACCATGCAGCCCATCTTTCTTCAAGTGCCTCCTTGTTGTGCATCTTGAAACAGCCATACAACATGTTTTTAGAGAGTCCTGTATTTCACCTGAAGTTATTTGAGGGTTTTGCATCCCAAGCAATTTTCCTGCCAGTTGTGGCTGAAATTTTAGTTGGTCTACCTGACCGTGGTTTGGTTTAAGCAGAACCCCTCATTTTCCACTTCTTGATTAGAGTTTGAACACTGCTGATTTTATATCCCTTTCCTGTTTTATACAGCTCAACTACCTTTTCCCACAGATCCTTTGACAATCCTTTTGCTTTCCCCGTGACTCAGAATCCAGAAACGTCAGTGCAGCACTGGATGAAAGATGCAAGGGTCTGTCAGGAGTCCAGAAACTCATTGACCTTTTATGCGCACATACTAATTACAAGCAAACAGATCACAGTTGAGGATTACCTTTAATAGCCATTCAAACCCCTTTGTGTCAACTTGAGTGCATGTTATCAGGCCAAAATCACCAGGGTAAGTAAACTTTTTTAATCAGGGTCAATTGGGTAGTTTCCGTTGTCATTATGATTTTAACCACTTAAAGACCAGCCTCGTTTTGGATTTTAGGTGTTTACAAGTTTAAAACAGGTTTTTTTGCTAGAAAATTACTTAGAACCCCCAAACATTATATATTGTTTTTTTTCTAACATCCTAGAGAATACAATAGCGGTCATTGCAATACTTTTTTTTGCACCGTATTTGCGCAGCGGTCTTCTAAGCGCACTTTTTTTGGAAAAAATTCACTTTTTTGAAAAAAAAAATAAGACAACAGTAAAGTTAGCCCAATTTTTTTTTATATTGTGAAATATAATGTTACGCCAAGTAAATTGATACCCAACATGTCACGCTTCAAAATTGCGCCCGCTCGTGGAATAGCGTCAAACTTTTACCCTTAAAAATCTCCATAGGCGACGTTTAAAAAATTCTACAGATTGCATGTTTTGCGTTACAGAGGAGGTCTAGGGCTAGAATTATTGCTCTCACTCTACCGGTCGCGGCGATACCTCACATGTGTGGTTTGACTACCGTGTTCATATGCGGGCGCTACTCACGTATGCGTTCGCTTCTGCGTGCGAGCTCGTCGGGACAGGGCACTTTAAAAAAATTTTTTTTTTTTTTTTATTATTTATTTTATTTTATTTATTTTTTCACTGTTTTAAAAAAAAAAAAAATTTGGATCACTTTTATTCCTATTACAAGGAATGTAAACATCCCTTGTAATAGAAAAAAGCATGACAGGTCCTCTTAAATATGAGATCTGGGGTCAAAAAGTCCTCAGATCTCATATTTAGACTAAAATGCAAAAAAAAAAAAAAAAAAAAAAAAAAAGTCGTTTAAAAAAATGACAGTTAAAATATTTGTGCCTTTAAGAGAGTGGGCGGAGCCATCGTTATGACGCCGCTCCGGCCGTCACATGGTATGGAGACGGGTGGGCGCCATCTTGGCCTCACTCGTCTCTATACCGAAGCACTGACAGGACCCGATCTCCTCCGCCGTTACCGACGGCTCCGGTAAGCGGCGGAGGGTGCGGGAGAGCGGCGGGAGGGGGGGTGGCACCTCTCCCGCCGCCGATAACGGTGATCTCGCGGCGAACCCGCCGCTGAGACCACCATTATCTTGTAGAGAATCGCTCACTGTAAAGATGGATATCTCGGTTGTGGCAGCAGCTGCTGCCGTTACCGAGATATCCATCTTCAAAAAAAGGACGTATATATACAGTGAGCGGTCCGGAAGTGGTTAAAAGAGTAAAAACACAGTTGATTGATAATAAAAGGCTTCAGCCAAACACTAACCATGAGTGAAAGAAAAGTTTTTGTGTTATCATTCATATTCTCTGAAAAATGGCCAAGAAATAATACATTCTGCCAGGGTATGTAAACTTATCAGCACAACTGTACATTGCAAGTGTTTTAACAAACTTTTTTACAGTGTTGGTTTTATCATGTGAATGTGAGAGTCTTGTTATTTATTAATCACCAGGTGTTAGAGCTGCACGATTCTGGGTAAAATGAGAATCACAATTTTTTTGCTTCGAAAAAAAAATCATGATTTTCTCATGCGGCATAACATCTTTCACATTATTCAAAAAAATTGGGCTAACTTTATGTTTTTTTTTTTTAATTAAAGTATTTTTTCCCAAAAAAAATGCTTTTGAAAGACCACTGCGCAAATACAGTGCGAAATAAATAATATTATTAAATTATTATAACTGCCATTTTATTCTCTAGGGTCTCTGCTAAAAAAAATTTATATATATATATATGTTTGGGGGTTCTAAGTAATTTTCTTGCAAAAAATACACATTTTAACTTGTAAGCAACAACTGTCAGAAAAAGGTTTAGTCTTTAAGTGGCTAAACTCACCTCATTTACAGACAAAGCGGAACTTCAGTAATTTTTTTTTTTCAACTTTCCATCTATTAAATCCTCTGCCCTTGTTTTTTTTTAACTTTTGATAGTAAAACATTTTTTTTTTTCTGCCAGGAAATACCTTATACAGCCCACTTCCTGTTTCTTGTCTGGTTAAAAGCCTAGGCTTACAACATCATGCAAAGCTCTCTCACTCTCATGAGAGTTTGCCAGGAAGGTAAGGAACGGTGAATCATAAGCGGGCCAATGAGAGCTGCAGAGCTGGAGGTGTGCCTCTGGGAGTCTGTGTAAATCCAGGAAGTGAACAGGCAGCAGCTTCAGCTGCCCAAAGTTAACCACTAGCCGACCAGCCACTGCAGCAGGTTGGCTCGGCAAATCGCCATAGCTGTACATCGTTCCTTTAAGACGTCCCAGCAGCACCTGCCACGCGTCCCTGGAGCCGATGAACGTGCACCTTGGCGGGTGCAATGACTGCCGGGCACCTGCGATCGCTTGTGACAAAAGCGAGAACCGGGGCCTGTGAGTGTAAACACACAAATCCCGGTTCTCACGGTGTTCATACTAAGTATGAACTCCGATCTCTCTCCTCTCCTAGTCATTCCCATCCCCCCTACAGTTAAAACACACCCAGGGAACACAGATAACCCCTTGATCACCCCTAGTGTTAACCCCTTCCCTGCCAGTGACATTTATACATCAATGGCTATTTTTAGCTCCAACTTGCTGTATAAATGTCAATTTTCCCAAAATAGTGTCAAAAGTGTCCAATCTGTCTGCCGCAATGTCGCAGTCCTGATAAAAATCGCAGATCACTGCTAGTTACTGGTAAAAAAAAAAATAATAATAATAAAGATGACATAAATCTATCCCCTATTTTGTAGACGCTATAACTTTTGTGCAAACTAATCAATATACGCTTATTGCGATTTTTCTTTACCAAAAATATCTAGAAGAATACACATCGGCCTAAACCGAGAAAAAAACTATTTTTTTAAATTGGGATATTACAGCAAAAACTACAAAATATTGTCGCTCTTTTTTTTGTTTATAGCGCAAAAAAAAACGCAAAGCTGATCAAATACCACCAAAAGAAAGCTCTATTTGTGGGGAAAAAGGGACATAAATTTTGTTTGGGTACAGCGTCGGATGACCACACAATTGTCAGTTAAAGCGACGCAGTGCCATATTGCAAAAAATGGCCTGTCAGAAAGGGGGCAAATCCTTCCGGGGCTGAAGTGGTGAAAATGGTTGCAGCCAGACTCAGTGGAGGGAGATTTCTGCAGCATATTTGGCAAGTACAGAATCACAGTATATATATAAAATAATATGCAAAGTGGTTGGAGGGAAGCTTCAGAATGGGCAAAGATGTTTTTATTAGAAATTATGTGAGCAGACTGCAGTTCCTCTTGAAGTTCATCCCTTTGATCTAAAAGAACTAAATGTTACAATGTTACTCTTTATCTCCGCCTAATCGGTGTTGTGATAAACTTGGTAGGCTGCCTGTTTTTTGGGGGGGTTTTTTGACAGCTGTAATCTCTGTGAGCAGAGAACTCTGCAATAAATCAAGAAAAAGCTGTTTTAAGATTGTGAGCGGGGTTGAATCATGACCTTATTTCTTTAACGATTGATCGTGCAGCTCTACCTGGTGTACTCTTCGTGCTCTGAAAAACTGCAGTGTCTGCATCCCTTTAGCATCATTACCCCTAGTAAAGCATCTCACCAAAATAAAATTCCAAATGGAGGAATGCCTAAAATTTGACTTCTACCTAAGTGCACACCATTCTGGGAAAATCAGTGAGCCAACCACATAAGCATGAAATTACATTTTTGGGGCATTCTGTACACCAACAGTGCACAGAACACCTCCAGGTTGCCATATTACATTGAAGTTTACAGAAAACTACAGTGGCTGTAAAAGATTAAAAAAAAGAAGGAATTTTGACTTACTTGGAAATTCTCTCTTGAATACACTACAGGACACAGGCTTGATATTCATAGACCCTGTGGTATATGAATGTACCTATATACAAGCCTATATCACAGGGTCTATGCCCTTTCCTGGACAAAAAATAATAATTCTACAATAAAATTTCACAGGCTCAACTCCCATTCTTAGACCAATGGGAAAGGGACCTCCAAATTCACTTATATAACGTGCGAACAAAAGTTCATACTTCCCTATAAAGCAGCAAGTATCAGAAATCGGGCTACAAAACTATACTCAGATGGTATTGTACACCCTTGAAACTCCACTCCAACCATCCCTCAGTCCCTGCAGATTGTTTGCAATGTTGTGAAACTCCAGAAGACTTCCTAGTACGTGCTTTAGTGCTAAAATTCACTGAAAGGCCTGTCCCGGATTCTCCTGCCTTTTTTCTCTTACACACCAAAATTTGATACCTCTAAAACGGCATAAACAAAATTCATAGCACGCATCTGCTTAATGTAGCCCAATTCTGTATCCCGACGCTCTGGGAATCTACCACTCCACCCTCCATTCCAGAATGGTTCCACTATGTTGAAGACATCAGACATATGGAAGAGTTGGCAAGCTCTTTGAAGGGCAGAGAGGAACAAACTCACAAATTGTGGTTTTAAAGGAACAAGTTACTTCATTACAGACTTATTCAAATGTAATCTAGCAGGCTGAGCCTACGTTCTAGGTCTATATCTCCTCCACCTCTTTCCCTCCTTTTCACAAGTTAGGCTGTACCCAGTAACTCCCTCATGGGGTACCTTATCTTCCCTGACCTGGTTTCCCCCTCCTCCCCTTGTTCTTTTTTCATTTCTTTACCCATTCAACTTTCCAGCACTGCATATGACGGTCATCACGTTCCTCTCTTGTCCATGTTCTATTGCTCTCACCCTCTTTTTCCGGCAATCTACTCATGTTCCCTCCTAAGGGATCTTCCTGGTCTACCAAAGAGCCTTTCTGACATGACTGCTCTATGTTATTTCCTATTGGATGTCTTATAACGCTCACTTCCGGCTTAAATACAGCATTAACTATAACGATAGCTTTACAGTATTAAAGTGGTTGAAAATGCAAAAGTATTTTACACCTAAATGCATTCTATGCATTAAAGGTAAAAAACCTGTGTCACAGGATCATCCCCACTTCCCATATACTTATCTGAGCCTAATCTTGATGCAGTGTTGTGCACTAGAGCAGCAGCTCTCCCTGCTCTGTCCCTCCGAACTGAAAAGACTGACAGCAGCGAGAGCGGCTTGTCAATGAAACTCTGTGAAGAGGAAGCAGGGGCGGGGCCGAGCTGGCCTGTCTGGCCCCTCCTTTCTGCAAGGTGCCCCGACAGCAAGCAGCTTGCTAGGGGGGCACCCGAGCTGAGCCACTGCTCGATCGAGAGGGGGCTCAGGTAAAGTCTTAGGGCGGCTGCTGCACACAGAAGGCTTTTTTACCTTCATACAGTACATGGAATGCATGAAGGTAAAAAAACTTTGTGCCTTAACAACCACTTTAATTTTCTGTAAAATGCAATACAATATCGCAAGCTGGAAGCATTCTGTACACAGATGGTGTACAGAAAGCCCCACTAGAAACCTTTCCTGCTTATGCGACTGGAGCACCGATTTTCCCAGAAGTCTGCACTAAGATACAAGTTAAATTTTAGGCACCCCCTGCCACGTGTCATATTTGGCAAGATACTTCCAAAAGGAAATTGGGTCTAAAAAGGATGCAGACTGCCACTTTCCTCATTATAAGCCTGCATGTGCAGCAGCTGATTGGTAATTATGAAATCATTCCCATTCATTTTGCACATGGTCACAGACAAACAAACCATTATTTCTTCAGAACAACAAAAAGTAGGAATCTGCAACAAAGTCTGGTAAAATCCCTGCAATTTACGTTACTCATCCAGAAGGGAATAATTTTTCTCAAGTAGAGTTAAACTTTAAAAACTTCCAACAATTTCTTAAAATGTTCAATTTCACACTTTAGTCATTTTGAGTGCATATTTAATCCATTCTAGTTCATAAAGGATATAAAATTTTCTCTAAATTTTGCCTGAGACACAGAAAATAAACTTACTTTTAAACCACGCTGAAAAGTGGCGATAGATAACAGAGCCAAATCTTGCTGTTCCTCAGCATACCGTACCAGGTAAACATACACCAGCTTTTTTATCTAGGAAACATGGAAAACAGAAATTGAATTAGCTTAACAAAAGGTAGAAAAAAAATAAAAATAAAATCGCACAGGCAATAATGTCTCTCTCAATTGTAGCTCAGGGGAGTAAAAAAAAACTCAAGTTGATTTGTTGAATGGTTTAAAAAGGAAAACAGGTGGCTACATCGACACGTAAGAGGAGCCTGCGTCTTAATGCTCTGTGTGTTCAATGTGTCAACATAGAACATTTTCAAACTTTTGACTTAAAACAAAATTATATACTCTCAATCTCCAGAGAGGCACTTTTATGGTTGCTGGGGCAAAAGACATAACAATATTAAATCACAGAAGGTTTCAAAATACAACACTTGTCCTTGTTCTGCTTTAGATTAGAGCAAATCAATACTGACCACAAGAGGCCTGTGCACTGAACGGCAGCGGGTTGCTGAGAATGGCTCCTTTGCTTGAAACCACTCTGTGCCCAGATAGGGGAGTGCGTAGAGAAGCGTGACTACACCACTCTCTCTGCACTTACTGCCATTCAGCCGTACTACATGCCTGGCTGTGAAACTAATCACAACGGGGCCGCATTAGTCCCGGGCAACACAGGAAGGTCTGTTTAATTAGTTTATCAATGCTAGAACATCAAACTTCATGACATATTGACTAAACCTTTGATTTTGGTCTGTACCACCAGCAAGGTACAGGTTCACACTCTGCATCCTTTGTCATCTGCTAACATCTGGTACGTAGCCCAACAAGGACTAGAGCAGCTTGGGCTCCAAATATGAAATTCATGGGACAGCATTTGATAAATAGCATTCAAATCATTAAGGACGAGAAATGTGCTCGGATGATTTCTGCACATGATTTTTTTCCATTTTTCAGCTTTGTGATCACTTAAGACAAGGGAACAAAAAGGGACAATAAAAACAAAAGTTTTTTTTTTTAATCCAGTTAGCTTTACCCCAAAAAAAAAAAATATTCATATCACGGGGGTCAGGGGTGCTCCATGCACAAACATGTACTGTACATTCAGGTGATATTAGCACATGTATGTTGTATGCACACAATTGTACAAGAGGGAAAAAGGTTATTTTTAAAGACTCAAAGGCATAGTCTTTTCTACCCTCTTCTTTTACTCAATTTTAATTCACAGATAAACTTTAAATTTTCTTTGGTACTTAAAGAAAAGAATAATTCAGCATAACCACACAAAAAAAAAATGTTTTACTTAAATCCATTTATTAAACCACTTGGTAAATTTTCCTTCTAAGGCCATAACTTGGCAAACATCCTCCTTGGCCCAAACTCTACCCCGGGAGTAGTTGTAAAACAAGGCAAAGAAAAAAATTAATAAATTGCACAAGTACAAAACAGGAACTCGTGTGTACTCTAAGGTCACAGTTTTGAATAGAGAAGCAGGCAAAAAAAAAAATATATAAAAAATACATATATATATATATATATATATATATATATATATATATATATATACACACACATACATACATACATACATACATACATACATACATATATATATATATATATATATACACACACACACACACAGTTGTGCTCATACGTTTACATACCCTGGCAGAATTTGATTTCTTGTCCATTTTTCAGAGAATATGAATGATAACACAAACTTTTTTCACTCATGGTTAGTGTTTAGCTGAAGCCATTTATTATCATTCAACTGTGGACAAAGAAGAAAGTGCAAAAATAGGCCACGTCCATAAATATATGAAGACAAAAAAAAATAGGTAGTACTACGTATTACCAGGGGGGTGGACTTTTTTAGGCTGAGAAACACTGGAGAGGAAGTAACAATATAAAAATATAAATTTATTGAAGGTTACAAATACATAAAAGTAAGAATGAAGATTATAACATAATTTCATCTATGAATATTGTGCAGTGAGCCCTTGTATGTCTACGTGTTTCGCCGCTAGGCTTCCTCAGGACACGGCCAAGGTTCACAGACAAGACAGATAAGAGAATATGTTTCTCTATCTTGTTTGGAATGCACAATCATGTACAGTCAGAAATATATTAGGTATCGCTGAATGTATGAACAGGGGCATGTGAATAGTATTCCTTATTTTGGGAACGGCCATCAAAGAGTATCCCACAGTGAATCCTGGATTTGAATTCCAGTACTGCTGATGGCTATATATAGCCCAACAGCCAATCGCTGTATGTTTAAAGTTTCAATATCACAGCGTGCCTCTAGGAGACAGCAATCTACTGCACACAGTGGATTGCTGTCTCCCAGGGGCTTTCTTACGCACGAAGAAACATCTGCCAAGTCGAGCAAGTATTCTTCCTTCCCAATTTTCTTCCTTCCCTACCTTATTGCTTTGTGGCTGTATATTGTCTTTATCTTTTGAAACATCTTTTTCTGTAAATATTTTATTTGCATCAACTTTGACCTTTTCATAATAAACTCTTAGGCCTCTTTCACACGGATGATCCGTATGTCCGTTTTTCATCCATCTGTTTTCGGATGAAAAACGGACATACAGTCATCCCTATGGAGCGTCGGATGTCAGCGGTGACATGTCCGCTGACATCCGACCCGCTCCGATCCGAAAAGTGTAACGGAGGAAAAACCTACTTTTCCCTCCGTTTTCGGATCGGATCGGATGACGACGGACACTACGGACCGTCATCATCCGATCCCCCCCATAGGGGAGAGCGGCGCTCTGACAGGTCCGTCGCTGCACAGTGTGCAGCGATGCACCTGTCATCTTCCTGCTCAGCGGGGATCTGCGGAGCTATCCCCGCTGAGCAAGCGGATGTTCACGGGGCGGATCATCACTGATCTGCCCCGTGTGAAAGAGGCCTTATGTTGAAAAGTGTTAACCTTGTCTCTAAAGCTCTTAATGCAAGCTATAAACGAACCTGCCTCTTTAAGGGCGCTACTGTTGTAGAGTAAGACTCTGAGCAGACATGTCTGTGGTGGCAGTGTGTGTGGCAGACGCTTATTCTAAAATCATAATTGGTATTGCAAAATTACGAGTCTCCCCCGGCTCGGTCTTTTAAACGGGGTTGGTGGCAGTTAAAGGGTTAATTGTGTAATTAGCCCAGTGACAATCACTCTCAGGTTGCTCGCACCTAGATTGTGGTCCTGCAAGCTGGAAAATCTTTGTGCTGGGCGCAGCTGAGAGTGGCATTGTTACGTAAGTGACAGCGTGGTGTGAGGTTGGCCGGTCCTTTGTCACGAGTTAGCGAGGAGGGCAGGGATCTGACACCCGCGTTACTCTTTTTAAATCATAATCACAACAGAAACTACCCTGATCAAAAAGTTTGGTGATTTTGGCCCGATAACATGCACACAAGTTGATACAAAGGGGTTTGAATGGCTATTAAAAGGTAACCATTCTCACCTGTGAAAACACATGTTTGAGTGACCTCAAAGACTCTAATATCACCTGTGATCTGTTTGCTTGTAATTAGTGTGTGTTTATAAAGGTCAATGAGTTTCTGGACTCCTGACAGACCCTTGCATCTTTCATCCAGTGCTGCACTGACTTTACTGGATTCTGAGTCATGGGGAAAGCAAAAGAATAATCAAAAGATCTGCGGGAAAAGGTAGTTGAACTGTATAAAACAGGAAAGGGATTTAAAAAAGATATCCAAGTAATTGAGAATGGCAATCAGCAGTGTTCAAACTCTAATCAAGAAGTGGAAAAATAGGGGTTCTGTTGAAACCAAACCACGGTCAGGTAGACCAACTAAAATTGTAGCCACAACTGGCAGGAAAATTGTTTGGGATGCAAAAAAACCCACAAATAACTTCAGGTGAAATACAGGACCCTGAAAACATGTGGTGTGGCAGTTTCAAGATGAATAAGGAGGCACTTGAAGAAAGATGGGCTGCATGGTCGAGTCGCCAAAAGAAAGCCATTACTACGCAAAAGCCACAAAGTATCCCACTTACAATACGCCAAACAGCACAGAGACAAGCCTCAAACCTTCTGGCACAAAGTCATTTGGAGTGATGAGACCAAAAAACTTAGCTTTTTGGCCACCACCATAAATGCTTCATTTGGAGAGGAGTCAACAAGGCCTATGACGAAAGGTACACCATTCCTACTGTGAAACACAGAGGTAGATCACTAATGTTTTGGGGATGTGCGAGCTACAAAAGGCATAGGAAATTTGGTTCAAAATTGATAGCAAGATGAATGCAGTATGTTATCAAAAAATACTGGAGGAAAATTTGCATTCATCAGCCAGGAAGCTGAGCATGGGACGTACTTGGACATTCCAACATGACAATGATCCAAAAACACAAGGCCAAGTCGACCTATCATTGGCTACAGCAGAATAAAGTGAAGGTTCTGGAGTGGCCATCTCAGTCTATTGACCTCAATATCATTGAGCCACTCTGGGGAGATCTCAAAAGTGCAGTTCGTGCAAGACAGCACAAGAATTTACAGGAACTGGAGGTGTTTTGCCAAGAGGAATGGGCAGCTTTACCATCTGAGAAGATAATACGCCTCATCCACAAATACCACAAAAGACTTCAAGCTGTCATTGATGTTAAAGGGTGAAATACACAGTATTAAAAACTGGGGTATGTAAACTTTTGATCAGGGTCATTTGGGTAGTTTGTTGTCACTACGATTCAAAAAGAGTAAACACAGTTGATTGATAATAAATGGCTTCAGCCAAACACTAACCATGAGTAAAAGAAAAGCTTTTGTGTTATCATTTATATTCTCTGAAAAATGGTCAAGAAAACAAATTCTGCCAGGGTATGTAAACTTATGAGCACAACTCTGTGTTTGTGTGCAGAAGTTTGAACTTTAACCACTTTCATACCGGGCTTATTCTGGAACTCCTCTCCTACATGTAAAAATCATATTTTTTTGCTAGAAAATTACTCAGAACCCCCAAACATTATATATTTTTTTAGCAGACACCCTAGGGAATAAAATGGAGGTCATTGCAACTTTTTATCTTGCACTGTATTTGCGCAACAATTTTTCAAATGCTTTTTTTTTGGAAAAAAAAACAGTTTCATGATATGGAAAATAACAAAACAATAAAGTTAGCCCAATTTTTTTGTATAATGTGAAAGATGATGTTATGCCGAGTAAAGAGATACCCAACATGTCATGCTTTAAAACTGCGCACACTCATGGAATGACGCCAAACTTCAGTACTTAAAAATCTCCACAGGTGACGCTTTAAAATGTTTTACAAGTTACATGTTGAGAGTTACAGAGGAGGTCTAGAGCCAGAATTTTGCTTGCGCTCTAACGCATGCTGTGATACCTCATATGTGTAGTCTGAATGGCGTTTACATATGTGGGTGGACCAACTTGTGCCTTCTGAGCTTAAGCTACCGGGGACAGGGGCGTTTAAAAATTTTTTTTTTTTTACTTTCTTTTACAACATTTTTTTTTGATCACCTTTATTCGTATTACAAGGAATGTAAACATTCCTTAATAGGAATCATTCGTGACAGGTCCTCTTTATGGAGAGATGCGGAGTCAATAGGACCCCACATCTCTCATCCAGGCTGGAAAGCATGAGATCGGGGGGGGGGGGGGAATCAACGATCCCATGCTTATCAGCCACGATTGCGGCTTTGTTTACATCCACGGCATGGTCGTGACGTCATAACATTGTGCCCGGGCCTTCGACGGTCATAGAGATGACCGGTGACCATCTGGTCATCGGTCATCTCTATGCTCGTCATCCGGCGGCGGCTGATTCTTTCTCCAGGTCCCCGATGGCACGGGAGAGCCCGGAGAAGCACCGGATGGCGGCGGAAGGGGGATGTCCCCTCCCGTCACCTATAAGAATGATTAAGCTGCGGAAATGCCGCTATGATTATTCTTATGGTGCACAGAACCGCTGGCTGAAAACAAGGATATCTGAATGATGCCAGTAGCTGCACTTTCCCACTGAAAGTCCAGGACGTCATATGACATCCTTGGGCGGGAAGTGGTTAAAGAGGTTGTAAACCTCCATGTATACTTTATACCAATAGGTAAGCCTACAATAAGGCTTACCTATAGGTACTGCAAAAACATCTCCTAAACGTGCGCCATTTAGGGGATATTTACTGTATACTGCGCCAATGTCATCGGTGCATGCTCGCTAAAAAAAATGGTTTCTTTAGAAGATAGTGCCGTGACCGGCAGCTCCCACGCGTATGCATTGGAGTGACGTCGCGCGGCTCCAGCCAGTCACAGAGGCGGAGTCCGCCGCCCCGGAAGGAAGACGGGTGAAGATGGATGCGGCCTCCAGCGGGGACGACACGTGCTTAGTTTTGCAGGTGTCATATAATGTGCTAGTATGCAATGCTTACTAGCACATTATGTCTTTACTTTGCAGGGGAGGGAAAATTTTCTTTAAGAGTTTACTTTCTCTGGAACATGAAGTGGAAGAGTTACAGTGTTACTAAACCTACAACAGTAAAATCAACCTGTACAGTGAGGGGAAAAAAAGTATTTGATCCCCTGCTGGTTTTGTACATTTGCCCCCTGACAAAGAAAAGATCAGTCTATAATTTTTATGGTAGGTTTACGTAACCATTTAAGGACCAGGCCTATTTTTCAAACTTGTTGTTTACAAGTTAATTTTTTTATTTTTTTTTGCTAGAATATTTGCTAGAATTTGCTAGAATCCCCAAACATGATATTTTTTTTCTAACATCCTAGAGAATATAATGGCGGGCGTAAATTACAACACGCAAATACGTAGAAACAAAGTATCTTTTCATTCTTTTATCAAAGAAAAAGAACTCCGGTGTAAATGATGGAAGTTTAACCATTTAAAGACCAAACCTTTTCTGACATTTGTTTACAAGTAAAAATTATTTTCTGCTAGAAAATTACTTAGGAATACACGAACATTTTTTTTTTTTTTTTTTTTTTTTTTTTTTTTAGCAGCAGAGACCTTATAGAATAAAATTGTGATGGTCGCAATACTTTGTCACACCGCATTTTTGCGCAGCAGTCTCACAAGTGCACTTTTTTTGGAAAAAACACACTTTTTTTATTTAAAAATAAGACAACAGTAAATTTAGCCCAATTTTTTTTTCATATTGTGAAAGATAATGTTACGCTGAGTAAATTGATACCCAACATGTCACGCTTCAAAATTGCGTCGCTCGTGGAATGGCGACAAACTTTTACCCTTAAAAATCTCTATAGGCGACGTTTAAAACAATTCTACAGGTAGCATATTTTGAGTTACAGAGGAGGTCTAGGGCTGGAATTATTGCTCTCGCTCTAATGATCGTGGTGATACCTCACATGTGTGGTTTGAAAACCATTTTCACATGCGGGCGCTACTCACGTATGCGTTTGCTTCTGCACACAAACTTGGTGGGGGCGCGTAAAATTGTTTTTTTTACTTTATTTTTTATTTTGTACTGTTCTTTAAAAAAAAAAAAAAAAAAAAAAGTGGAAATTTTATTCCTATTACAAGGAACGTAAACAGAGAACTGTCTACACTTGTTACATGAATGAATTGAGAAATTCTGCATAAAGATCGTGAGAGGTGTTGAATCGAGATCGTGATTTTTTTTTTTTTAACGATCGTGCAGCTCTACCAAACGTCAGCCTCAAAACCTTAATGATTTAGAGGATCTGCAAAGAGGAGTGGGACAAAATCCCTCCTGAGATGTGTGCAAACCTGGTGGCCAACTACAAGAAATGTCTGACCTCTGATTGCCAACAAGGTTGTTGCCACCAAGTACAGGCGGTCCCTGGGTTACAAACAAGATAGGGTTTGTAGGTTTGTTCTGAAGTTGAATCTGTTTGTAAGCTGGAACAGGAACATTTTTTAAGTGTAGCTCCAGCCCCCAAAAATATTTTTAAGCTTTTTGGATAGCGTAGGGAAAGGTTAACACCCCTGTAACGTTTCTTTTGCTGTCTGTGCCCCCTTGTACAGAAGATTTCATTTCACTTTCGCTGTGACAATTGGATTTTGAAAATTTTGGGTTGTTGTAGAAACAAAGATTGGTGATAAAGCATCAGTGGAGGTACCTTTTTCCCATAACTCTTACAGGAGTGAATTTCCCTTCCTAGGGGTAGATTTCCGCTCACTTCCTGTTGTCTCCCTCCTTTTTCAAGTAGGAGTCGGATGTTTTTAACTAGGTGACCGCCTGTACTGTCATGTTTTACGAAGGGGTAAAATACTTTTTTCAATCATTAAAATGCAAATCAATAACTTTTTTGAAATGCATTTTTCTGGATATTTTGTTGTCATTCTGTCTCTCACTTAAAATAAACCTACCATGAAAATTATAGACTGATTATTTCTGTGTCAGTGGGAAAACGTACAAAATCAGCAGGGGATCAAATACTTTTTCCCCCCTCACTGTGTATGCAGAAAAGCATGTTTGATATACTCTGGAGCCAAAGAAGTTAAAGAGGAAGTAAAGTCTTCCTTTTTAAAAGTACCTACAGGTAAGCCTGTAAAAAGGCTTACTTGTAGGTACTGTAAATCTCGCCTAAACTTGCAATGTTTAGGAGATATTTACTATATACCCCGCCTCCATCTGTGCATGCACACTGAAGGAACAGCCGCTCGTGCCGTTTCTTCAGGGCCTTGTGCCGTGACCAGTGGCTCCCACGCGCATGCGCCGGAGTGACTTAATCGCTGCTCCGGAGCCTACAAACCCGGAAGAAACACCGGGGAAGATGTCAGCGGTGTCTAAGTCCTGGTGAAGCATAAAACTTTTTTGTTCATGGGGTTAGACTGACTATAAAGTAGAGCTGCATGATTCTGGATAAAAGGATAATCACAATTTTTTTGCATAGAATAAAGATCAAGATTTTCGCACAATTCTCGGCGTAACCTCACCTTTCACATTATACAAAAATTGGGCTAACTTTACGTTTTTTTTTTTATTAATTGAAGTGTATTTTTTTCCAAAAAATTGCGTTTGAAAGACCGCTGCACAAATAGCGCTACATAAAATCTTGCAATGACCGCCATTTTATTCTCTAGGGTCTCTGCTAAAAAAAAAAAGTAAATAAATTTATATATATCACACACACTGTATATAAAATGTTTGGGGGTTCTAGCAAAAATACTGATTTTAACTTGTAAGCAACAAGTGTCAGAAAAAGGCTTATTTCTTAAGTGGTTAAACTCACCTCATTTACAGACCGAAGTTTATCCCTTTGAGCTAAAAGCACAGAAAGATACAATGGTTTTTTTTTCTCTCAGCGCTAAGCAATGTTGTGATAAATTTAGTAGCTTTTTTTTTTTTTGACAGCTGTCAGCTGTGAACAGAGAACAGCTCTGCACTTCTTACATGAATCGTGGAAATGCCGGATTAAGATAGTGAGGGGGGGGTTGTTGAATCGAGATTGCGATTTTAACAATTAATCATACAGCTCTACTATAAAGCAAGTAACGAGCTATAACTGTAGGTTAAAAAACCTCTGTCCCAGCTGTTTAAAAAAACCTTACCGTTAGTATGCCTATCCCTCCTGTGCTTATATCTATTGAAGTGGAAGTGCCACGAATTAAATATTATTAAATACATAGCAACATTAAATACCATTAAAAAAAAAAATCTCCTATCACAAATACTCCAATCACAGTGACATTCCAATGTATATAAATTAAATTCAATTAGTTAAATATTCCAAAAGTTCATGTGCTTTAGTGTCCAAAATTCATAACCGTGCAACAAAGAACCCCACAACAATAGTGCAAGGGATATTGCAACAATGAAGTGCTCTTTCCAATCCACTTCAACGTTAATCTCCTCATCCACAAACGGTTAGGTTCCTTTCACACTGGTGCACTTTTCCAAGGTGACACGTGCATGAAAACCATTCAACATTAAATCAGATGTAACTATTCACACTGCAGGTGTACTGTGCTTTCAACTCCTGTATGCTTCACTGTTGGTGCAGTTTTTAAAAAAAAAAAAAAAAAGGCACCTTGCATTTGTAAGGGCATAGGAATGCATCAAAAGCTTATCAGTGTGAAAGGGCCCTTAGGACTGGTTCACTGCAGCACAGCAGCTGATGTGCAGGACAATCTGGCCCAGCTCAGTACATGATCACTACGCTGATCTCGGCGGATCGCACCATTTCCTTTATATAATGGACTTTGAGGTGTCACACTCACATCTCAATAAAGTTCAGTGCGAGGCGGTGGATTGCCTCACACTGCGCTGTTCGGAAAAAAAGTACTGCATGCAGTCGTTTGTTTGGACGCATTGTGCTCGCACACCATCTCAATGCAGTGGTGTAAACCGAGCACATGGGAGACAAGGCATTCAAGCCTTGTCCTTGCGGTGGGACTATGCTGAAAAAGCCACCCAAAGCAGTCCTACCGCACCTGGTGTGAATCAGCCCTTAGTGATGAGAGACTGTCCAAACTCCACTTCCCTCCGTGCTCCTCCACCCAGTTACATGGCCTACCCACCACAGGTTCTGACCCTAATTAATAAGGGTCTTAACTCGCTTGCATCATAATAGTCCAACTCTCTCCCCGTGCATTTCACATAGGCATATCCAAAAAAACAAAATTAAACTAAACAAAGCCACTCAGTGTAACAACATTTAAAAGGAGTTGAAAATATCCACCATTAAATTCACAGGATGACGTGCTCAGCCCGGGATCCAGGAATGACAGCTTCAGCATGTAGACTGAGCTGCCAGCTCCACTAGTACTTCCTACTAGCCACAAGCGGACGCTGTGTGTGGAATGTCACGTATCCAAGCCCCGCTATATCTGATTCTTAATTAACTTATGACACTAGCACTTTATTAAATGGATATAAGCAAAGGAGGGATAGGCAAACTAGAGCTGTTTTTTTTTTTTTATACAAAAGGCAAACCATTAAAATGTATTTAACGAGTTGCACAGACCATGCTGACAGGTGAGTCCCTCCTGCCGAGACAATGTATTCTCCAGGAGGGGGAAGCCACCCCTGGAGACAGTGATAATTGCTAGCGGCTATAGCAGCCGCTAGTGATAATCGCAGGTAAAACCCAGCAGGCTGGTTGTACCCAAGCTGATCAATCGATCCAACTTGGTACATAAAGCCTGCCCACATACTGTTTGAATCTCATGTTGTCCCTGTTGAACCAGACTATGGCTAGCCTAAGACTTTAAAGCCAGCCTGGACCTCACTTACAGAAGATAGCCTTTAATGAGCTAGTCATAACATCATGCTTCTTTATCAATCATCATTGGTTAAGAATACATGTGTGTCCTCTAAGTTGTAAAAGTGGCAATGCACATATTGCCATTCGCCTTTCTGCCAGGACTATTATAGGAAACAGTATATGCCTGAAATTCATCTATACTGAATGTTGGATAAGCAACTGGGCTCCTTGGTGCACCTCTTGTGCTTAAAAAACAAAACTTTGCTCAATACATAATAAGCCAATCTAAAGTGTGAACAGGTTCAGAAAGTATGAATTATGTCTGACTTTTACAACAGTTACACACATTGCCAACGTTAATTGTAAGCTCTAACAAGCAGGGCCCTCTGACCCTTCATATATTGAAATATGCCGTTACCATACTGACTACTTCCATTTCACAAAGTGCTGCACAAACGATTGGCACTATATAAGTCCTGTATAATAGGAATAATAATAGCCTAAAGAAACATTCATAGTTAGTCTTCGTCTTTACTGACAACTTTCGCTCTGGTCTTCACTAGCAAAACAGGTCCCAGGAGATAGCGGGGACCATTGAGAAAGCGCAGCACGACTCAGGCATGCGCAGTAGGAAATCGGGAAGTGAAGCCGCAACGCTTCACTTCCTGATTCCCTCACTGAGAATGGCGGCGGCAGCACCCGAGGATCGAGGGACGGTTCGGTCTCGGGTGCCGACATCGCTGGACACCATGACAGGTGAGTGGCCTTATTTTAAAAGTCGGCAGCTGCAGTATTTGCAGCTGCTGACATCTAAAAAAAAATTCTTCGTGGGACTCCCACTTTAATAAAATTCAGTTTACTGCGATTTGTCGTCTTATTGCTTCACATTTCCCTGTTCTTCTAACACTTCAATTTTAATGGTTTAAAAACATTCCCGCTAAATGTCAAAAGGGTATATCCATATCCCTCACTACCCTAGTCATTCATTAACCAACAGAACTGGTAATATGCAGAGCTTAATATTAAATATATAAAAGTCCAAGTCCATGAAGATGGTTTACAACGCACATCTCGATCAAATTCCAAAATGGCCACAGCATTCATCGTGCTTGCGTCAGGTCTAGCCAGGGACACCGTTTTTGATGCTTTATCTGGAGTTGTCCATGAGCTGTGGAGAGCAGTTCTTTGGGCAGAGGCTCATTCTTTGATCATTACAAGGCGTGACTGACCATTCTAGAATATGGAGCAGTAAGCTCAAAACCTTCATCTTAACCACAGGATTAAATCAAACTCATCTGATAACCCAGCCTTTTCTGCAAGTAGTACTAAGCAAATCTAGCAAAACAGAGTGTGGATTATAAAAAAAAAAGGAATTAAGTAGGCCTTTGGGCTCATGTACACAGGGCGTTAGAAAAAACAAGCTGCAACGCCACTACCAAAGCCAAGAAAAAGCAGCTGTAAAAATGTGCTTTTAGTAGCTTTTTGTATTGGCGTTAATGCACTTTTGCCACACTAGCTTTTAGCAGCGTTTCCATTCAAAATCAATGGTTCCCTATGAGAGCCCATTGATTTGAATAGAAGTCGCACCAGAAGTCGGATGACAATGATCTGACTTGCAGTGCGACTTGTGCGCTGAGGATCTTGAAGAGGATCCCCGCAGCCTGGCATGTCAGGAAGGGGGGGGGGGCGAGCAAGCACACCCCCCCTTCTCCTAGACCATACAAGGCCACATGCCCTCAACATGGGTGGGTGGGTGCTTTGGGGCAGCACCTTGTCCCCATGTGGACAAGGGCCTCTTCCTGACAAACCTGGTCCTGGTTGTCGGGGTCTGCGGGCAGGGGACTTACTGGAATCTGGAAACCCCTTCAACAAGGGAGCCCCCAGATCCCGGCAACTCACCCTATGTGAATGAGTACATGGTACCCCTACCCATTCACCCAAAAAAAAAAAAAGTGTCAACAATAAAAAAACAGTACACAGGTTTTTGACAAAGAAATTAAAGCAGCTCCAGCGTCTCTTCTTCTGATTTCTTCTCCCTCCAGAGATGTCTTCATCCTCCGGTTCTGTTCTCACCGCTGATTACTTCTTACGCTGCCGGTTCTTCTCCCTCTTTTCTTCCTCCGAAAGTTCTCAACGCTGTAATGCATCCAGAGGCTCCGCCCCTTGTGGCATCATTGCCCCATCATGCCCTGGGCAATGATGTCCAAGTGGGTGGGGCCTCTGGATGATGTCACTGGGAGACCCCGCCCCTTGGCTATATAAATATCGGCACACGACGGCCCTAGCATTACACTGGGAGAGCGCGTCGAGCGAACAGAAGGGGAAGACAGCAGCGTCGAGAGGAGAAGAACCAGAGGGGGAAGACAGCAGCGTTGAGAGAAGAACCAGAGAATGAAGACATTGCCGAAGGGAGAAGAAATCAGAAGGAGAAGAGACACCGGAGCTGCTTTAATAAATTATTTTGTCAAAAACCTGTGTACGGTTATTTGACACTTTTTTTTTGGGTGAATGGGTAGGGGTACAATGTACCCCATACTTATTCATATAGGGTAGGGGGCCGGGATCTGGGGGCCCCCTTGTTAAAGGGGGCTTCCAGATTCAGATAAGCCCCCCCGCCCGCAGACCCTGTCAACCAATGGGCCAGGGTTGTCGGGAAGAGGCCCTTGTCCCCATCAACATGGAGACAAGGTACTTTGGGGTAGGGGGCACAGGCCCCCCCTGCCCCAAAGTACCCACCCCCCTATGTTGAGGGCATGTGGCCTGGTATGGAGGAGGCACTCGCTCGTCCCCCCCCCCTTTCCTGACCTGCTGGGGTGCATGCTCGGATAAGGGTCTGGTATGGATCTTGGGGGGGGGGGGGGGGAGCAGTTTTTTTTTCCCCATTCTGGCGTGGGGTTCCTCTTCAAGATCCTCAGCGCCCAATTCGTACTGCAAGTCGAATCATCATGACCCGACTTCTGGTGCGACTTCAATTTAAATCATTGGGCTCTCATAGGGAACCATTGGTTTTGACATGCTCGACACAACTTAACGCGGTTTAGCAGCTTTTAGCAGTGTCAGACGTTTTTACAGTTAAACAGCCTCTGAACCTGAAAGCACAGGCTGTTTTTTTCTACTGCCCCTAAACGCTTATGCCTCCAAATGCCTCTGACAGTTTATGTGTGCATGGACACATAGGCTAACATGGAGGGGGTGTTCAGAAGCAATAAAAAAAAACAAAAAAAAAAAAACAAACACACACACACACACACTAGACGCCCCTAACAGCAGCTGTTAAAATGTCCTGTGTGCATGAGCCCTTTATGTTGATGACATCATTTTCCCTGACTGGAATGTCACAGTAAAGAAGTTCCATAAACAAGTGAAACTCTGCTGTGATTCCTCATTACGGAACCTCTCTCCAAAGTGCTGCATATAAGAAAATGACATTTTGCTTACCTCAAGATTTTTGCTGGCGACATTTTTAACAACAGCGGGAAACAGCTCAGAGGCATTTTTTCCATTTGAAATCATCTAAAAAACAAAAAGTCATACATTAGTAACTGCTTTTAAGGTTAACTCCATTTATAATTCCATTTATAATTACTACGCAAGCCATATTTTATTTGAATGTTATTAAAAAATGACCTTTCCCCTTTAACCTACAATGCTGTAATTTTTCTGTAAAAAGCAATATGGCTACCTGGAGGCATTCTGTACACAGTTGGTGTATGGAACGCCTACAGAAAATGTAATTTCCTGCTTGTGTGATTGACTTATTGATTTTCCCAGAAGTCTGCCTAAGATAAAAGTCAGATTTTAGGCATCCTCTGCAACAAAAAATTTAATTTTTTGTGAGAGGCTCCTGGTTCATAATGCCACAACATGAAAGTCGCACAACTTGCGGTGAGACTTTGTCAAGAGACTCCCTGGCGACTTGAGTACTACTTTGAGGCACAAGTCTGATGGACTTTTCTAAAGTTGGAGCAGCTTCAGAACTGCCAATTAAGACAGCTCTCATTGACCAACATGGGATTTCACATGCCATGCGACTTGGGGTCTCACAAGTCGGATCCCAAGTCGCGGCAGTGTGAACCAAGCCTAAAGGGTTAATCATTTCTAAAGCAATGCAGACATTGCAGCTTTTCTCAGGGCACAGCAAATGCATCAGCTGATCAAAAATGAAAATGTCTCTCCCATTCATTATCAGTATCCAAGGCAGAAATTCACATTGATCATTCTTAGGGAATTGTTTCACAACAAAAGCGGTTACTCTTTTAGAGCCCATTCATACCACTTACACTATGCGTGAAGGTGCCTTTAATTGTTAACCGTAAAGGAAGACAAAATTAATATTTTCCGCAATACTCAAAAAAAAGTTAAACAGAGCCATGGGATTAAAAAGGAAAAATTAGTATGTGGTGCTGGGCAGAGGAGCATTAAAGTGAACCTGTTGCCTTGCCTGCAGTGACAATTCATGAGTAATGTTAGGAAAGCGCTTTGTAACTAACTAATTTTGGGTAAGTTGGGTATGTCCATGTACTGATGCTCTGAGACATCAGGCTTCCTGTTTGTGAGCAAAACAATGAGCCTACTGTGGGTGTGTTTGGAAACATCTCTGTTACATCACAAACCTCCCACCCCAAAAACACTCCTTGCACCTTAAAGGCTAATACAGAATATATTTTCTTCCGCAAGCCATCCCAAAGCTCTTATCTCCCACTTACCTAGTTTGTGGCAGCCTTGAATCTGCACTACAAAAATTTCAAAAGATGCATCTTAGCCCCGTCTTCATGTAGCATTATGTGACTATACAGAAAACCTCATATCCAATCATGCACTGCCTTACTGCATCACAGAATAGGGTGTGTTTTTCCTCTCTAGATCACAACTCCCTCTTTTCTGTACAACCACTTATTTCTGCCAACTTTCCTACTTCCTCATTTATGCCACATGGCGGGAGTGGGCACAGACAGCCAAGTGTTTTTGTTCTCGTAATCCAGCTCCGGGAGAGAGAGGGGGAGGGTGGGCAGCAACACGAGAGAGGAGTCATCAGAGAGCAGTGGTCCCTCATACTCCTAATGCCAATAATTTCTCTTAATGGAGAAGTGCAACAGTAAAGCGTAAGCAGCTAGCATTAAAGTGAACCTGTGCTCAAAATCTAAACATCAAATCATTTACATATTTGAACGCACATTAAAAGCATCTTAAAATGAGTTCCTATTTACCTTTGTAGCTGCCAACATTGTGGAGAAAGTCATCTTTAACCACCACAATGCAGGGCACTTTCACCCCCTTCCTGCCCAGGCCATTTTTCAGCTTTCACACTTGACAATTTTGCGGTCATGCAACACTGTACCCAAATTACATTTTTTATCTTTTTCTTCACACAAATAGAGATTTCTTTTGATGGTATTCAATCGCTGCTGGGATTTTTATTTTTTTGTAAAAAATAAATAAATAAAAGTTTTTCGAAGTTTGTCAGTAAATTTTGAAAGCAATTTTTCTCCTTCACGTATGTGCACTGATAAGGTGGCACTGATGAGGAAGCACTAATATGCCGCACTGATGAGCACTGATAGGTGGCACTGATAGGCATTGATGGTCAGCACTGACTAGAATCACTTATGGGCACTGCTAGGGCTTTCCTGTAATCAGGGCACTGACAATCAGTGCCCTGGTTACCAGCCCAGGTCTCCCCTGCGAAGAGATGCCGCTGATCGCCACTCCTCGCCACACACACTGTCAGTGTGAGGCAAGGAGAGCCGATTCACGGCACTTCCTTGTTTACATGGGACCGGCTGTGATTGGACACAGCCGATTACATGGTTAAAGAGCCGCGGCTCTTTACAGAGATCAGGGCCGTGCCGTGTCCTAGCAACACAGCGCGACCCTGATCACCGCATTGCGCAACCCCACAGGCCCGCGAGAGCGACTCTACTGGGCACCGTCATATGACGTCCACCCAGAATGAGAGCCGCACCGTCCCTCCGTCATTTGGCGGTGGGCGGGCAGCAACTGGTTAAATGTAACAGAGGCACTGAAATAATTAGCTCCTCTCCCCTTTATGGTTCACATGGGTGCTGGAACCCATACTTCACAAATGAGACCTTTAATTTTTGTGCCTGCATCCACCCCAATGTGCACACAACTTATGGAGGTGAATCCAGGTGCAGCGGCTGCAGACAGTGTGCATTTAGAGAATCAAAGCCACTGTCTCACCCCTGCAAATTTTAACATGCCACTGTACCGGCATTCACCTTAATAAGCTGCCATGCAGTTTACAGTGGATGCAGACGCAAAGGTTTTATTCATGCAGTATGCCTACTAGCACCCATGTAAATGAGGTTCTACTTACTATGGAGAGCAGATTCTTGGAGGCCTGAAATAGAAACAGATATCATTTCTAGGCTGTTAGAAATCCCTGACTTTCAAGTTTAGCAATGAACTTCCTTTTTGCCCTCTTCTTGACTGGTAAATATAGCACTGAAAGTGTTTTGTTAACGTGGATGTAAACCCTCACATACGCCCAGTGACGTGAACAGCCTCAGATGATACACAGAGATGAAACAGATCCTCCTACATAGGTTTTACATATATATATACGCTGTCGTCAGCTTTATATACTGTTTAGAAAGTGCACGTCCTGTTAGAATTTTATCTTCCTGATTCACCTTGGCTTCTTTCCATACACTGTGAAACAGCTGATTGGAGAAAAGGCACACACCCCCCTCCACATAAGGAGAGACTTGCAGAGCTGTGCTGTGAATAGACCAGCTCTCTGCTAATCTTTTTATAGCACCCACCCTGACACAAATTTAAGTCTGGTTTATCACAGTTCCCGTAGAAGTTGTCAGAAGTTATCATGCTGATAACAGAGGAACAGAGCAGGAGAAAGCCACTGGACTTAGGGATTTGAAGAGAGATAAGAAACCACTGCAGATATATGTGCCCAGCTCAAATTTCATTAACCGGGTTTACATCCACTTTAAATCTGTTTGATTAACATTAGGCCCCTTTCACACTGGGGCGGTGGGGGCGTCAGCGGTAAAACTGCGCTATTTTTAGCGCCGCTTTACCGTCGTTTTATCGGCGGTATTCGGCCGCTAGCGGTGCGGTTTTAACCCCCGCTGGCGGCCGAAAAAGGGTTAATACCGCTCGCATAGCACCGCTACAGCAGCGCTAAGCCCGCGGTATAGCCGCGCTGCCCCATTGATCTCAATGGGCAGGAGTGGTTTAGGAGCGGTGAATACACCGCTCCAAAGATGCTGTTTGCAGGAGTTTTTTTTCTCTCCTGCCAGCGCACCGCTCCAGTGTGAAAGCTCTCGGGCTTTCACACTGGAAAAACAGTAGCGGCAGTTTTAGGTCGGTTTGCAGGCGCTATTTTTAGCGCGATACCGCCTGCTAACCGACCCAGTTTGCCAGAAATCTTGCAAGCGGATAACCTGTTGTGTTCTCTGCCTGTGCACAAGGAGCGAGATGAGGAGAGAGGGCTGTGTTCTTTGTAATCCATCAGAAATTAGGTAGAAAGGGCTGGCAACACATGCTAAAGAATTCAGAGCTGTGTTATGTATACAGTACACTATACATTGATCAGCCATAGCATTAGGATCACTGACAAGTGAAATGAATAACATTACAATGGCATCTGAAAGTCAGTGGGATAAATTAGGTAGCAAGTAAACATGATGTTCATGAAAGGAAATGTGTTCAAAGCAGAAAAAATGTGCATCGCAGTTTGTTGGGTATGGGGCTTCCTAGCCGCAGACCGATCAGGGTGCCCGCGCTGATACGTGTCCACAGCCAAAATCGCCTACAATGGGCGCGCGAACATCAGATCTGGACCATGAAGCAATGGAAGAAGGTGGCCCGGTCTCATGAAATAAAGATAAAAAAACCTTCTGACTTTACAACCACTTTAACCGCTTGCTGACCAGCCGCTGTATAGGTCAGTCCTCCTGCGCAAAACGCCGTAGCTGGACGGCGGCTCAGACGAACTGCGGGAGTGTGCCTGTGGGTCCGATGGACTCTATGTCCGCCGGTAACCCGCGATTGCCTGTTACAGAGGCAAAACGGGGACCTGCCTTTGTAGACAAGGAGATTCCCCGTTCTGACAGGTGACATGACAGGGATCTACTGTTCGCCGTGATCTTGTTCCAGTAAGCCCATCCCCCATACAGTTAGAAACACCTAGCAGGGAACACATTTAACCCCTTGATCGCCCCCTAATGTTAACCCCTTCCCCGTCAGTGACATTTATACAGTAATCAGTGGTTATTTATAGATCGCTGTATAAATGTCAATGATCCCAAAAAAAGTGTCAAAAGGGTCTGTCCGCTGCAATGTTACAGTCCTGCTAAACATCCAGATCGCCAGTAAAAATAAATAAAAGTCCCTAAAAATATCCCATAGTTTGTAGACGCGATAAGTTTTGCGCAAGCCAATCAATAGATGCCTATAGGGATTTTACCAAAAATATGTATTAGAATATACATCGGCCTAAACTGATTAATAAATTTGTTTTTTTATATTTCTTTTTGGATATGAATTATAGCAAAAAAGTTTTTAAAAAATTGTTGCAGAAGTGATCAAATACCACCAAAAGACGTCAATTTTGTTTGGGTACAGCTTAGCACGACCACCCAATTGTCAGTTAGAGCGATGCAGTGCCGTATCACAAAAAAAGGCATGGTCGTTAAGGGGGAAGTTCTTCTGGGGCTTAAGTGGTTAATCAGCATAATGTTCACATATCCACAGGGTTCAGATCCGTCAGAATGAAGTGAAAAAGAGCCATACCCCGATAATTCTTTTCATCGCCTCCAGTTTGGATGAATCTTTGTTGCTTTCCAACATCTGTTTTAAGTCTTCATTTCTAAAAAGAACATAGAAAAGGTTCAATAAAAATAACCAAAAATGAAAAACCATAAAAAAGAAAAAAAAAACCTTTACTTGCCGATTATAGTATGACTATACAATAGTAGCATCGCGTAAGGCTGGGTTTAATCATGTGTGGGTCAAGAATTTGCGCCTACTCGTGCACGTTCCCAAACCACAGGCAAAACATGCTGCTCTTTAGCAGACATGCAGGGTGCAATTATTTCCTAATGCATCAGCAAAACACCCTCATCTGTGACCTTTCACCAATTGAAAATATTTGGTGCATCTTGAAAACGAGAAATACAACAAAGACAACCCAGGACTGTTGAGCAGTTAGAATCATTTATCAGGCAAGAATGGGACAACATTCCTCTCCAAAAACACCAGCTATTGGCCGCCTCAGTTCCCAGATGTTTACAGTGTTAAAAGAAGAGAGGATGCTACACTGTAGTAAACATGGCCTTGTCCCAACTTTTTTGAGACGTGTTGCGGTTATCTATTTCAAGATTACTTTTTTTTTTCTTAAAATAGTACATTTTATCAGTGTAAACATTTGATATGTTTTCTATTTTCTATTGTGAATAAAAAAAACGGGTTTCTTAAATTTGAAAATCATTGCATTGTTTTATGTAGATTTTACATAGAGTCCCAACTTTTTTTGGCATTGGGGTTGTAATTAGGTTTTAATGTTTTTATTTGCCTGGAGTTAAATCTTAGCAGTGACTAAAGAAAAGTAAATTGAAACAGGAAAGGTTTATGTAAAAGTTCCATTTGTGATTGAAGAAATCTCACCAGTCCCATAAAACTAGTGGCTAGTCTCCCATCGCTTGAACAAAGGGGGTCTTTACTTTGTCAGCTGTGAAATTCAAGAAAGAAAAAAAAAAAAAAAAAAAAAAAACCACACAACATGTATGGCCTGCCTAACAAGAAAATCCAATACTGTAGCAAGAGGGCTTAAAGTGCATCTAAAATACATCAATCACCAGCCCTTACATCATGTGGCTGAACTGGTTTTCCTTTTTCAGGCTTCTTTGCCCTTTATTTCCACTTGGTAATCCTGCTAACACACTTCCTGTCCTAGGGTGGCTACGCTCGCTCATTGCACTCCTGATAGGAACTACAGACACGTCTTCCTCTCTGCATCTCCCTTATATGAGGAGACAATGTAACTTGTAGTTTGTAAAAGATCTCTTGTGGGGTGAAATAAAATTACAAAAAATGTCTTCAGTCCAAGCTGTGACACTGCATTTCTGGCAAGATCAATGGGTACTTACTAAAAAAATGTCATTACCAGGGTGGATAAAGATCAATGATATAAAAAAAAAAAAAAAAAAAAAGAAAGAAAACACGTTTTTTTTATTATTTAAATCAGATTTTTTTGGATTTTTTATCAAATTTGAGATAACATGCACTGCATTGACGCATTCCCCAATTTCACAACAACCATGAGATAACACAAAGTTCAGGAATATTCCTTTATCCCATTGTTTTGCAAACCGATTAAATCGGTTCTGATATCGCTGTTTTACTAACCTGACAGCTTATTATTCTAAATAGGAAACCTTCATTTTGTTTGCAAATAATAAAGATTCCAACTACCAGCAAGAATAAGTCCTCACATTTAAAGAGCACCTGTCATTTCAGATCCATCATGGCAGCGCCTGTTATCGGGCATCCACTCACCCGCTGCCGCCACGTCCCTCCCCTTGTATCACTGCCGCATCACCAGCTTTCCCATTAAAGTGAATGGGACTGTCGGTGAGTCAACAGCGGGTCAGAGGAGGAGCCGCTGCAGGACAGACATGACAGTTGCTCTTTAAAAATTATGACTTAAATCAAGCCTTTTTACTAGTGAATGAAATTGTGATTTAAATCAAATTCACCCTGGTTCTTACCCTGAAAAATCAAGCCAATACAGGTTGCACATACAAGTCTTGGTAAACCACTTTTAAATACATTTTCTTATGTTTACTCCTTAGGTTGCACTTACACCAGCAACATGCTGCTCGAACAACAGCTGGGGGGTGCTAAATGATAGTGTCACTCCTGGCGCATAACGCAGTTTTTGTTAAAACTTTATTGAAACATCACAAGTGACATTTCATTAAGTTCTTTTCACACAGCAGCGTTGGGATGTGTTGGTTTCCGCTTCAGCCTGATAAACTGAAAAAAGTACTGCATGCTAATTTTTTTTTCCAGTGCACACCATCACTACGCAGTGGTGTCAACTGACACAATTACAAACAAGGCAAGTTGGCTTTTGTTTGGATTGGCACTGTTCTGGGCAACGCTGCCCTGCATATCCCAACTCAAATGGTGTGAATGAGCCCTTAAAAGCTGATGCATTTGAAGTGAGTTAGGAATAGTTTGGCTAGGGGACTGGTATGTTTAGGGGAGGAACATGAAATCATATGGGCTGTAATGCCATTTTATGTACGGTTTCTAATCATGCAGATGCCAGTTTTCATTTTGGCACATAAAGGTTGTTTTTGTCTTTTTGCAGAAAGCTCCATTTATACTTGTGCGACTCCTAAGTTGGGTGACTTTGTAATTCAACTTTGGTGAGTCTTGGATGTGAATTGTTGTCCCTCTGCACAGTCAAACCCACTGTTGCATGTAAAACATTAAGGTATAACTTTCATCCAACTTTTGAAGGTTAACATTGAAGTCTATGGCCCACAAGTTGAAAGAAAGTCGGACCAAAGTAGTGCATGAACTACTTTGAAGGTCGCTGAAAAACTTTAAGTGTAGGTTATGTTTCCTCTTACTCCTGCTATTTAATATGGTTTGTTGCTGATCGTGTTATCTTGCTACATCTGCCTGATTGAAAACAGTCTCTAATGACCTAAAGTAGTCAGAGCCCATGTGTTGTTATGCATACATCCAGGAACTCATGATTTATTATGGAACAAAAATACCCTTTTAGCAAAATTAACTATGTGGTGATAAAAGCATCTTCCAGCAAAAGTTCAAGAATTCCACTATATAAAAACACACAAAAAGTGAACGCTTATGTAGCTTTTGTCACTGGACCTCAAGAGGATATAAAAATATTTTAAATGCAGTTTACAAAAAAAAAAAAAAACATACATGCAAAGTACTCACAGAATTGGCTTTAGGGATATACATTTTTTGCTAGATGAATGGTATTTTAATGGTACTTTCTATAATCTTTATTATGGAATAATCACTTTTCTTTGTAATAAAATTTAATACTGTTTTTCATCCGTTATTCGCTTGGTAAGACAAAGCTACAAAAATGTACACAATGCTGTTGCTCTGGTGTAAATTGTAAATTTGCTTTTTAGGGTCAGATCACCAGCGACTTTAGAGATTAAACTAGTTACAAAAATTGCTGATAACTGCTGGCATTCACAATTTGAAGCAGTAATTAATTGTTTGTACAAAATCACCTGTCTGCTATGGCCCATGCTCTGCTACAAATGATGAACACAATACAAACATGTATAGAAGCAGAGCCACGCTAAAAACACCCAGAAAAAGCTGAAGAACCTCTGAAGACGTCACCATTTGACAAAACGCGTTGCAGCGGAGCCAGACAGGCTGAGGTCACCACATATTAAACTTGCTACTGATTGTTTAGATTAACACTATGGTACATTACCACATGTGAGGATTTTTAATCTTTTTTTCAATAAAATAGTTTTAACTGGTTTACATTACTGAGTATTTTGGTTTCTCCTTCATATATACCGATCCTTGGGAGATATGGAGGAGTCTGTGACCGAGGCTGAAGGAGAGCATACTTGTTTTACTAAGCTGCATATGACCACTCAATATTTTGGGGGTCATTCTCCTCCAGTAAGCCTGCAGTGCTGCGTATTTACTGGCAGGATTGTACTCACAAAGGAGAAAAACAGTTTTGCTGTCACTTCATGGGACTTAGATTTGCGTTTTGTGATTTTTGATTCACTGTATTTTAGTATGACATAAACGCGCATTTTTTTGAAACTTTATGTTAAATTACATATTGGTTATTTTGTTTGAACTGGATGGACTTTTTTTTCAACCAGACTAACTATATAACTATATTACATGCACTGAGTGGAACACTTTTGGACACCAATTTCATTTTTAATATGATCACATATAGTTTGACAGAAATAGTGCTGCATATTTTGTTTTAGCCTCGATTCACACAGGGGCAACACGACTTCAGCGCGACTTTGCAAGGCGACTTCAACGCGACTTCAGCGCGACTTTAAGCAACTTACAACGCGACTTCAAGTCGCCTCCAGGACAGGCGACTTTGGCTGTGGCCAATCACAGAATAATCAACTCTCTGGGAGGGAGTGGTTTGCCTGGGTAAACTAATTTCTTTTCCTGTAAAGTCGCTTCAATATAGATGGAGATCCAACTTGGAGGCGACTTCCATTGAATTCTATGGGTACAGGTTGCCTAGAAGTCAGATTGAAGTAGTACAGGAACCTTTTCTGAAGTCGGAGCGACTTCAGTAGTGTAAATTAAGACGCTCTCATTGACTATAATGCAAATCTCTAAGTAAAGTGACTTGGGGCAACTTGAGGGCTTACAAGTCGGATCCCAAGTCGTTGTAGTGTGAACCGACCCTTAAGCATGGGATTGCTACATGAAACACTGCTCAAACTCCATGATTGAGCAACTGAGCTACAAATCACAATACAATTAGGGAGTAAGGGATTCCATAGAAAATAACTGACTGCCTTTGTAAGTATTCAAATTTCGAAAATGCTACATTTCTAAAACCAGAATAACTGCATAACTAACCATCGGCAAAATCCTGCATTCAGCCGTAACTAGGCAAGTGAAACACGTGTCGCTGCCTCACAATGGCAAACAAATAAATGAAGGTGAAGTGATCTAACTCAGTGAACAAAGGCAAACAGGTTAATTAGGACTGTTCATAAATTACTTCCAGACATCCTCCATCCAACCTTGTCTGCACAAAATTAAAGAGCACATTAAGAGAACGTGTAGGATGTATCCCACACACGTCATTGTGAATTCCCATATGTATAATAGTAATCACAACAGCAAGTCTGGCAGCATTTCATGTCGCTTTTACTGGTTTACCTGGAACCCAAAAGAGAGAAGTTATACTTTTCGGCTTAGATTTATTTAAAAATTTTTTTTGTTTTATAGCAGAAAGTAAAAAAAATTGTTTGACAATTTTGAAAAAAAAAGTCGTTTTTTTTTTTTTTGTTGTTTACAGCACAAAAAATATAAACCGCAGAGATGATCAAATACCACCAAAACAAAGCTCTATTGGTGGGAAAAAAAGGACAAATTGAATTTGGGTACAGCGTCGCATGACCGCGCAATTGTCAGTTAACCACTTCAGCTCCGGAAGGTTTTACCCACTTAATGACCGGCCCATTTTTTGCGACATAGCACTGAGTTGCTTTAACTGAAAATTGCACAACACTGTACCCAAATACAATTGATGTCCCTTCTTTCCCCCACAAATAGAGCTTTCTTTTGGTGGTATTTGATCAGCTCTGTGGTTTTTATTTTTTTGCTCCATCAATAAAAAAAACGACAAACTTGAATAAAACAATATTTTTTACTTTCTGCTATAAAACATTCCCAAAAAAATAAAAAATAAAATTCATCAATTTAGGCCAATATGTATTCTGCTCCATATTTTTGGCAAAAAAAAAATCCCAATAAGCGTATATTGTAGGGCTGAAACAACTAATCAATTAATTGACAAATAATCGATTATGAAAATAATCTTCACAATCTTCATAATAATTTTTATAAATCGATTAATCGGCCAGTAACATAATGGGGTTAAAAAAAATTAAATTGAGCCTTTTATATTACAAAAAGAGCAAATAATCGCTACTGTAAATGTTACTTTTACAGTTCTACAGTAAAAAAAATAACCACTTTTTTTTAACCCCATTATGTTATTAATCGTCTTAGACCTGGTTCACATTTGAGTTTTTTGGTGCTTTTTGCAGAAACGCACTGCAGCTCATTTACATGGTTTCCTATGGGACACATTGAAATCTATGCTTTTTTTCAGCCGCTGCATATCTGGAAAGAGTCAGGGACTTTTTTTTTTTTAACGCAAAACTGTGCTTTTTTTGGTTCAATATACTTCAATGGAAAAGCTGCAGAAAAGCATGTAATGCGTTTTTGTAGCAATTTGTGTTTTTTTAATCTGCCCAACAAATTGGCCAAAAAATGCAAATTGCCGCAAAATCACGCGTGCAAAAATCAAAACGCACAGCAAAACGCACTGCAGAACCATATCAAAAGCAAACTGCAGGGGGGCGTGTCCTGGACATGGAGGAGTGAGGACGTGCTTTGCCTCAGCTCCGCTACACCGCAGCACAAAATCAGCTTTAAGCAGGGGGATACTCACTTCTATAAGATCCCCCCATGTCACAACGATCACGGCAGAGCTCCCAACCGACCAGGACCGACAAATCGCGGCAGGGGCAGCTGGATTCTTACTTTTCCGGGACCCGAGGACTAGGCCAGGAAGCCTCCAAGATGGCGCCGCCCGGGAAGGCCCAGAAAGCCACAAAATCCTCTCAGCCAGCAGCGGCCACAGCCCGAACCCTGAAGGGGACAGCCTCAGCTTCAGCAGCATCTCTGGTGCCATCCCCAGGGTCGGTGAGTGATTCGGCCCCCTATGCCTCCCCTGCCTCATTAGATGGCCGCTCTGAAATATCTGACTACCTCTGTGATGAGGATATCAGGCGCCATATTATGTCATTACCCACTAAAGAGGACCTTGAACGTTTTACAAGCAGGGTAGAGAAAGCTTTCACAGAGGACATTGCTCAACTAAAGGCTGACACTTCCCACATGGGTAACAGGGTAGAATCATTAGAAGAGAAGCTGGAGGAGGTTCTCCCCACTATTGCTCTACTGCAATCTAAATGTCAGCAGCAAGACCGGCAGATTGAAACCCTATTATGTCAGCTGGATGATGCAGAAAATCGCAGCAGAAGAGCGAACATTAGGATCCGGGGTCTCCCAGAAGCCACAGCCCCAAGGGATATTATCCCCACGCTGACAGATATATTCAGAGACATATTGGGCCTACCTGCCTCAGCTCCAATAGAAATTGATCGAGCTCACAGGGCACTAAGACCCCCCTCTCAGGAGGTAGACAACCCCAGAGACATAATCTGCAAACTCCACAAATTCACCCTAAAAGACAGCATCATGCAAAAAATGTGCAACAAACCCTTCTACGATTTTGATGGTGCACGTTTATTTTTTTACCAAGACATATCTAGAAGCACTCTTATGCAGCGCAGAGCCCTGAAGCCCCTCTTGACGGCGATCCAGGATGCTGGCCTTCCTTACCGCTGGGGTTTTCCCTTTTTTCTGCAGGCGACTAAAGATGGAAGACAAGTCACGCTACGTAACAAAGATGATCTCCCACAGTTTCTGTCCTCCCTGGGCTTAGACCCAGTGGACTTTCCGGATTGCAGAATTTCATCTGGCATTTCTGGGATCCCGGTTCCCACACAATGGTCAACTGCTACCCGTAGGAACCGTAGAAGGGACAGACAGCTTCAGAATCAAGATCCCCCCCCCCCCCGGCTCCTCCACTATCCGTGACTGAAGGGGTAGTCCCTCCGGACTCATACAGTGATCATAGACATCCCCTGTAGTTAAGATATGGCCCCCCTCTTTTCTTTTATTTGGAACTTAGGCCCTTCAATGTCAGCCTTATTACTTTTCGCTGAAATCCAGTTGGTTGCGACTGCAGACCACTCAAGAGATATGACTAATAACTAACAAATTTTTCCTTATATACATATTTTTTATGTCTTGGTAGTGGGTGGGAAAATGTGAACCCCAGAATTTACTGCAGTAGCTTATCCCCCCTCCCAACCCCTAACACCTTTTAAGATGCGGTGTGTGGAGACGGGGCCCCGTTCACCCTGTGCTTAGGCCCACGTTCCCCCACGTAGGCCACCCTATATTGGGTACAGTCCCTATTTGGGGCAATAGGTAAGGTCTGAGGCCCCCTTCTTTTTTCCGAGGGAGACCTCCCACCTATAGATGTATTATTTACGGACTTTGCTAATGCTTTGTCGCATTGTTTATGTTACTTTAACAGTTCGTTTTCTTTGTTCATTTTTCCACTCACTTTTCTCCCCCCCCCCCCCACTCTGTTCCCCTCCTTCCTTCTTTCCTAGGAGCAACCCAGGACTCCGGATGCTGCGCCGGGCGAGTGAGGCCATTCGACACCTTTCCTACCATTTATTCTGGCATGTCTACTATTAAGGTAATATCCTACAACATAAGAGGCCTATGCTCCCCTGGGAAAAGAAACAAACTTTGGTGGGAACTTAAGAAATTAAAAGCTCACGTGGTTTTCATACAGGAAACCCATTTTACCCATCATTCCTTGCCTATATTACCTACCCATTTATTCAACCAACGGTTCCATAGCACCTCCCCCACGTCTAAATCTAAAGGGACCACGATTGTGATTCACAGGAATTGCCCCTTCCAGCTTTCGGACAGCAAAATAGATCCACTAGGCCGTTATGTATTTCTGAAAGGAATCATAGCGGGACGAAAATATACATTCGCCTCGATCTATGCGCCCAATTCTAACCAAATTACTTTTATAGATAGTGCCCTCGACCTACTAGCAGACTTTAGGGAAGGCTATGTCATTTTGGGAGGGGACTTCAATGTTAGCCCAGACCCTCTGCTAGACACCTCCAGCTCTAGACATTCACACTCTTATGCTTTCTTAAAACACTTCCGAAAGTCTTTTCAGTCCCACTTGCTACTTGATAGCTGGAGGGTCCTCCATCCAAAAGGAGAGAGACTTCAGCTATCACTCGGCAGTCCATGATGTATACACCCGCATAGACCACGTCTATGTAGACCGTCCCACACTAGAGCTCGTGCAATCCGCGTTCATTGGGAACATTACTTTATCCGATCACGCACCAGTGGGGGTGACCCTAACACTCCCTTCAGGTTCCCGTGGAGCCTGGACGTGGAGATTGAATGAAAATTTGTTGGACGATGCAGCGGCAGTTGCCGAAGTATCAGAGACCATCACAAATTATTTCAATGAAAATGTGGCGGACGATATCAGCATGGGCATGGTGTGGGAGGGCCACAAAGCAGTTATCAGAGGAGAGTTAATATCCCAGGGGGCTAAACTTAAAAAGATGCTTCAGGCGGACTTTGAAAGGGTGCTGGCCGCCCTACAGGACGCGGAACTCAAACATAAACAAAATGGAGGCCCTGAGGCGTTGCGGAGGTTAACTGAGTTAAGAGACTTGTTTTTACGCCTGCTTGATCGGCAGACTCGTAAACAAGCCAGACGATTATCACACAAATATTACGAACACGGCAACAAGTGTGGCCATATGCTTGCTAGAGCCATTCATAAGAAGCACGCGCAGACTTACATACAAAAACTATGTTCCCCTTCTGGGGAGGTATCGGCTCGGTCCTCCAAAATTGCCTCAGGGTTTCAAGACTACTACACGCACCTTTATAATTTACACCCTGACAGCCCTCTAGATGCCCAGCAATCCAGGTCCACAGCCATTCGAGACTATTTAGCCGCAGCTGGCGTTCCAGCACTGGGTGTAGATCAATGTACTGACCTTGAACTCCCGATTTCCCTTGGGGAGATTGAATTGATAGTGAAATCCCTTCCTACAGGGAAGAGCCCGAGACCGGATGGCTATTCGGGATTATACTACAAAACCTTCCTACCCCTCCTTAAGCCTCACATGTGCGCCTACTTCAATTCCATAGCGGAAGGGACCCCCATGCCTTCAGAGGCACTCTTGGCACACATCACAGTTTTGCCAAAAGAAGGTAAAGACCCGACGCTCCCTCAAAGCTACTGCCCAATTTCCCTCCTTAACGTTGACGTTAAGATACTAGCCAAGATTTTAGCGAACAGGCTTGGGAATCTTCTGCCCAATATAGTTCATCCTGACCAAACTGGGTTTATTAAGGGGAGGGAGGCAAGGGACAATTCCATTAGGGCCATACAACTTATCCATTGGGCCCGTACCAGCCCTGATTCCAAACCTTACATTATTCTTTCTACTGACGCCGAAAAGGCCTTCGACCGGGTTGACTGGTCGTACCTCAAAGCGGTGTTGGAGGCTCTAGGGCTTAAAATACGCATGCTGACCTCTATCCTGGATCTTTACTCTACTCCCTGTGCACAGGTCAAGGTGAACGGAGTGCTCTCTTCTAGATTCCCGATTCGGAATGGCATGAGACAGGGGTGCCCCCTATCCCCCTTCTCTTCGCTCTAGTTCTTGAACCATTACTATGCATGGTTAGGGCGAATGCAGACATAAGGGGTTTGCGAGTAGGAAGCACTGAACACAAACTATCCGCCTATGCTGATGATGTGTTATTCCACCTCTCAGAACCCCTGATATCGTTGCCAGTCCTGATGAAGGAACTGAAACTATTCGGATCACTTTCAAATTTCAAAATTAATTATTCCAAATCTGAAATTTTACCTATTCACCTAACCCCTGCTCTGATTAGTAACTTACAAGCCTCCTTTCCCTTCACATGGGCCAAATCCTCCATTCGGTACCTAGGAATTCAATTGACAGATAATTTTGATTCCCTCTACGACGCAAACTTTCCCCCCTTACTTAGTACAATTAAAAAAGATCTCTCCCTCTGGACCAAGACTGCGTTCACTTGGATGGGCCGCATTAACATTATAAAAATGAATGTTCTACCCCGTATACTCTTTTTTCTCCAAATGATACCAATCCCACTACCTACCAAATTCTTTTCCCAGATTAATAGCACCATAACGAGATTTGTGTGGAATGCACGTAACCCTAGAATAGCCATGGGGACATTTAAACGCTCAAAACTAGCGGGTGGCCTAGGGATCCCAGATATATTGCAATATCACAAAGCAATTGCTCTTCAGAGGATCCTCAACTGGCGCTTCCACACCCAGTCCAAAATATGGGTCTCTCTTGAGAAATGGCTAGCTGGCAGGAATTTGGCCTTTGCTCCCTGGCTGCCAAGTGAATATCGCGGGCTATCAGATTCAACATCCCCACTGACGAGACATGCTCTCTCCACTTGGGACAAATTGAATTCGATCTTAAACTTATCTCCGCCCATGTCTCTGCTAGCCCCGTTAGGGGGATTTCTTTGGTTCTTGCCGGGTGAGCAAATGGCCTTTTTCGCCCCTTGGGTAGATGACGGTAATGCCAGCTGTGGGAAATTGATGAGCAATGGTAAGCTGATGAGTTTCGAATCTCTACAGGAGTAGACACAGGGGCTCCAAAATGAACTTCTGGTGCTATAGACAGCTCCATCACTTTTTCGAAACTCACGGACAATCCATAAGAGACATCTCCACTCTTACTCCTTTCGAACAACTTTTTGTAGAGGAGGACCCGATCCCACATTTGATATCTGAAATGTATCGCTTATTAAGCATTACTGACAACCTTAGACCGACCTACATACGGACATGGGAGAGAGACCTGCAACTTGACTTCTCCACATCCCAGCTAACACACCTTTATCAGCTCACTCACTCAAGCTCTATTGAATCTAGAACCCAAGAAACAAATTACAAGCTCCTGTCGCGCTGGTACAGAGTTCCAACCGACTTAGCCCGTATTTACCCCTCGGTATCGGACCAATGCTGGAGGAAGTGTGGACAGAGAGGCACACTCCTTCACATTTGGTGGGAGTGTCCTTTGATACAGCCATACTGGGCGGATATCAAGTCTCTAATAAAAGAAATCTTAGACTTAGATGTTCCTTTGAACCCAGCCTACTTCCTCCTGCATGTCCCTCAAATGCCGATAGCAGATACAGAAAAAGCGTCCTACCACACCTTTTAAATGCTGCTAGACGCCTCCTCCCAATTTATTGGAAACAATCCAGGATCCCTTCTAGAGAAGATTGGATTAAAAAAGTCAATGATATTAGAGAAGCTGAACACTGGATAGCATCCTGTAAGGGAAAGTTGGAACGTTTTGAGGTCATATGGGGACCATGGAGAGACTTTATGTTTGACCAGAATCTCATACCCTCAAGCCTAGATCTGGCCCTACTGGAATTAGCAGAACCAACCCTGAGATCCCGCTTGGACAACAGTAATAAGGCCCATTGATAGAAATTTTTCATAGATGCCTTCTATGGTGATAACCTGTCGGTGGCGGAACTCGCTCGGCGCAGATTTACAAGATCTTATCAGACTCTGAGGTATGCTCCACACCACTCCCCCCTCCCATCTTACCCTTACCCCTCCTCCTCATCCTTTCATACCTGTTCCCCCCCTGACTCTAACTATTTCCTATCTTTCCCTTCCTTCTAATTTTACTTTTTAGACTGCATACCGGTTGCCAGTTACCAGGCTGCGGTCATAAGATGCTGATGTTGCACTGCCGGGACACGGGCGGCGGCTGACTACAAAGGGGAGCACAGACCCCCCACTTGGAGGTGGACCTTTTTATTTTCCGCCTCTGGTGGGTGGGGGGATGTGAAGGGTGTGCCCTCCCTGGACACGGTGGGACGGACGAGGCTGTTGGAGGTACTTACCCCCCTCTGTTCGAACCGTCGGCAGGGAGTGCTCGCCCGCAGGCTCTCCTGATCATTTAGCACTTTGAATGCGGCTGTGGATGGGTTAAACCAACACACCGCCGCATGTTCATCCTGATTCAGGGTGTGTATTATAGAATAAAGATGGTGCCGCCGCCGTAGGTCCGAAATACTTATTTGCACTAGCAGGTATTTGGACAAGTTGTATATGTGTTTTAACCCGCATTTCTAAAGTGTGTGTAGTTTTCTACTAAAATGTTGTTAAATAAAGATTTTACAAAAAAAAAAAAGCAAACTGCATAGGTGTGTACTGAGCCTTATGCTGGTTTTTAAAATGAATGAAAACCACACACCGCCTGAAAATTCCATTGACCAAGAAGTTTTCTCTTATTTCCAAATTGTCACTGTGGTTGAAAATGAACATCAATTTGACCCCACTAACGATTAGAAAATCGAACAAACATTCTTAAAATGCCATTTTTTTTTTTAAAGGAAGACATTGTCTGTTTTTTTTAAATTAAAAAAAAAAATTGATCTCTGAGTCTGATGATATTTACCAGATTCACCCTTTTTTAATAGTATATATCCTCTAATAGCATATACAGTATATCTCTCCTCTAATAGGATATACAGTATATCGCTTCTGTCTATTATTCTCAGAGTGGATTAGATATTTTGCTCCCTAACCATATAGTTATTTATATTTACCACTGCATAGAGATATTTAAGAATAAAATTGCCTTTTTTTTAACTTTACATATTAACTAAATTTTACACAACACTTTCTTTTAAGCTTATCAACCGATTAATCGAAACAATAATCGGCCAACTAATTGATTATGAAAATAATCGTTAGTTGCAGCCCTAATATATTGACTGGTTTGCACAAAAATTATAGCGTCTACAAATTATGGAATATATTTAGGGACTTTTTTTTATTGTTTTTACTAGTAATGGCGTCGATCAGCGATTTTTAGCGGGATTGTGACATTGCAGCAGACAAATTGGACACCAAGTGACACTTTTTTGGGGACCAGTGACACCAATACTGTGATCTGCGCTAAAAAAAAATGCACTGTCACGGAATGGGTTAACACCAGGGGCGATCAAAGGGTTAAGTGTGTGCCTGGGAGGTGCTTTCTAACGGTGTGGGGGACGGATAAACCTAAGGAAAAGAGATCGGATCTCTTTTGCTCCCTGATAGATCAGCAGTTTTCCTTGTTTACATAGGAACACAGCTGCTCTGTCCCTCCGCAGAATGATCGGCAGGTCACGGCAGCCGGACCCACTGACTGGCTCCCACTGTGTCCAATCACAGCGGGAGTGGCGCTCAGGCGGTGTACGTGCCCACTACACAGCGTGCACAAAATCACAGCCGGGCCGCCCTGCTGCAGTATAATATGCAGTGTGTGTGGTCCGGAAGCGGTTAAAGTAACGCAATGCCATATCGCAAAAAAAGGCCTGGTCATGGGGGGGGTAAATCTTCCAGGAGGTCAAGTGGTTAAAAATCAGCAATTAGCAACTACAGCATTTGCAGCTGCTGACTTAATTTTTTGTTCCTAGGGTGAAGATCGTCTTTAAAGCATAACTAAGGATACTTACCTTTCCCACAGTCCTGTGTCAGCATCTTCTTCTGAGTGTCGTTCTTTTGAGTGCCGGAGGAAATGGACAGGTAGGGGCATTTTATTACAAAAAAGACAGTGAATCTGTATCACTACTACAACACAAATAGTAAACTATACCTGGTGGGGGGGGGTGGGGGGGATGTATGCACAGCATACCTACAGTATTGCAGCAAACAAGCTGACACCTTCTTTCCGCATCTATAGGCTGGTCCATGGATGACTCAAATCCTCGCACAAGAGTCCCACCATTCCAGCACTAGGCATTCACTCTCTGTGGTATAACAGAGGCTAGAAGTGCACACTGTAGTATGTATGTGCACAGGCAGGGAGTTTAAAAAAATGATTGGTTAATAAAGCAGAAGAGTCTTTGGTTTTTTTTTTTTTTACACGAGAGGTCTGCAATGTATAAGGGTATTGGGTATGATGGGTAACATTCTCTTTCAGGTCAAAGTTCTGCTTTAAAAAAGTGATCACCGGAGGGTTACTTTTTTTTATTTTTTTTAAATAGCTTGCTTGTAAAAGAAGAGTTGTATACTTATCTTTAAAGGTGACTCATGTATTGAAAAACTGCAATTTGTCTGCCCCAAACAGCTAAAGAATTGGACCACCAGATGATTCCGATACTTGTCCAACCCGCCCTCCCCTCCTGGACGTTATGGAATCTTCGACTGGCTCATATATCCAGTGGTGACATACAAGCCAGCTAAAGAACAACAGTGGCCAGATGGGAGAAATTATTCTACACACCCAAAGCGTAGCATACATTGCGGCAACTGAGGAGCAGAGAAGTGGCAGCTTCTTACTACACGGGCTGCCGAAAAAGCAAGTTTATATACAGTGAATTCTTTTTACAGCTGAACTATGTTGCAAATGTGACCCTGTATCTTTATTATAAGTGATGAATTCTTCATCCCAAATGGATGCAAGCCTTGGGGAAAAAAATACTATGTAAAGGGAAAAGCTTCCGGTGTGCTCAAGCATAACTACCGAACTTGAGCACATGGTCATTTCAGAGCCATAGACACTATGAGGTAAACCTTATGAGAATCTCAGCCCAACATACATACTATTGTACATACAAGCAGTATGTCAGAAGAAAACAGGTCAAATGTCTGCCAATATAATAATCAGAAGCTCTTGTTGTGTGCTGCTCTGTAGCAGGGAGGAAAAGTACATACAATTTAGCTGGGTGAATTGCAACAGGTGAGAAAAAAAATTCCAAAGGTGTTCACTGTAAACCTATCAAAGGACAAAGCCTTCTACTTAAGAATAATGACTGGTAAGTTTACTGATCTAAAGAAATAGCTATGACACTGACGCCTAGCTATGACTCACGTCTCACCGATCACCAACCCCATCATATGTCAAGAAAAAAATAAAAATCATACAATGAAAACCTTGCATAAATCATTAAAACTACTAAGAGGTCCATTATGGTCCAGGTATGGCGGATGTCACTCTGAAAATAGTGACAAGATACTTGTACAGCAGCCACAGACATTACAATCTGATGTTACAGACTCAAAGAGATTTATCCACAACTGTGAAGTATGAGCGCCTACATAAAATATTGTATACATTTATAAACCTTTATGTATACCCTCACACTATGTAGTTTGTTGGTACACTGAAAAGTACAGTCAATACAGAGTGCAATGTCTATGGCCAGTTAGACACCATTACCACTACACGCAGCGCAAACTTGCTTTCCAGCTCGCAATTTCGTTAGCACAAAACCAGCACGGAAAATGGCTTTGTGCATAGGGCAGGCCATTTATTTGAATGGGCTGCTCTATGCATGACTGTCATTCCTAAGAGCGATTTTATACCCTCCAGGAGCAATTTTACACCCATCTATTGCTAGATGACAATCACAGAAAAATCACACCACCTTTTGCCACAATTTGGAATTGCAGGCAGAATCATAGCGATTCTGTCCACGATTCCAAATTGCCCATATGTGAAGGGGGCCTTAAAGAGGAGCTTCAGTCTTCCCCCGCACCACAGAAAATTACAAATAATGTAGCTACCAGCTTTTATTACAAGGACACTTGCCTATCCAGGATCCAGTGCTCGATTCTTTAATGCTCTTTGGGTTCAGGCATCGGCATCTAATGTAAGGGAAATCGGCAATGAAGCGCTCTGCGGTTTGTGAAAGGTCATGAAGTTATCTGGGACCTGTGATGTGTCCCAGAAGGCTGCAGGGAAGGGGTGGGGGGAAATTTCCGCTCGGATCAGCGTCAAAACTAGTTACCAGTTGCCCCCACTCCACCAAAAAGTGCCAATCAATAGAGGAGGTGGGGGAAGCAAACTTGCCTTTTTGGGTGAAGTTACGCCTTAAACGAGGATACAGGCAGCAGACATTGCCTCTCAAAAGCATAACACCCCATATTCACATCTAAGTCATTTTCTGCTTGAAGCTCCAAGATGCTCAACAAACAAAATCGCAATCACTTCAATGGCCCCTGTTCACATCTGAGCGTTTTGTCGCCTGTAGCAAAACACCCATTTCTGAGAAAAGTACATGAGCTTTTCTTGAGCAAATTGGAGCTTTTCTGGCCCCAAAGACTTTAATGGGAATGGCTAAAACGCATGCAACATGAGCATTTTATGAGCGGTATATTGCTTGTTTTCTGGCCAAAGAACAGTTATCCACCCCTAATGTCCTCCCCTCAGTGCTTGACTAAAATAAAAACACCTGACGCTTGAATACACATGTAAAACACTTGTAATACACTTCTAAAACGCTAGTATATGCTCAATCAGATGTGAATGCATAATACATACCCATTAATTAACTGGGGGCAGGTCTGCTCAGCACTGTTTAGTCCTATTTCTTCTGCAGTGGGCTCTGGACTCAAAGTAAGCTGAAGGTTATCAGCCACATTAAGTACAGACTTGACAGCAGAGGCTGAGCTGACTTTCCTCATCAAAGACGTTTGATATTCCATGGTGCACTGGTCCAATCACATGTGTAGAACACTGTTGTAAAAGCTTCTGGCTTGATTGTGATAAATCCCTCAGACACAATGAAGGTGGCAGAACAGGATACCGACTCCGCTAGTAGGCAGCCGGTTTCTTCAAAATTTCAAAAGGTCATTTCCCTTCAAAAGAAAGCTGTGCCAGTGATAACAGAATAAAGTGGCTTGGAGCAACTTGTCATCCAGTATGCATATTTTCAAGGGGCTGCTTGACTAATGAATCTTTCATGCTTGTTCATGTTCAGAAAAGGGAAGAATGAAAAACAGAAGTTGCTTTTTTTTTTTTTTTTTGCTCGTGGGCAACTTCAGATGACACAGCCCCACATTTCTTGATCACATGACACGAGCGAGAAAGTGAAATAATAACCTGCTCCTGTCTCAAGAATGCACAGTAGCCTCTCCACAAGCATGCTACACTGTAGAGGAAATCTTGTTCTACTAGTAGGGTTTGTGTATAATCCCTAGCATGGACCATCCCCCAAGGTGTGTCTACTTTTTATAGATCTCATTCACAGCTACATAAAAAGGTTAATGAGTTGCCTGAAACAGTTCCTTCAAGGTAAAGCTAATGTCCTCCTACCTCTATTATAGAATATCCAGTACTTTGATGGATTTACTGGGTGGATGTTTTGCAGAGACCCGATTAAAACTAATACGAGCATGAAGATCCTCAGTGTCTCCTTTCACAGCCAGTCAGTTAAAAGGAAAAAAAAATGCAATAGTGCAGATATGGAGCCATTGCCAACATAAGCAACGCATCTCACCACTGGTCCTTAAGAAAAATGTAACTAGGCACTAGGGGTTGTCCAATTATCGGTGCGGCCGATATTCACTTTTTTTTTTTTTAAGAATCGGTATCAGTCACAAGCTTGCCGATATTGCTTCAAGGGGTTATAATCGGGTTAAAGCCGGAATCGGCTTTGTTCGGGTCAACTCTGCAACACATCTGTGAGCTGGACTGACGGTGAGGTAGAACCGAGGAGAATCCAGTGAAGCCTGTCGGAGCCATTTGAGAGTCCCAAGGCATCTCGCTGAGTGGAGCGGAGCAGCGGAGCCGTGTCGGCCGGCCGGAAACAGGACCCTGTGTACCGGAACATTACTGTTCTACATTGCAGACCTGGTTGGGCGAGAGGGCGGCTGCCCAAAGTTTCATTGACGCACTTCTACACATTTGCACTTATAGCATAGTGCTGCTGGGACCTGTAGTCCCACAGAGGAAATTCAAAGAATTAAGACTGAGTTCAATATAGGCCTCAAGCCTGTACTTCATTACAATTCTGACACTGTGTTACTTGCACCAGAGACAGCTGCCGCACTACAACACTAGTTCAACATTCAGTTTGTTCTGACATGGGAGTTGTTAACCACTGGATTACAATTTAATCTACACATAGCTAGCAGAAGACAGAAGAAAAGAAGGACTGCCTCTTTAAACGCAAAGCCTTGTATTTTTATTGCTCTTTAAAGTTATTGTAATATCAAGCAGTGGGAGCTCCCTAGGGATTGTGCTATGCTTTGTTAAAATAGCATTTGTCTCTTCTACAAAAACAGAGCGTGCTGAAAGTGGGACAGTGTCCATAGTGAAGTCAGTTCACTCTGCCATTGTTCCCATTTCATAGACGCGGTTCTAAGAGGTTAAACAACTTCCATTTGTGTAGTACTTTTGTGAATTATATCGGTTGGCTGTCACACTACGTTGGTTTGAAAGTGCAACTGCTGTAATCATTATTTTGAAGTAGATACAGTAAAACATTATTCCTGTTTAAGTATTCCTGTGTCAAGTGTTGTTTCCTTTGAATAGCTAATCCTATTTTTGAAATTTGGTGTTTACAAGTTAAAATCCGTATTTTTTGCTAGAAAATTACTTACAACCCCCAAACATTATATATTTTTTTTAGCAGAGAATCTAGAGAATAAAATGGAGATTGTTGTAATATTTTATATCACACGGTATTTGTGCAGCGGTGTTTTAAACGCAAATTTTTGGGAAAAGGGACACTTTCATAAATTTTAAAAAATCCAAACAGTAAAGTTATCCCAATTTTTTTGTAGAATGTGAAAGATGATGTTACGCAGAGTAAATAAATACCAAACATGTCACGCTTTATAATTGCATGCACTCGTGGAATGGCATATTAATAGGAACTACTATCCCTTTCCCCACCTAATTATCTTCCTCCCAATAAAGGGAGCAGCACACACCTGAATCCACCAGGTCTGGAACGGCGCCATATCTACTCCTTTTTTTCACTCGTGGAATGGCAACAAACTACAGTACCTAAGAATTTCCATAGGCGACGCTTTCAATTTTTTTTACGGTTACCAGGTTAGAGTTACAGAGGAGTTTTCAGTTTGTGTTTTCTTTGCTGCGCGAGCTCGCGGGGAGGGGGGAGCGTTAAAAAAAAAAAATTTTCTTCTTATTTATATTATATTATGTAAACATCCCTTGTGGCAGGAATAGGTGGTGACAGGTACTCTCTATGGAAGGATCGGGGGTCCCCCGATCCCTCCTTTGCACTTCAAAGTATTCAGATCGCCAAAAACGGCGATTCTGAATACTGTGTATTTTTTTAAAACCGGCGACATTGGCAGCCGAGTAAACGGGAAGTGACGTCATGACGTCGCTTCCGCGTTTACAATTAGAAGGCTGGAACGAAGCCGCCCACAGCTTAGTTCCAGCCCGCCCCCAGCAGCCGGAGGCAGCTGATTGGTCGTTCGATCAGGAGGCCCGATAAGAGCTCCGGTATAACAGCCGAGTGGCTTTTAGCTGCATTGGTTGTTATATTCGGATAGCTGATCGCCGGCTCTAAACAACGGTACCAGGATGATGCTTGCAGCTGCAGGCATCATCCCGGTATAACCCCCGAAAGCTGAGTACACTGAGTAAGCCGAGTATATTTTCTGTATTGTATTCACCTCCTTTTTTTTTGTCTAAGACAGGTATCTGCACCCACCCCCCAAAAGGTGCCAAATGTGACACCGGAGGGGGGGAGGGTTCCAAAAAGCGGAAGTTCTATTTGTGTGGAACTCCGCTTTAAGGGGGGATTTATTCACCAAGTAGCAACATAAGTTGTCCATATAGTGAACAAACGTAAAAACAGGCGGTGGGGCACTTTTGCCTAAAAACGTTAATTGTGATACATGTGTTACATATCGCTGCACACACCAGAGTGAGAGCAATAATTATAGCACCAATGCTAAACCGATGACTTAAAGGGGGCGTTTAAACTGTCGTCTATAGAAAATATTCGGTACCGACATGTTTAAGGTTTGACATGTTGGGTATCCATTTACTTGGTGCAACCTCGGCTTTTATATTTTACCCAAAAATTGGGTAATTTATTGCATTTTCGTGCCCCCCTCAAATACACTTAAGTATTTTTTACTAAAATTTATGGCTTCCTATACCTTTGCGGTAATAGCGTGTTACATAAAAAAATTGGAACTACCATGATTTTATTCTCTAGGGTGTCCACTTTCAGAAAAATATATGTTTGAGGGGTGTTTATGTAATCTTCAGGCCTAAAATGATTTTTAGCTGCTTCCCACTCGGCCAATGTACATAAACAGCTGGGTGGGAGCGTCATCGTTCTGAGTGGACGTACCTGTACATCCTGTACATCCATCAGAATGGGTAGCCGCACAACGGCGCAATCCTGCGATCTTCCGACACAGCTCGGGATATAGGCGCTGTGATTGGCCATCCCGATCACATGATGGCTGTGTCCAATCACAGCCTTCACAGTGTTAACAGAGATTCGTGTCTGTCTTGGCAATCCCTGCTGAGCTCGGGGGGGGGGGGGGGGGGTGATGTGGCCTGTGCTGAGAGTGCTCTGTGTAAGTGATACAAGAGAGCTGTCACAGATCACACATACTGCACCCATTCCCACACAGCACACCAGGGTGCTTTTGATTTAAATCACTAGTAAAAAGGCTTGATTTAAATCAATTTGATTTAAATCATAATTTTTAAAAGAGCAACTGTCATCTCTGTCCTGCAGTAGCTCCTCCTCTGACCCGCTGTTGACTCACCAACAGTCCCATTTAGGGCTGAAATAACAAATCGATTATGATAATAGTTAGACCTGTACCATTCTGTGTGTGATTTGAGGCTAGGAACGGATGTTCACCTTCCAGCAGGACAATGACCCCAAACACACTGCTAAAGCAACACTTGAATGGTTTAAAGGGAAACATGTAAACGTGTTAGAAAGGCCTAGTCAAAGCCCAGACCTCAATCCAATAGAAAATCTGTGGTCAGACTAAGACCCCTTTCACACTGGAGCAGTTTTCAGGCGGTATTGCGCTAAATATACCGCCTGAAAAACGCTCCTAAACAGCCTCCGCTGTTTGTTCAGTGTGAAAGCCCGAGGGCTTTCACACTGAAGCGGTGCGCAGGCAGGGCGGTGAGAAAAGTCCTGCAAACCGCTTTTTTGGAGCGGGGAAGGAGCGGTGTATTCACCGCTCCTTCCCCGCTCCTGCCCATTGAAATCAATGGGACAGCGCGGCTATACCGCGGCAATACCGCGGCTATAGCCGCGCTGTACGAGGGATTTTAACCCTTTTTCGGCCGCCAGCAGGGGGTAAAACCGCACCGCTAGCGGCCGAATACCGCTGCAAGAACGACGGTACAGCAGTGCTAAAAATAGCGCTGTTGTACCGCCGACGCCCCCACCGCCCCAGTGTGAAAGGGGCCTTAAAGATTGCCGTTCACAAGTGCAAACCATCCAACTTGAAGGAACTGGAGCAGTTTTGCAAGGAGGAATGGGCAAATATCCCAGTGGTAAGATGTGGGAAGCTCATAGAGACTTATCCAAAGTGACTTGGAGCTGTGATAGCCGCAAAAGGTGGCTCTACAAAGTATTGACTTTAGGGGGGGTGAATAGTTATGCACATTGACTTTTTCTGTTATTTAGTCCTATTTGTTGTTTGCTTCACAATAATAATTAAAAAAAAATAAAGAAAAACATCTTCAAAGTTGTGGGCATGTTCTGCAAATTAAATGATGCAAATCCTCAAACAATCCATGTTAATTCCAGGTTGTGAGGCAACAAAACACAAAAAATGCCAAGGGGTTTGAATACTTTTGTAAGGCACATTACATTTAAAGTAAATTTACATGGAGGCAAGCCACATTACATGGGAGCAGGGCACATTACGTGGGCCCCAGTGTGCAAGGGGTCTAAATAAAAATAATCTCTGAGTCTGATATTTACGAGATTCAACCCTCCAATAGTATTTACAGTATATCTCTTACGTCTGTTATTCTCAGAGTGGATTAGAGATTTTGCGCCCTAATCATACAGTTGGTTATTTATATTTACCACAGCATATAGGATTTTTAAGAATAAATTGCCTTTTTTTTTAAACTTTACATTTTAAATTATACACCACAAAAAATTGCGCTTGTGAGACTGCTGCGCAAATACGGTGTGACTAAGTATTGCAACAACTGCCATTTTATTCTCTAGGGTGTCTGAAAAAACATTCAGCGGGTCCTGCTGGTTCCAGGTCCGACCTCCCGACAGGTTGAATGGGTTGAGTCACCAGTCCAGGGAGTTTTTTACCTCCTTCGAGAGGGATACCCTTATGTCTAAGGATCCCCTTCCCCCGTCCCAAGTGGACAAAAGGAATCCCTGGAGCCCCCAAGAGTGGAACTAGGCCCAATGGACCGCAGGGATGCAAGATGACATCAGCCACAAAATACTCATAATGGTCCTCAAAAGAGGCCTTTCCTCTCTCTTGAAGAGTGGACACGGCCCTCTGCACTTTTGTAATCTTTTCTTGGGGAAGAAAGATTCTCTGGGTCACCGAGTCTATCCGGTAACCCAGAAAAATCTTGGATTGTGCAGGGTCCAGGGAGTACTTCTCCTGGCTGACCAACCAACCAGGAGTTTTTAGAACTGACAGCACCTTGTCTTGGTCGGAATGGAGCTGTTCTCGGTTTGGGCTGTAAATTAGCATGTTGTCCAGGTATGGGATCAAAGTTATCCCTTGTAGGTGTAGAAACGACACCACTTCGGCGAGGACCTTTGTAAAGATCATTAGGCTGGCTGATAAGCCGAAGGGGAGGGCCCTGAACTGCCAGTGTTGGACACCCTGGTCTGACTGAACCGGGAAGCGTAGGAATTTCTGATGATCTTTTAAGTCTAGCGTGATCACGAAGACGCCTTCTTGGAGGTGTCTTCTGACCATGTAAAAGCTTTCCATTCAGAACTTTTTGTACAAGTATCAGTTCAGCTTCCTTAAATGTATAATTGGTCGAAATTTGCCCAAGGGTTTCGGCATCACAAATATGTGGGAATAAAACCCCCGGCCAATCTGACCCGCAGGAACAGGGGTAATGACTTCCTGTTCTGCCAGAATCCTGATACTCTCCAAAAGGCCCTTCGCCTTTAGTGGATCCCTGGGGAGATGGGTGAGGATAAAGTTTGGAGGAGGGGTGGACAGAAATTCCAGTTTGTAACCCTCCTTTACAAGACTTAGAACGTAAGGACTCTGCGTGAAGTTTTCCCATTGTGGGAGGAACCACGAGAGCCTTCACCAACCTTTATGTTGGCGTCATTAGGGCTCCTTGTTAGAGGATATGGGCCCGGAAAAAAGGATACCACCTTTTCCCTTGCCCTTACCGAACCCCCACTTCTATAAATGCATCTGAAGCAAAAGGGTTTAGCGTGGTCTGGCGGGAGTTTTTCATTACAATTACAACAACGCTTAGATTTAGTTGTGGCTTTCCTAGACCTACTGGCCGACCCCTGAGCAGGGCAATCCGTCACTGAAAGACAAAAAACAAACAATACCGTGTCAGCCCTTACCCTCTCAGGGTATCCTGTGGGGGGAGAGGAAAAAGGGGCCACCCCAAAGCTTCTCCCCCCATCAGCTAAGTCACTCACCCCTTGTGGTGATCTCTGTTGCTGGCAATTTTGGTCCATTCTCCTCCATCCTTCTAGCTGACCGACCACCCAGGATCGCTTCCAGAAAGGTTTTGGGGGACACAGGACCACGGACCCCGGCTTCGTTAATGCTTTTATGCGTCTGTCCCTCAGATTCTGGCGCACTGCTCGCCATTTTGCCCTAGACGGCGGAAATGACGTCCCATGAGCGCGCCGTCCACTTCTGGACATGCGCACTCCTGCAGAGGGATGGCAAGCACACAGCGGCATGCCCGAGATCTCCTGGCGCCGCAACATCCAGACCCAGAAGCCGTGTTATCATTCAAAATGCGACAGCCCTTTAAGCTGAAAATTGGCCTGGGCAGGAAGGGGGTGAAAGTGCTCAGTAATGATGGCTAAACGTGTGCAAAGAACACAAAAACATCTGGCTATGAAAGGGTTAAAGGATAAGTTCACCTTCGGAAACATGTTACAGGTCTCATTTTTTAAGATGGCTCCTAAATTCAAAGCAAATTTGTCAAGCCCAGATGTAGAGTGCTTTAGGGCCATTACAAAGGGCCACTGTCAGGAGGAAAAGAGATTTAAATATCCACATAAGCAAAGGCTTCTTCATAGTAGGAGCTGTGAAAATGTGGAATGGAAGCCCTCAGCCAAAATCTAACTTCAGATTAACATTTATAGGTAATAACACCAGAGAGCCAGGATCAACAAATCAGGCCATGATTTCTGAGAGTATTTTCTGCCTTCCTCTGGATCAACTGTGGCTACAGGATTCAGTACTCTATTTTCTATTGGTTGAACTAGTTCTTGTGTTTTTTTTCAACCTAACTATAACATAACTGCGTTTAAAATCCACTTTGATGATTTGTACCAGACCTCCAGAACACTCAATTTCAGCATCTGGCTTTGAATGGCTGCCTTAATTTTTGTGATTTTTTGGGGGCCCGATGGTCAGCTCTGCCTGTGCGACAGCTGCAGACCCCCCTCTAGACTTCTGCAGTAGTCTCCAGATGGGCAATTTTCTTTGTCAGTGTACGCGCTCACCGGGTATACTTTGCCAGCTTACAGAACTGGAACATATCTGCCATAGGAAGGAACCGACCAGTCATTGTCCATCGTTTATTTACGCTTATCTGATCTTATCTGCGACAGGCTAAGTTCCTAGGTTCCTTTCCAAACGGAAATCAGACCTTGAAACCCAATTTACTGACTCACAGAAAGTGAAAATTCTCCACTTTGCCAAGAAGACTTCCATGGCCAATAGAATCCAAGAGACCAGTTACAAGATCTTGACCCGATGGTACAGGGTACCCAGCACCCTGCACAGCTTTTTTACTCAGGTCCCTGGTACATGTTGGCAATGCAAAGGGAACGATGCTCCATATCTTTTGGGACTGTCCCAAACTTAGTCCTTTTGGGCAGGAGGTGATTGGTACTGTCAAGCACCTGACCAACGACGACCTGGCAGGGAACCCTGCGGCATGTCTGTTGCATATTTCAGAACGTCCCATTAAGAAATATAAAGCTACCCTCACAATTCAGTTATTTAATGCAGCTAAGGCAATGAACTTGGGGACATGGAGGATCTCACAGCTGCCGTGCACAACCGAGAGGAAATCTTCCGTGACACCTGGAGACCTTGGCAACATTTTTTATACACTGATGCCTATCTTCAGGGGGGTCTCACAACCTGGCTGACCTCATGAACTTAGTCCCATTCCCTGGATGAGATATTTTACCTTTCTTAACCGCTTTCCACCTGCTGGCTGTCATATGGTGGCCAGGCGGCGCGGGTCTCATTCTGGGCGGGCGTCATATGACTTCCGCCCATTTAAACAGAAAATGAACCGGTCAAAAGACTCATTATGCCTCATAGATTATACGGGCAATTCCATTGTCCTGGTGCTCCAGGGCCTTCAAAAATGTAATAGGTGGTTGAGAAATGAAATGTGTAATTTATGCTCGTAGAACGCCTGAAGGTGCTATTTCAAAGTTGGTCCTTTGTATGTGGCCAGGCTGTGTAAAAGTCTCACACATGTGGTATCGCCATACTCGGGAAGAGTAGCAGAATGTATTTTGGGGTGTAATTTGTTGTATGCATATGCTGTGTGTGAGAAATAATGGAATGTCTACTTTCTAAAAAGGGTCATTTGGGGGGTATTTGTACTTTCCTGACTTGTTAGTGTCTCAAGAAATAGCCTGATGTACTGAAGGCCTGATCAGATGTGATCAATTTTCAGTGATTGGCACCATAGTTTGTAGACTCTATAAGGCCCCTTTCTCACGAGGCGGGATCTGTTTCTACGGAGTCCGCCTCGGTCCGCCGGCTCAGCGGGAGATCAGTCCGTTGATCTCCGCTGAGCCGGTAGATGACAGGTCCCTCTCTGCTCACTGAGGCCCGCTTTCCAGTATATTGTATCTTGTTAAAAATATAGTTGCACAGTTTTAAACTCACGAGTCAATGTTCTTGGTCTCTCATGTCGCTACTCTATCTGCCGTACATGGTTTGTAAACTGCGAACCATTTTCATATTTGACATGTTGTACATGACCATTCATACCATGTTCTGCTAGGCCTGCCAGCATGCAAACCTAATTGAGAGCTTTTCATTTTTTTGATTATGCTTTGTTTCCTTCATTCTTCTGTTTGACTGTAAGGAGTGCAACTTTTGGAAAATAAAGGAAATACAAAAAAATACACTTTGGTTATCCAAATTTGTGAAAAGCGAATTCTTTAAAGCGGAGTTCCACACAAAAATGGAACTTCCGCTTTTCGGAACCCCCCCCCCCCCCCTCCGGTGTCACATTTGGCACCTTTCAGGGAGGAGGGAGGTGCAGATACCTGTCTAAGACTCCCACGGGAGTCTAAGCCTCTTCCTGTCCCTCTGCGCTGTCTCCTGGGAAACACACAGCTCCCAGGAGATCGCGGGGGACCAGTTACGATGCGCAGCGCAACTCGCGCATGCGCAGTAGGGAACCGGGAAGTGAAGCCGCAACGCTTCACTTCCCGATTCCCTCACCTAGGATGGCGGCGGCAGCTGCTGAGAATCGAGCGGGTTATCGGCGTCGGCTGCCAACATCGCTGGACCCTGGGACAGGTAAGTGGCCATGTATTAAAAGTCAGCAGCTGCAGTATTTGTAGCTGCTGGCTTTTAATATTTTTTTTTTTTTAGGTTGATGTAGGTGGACTCCCTCTTTAATACTAATTTAATCTGGGGACAAATACGTATTTAAAGTGAACATGAACAGCTTTTCATGAGATTGGATATCTGGAGTGAATATTCATTTATTGGGTAAACATTTAACTCCTTTAGTAAACCAACCTCACCATGTTTATACAAGATGACACAGAGTAAAAAAATGAATAATTAAGTCATTGACCTTTCTGTAAATAGTTAAAGAACCAGTAAAATCCAGGTAAAAATCAGCCAAAGCATATACTTACCCCAACGTTTCAATAAAACTTTTGTTTTGCATAACCAATTACAGAAGCAGCTGCCAGTACATGACACACCTCTAACTATGACCTAGAGGCAGTTACAGGCCTGTTCTGCTACTCCACAGTTACCAGCACAAATCACATGGATTTAATAGGCCATTTATGTGACATTAACATATTTACATACTAGCGCCATATTTTTTTCAATCATATTTTAGAGATTTGTATTAACCACTAGCGGGAGCTCTGTATTTTAAAGAGGATGTCTGAAAACTAAGGCAATGAATTCCTTTTTATTTATCAAGTGTTACTAAACCTAGGACCCTGCATTCACTATATCAGGTCTCCCACAGTACAGTAAATATTAACTATTGCTAAATACCTTTTCTCAGCAGTATATAGCCGTCTTGTGACTTCTATCAGTGTCTGGTTAAAGCTTGTCTAAAGCTTTGACTATCCTATGAGGCTGCATGACTCTTGACCCTCTGTCTGGGCAGTGCTGATTGGCCCTGTGCTGATCACATGCACCCTTCCAAAAAATAAAAATAAACCCCTCTCTAGCAAAATGCATTAAACTGAGCATGTGCAGAGTGCCTCTAAGACTCTGTTCTATCAGGAGATGGATTAGGGACTGTGGAAGGGGAGTATCAAAGAAGCCTTTTAACACAATTCAGAGGATAAACCCCTTAGGATCCACAGTGAGTATAACAAGTATGCTTTACTGTTAGTTATGAGTTATAATGAGTTAGGAACATTGGATTGTAAGCTCCTTAAAGGAAGGGACTGATGTGAATGTACAATGTATATGTAAAGCGCTGCGTAAATTGACAGCGCTATACAAGTACCTTAAATAATAATACTGCATATACAGACTGATTTTACTGTTGTAGGTTTAGGAACACTTTAACCTACAAAGGGCATAAACCGTTTTCTAACAGCATTCATTCTCATAGTTTTATAATAAATTTGGTAGGTAGCTTGTTCCAAATTTGCTGCATGCACGATTTTTTGTATGTTGTGCTCTATTCAAATAAATAGACTGCTTCAACACAGCACCGCTAAACATGTAAACCAACGATTGTATGTTTAACACACTTCAGTGGACAGGGTTGGTGTAAACAGGCACTTAAATGGCTTCCCTAACCAACAACGTCTGAGATAAAGGCTAAGAAGTTAGAACTTCTGCCTTGTAGCATTGGGGTCCTTGATTCAAATCCCAGCCAGGATGCTATCACAGTAGATGTACATCTCAGTAGGGAAGCGGTTATACTGGGTTAATGGTTGAGGCAACAACCATGATCCCGGAATAATTTTTTAAGCTGGCAATTCTCTTTCCAGTAAAAGTAATCTGAGTGGCTAAGTGGATTACATTTACAGACGGAAGCCCCCTTTACACCGGTGCTGTTACCAGGCTTCCCATGTGATCAAGAGCCCCGCAATCTGATTCTGCCTCAAGGTTATCGCAGATATCACAGAACAGGACGAGCCTGCGATAAAAATTTTTTTTGATCTTATGCTTTCCAGCATAAAGCGATCGTAGGTATTATAGACCCCAGATCTCTCCACAAAGAGGACCGGGGAGGGAGGAGGGAGGAGGGAGGGGGGAGGAGGAGGGAGGAGGGAGGAGGGAGGGGGGAGGAGGAGGGAGGAGGGAGGAGGAGGGAGGAGGAGGAAGAGGGAGGAGGAAGAGGGAGGAAGGAGGGAGGAGGGAGGAGGAGGAAGGAGGAAGAGGGAGGAGGAAGAGGGAGGAGGAAGAGGGAGGAGGAAGGAGGAGGGAGGAGGAAGAGGGAGGAGGAAGAGGGAGGAGGAAGGAGGAAGAGGGAGGAGGAAGGAGGAAGGAGGAAGGAGGAGGAAGAGGGAGGAGGAAGGAGGAAGGAGGAGGAAGAGGGAGGAGGAAGGAGGGAGGAGGAAGGAGGGAGGAGGTGGGAGGAGGGTTAATCCATTCCCGTGTTGTCGGGGGTTCCTCTAATTTCCAATTTATCATAATCAATTTCCAGGCCTGGAATAGAACTATGAATAGCCTCTCTATAGTGTGTACCTCCCAATCATATTCTTCCAATACACCCAACAGACAAGCTCTCAGGTCTAGAGAAACTTTAAAATACTGTAGTCACCGCTTTGGCCCAGTATGTGTGCAATTTGGGGCATAGCCATAAGAGGTCAATGAGGTCTCCATGATCACATTGCAAACATGTATACATGTGGACTCAGATTGCAAGTTCATCAACTGAAGTTTATGAGTATAGTATATCCGTAATAATATGTATAACCGAGTAAGTCTTTGTGATACGTTCAGTGAGCAGGTACCTACCGCCCAAAATACCTCCTCTCATTGCTCCCCGTCTAACTGACCAACATCACTCTCCCACTTTTCCCGCACTCTCAGGAGATGCTGCTTCAAATAAGATTTTAACAGTATGGCATAACATTGTGAAATAAAACCCTTAGATGAGTCAGCATCCCTAATGAGACTAAACACTGGGGTCGGAGATAGATGCCACTCCGAGGACTTACTCTGTGCTGTAACCGCATGGTAGAGGTAAGTAATAGAAATGCATCGAGGACGGCAAATTGTAGGCGGTCTGTAGAGCAGTAAAGGTCCGGAGCACCCCATTATAAAATATTGGCTTAAGGTGTGTAATCCCATATTCTTTCCACTTGGCTCCGTATTGCAGTTTGGCCAGTTCAGTACAGGTGTCACTGAGCCAAAAAGTCTGGTCAATATTCCTATTGCACACGTTCCTAGCAAATATGGCTCATAAAATGGTGGGTGCTGCTGCGATTACCAGTTGGGTCCTGGAAACATCAAGCAAGCGTACATATTCGCCAGCACATCATGGATCTACAACTTCTGTCCTAAGGTTTCTTTAATGGAAGAGATCACAAAGAAAAGTGCAACATTTCGGAGCCACGCAGGGCCCCTTCGTCAGGCATGTGACGACAAAAGGCACATGCTTGACGAAGGGGTATTGCGTGGCTCCAAAACGTTACACTTTTCTTTGTGATGTTATCTCTTTAATTCAGCCAATTAGGACTGTAGTCAGTATATCCATCTGCCTTCTGAAGGTATTTAGTTTTGTACCACACCTTTTGAATGAGGTTATAGGTCGGGTACTTTTTATGCGGCTTTGCAAAGGCCTGGGCCTCCAGGGCCATTGGAATAGGGCCGCTACAAATAGTGTGAAGCATCACTGCCTGTGAAGAACTACATGTCCTGGCTCACCGATTCCCTGTCAATACTGAAAGTGCCAATAAGATGCTGCAGCTGTGGGGCCAGGTAATACAACCATGGATTGGGCAAAGCCAACCCACCGTCATCTTTGGGCCTTTGTAGATATACTAGCTTAATTCTGGGAGGTCGATCTTTCCAGATTAGGGTACGGAAGATAGTATTTACTATTCTAAAGATCTTTAAAAAGGAAAGAACCACTGGGGCATTATTAAGAAAATAGAGAAGTTGCGGCATGAGTATCATCTTTATCAAATTTACCTTCCCTGCCACCGATAAGCAGAGGGCATTCCATGTTTTGACCTTTTCCCTAAACCTTTGGAGGAGAGGGGAAATATGTAACTGATTAAAATCCTGCAGCCCAGAATTAACCTGAATCCCCAAGTATTTAAAAATGGTAGTAATGGGTACAGGGCATGTAGAGGCTACAGTTTGTGTGGCATTTCCATCCAGCAACAGTAGGCCAGATTTTGTCCAATATATGTGCAGTCCAGAAAAGCCACCAATTTTGGTAATGGTTGACATAGCCTCCTGCAAGGAAGCTTCAGTATCACCCAACATAAGCAGGGTAACGTCAGCATACAGCATCACCTTTTCTTACAAAGCACCATAGCAAAAGCCCACAATATTCTAATGTCACCTGATCTCAATTGCCAATGGCTCAATAGTCGATGTAAAAAGGAGAGGGGCCACCGGGCATCCCTTCCTAGTACCTCTCCTTAATGCAAACGCATGGGACAAATTACCAAAAGCCCCAATACCTGTCTGTAGTTGACAATAAAGAAGGCGTTCCCAAGATAAATAGGATCAAACTAGGTCTGGGAGATTTTCTTAAAAAAAAAAAAAAATCTTCGATTCTCTTAAAGAAAACTCGATTCACGATTCGAAACGTGTTTTTTTTTTTTTTTTTGGAAACCGCGCCGGTCCGGAGGCGCTTCGGGCATGAGTTTTTAGGCGAGGCCGCGGCTTTGGCCTAGTCCGCGGCGTCCGGCCGAAGCCGCGGACTAGGCCGAAGCCGCGGCCTCGCCTAAAAGCTCATGCTCGCAGCGCCTCGGGACCGGTACGGTGAAAAAAAAAAATCTAAAAAAATCGATTTGCTTAAATTTTGAATCGATTTCACCTCTCAACGCGATTCAAGATTTAAATCGATTTTTTTCCCAGTCCTAGATCAAACCCAAACGTCTCTAACACCGCCCATAAATAATTCCAGTCAATGCTATCAAACGCCTTTGTGGCATCTAATGATAACAATGCCCTACATTATCCGAAGACTGTCTATTAAGAAACAGCCGTTGCAGGTTAATGGCGGTGTATTTATTTGGCATGAAGCCAGCTTGGTCAGCATGCACAAGAGATGGAATAACTCTACTCAGCCGGATTGCTAACACCTTTGCCAGGATCTTCACATCACTCTGCAGCAACGAAATTGGTCGATACGAGCCCAGGTCGACTGGGTCCTTCCCTGGCTTGAGAAATAAAATATTGGGAAGGAGCCAACTGCCTCCCAAACTTCCTCTATGGTAAGTGGAGCCTCCAACCCCCTCTGTTGGCCCGCTGTGAGTTCAGGGAAAGTAGGTAAAAGGTCAAGTTCTTCCTGAGTGTAGGAGGTTCCAGGGCAGTAAAGAGATTTATAGAAACTAGCCAATTCCTGCATAATCTATTCAGGTGAGCGTACTAAGGGACTATCCCGGGACTTTATTGCACCTATGGCAGGGGATCTTTGGTGAGTTTGCAATCCTCGCCAAAAGGCAACCGTTTTCTTGCCCTCCTCAAAAAACGCCTGTCTAGAAAAGAATGTCTTCTTCTCTGCCGAGGAGAGTACATGCTTATAGGCAGATTGGGCAGCCTGCCACGCCTCCTTAGCAGAGTCAGAGGGATCTGTAATGTACTGTTGTTCCAGCACCTGGCCGGAAGTGACATCAGTGATGATGTGGAAACACGAAATGCATTGAGGCTGCGCGTTTGCCCGCTCTGACATCACTTCTGGTAAACCTGGTTCCAATCTCTGGTGTGTTGGAATGCATGCTGAGAGCTCTAGGAAGGGCGTGTATCCCTGCTGTTTAGCCGTAAACGCTAGTGCTACCCAATTAGCACCCACAAATCTAGGTGCATTACTTGGCATTTTGGCTTCAAGTTTCTATAGGCCAGTGATGGCGAACCTTGGCACCCAAGATGTTTCAGAACTACCATTTCCCATGATGCTCAACTACACTGCAGAGTGCATGAGTATCATGGGAAATGTAGTTCCAAAACATCTGGGGTGCCAAGGTTCGTCATCACTGCTATAGGCTGTATTGCGCTGTGATGAACCTTGCTTTCTCGAGCCTGTGTCTTTTTATGAGTCTGAGTCTAAGGATACACCAGCTGATTGTGCTAATTTACAAGGATCTTCCCTCCTGTTATCCCTACCCTCCAAGGAAATGATTTCCATACAAGTTACATTTTTTTAGTTATCTGGTGAGTTTGTTATTCTCCTGCACGAGTGATGGTGGAGCACAGATAACTAAGAACATTTAAAATCACACCAATTTTTCTACATTAATAACTTTCTTTTGGTATGTGGACAGACTTTTAAATCATTTTTTTATATGTTTATGTATTCACCTAATTATGGTGCGATTTAAAATTGTGTTTTACAAAAGTATGTTTATGCATATTCACCTGAATTAGCACTGACCTTTTTATAATATTTTTCAATTTGTTTATGGGGTGATTTGTTCACTTGAAAAAGGGGCAGTTTATTCCTTTATCACGTGTGTTGTCACACATTAGTTTTAGTTTTGTGCCACTACTTGTCAATTACACTTGGTACAATACGTAAAGCACCACATAAATATAAATACCTTGCATAAATAAAAATCAGTCAAACAAGGAGTGCAACTTTTCTGTAAGCTTCCCACTATGAGGAGCAGTAAAGCACAACCATTGTATGGCAGGAAGTAGCGCCTGTGTAGAAAAAGGAAATACGGCTATTTCAAAGCATTAGCACACTGATAAGATTTACACCATTTGTAACTAAAAATTATACTTTAAGAACTATACATCCCTTTAATGAATAAATAAGCCTGTCTGGCTCTGATAAGACTTTGTGAGTACTACTTGTAATAGGTTTTCTCCCTCTTTTCCGAGTTTTTGGGGCCATTTCAGAATCTTATACTTCCAGCTTCATGTTCAGACAGGTGTGGAGCCAGGCAGAAGAAGAGGATAATACCAAGCTGCCGGAGGATGCCAAGCTGCCCTAGACAATTAGAGGGTGGGACCCGAGTGGCCAGAGCCTCACAGCCCCCAAGCCATTTACATCACAGGGTACAAGCAGCAGATTGTCGTCATGTCAATCTGCAGCATGTACCTTGTAATATATACGGCTTGGGGGCTGTAACGCTCTAGCCACTCAGGTCCCGCCCCCAATAGTCTAGGGGGAGGACCAATAACCTAACCAATAATGTTATAAAATTGTGTATATATAAATTAAGGTTTGGTCATTTAGCCATTTGGCTCTGATGAAGGTAGTTCTCTCAAGAAACGTGTCAGCCACTGCTGTCTGGTCTTCCCATACAGATTGTAGCAGACCTGGAAGTGTCACCCTTTGCTTTTTATGACATGTCTGTTTATGCCATGCGTTTGAGTATAACATTTGTTGCTTTTTATCTCTCTATAAATGTTAAGGAAATGCGCTAGGTCAGTGCGCCCTCTTTGTTGCTGCTGTTTTTCAGTGGATTATAAATCCCACCAACCCCCCCCCCCCCCCCCCAAAAGAAATTAAATGCGATCACACCTAGCATCCTGCATCTCCAGGTCCAGATGGAGATGAAGGAGCAGAAAAGGATAAAGCTTTATAAATCAAAATGCTTACTCCTCAGGAGTAGGAGAAATAGGTGGCATGGTAGTAAGAGCCTTCCCAGGGTTTCTTAACCACTTAACCGGCCCATAGTGGAATGATGGCTACAGGGCGGTTGCTTAACTCTGGGAGGACGTACTATGACGTCCTCCCAGAATTCCCCTCTCACGCGCACCCTAACACATCCGTGACCGTCGGGTCCAGAGGACCCAGCACATCACGGATCCCGGTAAATGGCCGCAGATCGTGGCCGTTTACCATGTGATCGCTCCGTCAAATGACGGAGCGATCACATGTAAACAAACCGGCGTCATCTCATGACGCCGGTTCCTTTCCTCCCCTCTCTGTACCGATCGGTACACTGTGAACGGAGAGGGGGATGGATGGATGGCTGCAGCGCTGTGGGCTGGATGTGTAGTGCCCACAGCGCTGCTCAGTGACATCCATCCATGCTCAGCCATCCCTAATGCTCTGCAATGCCCTGCAATACTCTGCAATGCCCCGCAACACTGTGCAATACTCTGCAATGCCCCGCAACACTGTGCAATACTCTGCAATGCCCCGCAACACTGTGCAATGCCCCGCAATACCCCGCAACACCCCGTAATACCCCGCAACACCCCGCAATTCCCCGCAACACCACACAACACTGTGCAATACTGTGCAGTATGCGGTGCATACTAGCTCATTATGCCTTTTCCCTTGCAGGTGTAAAAAAAAAAAAAAAAAAAAAAGACAGCGGGTATACAACCGCTTAAAGTGGTTAAGGGAGAGACAAGCTATTGTACACGGAGCCTAAGTGAGGTAAAATACCCAAAAGCGACTAAGACAGCAATAATCAGCTGACAGGTTCTAGTCTTTACCCTACTTTACAAACTACAATTTGTAGAATAAAAAAAAAAATGTAATATTTACATAAGGTCACAAATTTTAAAAAACGTCAGTATATTTTGAATCCTCTCAGCTCACCATGCCCGTTTGCAATATTTTCAGAAGAAATATGGATCAAAAGTAAAAGGATGTGTCCGATAGCAACGACGATGGATTGGCCTGTGTTGCAGCTGCCGCTCTGCAGTGTCATGGAGACGAGTGGGCGCCATCTTCCCCTCACTCGTCTCCATGCACAGCTAGCCACCAGACGCGATCGCCGCTGCCGACCGCTCCGGTAAGCGGCGGAGGGCACCGGATCATAGCAGAAGGGGGGCCCTCTCCCACCACTGATAAAAGTGATCTCGCTGCGAATCCGCCGCAGAGAACACTTTTATCTTGTAGCCGACCACTGGCCGAAAACGGGGATACCGGGGTTATGGCAGCTAGCTGCTGCCATAGCAACAATATCCGTTCCCAAAAAAGGGACGTACATCGGCATGCGGCGATCGGCAAGTGGTTAAGGACTAGCCTCATTTTGAAATTTTGGTGTTTACATGTTTAAAACAGATTTTTTTGCTAGAAAATTACTTAGAACCCCCAAACATTATATATATATTGTTTTTTTTCTAACACCCTAGAGAATAAAATGGCAGTCATTGCAATACTTTTTTTCGCACCGGTCTTACAAGCGCACTTTTATTGGAAAAAATTCACTTTTTTGAATAAAAAAAAACAAAACAGTAAAGTTAGTCCAATTTTTTTTATATTGTGAAAGATAATGTTACGCCAAGTAAATTGATACCAAACATGTCGCGCTTCAAAATTGCGCCCGCTCGTGGAATGGCGTCAAGCTTTTACCCTCAAAAATCTCCATTAAAAAATTCTACAGGTTTTATGTTTTGCGTTACAGAGGAGGTCTAGGGCTAGAATTATTGCTCTACCGATCGCGGCGAAACCTCACATGTGTGGTTTGACCACCGTTTTCATATGCGAGCGCTACTCATGTATGCGTTCGCTTCCGCGTGCGAGCTCTTCGGGATGGGGGTGCTTTAAAAAAAAAAAAAAAATTTAATCTTATTTATTCTACCTGATTTTATTTATTTTTTCACTGTTTAACCACTTGCTTACAGGGCACCTAAACCCCCCTTCCTATCCAGACCAATTTTCAGCTTTTAGCGATGATGCACTTTGAATGACAATTGCGCGGTCATACAACACTGTACCCAAATGAAATTTTTATCATTTTTTTCACCACAAATAGAGCTTTCTTTTGGTGGTATTTGATCACCTCTGCGGTTTTTACTTTTTGTTAAAAAAATTTAAAAACCTGAATTTTTTTTTTTTATATATTTTGTTATAAAAAATTTAAAACGGGTAATTTTTCTCCTTCATTGATGTACGTTCATGAGGCAGCAGTGATGGGCACTGATGGGTGGCAGTGATGAGCAGCACTGGCAGGTGGCACTGATTGGCACTACAGGTGGGCATTGATAGGTGGCGCTGTGGGCACTGTTAGCTGGCACTGTGGGCACTGTTAGCTGGCACTTTTAGTGGGCACTGACGAGGCAGATGTGCCTCTTCCACTTCGGGACCGATGTCCCTGACATGTGAGCCGGTGATCGGCTTTTTTTTCTACTCGCGCTGTCAGCGTGAGTAAAAGAAAAAAACGATTACCGATGTTTTGTTTACATCATGTGATCAGCTGTCATTGGCTGACAGCTGATCACATGGTAAGGGGCCGGGACCGACCCCTTACACGGATCAGTGATCAGCCGAGTCTCATAGACCCGGTGATCACAGCGCGCTGGGCGCGCGCAGGGAGCGTGCACAGGGGAGGCCGTCATATCCCGGATGTCTAGTGGTTAAAAAAATAAATAAAAATTGGGTCACTTTTATTCCTATGTTAAGGAATGTAAACATCCCTTGTAATAGAAAAAAAGCATGACAGGACCTCTTAAATATGAGATCTGGGGTCAAAAAGTCCTCAGATCTCATATTTGGACTAAAATGCAAAAAAAAAGAAAAAAAAAAGAAAATTTGTCATTTGAATAAATGACAACAGAAAAATGTGCTTTTAATACGTATGGACAGAAGTGACGTTTTGACATTGCTTCCGCCCTCCTATGGTATGGAAACGGGTGGGGGCCATCTTCCCGTCACTCATCTTCAATAATATAAAATTTAATTTTTTATTTTTTTTTAACAGAACTCCGCATTAAGAACCACTCACCTCCTGCCCTGCTGCACTGTGTATACTGACGTGTATGGAGGGTGTGCTGCAATGTATTTCCTGATATGTAAACAAATAATGCATTATGTATACAGGCCAACTAATAAGCTGACAGATTAATCAATTATGAAATCGATTAGTTGTTTTCGCCCCAATTCAAACGCACTCAAAAAAACGAAAATGCACATCAACATCTGTTAAACGTGCTCACTAACTGCAACTATGTGCATGATAAATGTGTGTTTTTCTCCATGGACACAGATATGATCCATTATATTTACATAGCACAGATCAGTCATTAGGTCAGTTATGGGTAAGACAAGAGCGCTCCAATGAAAAAAATCCTTCTGGTTTGATGGCTAACAGACTAATCCTCAAAAATCTATTAAAAATGTAGTTTATAGGTTGCATGCGATTAAAAAAAAAAAAACAAACAAAACATAAGGCTTCTTGTACACAGGACGTTTTTACAACCTCTCCTGAACGATTTAACTTGACAGATAGTAACCCACGCTTAAAACATCCGTTTTGCCGCATTTAGGAAAAAAAATATTTTTATTTTTTTTTAAATAGCCAAAAATGAAAAACCCCTTTAAACGAAACGTGGCTAAACGCGAGTTGCCGCGTTTGAAATGACTCTAAACGCAGCTTCTGAACACTTTTTTTGGTTCCAAAAACCCTCCAAATGCAAATACCTAGAAACTACTATAAAAGGACCCAGTGTACATGTTCTAATAAGATAACAGAGGAGAGTTGCTCCTAAACGTCTGTTAACCAGCAGCAGTGGACATGAGGCCTAACTGTTCCAATGTAAAAGCCAACACTGAAAGAACATTATGGGCTGGTTAAATACAGGTTTGGTTTTTGGTATGGTGCAATTCAGATGACACTGGGCAGAAGATCAGGACAGGCTATAGAGAAAATTCATATGTTTCGAAAATTTAAGAGGCGCTTATTCAAGAAAAAAATATTTACAGGAAGTCCCCGGGTTTGTAGATTTGTTCTTAAGTTGAATTTGTATGCAAGTCGGAACAGGTACATTTTTTAAGTGTAGCTCCAGCCAAAAAGAAAAAAAAAAAGTTTACATTTTTTGGATAGCATAGGGACGGGTTAACACCCCTGTAATGCTTGATTTGTTGTCTGTGCCCCGTTCAGAAGATTTCAAGTCACTTTGTCACTATGTCTTTTTCCCTATGTTTGTATATCGGATGTTTGTAACCCGGGGACCACACACACACACACACAAAAAAAAGTATTTGATCCCCTGCTGATTTTGTACGTTTGCCCACCGATAAAGAAATGATCAGTCTATAATTTTTATGGTAGGTTTATTTTAACAGTGAGCACATTCTCCCGTATTCTTCATATGTTTGGGCTATGGGGTAGAGTGGCAAGACAGAAGACTTTTCTTAGGCAGAAAAAAATCAAAGCCCGGATAAACTTTGCAAAAACACATCTGAAGTCTCCCAAAAGCATCTGGCGAAAATGTATTCTGGTCTGATGAAACCAAGGTTGAACTTTTTTGGCCATAATTCCAAAAGATGTTTGGTGCACATCACCAAAGGAACACCATACCAACCTTGAAGCATGGTGGTGGCGGCATCATGCTTTGTGGCGATTTTTCTTCAGCTGGAACAGGGGCCTTATTCAAGGTAGAGGAAATGATTTACAGTTCCAATTACCAGTCAATATTGGCACACAACCTTCAGCTAGAATAGAAAGCTTCACAGGAGATGCCCTGGCAATCTGACAGATTTGGAGTGTTTTTGCAAAGAAGAGTGGGAAAATATTGTCAAGTCAACATGTGCGATGCTGATAGACTCATACCCAAAAAGGATCAGTGCTGTAATAAAATCAAAAGGCGCTTCAACAAAGTATTAATTTAAGGGTGTGCACACTTATGCAACCATATAATATTTTAGTTTTACTTCCCTCCACTTAAAAGATTTCAGTTTGTTGTTCAACTGAGTTGTACAGTTTATAACATTAAAAAGGTGGAAAACATTTATATATATATATATATATATATATATATATCCAATCTGTATGTGAGCCATGCTAGAAAATAAACAAATACAGTAAAAAAAAAAAAGGGAGTGGTAACGTAACAAATCATGCTGGCTCTATGTTCTTAATACCTTCAGAAAAGTAAGAATTTTTTTCAGTATAGTAAACCCTCTTCTAGTTTACTAGTCTCAGCTCAGCATAGTTCAAGGAGCCAGCACAGAAATATTCCACTCAGATGACCTGACTGCCATCTACTGGGATTGCATATTATTTGATCCGATACTATTTGTAATGTTTTGCTATTTCCAGCTTTAGAGAGAATACCAACTATGTAAATATAAAGCTCACTGTGGGGCACCTATGCAGGTTATCATCTGCCTCTGCTGAATTACAATGATGAGAAGGTGTGTTTAAAGTGAAGTTCCACCCAAAAATGGAACTTCCACTTTTTGGGTTCCTCCCCCCCTCCGGTGTCACATTTGGCACCTTTCAGGGGGGAGGAGGGAGCAGATACCTGTCTAATACAGGTATTTGCTCCCACTTCCTGGCATAGCTCACCGCGGGGCTTTCGGTGACCTATGCCACTTCCGGCGCCTACCCCATCCTCCCCCGACCCCATCCTCCACCGCTGTATTCTGTGAGACACAGAACACAGCAGGGACCTGAGAGGACGCGCTGCGTGACTTGCGCATGCGCAGTAGGGAACCAGGAAGTGAAGCCACACGGCTTCACTTCCTTATTCCCTTACGGAGGATGGCAGCGGCAGCAGCCGAGAGCCGAAGGACGGATCGGCTGCCGACATCGCGAGCTCACTGGACAGGTAAGTGTCCATATATTAAAAGTCAGCAGCTGCAGTATTTGTAGCTGCTGGCTTTTAATATTTTTTTTTCAGCGGACCTCCACTTTAAGTCTTATGTTTCAAGGAACACTATTTTTTTTTTCAATCGAATATTATAAAAGGATTACACCCTCAGCAAGATCCCCTGCACATCTTCCTCTACTTGACCACCACTTTGTTTCTGCAACTTGCCTCTTTTACCCCCTTCCTGCCCAGGCTAATTTTCAGCTTTCAGCGCTCTCACACTTTGAATGACAATTGCAAAGTCATGCAAAAAATTATATTATATCATATATATATACATACATATACTATATATAACTATATATATATATATATATATATATATATATATATATATATATATATATATATATATATATATATATATATATATATATATATATATATACACATACATACATACATACATACACACATACACACCAAACCCAGCAGCTTCCTCCCTACCCACATGAGCAGGGGGTGCCCCTTCATAACAAAGAGGACTTGGAATCTGGCTTACCTGACCAGGGCCTCCTCTGGCATTGACTCCAGGTTTTCCCCCTAGACTCGGTCATCTGGGACTGGGAGCATTAAAAAAATTGTTTAGAAGAGGAGGAAACGGCCCTATATAGGCTGGGTGCTTGCCCTTTTTCTTGACTGTCAAGAAGGAGCTCTTTCCACAATACATTTTTTGGATATATTAATCTAAATACTCCCCAAACAAGCGTTCCCCATGAAAGCGAAAACCTGCAAGCAACTTTTACATGGCAGTTCCGCAGACCAGCTTTTCAACTAAACAACCCTCCGCATGTGAACAGACACCAGAGCAAAATAAAAATCTGCTGAAGAAAGAATCTTCCAGGGCATCTGTTGCTAAACACAGAGCCCGGGGCAGCTCATTAACCCTTCACCAGTGGCTGCCTCCACATGAAACAGGTTAAGGCTTAATAGCAGATCCTGCAAAGGGAAAGGAGGCCTTCAATAGAGTCTTGAGCCTCTTGTCAGCCTGCTCTTTTAAGACCTGGACATTATCCACTGGGCAGGTCAAATTCTTATTAAGGCAAGACACTGCTGCATCTACTACAGGCATACTCTGCAGGGTAAAGGAGAGAGTCTTTTTGGGGGTAAAAATTTCTTATCCGGGTGATCCCATTCAGCATACAACTCTTCCAAGATAGGATGCAAGGGAAACGTCTGAACTTGGAGGCGGACGCAGAATCCCCAAAGAATAACATTTGATGGATCAGGACTCAGCCAATGGCAACCGAAAGTCAGCTTGAACCATCTCAGAAAAAGATTGTACCAACACCTTCTGAGCCTGCAGGACCAAGGCTCTCTGTGCCTCATCGGGCTCAGATTCCTCTAGGAAACAGTTTACTGTCTGACCCTCTTCAAACTCTACTCTCTCAACCTTTAAATCAATGTCCAACTAAAAAGACTAAGGAGCTACCTGAGTAGGAGGGGTTAGATTGGGGGTGGGGGGTTGGTGACAACCTCCTGTCTGTTTGGTCTGCCAGTGTCAATTTCCCTACAGGTGATGCATAACCCAATTATTCACGATTATAGCCTGCTCTGTGTTCTATAACGTACGATAAAGAAATGGGCACCACGTTGGCATTGTACCAGTGGAGTGGCGTAAGACCAATCAGTAGAGTCTCTAAAATTTAGCAATGGCTTAGATACAACAGAGCTTTGGGTGTAAGCCATCTGGTCCAGGTGCTTTATTCACCTTTATTTTGTCTACACGATTCTGTACCATGCCAATTTTGAGTCATTGTAGCTCATTTGGGGCAATATTATTGCAATTAAAAGACTTGAGCCTCCCCAATTTCCTAAAGAGCCGAAGAAAGCATTTAATACATTTTCCTTCTCTATGTCCCCAGTGACAAACTCAAAATTACACTCAAAATAAGAGTTTTTCTATGTTTTTTTTTTTTTTGCAAGGATTTAAAAACCTTTGACTTTGGGTATTTGTTATCAATAAGCTTTGGCAGAAAAAGAATTATGTAAATTTAGAAAAGGTAAAAGGTTCACCATTTTAGTCAATTATTTTCTTTAAGTGAATACTGACTTGCACCCTGGAAGAAAATCAGCAGAATCCTACTCACTAACAAGATAGCATTGATGGGGTAACATCTCAATGGTTCGGCCAGTGAAGGAGCAACACTGTAATAGCAGGTCCTTGTTGCTCTCTTAGAGGTCATGTAACTGGCAAGTTACACATGGTAAGAGAATCGCTAGTGTGACATGTCCTTAATTTCTCTGGCCTGCACACCTAGGCACTATGATAAGAAGGTAAATGTGCAAGCATATCTAGGTGCCGGTTTTTAACTAATAATGTGAGCCTGATTACTTTAGACATACAACACATTTAATTTTAATCTCATCCTCACAAGTGCTCAAAATTTCACAATATATGTGTCCTGACTATAATATATACTCAAATTAAATAAATATGACATTTTCGTGAAAGCCCTGCGAACACGTTTCAGTGATTATACCATAACATTTTCATGCAAAGTCCGCTTTGAACATTTTTTATATCTTAACCTGTTGGGGATTTTTTAAGAATAGTCATAGCTTGAAATAGCTAACTAATCATAATTTTTTTAACAAAATTCACTCTCAAGTGACAAAGAATTAACACAGCTGCATTTTTTTTTCTGAATTTAGAAATGCACTCCCAAATCTATTCAGAAATAACAGGCTTGCTAGTGTGTGTGTGGGAGCTGTTTACTGCAATTGCACTAGTGACATCTTGTGGATATACAATAGCACTGCCTGTCTTTCATACAAAGATTCTGTACTTCACGACTTCCCCAATAAACTGAACCTTTTGCATATAAATACCCCTGAAATTTAGGGTTACATTCCCACCAGTGGTTGAAGCTGGTGCAAATTGTAGCGGCAGAATTTAGAGATTCCTGCTGAGGCTCTAAATGGCTAGGTGCAGCTGCCGTCCCCATTCACTCCAACAACAAGTCGCCTTCGGCCGCAGCTATTCACTGCTCTCTGCACAGCCAGCGATTACCTTCAGTGATCACTACTGGACACCTGCTGTGTCTCCAGCAGCAATCACGGCAGGTAATCGCTGGCTGTGTGGACAGCAGCCAATAGCTGCGGATGCCAGTGACCTGTCATAGTGAGTGGGTCATGCGGGTCACCTAGCTGTGTTGATGTGACTCCCATACATGGAAGTCACATCATTGCAGCCTGGCCATTCAAACAGCCAAACAGACAGAACCCGAAAGTAAGATCGGGTGGAGATAGAAGCACCCAGGATCCATGGGATCGTTAACCTAGCAATGTCACAATGTGTGAATATGTGGTGCATACTAGACCATTATTAAATAATGTAATTTAAAAAAAAAAATTTATTAGTTTTGCCAGTGAAGGAGCAGCACTGTAAGAGCAGCTCCTAGTTTCATTCTTAGAGGTCCTGCAATTGTGGAGTTTAGAAAGAAAAAAAGGGGGAAAAAATTCCTGGCACACAGCTTTATTTTTTACCCCACCAGAGAGAACCAAAATGTTTGCCCTCTAAGCCACTTGGGGTCACCTACCACCCACTACTCAGGGGTAAGGGGGTGCTACATTGGTTTCTATCCTTAATTTGTGAAAGAATTTAAGCTGTAAGATTTTAGATTTGTATGATCAGATAAATCGATTTTGTGAACAAAATTTTGTGAAAGGTAATTGAAATTGGCTGACCATCATTCAACATTTGGTTAGAAAGGAATCCAAGGACGGCAGGTTGTTGTGGCAGTAAGCAGGTGGAAACCAATCATACTGTCAAGTCCATGATCACCATTACACTATATGTAAATGATACATAAAAAGGTGGAAAAGCTTTCAATTTAAAAAAGAAAAAAAAAATTTGACACAGTCATCACAGATTTTAAGTGTTACTAAACCTACAACAGTAAAATCAGTCTGTATATGCAGTAAAGCATGCTTGCTATGCTCACTGTGGAACCTAAGGGGTTAATCCTCTGCATTGTTTAAAAGGCTGCTTGATCCTGTATGCACAGACCCTCCCCTCCCTGCACTGTCCCCCTGGACAGGTCTGGATAATACAGAGCCTCTGGAGTCATCCTGCATATGCTCATTTGGTATGTATTACTAGGAGGGGTTTTTTTTTTCTCGGGAGAGTGCATGTGATCAGCACAGGGCCAATCAGCACTGTCCAGACAGAGGGTCTGGAGCCCTGCAGCCTCATAGGACAGCTCAGTGCAGTATGAAAATTCCTCCTACAAGCTTCACCAGGAACTGATAGAAATCACAAGACTGCTATATACTGCTGATAAAAAAGGGTATTTAGCAGTAAATATTTTTAAAAAATGATTGCATTTCCATGTTCTGTGTACTGTGGGAGACCAGATATAGTGAATGCAGGCTCCTGAGTTTAGTAACACTAATATTTAAAGACAATACAAAAGTGATAGTCTCTTATACATAAAAATGTACAGTACACTAATAATGCTATGTAAAAAGAATAACAGTACTTATACAAAAATAGGCGGAGCTAAATTAGGATGTTATTTAACAGTTACAGGAGGCTTAAAGTGAATCGGTCCCTTTGCAAGACTACGAACTAGCATTCTTATGCAATGACAGCCATCATTTGGCTTAAACTATAAATACAGGCATTACCTACAATTTTCCCCTGAACTCCCTTTCCACCTCCAAGCATGCCATTGCATTTTTTTTTCCTTTTCCTGTAGTCTGTCTGTAGCCTGACTTACCAGGGATACAGAGGCAGCTACTGAGAAGTTCCTATTGATGCGGGCATGCCCTTAGAACCCATCCCCAGATCTCTATCACTACACACAGTACTGTATGTGGGCAGGCTCTTGGGAGACAAGGCAGCAGCACTGGTTTTATTAGGAAAGAAATCAATGTATGCATGTGGAGGGAGACAAAAGGAGGGTGAGAAATAGGTGGATATCTCTAGTCCAGGAGGTTGGAAGTTCAGTGCAAGGCACTGTGTTATCACCCCACACAGGAACTTAGTGACAAAATGCATTTCTGGCAGATAAAGAGGCATTTTTCTGAATCATCTGTAAAGTGGTAAAACACAGAAATCTTTATGTATTGTAGACATGTACAAAACTATTTTTGTCCACCCCAACATACACTTTAAAGAGTAACTCCACTTTTGTTGAGAAAAAAACATCCCCCTCTGGGTGATCTATGTACATTGTAAAGGATTATAACAGCCTTTTTTGCTGATTCCTACATTTTGTTATTTTGAAGAAATCGCTGTTTGTTCTTCTGTCCCTCATGGATCTAATGGGAGTGGTTTCATAATTATCAATCGACTGTGCACCTGCAGAGCATTAATGAGGAAATCTGCAGGGCCTGCATTCCTTTAGACGTGCTCCTATTGGGAGTATCTCTCTAAAAAATGACACTTTTGTTTCATGGGATGCCTGAAATCTGACTTGTATCTTAGGCCCCTTTCACACTTATACAACTTCAAAGTGGCGCGATTTTACCGCGATTTCGGGGCTGCTATTTTGCCGCGATTTTACCACGATTTTGCTGCGATTTTGCCACGATTTGGAAGCAGTACTACTTTGTACGACTTTGCCACAACTTTGGCATTAACCATTCTCAGCTTGTGCTTACAAAGTAGTGCTGAATTATTCAGGTACGATTTGCATGCTACTTAAGGGTTTAACATCGAGGTCTATGGAGTACAAATTGTATGGAAGTTGGACCAAAGTAGTGCTGAAATCGTGTCTATATTATTCAGGTACGATTTGCATGCTACTTGAGGGTTTAGCATTGAGCTCTATGGAGTAGAAATCGTATGGAAGTTGGACCAAAGTAGTGCAGGGACTACTTTGAAGTCAGCACGACTTAAAGTCGTGCCAATATGAATGGTAGTCATTGAAAATCATGGAGAATGACTTGTCATACGATTTTGCAGTACAAAATCGTGGGACAAGTCGTATAAGTGTGAAAGGGGCCTAAGGCCCCTTTCACACTTATACGACTTCAAAGTCGCACGATTTTACCGCGATTTTGCGGCCGCGATTTTGCCGCGATTTGGGAGCAGTACTACTTTGCCACGTTTTTGGCATTAACAAATTAAAACATACAGTAGTTGGTATGAATCATAAGGGGAAACTCCACGCCAAGTTTTAAATAAAAAAACTGGCGTGGGTTCCCCCCCAGGGACATACCAGGCCCTTAGGTCTGGTATGAATTGTAAGAGGAACCCCCTACGCCGAAAAATCGGCGTGGGGGTCCCCCCAAAATCCATACCAGACCCTTATCCGAGCACGCAGCCCGGCCGGTCAGGAATGGGGGAGGGGACGAGCTAGCGGCCCCCCCCCTCCTGGACCGTACCAGGCCGCATGCCCTCAACATGGGGGGGTGGGTGCTTTGGGGCATGGGGGGCACCCTGCGGGCCCCCCCACCCCAAAGCACCTTGTCCCCATGTTGATGAGGACAAGGGCCTCTTCCCGACAACCCTGGCCGTTGGTTGTCGGGGTCTGCGGGCGGGGGGCTTATCGGAATCTGGGAGCCCCCTTTAATAAGGGGGCCCCCAGATCCCGGCCCCCCACCCTATGTGAATGAGTATGGGGTACATGGTACCCCTACCCATTCACCTAGGGAAATAAAGCATCAATAAAAAACACAGTACACAGGTTTTTAAAATAATTTATTAGGCAGCTCCGGGATCTTCTTCCGACTTCGGGGGTCCTCTTCTGACTTCGGGGGTCTCTCCGGCGTCCGCATCTTCTGCCGGCTCCACCGCTATCTTCTGGCGCTCTTTTGCCAGCGGTGGTCCGGACCTCTGGATCGTCTTCTTCCCTCTTCTCTTCCAGAGATGTTGACACGACGCTCTCTCCAGCCAGAATGGTCTCTGTGCGCTCCGCAACTGACTTATATAGGCGGTGGCCCCGCCCCCCTATGAGGTCACTGTCCCGGGGCATGCTGGGACTGTGCCGTCATAAGGGGGCGTGGTCCTCACCCAGTGACCACGCCTCCTAAAACGTCACAGTCCCAGCATGCCCAGGGACTGTGACGGCATAAGGGGGCGGGGCCACCGCCTATATAAGTCAGTTGCGGAGCGCACAGAGACCATTCTGGCTGGAGAGAGCGTCTTGTCAACATCTCTGGAAGAGAAGAGGGAAGAAGACGATCCAGAGGTCCGGACCACCGCTGGCAAAAGAGCGCCAGAAGATAGCGGTGGAGCCGGCAGAAGATGCGGACGCCGGAGAGACCCCCGAAGTCGGAAGAAGATCCCGGAGCTGCCTAATAAATTATTTTAAAAACCTGTGTACTGTGTTTTTTATTGATGCTTTATTTCCCTAGGTGAATGGGTAGGGGTACCATGTACCCCATACTCATTCACATAGGGTGGGGGGCCGGGATCTGGGGGCCCCCTTATTAAAGGGGGCTCCCAGATTCCGATAAGCCCCCCGCCCGCAGACCCCGACAACCAACGGCCAGGGTTGTCGGGAAGAGGCCCTTGTCCTCATCAACATGGGGACAAGGTGCTTTGGGGTGGGGGGGCCCGCAGGGTGCCCCCCATGCCCCAAAGCACCCACCCCCCCATGTTGAGGGCATGCGGCCTGGTACGGTCCAGGAGGGGGGGGGCCGCTAGCTCGTCCCCACCCCCATTCCTGACCGGCCGGGCTGCGTGCTCGGATGAGGGTCTGGTATGGATTTTGGGGGGGACCCCACGCCGATTTTTCGGCGTAGGGGGTTCCCCTTAGATCCATACCAGACCTAAGGGCCTGGTATGCCCCTGGGGGGGGAACCCACGCCGGTTTTTTCATTTAAAACTTGGCGCAGCGTTCCCCCTCTGGATTCATACCAGACAGCTGTCAGCACTGCCTGTCGCTCATCGGGAAAGGAAAGAAAAGTTTTCCTTTCCCGAATAGCGAGGCCAGGCTTGTGCTTACAAAGTCGTGCTGAAGTCGTGTCTATATAATATTCAGGCACGACTTGCATGCTACTTCAGGGTTTAACATTGAGGTCTATGGAGTACAACTCGCATAGAAGTTGGACCAAAGTAGTGCAGGGACTACTTTCAAGTCGGCACGACTTAAAGTCGTGCCAATATGAATGGTAGTCATTGAAAATCATGGAGAATGACTTGTCATACGATTTTGCAGTACAAAATCGTGGGACAAGTCGTATAAGTGTGAAAGGGGCCTAAGGCCCCTTTCACACTTATACAACTTCAAAGTGGCGCGATTTTACCGCGATTTCGGGGCCGCTATTTTGCCGCGATTTTGCTGCGATTTTGCCACGATTTGGGAGCAGTACTACTTTGTACGACTTTGCCACAACTTTGGCATTAACCATTCTCAGCTTGTGCTTACAAAGTAGTGCTGAATTATTCAGGTACGATTTGCACGCTACTTAAGGGTTTAACATTGAGGTCTATAGAGTACAAATCGTATGGAAGTTGGACCAAAGTAGTGCTGAAATCGTGTCTATATTATTCAGGTACGATTTGCATGCTACTTGAGGGTTTAGCATTGAGGTCTATGGAGTAGAAATCGTATGGAAGTTGGACCAAAGTAGTGCAGGGACTACTCTGAAGTCGGCACGACTTAAAGTTGTGCCAATATGAATGGTAGTCATTGAAAATCATGGAGAATGACTTGTCATACGATTTTGCAGTACAAAATCGTGGGACAAGTCGTATAAGTGTGAAAGGGGCCTAAGGCAGACTTCTGGGGAAATCAGTGAGTCAATCGTACAAGCAGGATATGTTTCAGGGGGTTCTGTACATATTCTGTGTACAGAACAACTCCAGGTAGCCATATTGCATTTTCAGAAAATTACAGCAGCTGCAGATTGAAAAGGAAAGGAAAAATTTAACCACTTGCCTAGTGGGCACTTAAACCACCCTCGTGACCAGACCAATTTTCAGCTTTCAGTGCTCTCACACTTTTTTGTCCTTTTATTCATACAAATATAGCTTTCTTTTGGTGGTATTTGATCACCTCTGGGTTTTTTATTTTTTGTGCTATAAATGAAAAAAGACTGAAAATTTTGAAAAAAAAAATTCTTGTTAGTTTCTGTGATAAAATTTTGCAAATTATTAATTTTTTTCATAAATTTTGGCCACAATTTATACTGCTACATATCTTTGGTAAAAACAACCCAAATTAGTGAATATTATTTGGTCTGTGTGAAAGTTTTAGAGTCTACAAGTTATGGTGCAAATCATAAAAAACTCATCACACCTGATGTATTGGTGGCCTCATTTCATTTCTTGCGACACCAACAAGCCAGGACACTACAAATACCCTCCAAATGACCCCTTTTTTGAAAGTAGACATTCCAAGGTATTTAGTAAGATGCATGGCAAGTTTGATGTTGTCATTTTTTTCCCACAATTCTTTGCAAAATGAAGATTTTTTTTCCCACAAAATTGTCATTGTAATAGGTTATTTCTATCACATGGCATGTATATACCACAAATTACACCCCAAAATACATTGTGCTACTCCTCCTGAGTATAGCAACACCACATGTGTGGGACTTTTTCACAGCCTGGCCACTTAGAGAGGCTCAACATGCAGGGAGCGCCATCAGGTGTTCTAGGAGCATAAAATTACACATCTAACTTGTTGACTACCTATTACACTTTTGAAGGCCCTGGAGCACCAGGACAATGACACGTGACACTGATGACACTAACATGTGGCACTGATGACACGTGACATTAATACGTGGCACCAATACGTGGCACTGATGACACGTGACACCAATACGTGGCACTGATGACACGTGACACCAATACGTGGCACTGATGACACGTGACACCAATACATGGCACTGATGACACGTGACACCAATACGTGGCACTGATGACACGTGACACTAATACGTGGCACTGATGACACGTGACACTAATACGTGGCACTGATGACACGTGACACTAATATGTGGCACTGATGACACGTGACACTAATACGTGGCACTGATGACCATCAGTCCCATCATGCCCCAGGACTGTCATAGGAGCAGGGTCACTGGGTGACATCACCCGGTGACCATGCCCCATCCCTATATAAGTCGTTGCGGACGGCGCACACGGCATTACAGTGGGGAGAGAGCGTTGTGTCAACATAGGAAGAAGAGAAGAGGGAAGAAGACGGCGGAGAAGACCGGACCACCGCTAGCAAAAGAGCATTAGATAGCAGAGGAGCCTGGCAAAAGATACTGGAGAGCGGAAGAAGAACCGGAGAGCGTGGAGAAGAAGGAAGAGACCCTCGAAGTCAGATGAAGACCCCTGGAGCTGCCTCATAAAATTACTTTAAAAACCTGTTGTGTGTCTTTTTTATTGACACTTTTTTTTCCCTAGGTGAATGGGTAGGGGTACGATGTACCCCATACTAATTCACATAGGGTGGGGGACCGGGATCTGGGGCCCCCTTATTAAAGGGGGCTCCCAGATTCCGATAAGCCCCCCGCCCGCAGACCCCGACAACCAACAGCCAGGGTTGTCGGGAAGAGGCCCTTGTCCTCATCAACATGGGGACAAGGTGCTATGGGGTGGGGGGGGCCGCAGGGCGCCCCCCCGCCCCAAAGCACCCACCCCCCCATGTTGAGGGCATGCGGCCTGGTATGGTTCAGGAAGGGGGGCCGCTCGCTTGTCCCCGCCCCTTTTCCTGACCGGCGGGGCTGCGTGCTCGGATAAGGGTCTGGTATGGATTTTGGGGGGGACCCCCACGCCGTTTTTTCGGCGTAGGGGTTCCCCTTAAGATCCATACCAGACCGGAGGGCCTGGTATGCTCTTGGAGGGGGAACCCATGCCGTTTTTTTATTTAAAATTTGTCGTGGAGTTCCCCCTCAAGATTCATACCAAACACAATGCCTGGTATTGGCGGGAATCCCCTATCATTGAAAGTCGGACGCATGTCGGTTTCAAGTCGCAGGGCAAAGTCGGATCCAAAGTAGGACGGCTGTCATGTCGCATCAGTGTGAACCCGGCCTTAAGCACGGGATAGAAATAATAGAAATTCAAAAGTGGAAAAAAATATATACACAGCATGATTTTAAGATATATGATTTTCCATTTTGACCATAGACACACTTTAAACATTAACGGAGACCTGTCACAAGACAATTACGTAGGTTGCCATTGCTAACCTCTTGAGAATGTTCGGCTGCTTCCATTATGCTGATGCTTTGATCTTAATAATTAATTACTTCTCAGGTATCAATGACACATATTTACAATATTCTTTTCCAGACCTGTGATTTAAAACTGAATTCCCAGAATTGATATTTTATACATAGTTACATTGATCCAGCTCGGACCAATGTAACTACCCTGTTTCCCCCGAAAATAAGACCTAGCGTGATTGTCGGTGATGGCTGCAATAAAAGCCCTACCCCCCAAATAATCCCTACTCCGTTTCCCCAAAAATAAGTCCTACCCTGAAAATAAGACCTACTAGGGCTTATTTGGGGGGTAGGGCTTATATTGCAGCCATCACCTACAATCACGCTAGGTCCTCTTTTCGGGGAAACAGGGTATGTATATACCATACCTGGCTGACCCCGCTGGAAGCTGTCCTGATGTATTCTCAACGTATAAGGTAGGCTGCCTGGCATGGACGCCATTCAGAGAATGCATAGCGTTCTCTAATTGGATGAGGTAGAGTGGTGATGTCATTCTCCATTACATTCAGAGATGGTTTGGCTTTTTTTCCAGAAAATGCCAAACATTCTCTGAATGGTAACAGTGAGGAGCAGCCAACCCAGCGCGAGACCAGGGAGCAAGTGGAGATAACTGGACAAGTAGTGTCTGCTTCAGTGATTTCCAAATTCCAGGGGCATCTGCCAGGTATTATATATACACATAGATGTATTGGTCCAAGCTGGTCCAATGTAATTGCATATAAAATATCCATACCTGGAATTCCTCTTTAAAAAAAGGTATTGAAGCCAGTAGGGATGGGTGCAGTGATTTCTAGAAAAATTTACTGTGACTTATGGATTCAATCTGCTGTTTATAATCATTTCCCCTTTGCTTTCAGTTGTTTAATTTGATATGATATAGGGGGAACATGTCAGTTTCCCCCCTTCGTTTTGCAAAGCAGCACTAGATGCCTATGTGGCCAAAAGCAAAACCTGAGTGCTGTCATTAAGGGATGGAGAAAAAGTCCTTAAACACGTGGTAAGCTTTACCTCTTCTCTTTTCAATCTGGGCAGTAGGGGAGCAAAGGGAGGTTCACTATTATCAGCTAGAGAGGGCAGACGATTAAGCAATCTAGTTGCTTTGCCCTGCATAGGTAAAACATTGGTTCTCCTTAAACTGAACTTAAAGGGATTGTAAAGGCAGAAGGTGTTTTATCCTAATGTATTCTATACATTAAGATAACAATACCCCATAACAACGTGAAAGAAGTTCATTTGAAATCTTTTCAAATAAAAAAAAAAAATTCATCACATGCACATAAGTATTGACAGCTTTTGCCATGACACTCAAAATTGAGCTCAGGTGCACCCCTGCCTTAAAGGTTTTCCACCACTTTGTATAAAGCCCTAGGGCCAAAACAACCAATCGATTATGAAAATAGTAGGGGGTGCACCGGTTTTTTGGTGCCAAAACCAATACCGAAAATAAATCTTCCTTGATCCCGAAAACCAAAACCGATACCGAAACACCGATACCGAAAGTGACTGTTTTTAAAAATATTTTTATACAGAAGATGGTCAGAGACCGGGGACACGGTACAGGAGATGGTCAGAGACTGCAGACACGGTACAGGAGATGGTCAGAGACTGCAGACACGGTACAGGAGATGGTCAGGGACATGGTACAGGAGACGGTCAGAGACTGGGGACATGGTACAGGAGACGGTCAGAGACTGGGGACATGGTACAGGAGACGGTCAGAGACTGGGGACATGGTACAGGAGACGGTCAGAGACTGGGGACATGGTACAGGAGACGGTCAGAGACTGCGGACATGGTACAGGAGACGGTCAGAGACTGCGGACATGGTACAGGAGACGGTCAGAGACTGCGGACATGGTACAGGAGACGGTCAGAGACTGCGGACATGGTACAGGAGACGGTCAGAGACTGCGGACATGGTACAGGAGACGGTCAGAGACTGCGGACATGGTACAGGAGACGGTCAGAGACTGCGGACATGATACAAGAGATCAATGCAGCCTCACCAGTGCCCGTCAGATGCAGTCAGCCAGTGTCCCCATTGTAGTGCAGCCAGTGTCCCCATTGTAGTGCAGCCAGTGTCCCCATTGTAGTGCAGCCAGTGTCCCCATTGTAGTGCAGCCAGTGTCCCCATTGTAGTGCAGCCAGTGTCCCCATTGTAGTGCAGCCAGTGTCCCCATTGTAGTGCAGCCAGTGTCCCCATTGTAGTGCAGCCAGTGTCCCCAGTCGTGCAGCCAGTGTCCCCAGTCGTGCAGCCAGTGTCCCCAGTCGTGCAGCCAGTGTCTCCAGTCGTGCAGCCAGTGTCTCCAGTCGTGCAGCCAGTGTCTCCAGTCGTGCAGCCAGTGTCTTCAGTAGTGCAGCCAGTGTCTCCAGTCGTGCAGCCAGTGTCTCCAGTCGTGCAGCCAGTGTCTTCAGTAGTGCAGCCAGTGTCCCTAGTAGTGTAGCCAGTGAAGGGAGAGGAGAGCCGCCACCTGTTTCATTACAGCGCTAGGAACATCACAGCTTTCATTTCAATAGCTGTGTGTTCCCCGCTGCGCGTCGTCACATTCAGCCCCTCCCCCTTGTCCGGGGAACTTTGATAGACAGATCACCCGTCGGCTTGAATGGAGGAGAAGATTTGGATGCCGCACACTGGATAGACAGATCACCCATCTCAGGATTGGACGGGTGATCTGTCTATCAAAGTGCCCGGACAAGGGGAAGGGGCTGTATGCGACGGCACGCGGCGTGGAACACACAGCTATTGAAATGAAAGCTGTGATGTTCCTGGCGCTGTAATCAAGCAGGCGGCGGCCGCAGCTCTCCCCCCTTTCAACGATATAGAAAGCCCCCCTGATAGGCGGCACCAGGTGCAAGGGCTGAGCCCCGCCCCGGCTCCGGCCCATTTTCGGCGCCAGTATCGGCAAAAATTCTCTTTCGGCTTTATGCCGAAAGGGCCATTTTCGGCCGATATGTTTCGGTGGCCGAAATTTTGGTGCATTCCTAGAAAATAGTAATCGATTCATTTCATAATCGATTAATCGGCCAGCCGATTAGATGGCCTGCATACAGAATGCATTATATGTTTACATATCAGGTATTACAGTGCAGCACACATACAGCTCAGTACACCATCCATACACATCCATGTCAGTAAGTGTGTGAGGAGCAATGCCTCATGGGACATTTAGTCCTGGGCAGGAAGTGAGTGGTCCTAAAGGCAGAAGTTTTCTTTACCTTATACCAGGGGTCTTCAAACTACGGCCCTCCAGTTGTTCAGGAACTGCAGTTCCCATCATGCTTAGTCATGTCTGTGAATGTCTGTGTTTTACAATTCATTGGATGTGTAGTTCTGTAACAGCTGGAGGGCCGTAGCTTGAGGATTCCTGTCTTATATTTTGCAGCTTGCTATTGGGTCACTCTGGAAGCAGGAGGAGCCAGAAGTGTCGGTGGGGGACCCCAGAAGAGGAGAATCTGGGTTGCTCTGTGCAAAGCCATTACACAGAGCAGGCAAATATAACTTTTTTTTTTTTTTAGTTAAAAACAAAAGGACTCAGGCAAGATCAGCATCAGAACCCAGAGAAGGCAGAGGCTGATGCACTAGAGGTAATAGAAGGTATTACCATTACACTTAAAGTAAATGTTTACCAGTATTGTGCATTATATTTAAAATTATATCCATGAAGAAAAAAAAAAAAAAAGGGGTCAGCTTTTAGTACTAATTTAAAATAAAAGATTTCCATCTCTCTTCCCCCTTCACATAGCTTCATATCTGACTAGTTAAAATGCCCATATATCCTACTTCTGGGTGTGTTATTATATACATGATATAATATATATTATTTTCACTGTTCCAAAATAAAAAAAATGAACCCCTTAGACCCCTTTCACACTGCCGGCGCCCGGGCGTCAGCAGTAAAGCGGCGCTATTTTTAGCGCCGCTCTACCGTCTTTTTTGCGGCGCTTTTTGGCCGGTAGCGGGGCGGTTTTAACCCCCTGCTAGCGGTCGAAAAGGGGTTAAATCCGCCCGGAAAACGCCACCGGATCGGGCGGTATTGCAGCGCTGCCCCTTTGATTTCAATAGGGAGCAGCGGTGAGTTCACCGTTCCAAAGAGGCTGCTGGCAGGACTTTTTCTGACGTCCTGCCAGCGCACTGCTCCAGTGTGAAAGCCCTCGGGCTTTCACACTGGAGTGAATGGAGCAGCTGTTTTAGGGCGGTTTGCAGGTGCTTTTTTTAAGGCTATAGCACCTGCAAAACTCTCCAGTGTGAAAGAGGTGTAATAGTAGCGATCATTTTCTCTTTTTGTACTATAAAGGGCTAATTTTAGTTTTTTTTAACCACATTATGACAGGTGATTTAAAAAAAAAAAAAAAAAAAAAAAAAAAAAAAAGCATGCTGCTGCTGCTGCTACTAAACGTCTTAGGCCTGGGTCACACCTATGTGTATTAGGTGCTTTTTGCAGAAACGCATTACAGTTCACTTAACATGGTTTTCTATGGGACACGTTCACATCTATGCTTTTTTCAGCCGCTGCGTATTTGGAAAGGCAAAACGGTACTTTTTTGGTTCAATATACTTCAATGGAGAAGCTGCAGAAAAAGGCATGTAGTGCGTTTTTGCAGCAATATTTTTTTTTTTTTAAAACACAAAGCATAAAAAAAAAAAAATGCAAAGACAATTCGCAGCAAAATCACGTGCGCAAAAATAAAAAAACGCACAGCAAAAAGCACTGCAGAAACAGATCAAAAGCAAACTAAATGGGTGTGATCCGAGCCTTATGCTGGCCTCACGGATTAATTTTCAGACGAGAATATTCATATGAAAAATCTTTGCACATTCGCTAAATGAAAGAATGTTGTTTGAAATTTTCTCTTGCTTTTAATTTCTGAACGAAAACCACATACACTGTCTGAAAATTCCTTTGACCAAGAAGTTTTCTATTTCTAAATTTTCCCATCACCGTGGTTGAAAACGAACGTCGATTTGACCCCACTAACGATTAGAAAAATCGAACGTTCTTAAAATTACATTTTTTTTTTAAGCAAGATATTGTTTTTGTATGGCCAGCATATAATATATTAGAGTTCTGTTTGAAAATCTGCAAAACAGTCTAACATTTTTTTTTCTTTAAATAAAAAAAAATGTGATCCGAGTCTGATGATATTTACCAGATACACCCTCTAATAATATATACAGTATATCTTCTGTCTGTTATTCTCAGAATGGATTAGAAATTTTGCTCCCCAACCATATAGTTGGTTATTTCTATTAACCACTGCATAGAGATATTCAAAAATATTATATTTTTTTTAACTTTACATATTAACTAAATTATACACCACACTTTAAGGTTATTAACCAATTAATCAAAACAATAATCGGCCAACTAATTGATTATGAAGATAATCGTTAGTTGCAGCCCTATAAAGCACAATAAAGATGTCATCATGCATACAAAATAAAAAAGTAATAAAAATGTTTATGCCAAAAAAAAAATGAAGTAAAAATAATGTGTGCTTTAACTGCATCTGAGAAATGTGACTGTATCTTCGGGAGACTACGATGTAAAAGACAGCAACTGTCTGCATTGCTAGCATTAGATGCTCCCTGTGTAATTAACTTATTATCACATGCTGTCATGTGCATTCCAATTCATATGTGCTTCCCCCTCCACACAAAGGCTTGCTGTTTCTTGATCAGTCAGTTAAGCCATTTTATGTACCAATGAACAAACCAATCACCTCATAGAGCAAAATAAAAACTATGACAAAACGTGTACAGTCCTATATTCTTGCAGAGTTTGCTTTTTTTTTTGGCTGATCCATGTACAGAATTTTTCAGGTACTACATTAATATGTTTGACAAATTACTATGTAACTTAGAAAGGAACAATTTTATATCAAGCTTGAGGCCAGTACAAAGCTGTAAAGTGTTGCCCGATTATTTGATTTATGCAACCAACCAATCCGTCCGGAGTGGAAAACATGCTAACAGAACACAAGTATCACTGTAGCATTTCATAAGTGTTTACACGTCTACAGATTAACAACCTAAATGGCAAAAAGCAAGAAAAACGTACCGTATATACTTGAGTAAAAGCCGTACCGAATATAAGCCGAGGCACCTAATTTACCACAAAAAACTGGGAAAACTGGGGAAAGAGGGTCAACAATGCCCATCTGCAGCTGCATGCCTCACTGTGTCCATTACATGCATCCCTGTGTCCATTACATTGCAGCCTCCCTGTGTCCATTACATTGCAGCCTCCCTGTGTCCATTACATTGCAGACTCCCTGTGTCCATTACATTGCAGACTCCCTGTGTCCATTACATTGCAGACTCACTGTGTCCATTACATTGCAGACTCCCTGTGTCCATTACATTGCAGACTCCCTGTGTCCATTACATTGCAGACTCCCTGTGTCCATTACATTGCAGCCTCCCTGTGATGATCTGCCTACCTGATCAGCCCATGTCGTGCAGTCAGACAGCGACCATCCAGTGTACGAAAGCCGCGCCTCCTCCTCGTCCTTGTCCGTGATAGGCGGAACACTCAGTTTCCCAGCACTCAGTGTTTAGTGTTCCGCCTATCACGGACATCCTCTTGTCCTCGTCTGTGGGATGAATCACTGCTGGGAAACGGTGTGTTCCCCTATCACGGACGAGGAGGGCAGTGATAGTAGTATGGTTCCCCTACTACTTCACTCTCCTCTTGTCTGCCTTTTAGCCCAGCCCAATTTCTGTTCCTACAGAAATCAAGGACAAAACAGTGAAGCATCTTGACTTCTGTCTTTTCTTGATATAAAAAGAAATTAAACAGTGCAGGAAAATCAGATCTGTAGACACCTTTACACTCTTAATACAGTTGTGTGCCTATGTTTCAGTGTGTAAAAAAAAACAAAACACACATTCCCCACCAGGTGATCCATGTACATTGCAAACATTTTAACAAACTTTGCTGCAGACTCCTGCCTGCTTCTGCTCTAAATTAAAAGCAGTTTGTTTGAAAGTGAATCTGAATGGGAGTGACCTTTTCATTATTAATGCACTTGCAGTGTCCCAATGAGGAAAGTTGCATGTTTGGCATCCCTGTAGAAGTTATTAACCCTTTGGGAATATCTCACCAAACTTTCACTCCAGGGGATACCCAAAATCAGATTTGTATCTTAGTGAAAGCTTCTGAGGAAATCTGTGAGTCGGGAAATTACATATCTGGGGAAGTTTTAGGCTGCCAGTGCTTATCAAATACCGATTTTTTTTTTCACACTACTGTGTAATTGTTCAGTATGGAGAGCAGAAAATGGAAAGTTTTAGTTTCTACAAGAACTATTCTATTAAAGTTAATTCATTAGATTTTATGAGAATTCATAAGATTCTTATTCAATGATCAGGCACTCCAACATACCACAAGTACATACGTTTAGTACTATAAGTAGCTGTTACTGGTTTCCAAAGGCCTGCGCACTTCTCCAGCTGAGCAATGGAAGTACAATATGTGCATTGATTAACCCTGAAGTATGTTGCAATAAAAATTCAAGGGTTTTGATGTTGAGCGGCTGCTTAAGGCTTGACAAAAACTGGCGCCAACTATTTATGGTGCGCATTAGTGCCAGTCAAATCATACTTAAATCATGAACAACATAAGCCGGGGCAAATGTTTATACCTTATAATGATTTTACATTACCAAATTCTTATGAAACTCATGACTGGTGTTGGCTTTGCCTTTGAGGAACAAAGACGAAAAAAAATCTAGCACTCATACATAGTAAGATCCAGGTACAGAAGCTGCGAGGATAGAAAACTCAGTACAAGCTATGCATGCATTCCTGAGCATTCTAGATATGGTATATTTTCACATAGTTACACTGACCCAGCTTGGACTAATGTAACTATGTATATACCATACCTGACCAATGTCTCTGGAAGTTGAAAAATCACTGAACTAGACACTGCTACTCCAGTAATCTGCTTCTGTGCCCTGTGTTGCGAGCCTGGCCTGCTGCATTATGAACACAGGAGGTCGACCACCCAGCATGGGAACCATTTTAGAGAATGCTTTGCATTTTCTGAATGAATGCAAAGCATTCTCTGATTGGACAAGGTAGAGAGTGTGACCTCACGGCCCTACCTCCCCACCTCGTCCAATGCTTACAACAGCAATTTACAGCTTCCAGGGGGATCAGACAGGTATGGTATGCAGTAATACCTTGGCTTATGAGCATAATTCGTTCCAGAAGCATGTTTGTAATCCAAAGCACTCGTATATCAAAGCAAGTTTTCCCATAAGAAATAATGGAAACCCAGATGATTCGTTCCACAACCACTGCTGGTGTATGCAGTACTATATGTGGCCAGAGTGGCGGGGGCGCTGTTGATGCCCAGGAACTGTTGACACTTTTGGGTGCTCTGACAAATGTTACACCCGCCCCACCCAGCTGGGAGTGTCTCAGAGCGTCTCCGAGTTCTCCAGCACCCCCGGACCTCTGGCCGCATACTGTAATCCATACACCAGCGGCTTGAGTCCTCCTCGTCTTGTGAGACAGTGCTCGCAAATCAAGTCAGGTTTTTATTTTTAAAATATAGCTAGTCTTAAGAAGTGCTCATATACTGCTTTACTCGCAAACCGAGGTATCCCTGTATATGCATTTTAGTTATAAATACACTAGGAAGGGTTAGACCATCGGTACTGGTGACCACTGTCTGCTGCACAGAAAATAATGGGACATCCAAATATTTTGAACTGTCACAGGAACAGGAAGGACATTTTCCAAACGATAAACCTGCTCAACTCTCGAAAAGCGAGAGGGACTATCCTCCAACATCTCGCTGTGTCCCTGGGACAGAAAGTGAAGGGAAATCTCCCACTCCTGCACAAACTAGATGTTACTCAGGACAACAAAGCAAAAATATACTTCACACTGGATTTGTTCCAGTGGTTTTTGTTCTTTCACACGGTCCTACTTTTTTCTGTGAGGTCCAGCCATCCTTTTTGTCTGTTTTATTGGACGGATCATGCTGAAAGAAATACCAATGCCCAACTCCAGGCAAAATCGCCTTTAGGCTGGGTACACACAGGTCCTATGATAACTTGGTGTGCCGCTCAGGCTCTTTCTGGGGTATATGTGATTATTTTGCAGCCGCTGCTGGGAGTGCCGGCAAGGGATTTACATGCGTTTGCATTCACCGGTTCAGGTGCAAGTTTTTCCCTGAATTTGCACCTGAACCAGACCCAAAAATGCACAGGGCCCTTTTCAAATTTGCACTGCAGCCACCCCAGACATGTGTGAACCGGCTCCATTGAAAGCCGGTCACACTCACATGTTATGTAAATTAGATTCAGTGTAAAACGCATCCAATTCGCAATAATGTGAACCCAGCCTTACAGCTATAAAGCAGGAAAACATTCTCCTTTTTTGGGAGGACCTCACTGTCATACAGGCATACTCCTGCAATTCATTTAATTTATATGGTAAGAGACCCTGGGGCTACGGTCACATCTCTGCCCCCCTCCCCTCCCTACCATTCAAAAAAACAGATTGTCCCATGCTCTGCTTTACGAACCACCTGAAAGAGAAAAGTACAGGATGGGACTGTAAGCTGGGTATACAAATTGAAGGTTGAAGAAAAAAAAAAAAACTAACAGATCCCTGCATCAACACATATAAAATGTTGATGCAGGCGCTGTTCGATTGTATTCTGAAAGCAGAGGATTTCCCCCATCAGAATATACAAATCAGTGTTGCAGCCATTAGATCGGGTGCTAGTTTTCCAGTACGACCCTTCAATAAAATCCAGGGGCTTCTGCTGAACACACAGCGGTATACAGGGACCAAGATTTCTATTGAATCAGCCAATTTTCGGGCCATGCATACCCTGTACTCAGATCCTCTCCATATAAAGTAAATGTTTGTAGGACTTAGATGTATGTCTGTATGACAATGAGGTTCTCCCGAAAAAGGAGATTAATAATAGTGAATAATAATAGTTATTAATAGTTATTTTTCGTGTTGACAGGGGGGCAGAGTGTGGGCATGCTAGAATGCCGTGTAATAGCAGGAGCTCAGTCATAACAGATAGAACACTGCAGAGGGGTAGAAGGGAGGCCATGAGCTGCTATCTGCACACCAGCGGTACTGACCCACCCTCCCCCCATCTTGGCCCTGGTCACACATATTCCAGCAACTAAACTAAAAAACTTTCTTTAGTTTTGGATAGAGTGGAGAGGGATTAGAACATCTGTCCGTTTTATTTCCAAGTATCCCCATTAGGGTGATTTACTCTCTCGCTTTGTCCTGTTTACCATTATCATTGAGGCCTCATGCACATGGACGTTTTTACAGCCGCTTTTTTGAGCGTTTTTTTGCAGCCTAAAAAGGCCTGTCTATGTTAGTCTATGGCTTCATGCCCACCTAGGAGTTTTTGAGCTGCAAATGGCATAGGTGTTTTTAAACTGTAAAAAAAACCCAGGACCAGTGGGTTCTGAGAGACGTTTTTCAGCTGTAAAAACGCTCTAATGCTGATAAACGCTCAAAACGCCCACAACGCCCAAAAAGTTTCCAACGTTTTTTAATGTTTTTGAGCCATTGAAAAAAATAAAAAAAAATAAAAAATTTTGAGAATAAAAAAAAGACGGAAAAACGCTCAAAAACACTATTGCAAAAATGCTGAAAAAAAGTTTTTAAAAAATCACTGCAAAGATACTGGTGTTTTCATAAAGTTATTTTAACATCCCGTGTGCATGAGGCCTGAAAGTGAAAGTAAAATCAAAAAAAAAATGTTTATAGTTTGTTTTAAAGTTATCCAAACGGATTATTTTTTTCACCTTCACTGATGGGCATTGGTAGGCTGCACTGGCGAGTACTGCACAGATAATCAGTGCCCTGATTATCAATGTAGATGTCCCTTTAACACAAGCCACTTATCAGCTCTCTTCTCTCCTTTTTTGTCTTACTTTAAACTATATGAAACACTCACCTTGTAAATCAACCTATTCAGTATAAAATAGAAATGAAAGGCAAAACATTTGTTTACTGATATAAAAAAGCATAAATAGCGTCCCCTTCCTTTTTTATAAGTGATCACATACCCTCTGTTCTCAGCTGCATAATGAGATCAGAGAGCTGGGGGAGGAGAAACAGCAGTACAATGGTCTTCCCAGTGAAAGGCTGTGTGCGGGGAGGGGGCAGGGGGTGTCAGCATTAGTCTGATCATTGGAGTGGAGCAGGTTGGGTTCTTAACACAGCTAGAGAACTGAGCATGCTAACATGCTAACACATGCTAACAAACATATCATACTTGCCTCCACTGTGCAGTTTGTTTTGTCATATGATCATTGTGCATTGCTTGTATTTTTGGACGACAACTGTACTGACTAAAATGAAAAGTGTACGATCTGGTATCGTACGGGGAAAATTTTTGTGCTTGTCCAATTGAATAATATTGGATGAACTGTCGTGATCAGCTCTCGAAAGCTCTGTACTAACAATCCGATTATCATACGAACGCATCGAACGCTGTATTTTTTGTCCGATTTTCGGATTGTGTGTACGGGCCATTAGGAGAGTTTTTTATTTAACCACTTACAGACCGCCATTATACGGCGGTACTTTGAGCTAGCTGCCATAACCCCAGTATCCACTTCTTTAGCGGGCAGTCCACTTTCAGAAAAAAGTGGTCTCTGCAGCAGGTTTGCCGCAAGATCACTTTTATCGGTGGTGGGAGAGGGGGCCCCCCCTCCCTCCGCTGCTTACCGGAGCCGCCCACGTCCCCTTCCATGTTAGGTATGGAGCTGAGTGAGGGGGAAGATGGCCCCGCTCGGCTTCATAAAATTGCAGGGCAGAAGCAAAGTCAAATCGTCACTTCTGCCCATAGCTCTTAAAAGGGACATTTATTTTATTTATTTTTTTAACTACTTTTTTGTTTTTTTGTTTTTTTCTTTATTGCATTTTAGTGTAAATATGAAATCTAAGGTCTTTTTGACCCCAGATCTCATATCTAAGAGGTCCTGTCATGCTTTTTTTTTTTTTTATTACAAGGGATGTTTACACATTTTTTTTTTAAATAACAGTCTAAAAATAAACAGTAAAATAAGAAAAAAATAAAAGAATTTAAAACGCGTCCCGTCAAGCTCGCGTGCAGAAGCGAGCGCATTTGTGAGTAGCGCCCGCATATCAAAATGGTGATCAAACCACACATGAGGTATCACCGCAATCGTTAGATCAAGAGCAATAATTCTAGCACTAGACCTCCTCTGTAATTCAAAACATGCAACCTGTAGAATTTTTTAAACATCGCCTATGGAGATTTTTTTAAGGGTAAAAGCTTGTTGTCATTCCACGAGCGGGCGCAATTTTGATGCGTGACATGTTTGGTATCAATTTACTCAGCGAAACATTGTCTTTCACAATATTAAAAAAAAAAATTGGGCTAACTTTACTGTTGTCTTATTTTTTTTAATTCTAAAAAGTGTATTTAAAAAAAAAAAAAAGTGCGCTTGTAAGACCGCTGCGCAAATACGGTGTGACAGAAAGTATTGCAGCAACCGCCATTTTATTCTCTAGATTGTTAGAAAAAAATATATATATATTGTTTGGGGGTTCTAAGTAATTTTATAGCAAAAAAAAAAATGATTTTAACTTGTAAACTAGTCTGAAAAATAGCCCAGGTCTTAAAATAATTAAGATACATTATCAATTTAGTTTATTTCAGCATGAAATGGAGCTTAGTTATGTAGCATGAGGCTATATATTCTGCAATATTTTCATTTTTGGTAAACTCATCACAATAAATCCAAGCTCTGCAAGCTGAGATAACATGCACTGCATTGATGCATTCACACAATTTCACAGTAACTATGAGATAAAACAAAGTTCAGGAATATTCCTTTATCCCATTGTTTTCCAAATCTATGTACACTACAAACTGTATGATTGAATCGGTTCTGATATCGCTGTTTTACTAACCTGACAGCTTATTATTCTAAATAGGAAACCTTCATTTTGTTTGAAAATATTAAAGATTCCAACTACCAGCAAGAATAAGTCCTTACATTTAAAGAGCACCTGTCATTTCAGATCCATCATGGCAGCGCCTGTTAGCGGCATCCACTCATCTGGTGCCACCACATCCCTCACCTTCTTGTGTCACTGCCACATCACCAGCCATCCCATTAAAGTGAATAGGACTGTCGGTGAGTCAACAGCGGGTCAGAGGAGGAGCCGCTGCAGGACAGAGATGACAGTTGCTCTTATGATTTAAATCAAGCCTTTTTCCTAGTGTTTTAAATCTAATCCACCCTGATTGGGCCTTTACCCGAAGGACTCAGCGATCACAGAACACGACACGCGGGCACGGGTACAGTACGACCTCCATGAACGGCTCAGCTACATCGCAGGCGGGAGGGGGTTAAACTGCCCAGGGCCCAATATTTTGTTTCTATGCGGTTTACTACCGCTTTTAGAGCTTGTTCACACTCCTACAGTGTTAGTATGGGCATTAGACTGGCATTTTACAAGCATTAATGACGAGTTAAAAATGCTCCTCAAACACCCTCTGGGCAATCTGGAAGCGTTTGATAAGCGTAAGGCGCGTTAACCCCCCCCCCCCCCCACAAATGCCTATTCCTTTACAGGAAATAAACTAATCTTAACTCCCCACAAAGCGCAGCTGCCTGAGAGCATTTGCCAAGCGTTACCACAGATTTGAATGGGATGCTTCAAACGCCTCCTGACTTGAAATGAGACTTAGAGACGCGTTTCTAACGCTTCATGTTTTTTGATATTACAATGGACAGCACAGTGCTGTTCACACTATTTGCATAGGCGTCTGAGGGGTGTTTTTAACACCTCTCCAACACCTGCTTTTAATGTCAGTTTGAACTTAGCCTAAAAGCACTGTGTGGTTTATTTACTAAAGCTGGAGAATGCAGCCTTCAGGCTGACCAAAGCCGGGTTCACACTGGTACGACGCAACTGTTGACCTACTTTGCCCTGTGGCATCGGTCCTACTTCCATTCGAGATAAGATTGTGCTCCGACTTGGAGATAGTCTGACTGTTCCTTTGACCAATCAAAACAATCCCAGTGTGAAATAAATTCCTTTTACTGCTGCTGTAATCAGCATGTCGGAGTCACATGTCGGATGGTTAGGACAAGGATCCGACTTCAATGATAATCAATGGACTGAAGTAGGACCAAAGCAGTGCAAGAAACTTTTTAAAATTTGGAGCAATTAAGACGGCTCTCATAGGGAACCATTCCGCGACATAAGTTCCCACAGTCAGAGGGTATGTCGCACCAGTGTGAACCCCGCCTTATGCATAGAAACCAATCAGCTTGCAGGTTTTATTACCAAAGCTGAGCAAAGATGTTGATTGGTTTCTATGCAGAAGTGAGCCCGATTGTTTTGAACTCTCCGGGTTTAGCAAATAAACCCCTAAGTGACATTTCTGTCTGCTGCTTCTTTCCTCTGCCATCAGCATGAGTCACTTCTGACACCAAGCAAAAAAATGTGACAGGGAAGGGATCTCCAGCAGATTGACGACCTCATCTCTGTTCCTGTATGAAGGAGGGGGTGTGTCCATTCCCTCCAATCAGCTCTCAGACCTCTCCTCACTGAGCTCTGCAGAGTGTAATGTCAGAAAAAAAGGGGGCGGAGAAGCGAACTCTCAGACAAGCTTGCAAATTCAGCACTTTGAATGGATGTAGAGAAAAGAAGACTGCAGACAGACAGGTACAACTTATGTAGGAGGATTTGTTTCATCTCTATGTATCCTGAAGATAGTCCCTTCACTGGCTAAATGTAAAGGTTTACAACCACTTTAAGACTAGGTTTACTCTTGTGCCCGAGCAAATGCAGCCTATCCGATAAAATGGTCTGCTTGTACCTGCGGGAAACATGGGGAAAGTCCCCGACCCCTACATAAAAACATGACCGGACGGGACCGCAACGGGGAGATCTGCTGATCATTAATGACACCCGCGCACCTCTGCTAAAGGGCAGAAACGCAGGCCATTGTGCAACCAACCCGCAGAGGTATGACCCTCCCCCGATTCTTAATGCCCCCCCACATATCACCATCCCTGTGCGTTTTAAAAAAAAGGGGGGGGGACTTCTTTTCCTGCGTACAAACACTCATGCACATAGGTGGACCGTCCTAGACTAACACAAGGACATAGTTATGGACTGAAAAGTCAAGGGTGGAGTTCCTCTTTAACACCCCCCAATAATCTACAACCAGAAAACACACAATGTGGAGAGACAGCAACAGGCTGCACAGGGCAACTTCTCAGCAGTGTGAAGAGAGAGCGCCCCCCAGTGTGCGCCCCCCAGTGTGTGCCCCCCAGTGTGCGCCCCCCCAGTGTGCGCCCCTCAGAGTGCCCCTCACCCACTCTTACTTTTTCAGGTCAACACTGAAGAGCCCGAAGCCTGCTGATGTGGAGCCGCTGCCGCCCGGTGTGGCCTCCTGTCCCAGCTCCGCCGAATCCCCCCCGCCTCCACCTCCTCCTCCCGAGTTGTAGTCATTGTAGGTGAGGCTGGTGCTGGAAGTAGACATGACGGGGTGCCGTTGACTCCTCCGATAACGGGGACCGGGAATAGCGCTGTGTCTACTACGGAAGTGGAGGGAGAGGTCACGTGATGGGGGCTGAGAGCTGACACGGCGCACAGGAGGAGGAGGGCGGGGCTGTGTCTGACTCCGAATTCCGGCTTTGCCGCCATACAGCCAATCGCACGCTGAGAACTCTCCATGGGCGTGCCGTCCCGGCTGTAAGGGGGCGTCACGTGCCCAGGTACTTGTCAACTTTAGCGGAGTTCAGTCAGGGGGAGGAGTCTGTGATCTGCTATGTTATAATGAACGTTTCATAAAATCTAATAAAATATTTCATGAGGTCAAGTGCGTGGTGTGCTTTTGTTGACATTACACGTGGCGATGAGCCAACTTCTTCATTCATTGTGAACTATCTTCCCTGAGCTGTACAATTCTCATCATAACCCTAAAAATAGATCTCATATCAAATCTAATACATTTCTAATAATAGATCTCATATCAAATCTAATGCATTTCTAATAATAGATCTCACCAAATCTAATACATTTCTAATAACAGATCTCATCAAATCTAATACATTTCTAATAATAGATCTCATATCAAATCGAATACATTTCTAATAATAGATCTTATCAAATCTAATACATTTCTAATAATAGATCTCATCAAATCGAATACATTTTAATAATAGATCTCATATCAAATCTAATACATTTCTAATAATAGATCTCATCAAATCTAATACATTTCTAATAATAGATCTCATATCAAATCAAATACATTTCTAACCATAGATCTATTAATAAATCTAATGCATTTCTAATAATAGATCTCATATCAAATCTAATACATTTCTAATAAAAGATCTCATCAAATCTAATACATTTCTAATAATAGATCTCATATCAAGTCCAATACATTTCTAATAAAAGATCTCATCAATTCTAATACATTTCTAATAATAGATCTCATATCAAATCTAATAAATTTCTAATTATAAATCTCATATCAAATACATTTCTAATCATAGATCGATTAATAAATCTAATGCATTTGTAATAATATATCTATTAATAAACTTAATACATTTGTAAAAATATATCTATTAATAAATCTCATACAGTGGGGGAAATAATTATTTGATCCCCTGTAGATTGTGTAAGTTTATAATTAATAATATTCTGCACTTAGGATTATGTTGGGCTGCTGCCTCCTCTGAAAAACTCCAGGATCTTGAGCGACTAAAATACAGGGGTATGGGAAAGAGGAAGGTGGCGCTGCCCCTTAACTGAAGAGTGACCTTTAGAAGTGTATCACACTTCGCATCAGTTAGTGCAAGTGTTAAATTGATCCGCAATAGTATAGTGTATTAAACCACTATAAATGCTTATGATAGTAAATAAACTATAAAGTGCAATGTGCTAATATATCACCAAATGTGTGACACAGCTTTACCGTGAATGTGCAAGATTACACAAATACATGATTAATTCCAAATAAAAGCTGTGAGTATATGAAAATATATATATACTCCTCTAAAAATAATTAATCCTCAAAAAAATATATAATAAACCAAAACAAAGTGTCCTCATGTGACAAAAAAAAAAAAATATATATATATATATATATATATATATATATATATATATATATATATATATATATATATATATATATATATATATATAAAATAAATAAAAAATTCAGTCTTTAGTATAAATACAGTCAGGTCCATAAATATTGGGACATTGACACAATTCTAATCTTTTTGGCTCTAAACACCACTACAATGGATTTGAAATGAAACAAACAAGATGTGCTTTAACTGCAGACTTTCAGCTTTAATTTGAGGGTATGTACATCCAAATCAGGCGAACGGTGTAGAAATTACAACAGTTTGTACATGTGCCTTCCACTTTTTAAGGGACCAAAAATAATGGGACAATTGGCTGCTCAGCTGTTCCATGGCCAGGTGTGTGTTATTCCCTCAATATCCCATTTACAAGGATCAGAGTTAATTTCAGGTGTGCTATTTGCATTTGGAATTTGTTGCTGTCAACTATCAATATGAGATCCAAAGAGCTGTCACTGTCAGAGAAGCAAGCCATCATTAGGCTGAAAAAACAAAACAAACCCATCAGAGAGATAACAAAAACATTAGGTGTGGCCAAATCAACTGTTTGGAACATCCTTAAAAAGAAAGAACACACCGGTGAGCTCAGCAACACCAAAAGACCCGGAAGACCACAGAAAACAACTGTGGTGGATGACCGAAGAATTCTTTCCCTGGTGAAGAAAACACCCTTCACAACAGTTGGCCAGATCAAGAACACTCTCCAGGAGGTAGGTGTATGTGTGTCAAAGTCAACAATCAAGAGAAAACTTCACCAGAGTGAATACAGAGGGTAAACAAAAAAACAGGAAGGCCAGATTAGAGTTTTGCCAAACAACATCTAAAAAAGCCTTCACAGTTCTGGAACAACATCTTATGGACAGATGAGACCAAGATCAACTTGTACCAGAGTGATGGGAAGAGAAGAGTATAGAGAAGGAAAGAAACTGCTCATGATCCAAAGCATACCATCTCATCAGTGAAGCATGGTGGTGGTAGTGCCATGGCGTGGGCATGTATGGCTGCCAATGGAACTGGTTCTCTTGTATTTATTGATGATGTGACTGCTGACAAAAGCAGCAGGATGAATTCTGAAGTGTTTCGGGCAATATTATCTGCTCATATTCAGCAAAATGCTTCAGAACTCATTGGACGGCGCTTCACAGTACAGATGGACAATGATCCGAAGCATACTGCAAAAGCAACCAAAGAGTTTTTTAAGGGAAAGAAGTGGAATGTTATGCAATGGCCAAGTCAATCACCTGACCTGAATCCGATTGAACATGCATTTCACTTGCTGAAGACAAAACTGAAGGGAAAATGCCCCAAGAACAAGCAGGAACTGAAGACAGTTGCAGTAGAGGCCTGGCAGAGCATCACCAGGGATGAAACCCAGCGTCTGGTGATGTCTATGCGTTCCAGACTTCAGGCTGTAATTTACTAAAAAAAAAGGATTTGCAACCAAATATTAAAAAGTGAAAGTTTGATGGATGATTGTTAATCTGTCCCATTACTTTTTGGTCCCTTAAAAAGTGGGAGGTACATAAACAAACTGTTGTAATTCCTACACCGTTCACCTGATTTGGATGTAAATACCCTCAAATTAAAACTGAAAGTCTGCAGTTAAAGCACATCTTGTTCATTTCATTTCAAATCCATTGTGGTGGTGTATAGAGCCAAAAAGATTAGAATTGTGTCGATGTCCCAATATTTATGGACCTGACCGTATATGCAATATTCCCAAGTGACTTGTACAGATGTCCAAAGTGCTCTGTGCATACACTTATTCGTGACTCCAGTGCAACAAAATGATGGAGTGACAGTAGTGCTCCCCTTCAGTTCCACACTCACCAGATCTTTGTACCCCTGCAGGGTAAAGCGTGTGTAATCAAGTTTGCTTTAGTAGCAATATCCAGACCGATCACCCATCCGTGGTACATCAGGCGCAGGATATCCTCATATAAGTGGACATAAAAAATGGGTTCTCATAGCGTGACTCAGTTTGATAAAAATATTTATTAGTCACACAGTATAAAAAGCGGGGCAAACCTTATGCCCGACCAACAAAATCAAGGAAGATAAAACGCAGTGAAGCCATCTGGCTTTTTTATATATATATATATATATATATATATATATATATATATATATATATATATATATATATATATATATATATATATATATATATTAATATATATATTTTTTTTTCCACATGAGGACACTTTGTTTTGGTTTAATATTTTTTTTTGAGGATTATTTTTAGAGCAGTATATATATATTTTTTCATATACTCACAGCTTTTATTTGGAATTAATCGTGTATTTGTGTAATCTTGCACATTCATGGTATAGCTGTGTCACACATTTGGTGATATATTAGCACATTGTACTTTATAGTTTATTTACTATCATAAGCATTTATAGTGGTTTAATACACTACACTGTTGTGGATTAATTTAACACTTGCACTCACTGATACGAAGTGTGATACACTTCTGAAGGTCGCTCTTTAGTTAAGGGGCAACGCCACCTTCCTCTTTCCCATACCCCTAGATTGTGTAAGTTTGCCCACTTACAAAGAAATGAAGGGTCTATCATTTTTATCATAGGTGTATGTTAAACGATAGAGACAGAATATCAAACAAAAAGCCAGAAAAAACACATAATCCAAATGTTATAAATCGAGTTGCAGTTTAACGAGTAAAATAAGTATTTGATCCCCTACCAACCAACAATAATTCTGGCTCCCACAGACTGGCTACAGTATGTGATCATGTGGTACACAGATTAGTCCTGTCAGTTTAAGAAGGTGCTTATAATGACAAATCATTATGCGTATAAAAAACACCTGTCCACAGAATCTTTCTTCCGTTCAAAGCTCACCATCATGTGCAAGACCAAATTGCTGTCAAAAGATGTCAGGGACAAGATAGTAGACCTGTACAAGGCTGGAATGGGCTACCAGACCTTCAGCAAGACGCTTGGAGAGAAAGAGACAACTGTTGGAGCGATTATTCGCAAATGAAAGAAATACAAAATACCCATCAACAGCCCTCGGTCTGGAGCTCCATGAAAGATTTTGCTTCATGGGGTAGGGATGATCGTGAGAAAAGTGAGGGATACGCCCAGAACTACACGGGAGGAGTTTGTGAATGATCTGAAGGCAGTTGGGACCACAGTCACCAAACAAACCATTGGTAACACAATACAACGCAATGGATTAAAATTATCCAGCGCCCACAAGGTCCCCCTCCTCAAGATGGCACATGTACAGGCCCGTGTACATATTGGCCAGCACCCCATCGATCAACACTGCAGTCCAAAGATTTTTTTCATTGAAAAAGATCACATCACAGAGATAAGTGCAATGTTTCGGAGCCGCGTAGGGCCCCTTTGTCATCACATGCCATGATGAAGGGACCCTGCGCGGCTCCGAAACATTGCACTTATCTCTGTGATGTGATCTTTCTAAATAAAAGAAACCTTTGGACAGAAGTCTTGATACATGGTGTGCTGGCGAATATGTACACTTGCTTGATGTTTCCAGGACCCAACTGGTAATCGCTACAGCACCCATCATTTTATGAGCCATACTTTCCAGGAATGTGTGCAATAGGAATATTGACAAGACATGTACAGGCTTGTCTGAAGTTTGCCAATAAACATCTAAATCAGGGGTAGGCAACCTGGGGCCCTCCAGCTGCTGCAGAACTACAAGTCCCATCATGCCTCTGGGAGTAACTGCCAGCCTTGCAATGTCTCATGGGAAATGTAGTTCCACAACAGCTGGAGGGCCCCAGGTTGCCTACCCCTGATCTAAATGATTCAGAGAAGGATTGGAAGAAAGTGCTGTGGTCAGATGAGACCTAAATTGAGAACAATGCTGACTTTGACCCTAAGAACACCATCCCTACACTTAAGCATGGAGGTGAAAGCATTATGCTTTGGGGCTGTTTCTCTGTTAAAGGTACAGGCTGACTTTGCCGCATTGAGGGGCCAATGGACGGGGCCACATATTGTAAAATATTGGATGAGAGCCTTCTTCCTTCAGCCAGAACACTGAAAATGGGTCATGGATGGGTCTTCCAGCATGACAATGACCCAAAACATACTGACAAGGCAACAAAAGAGTGGCTCAAGAAGAAACACATTAAGGTCACAGAGTAGCCTAGTCGGTCTCCAGACCTTAATCCTATAGAAAATTTATGGAGGGAGCTGAAACTTTGAGTTGTCAAGCGACAGTTAAGAAACCTTAAGGATTTAGAGAAGATCTGTAAATAAGAGTGGACCAAAATCCCTCCTGAAATGTGTCCAAATCTGGTAAACAACTACAAGAAACATATTACCTCTGTGCTTGCCAACAAGGGTTTCTCCACCAAGTACTAAGTCATGTTTTGCTTGGGGATCAAATACTAACGTATTTTACTCACTGAACTGCAATTCAATTTATAACATTTGGATCATGTGTTTTTTCTGGATTTTTGATTGGTATTCTGTCTCTATGATTTAAAATACCTATAACAGAAATTAAAGGCCCTTCATTTCTTGGGCAAACTTACAAAATCTTCAGAGGATCAAATAATTATTTTCCCCACTGTACATTTGTAATAATCTACTGTATCTATTAATACATTTAAAACATTTCGAATAATATATCTATTAATAAATCTGATGCATTTGAAATAATAAATCGAATGCCTTTTCAGTAAATGTTAATAATAAATTAAATCAACTAATAATGATAAATTCTAATGAATAGAATAAATGTATAATAATTAATTACATTTTTTTTTTTTGGATAGAGTAACAGAGGGTTTTAACCCCTGTCAGGTTATTTTTGCAATATTTGTTCCATTTGGGGATATTTCCCTTCACTTCCTGTCAAAAAAAGTGAGAGGAATTCTCTCCAAAATGAGGAAGTGCCTGGTTATCACCAAAACTAGTGTCCTCATCCATTGCAAGATTTCTCCTCTATTATAGGAGCTCAGGGATTCCCTAAAACAAGAACAGTAAACATGAACAAAAATGTAAGTTGGGATCCAGGGTTTCCTACTACGAAAATAATATAAGGGCAAGCAATTGAGAAAGTGGGGGTCACAGGAGCTCAGAGGGTTCCCTAATATGAGGAGAGTAAAGACAAACAATGATGTAAGCGGGGGGCCCTGGGTTCCATACTATGAAGAGAAAAAGGCCAAGTGATTATGTAAGCAACCCAGGGTTTCTAACTATCAGGGGAGTAAGTACAAACAATTAGGCTGTGACCATAGAAGCGTGATGCTCCCTACTATGAAGACAGTATTCAAGTGGTTGTGTTAGGGGAGAACCACAGGTGCCTGGGGATCCTTTTTATGAAGGGGATAAGGAAAAGTGATTATATACAATCACTGGCCACTTTATTAGGTACAACTTGCTATTACGGGGTTGGACCCCATTTAGCCTTCAGAACTGTCTTCTTTGTGGCATAGATTCAACAAGGTGTTGGAAACATTACGCAGAGATTTTGGTCCATATTAACCAGTGGCGGCTGGTGAAGTTTTAGGATGGGGGGGCAGACCATGCCCTTCCTTTTTGACCCCTCCCACTTGGTGAAAATGGGCATGGTTTCAGCAAAATAGTGGGCGTGGCTCTAAGGTGATGTGGTTAGCGTCTGAGATGAAGGGATAGCAGGCCCAGATCCTACACAACGATAGAAATATGTGTATTCTAGAAAGTTTAACCATCAGCAGATAAAGATACTCCAAACACCTGGTGTTAGCACTTCAATCATCCTGGCACCATAGTTGTTATGGTGTCAGGATGATTGAAGCGCATTATTTCTATTATTACATTGTAATATAAAATAAAATCATTCAACTCACCTTATTGCAGAATCAGTGGGAGCCCTGAGCGCGTCACTTGCCATGTCGCCTGCCACTAGATGCCATCAGGTGTCCCCAGCGAAGTTCGTCCTTACATCATGTGCCCCAGCGGAGTCCATCCTTACATCGGGTGCCCCCAGCGGAGTCCATTCTTACATCAGGTGCCCCCAGCGGAGTCCATCCTTACATCAGGTGCCCCCAGCAGAGTCCCTCCTTACATCAGGTGCCCCCAGCAGAGTCCCTCCTTACATCAGGTGCCCCCCAGCAGAGTACCCCCTTACATCAGGTGCCCCCAGCAGAGTCCCTCCTTACATCAGGTGCCCCCAGCGGAGTCCCTCCTTACATCAGGTGCCCCCAGCAGAGTCCCTCCTTACATCAGGTGGCCCCATTGGAGCCCCTCCTTACATCAGGTGCCCCAGCAGAGTTCCTCCTTACATCAGATGCCCCCAGCGGAGTCCCTCCTTACATTAGGTGCCCCCAGCAGAGTCCCTCCTTACATCAGGTGCCCCCAGCGGAGTCCCTCCTTACATCAGGTGCCCCCAGCAGAGTCCCTCCTTACATCAGGTGGCCCCATCGGAGCCCCTCCTTACATCAGGTGCCCCAGCAGAGTTCCTCCTTACATCAGATGCCCCCAGCGGAGTCCCTCCTTACATTAGGTGCCCCCAGCGGAGTCCCTCCTTACATCAGGTGCCCCCAGCGGAGTCCCTCCTTACATCTGTGTTCCTGTCAGCGGAGTCCCTCCTTACATCTGTGTCCCATCAGTGGAGTCCCTTCTTACATCTGTGTCCCCGTCAGCGGTGCCCCTTCTTACATCTGTGTCTCCAGTGGAGCCCCTCCTTACATCTGTGTCCCCAGCGGAGCCCCTCCTTACATCTGTGTCCACAGCGGAGTCCCTCCATACATCTGTGTACCCAGCAGAGTCCCTCCTCACATCTGTGTCCCCAGCAGAGTCCCTCCTTACATCAGGTGCCCCCAGCAGTGTCCCTCCTTACATCAGGTGCCCCCAGCAGAGTCCCTCCTTACATCAGGTGCCCCCAGCGGAGTCCCTCCTTACATGAGGTGCCCACAGCAGAGTCCCTCCTTACATCAGGTGGCCCTAGCGGAGCCCCTCCTTACATCAGGTGCCCCAGCAGAGTTCCTCCTTACATCAGATGTCCCCAGCGGAGTCCCTCCTTACATTAGGTGCCCCCAGCGGAGTCCCTCCTTACATCAGGTGCCCCCAGCGGAGTCCCTCCTTACATCTGTGTCCCTGTCAGCGGAGTCCCTCCTTACATCTGTGCCCCATCAGTGGAGTCCCTCCTTACATCTGTGTCCCCGTCAACAGGGCCCCTCCTTACATCTGTGTCTCCAGTGGAGCCCCTCCTTACATCTGTGTCCCCAGCGGAGCCCCTCCTTACATCTGTATCCCATTAGTGGAGTCCCTCCTTACATCTGTGTCCCCGTCAGCGGAGCCCCTCCTTACATCTGTGTCTCCAATGGAGCCCCTCCTTACATCTGTGTCCCCAGCGGAGCCCCTCCTTACATCTGTGTCCACAGCGGAGTCCCTCCATACATCTGTGTACCCAGCGGAGTCCCTCCTCACATCTGTGTCCCCAGCAGTGTCCCTCCTTACATCAGGTGCCCCCAGCATAGTCCCCCCTTACATCAGATGCCTCCTGCGGAGTCCCTCCTTACATCAGGTGCCCCAGCGGAGTCCCTCATTACATCAAGTGCCCCCAGCGGTGTCCCTCCTTACATCTGTGTCCCCATCAGCGGAGTCCCTCCTTACATCTGTGTCCCCAGCGGAGTCGCTCCTTACATCTGTGTCCCCAGCGGAGCCCCTCCTTACATCTGTGTCCCCAACAGAGCCCCTCCTTACATCTGTGTCCCCAGCGGAGCCCCTCCTTACATCTGTGTCCCCAGCGGAGCCCCTACTTACATCTGTGTCCCCAGCAGAGCTACTCCTTACATCTGTGTCCCCAGCGGAGCCCTTTCATACAGCTGTGTCCCTAGCGGAGTCCCTCCATACATCTGTGTCCCCAGTGGAGTCCTTCCTTACATCTGTGTCCCCAGCAGAGTCCCTCCTTACATCTGTGTCCCCAGCGGAGCCCCTCCTTACATTTGTGTCCCTAGCCGAGTCCCTCCTTACATATGTGTGCCCAGTGGAGTCCCTCCTTACATCTGTGTCCCCAGTGGAGCCCCTCCTTACATCTGTGTCCACAGCGGAGTCCTTCCATACATCTGTGTACCAAGCGAAGTCCCTCCTTACATCAGGTGCCCCCAGCAGAGTCTCTCCTTACATCAGGTGCCTCCTGCGGAGTCCCTCCTTACATCAGGTGCCCCAGCGGAGCCCCTCCTTACATTTATGTCCCCAGCAGAGTCCCTCCATACATCTGTGTCCCCAGTGGAGTCCTTCCTTACATCTGTGTCCCCAGCGGAGTCCCTCCTTACATCTGTGTCCCCAGCGGAGCCCCTCCTTACATTTGTGTCCCCAGCTGAGTCCCTCCTTACATCTGTGTGCCCAGCGGAGTCCCTCCTTACATCTGTGTTCCCAGTGGAGCCCCTCCTTATATCTGTGTCCCCAGCAGAGCTCCTCCATACATCTTTGTCCCCAGCATAGCCCCTCCTTACATCTGTGTCCCCAGCGGAGCCCCTCCATACATCTGTGTCCCCAGTGGAGCCCCTCATTACATCTGTGTCCCCAGCGGAGTCCCTCCTTACATCTGTGCCCCCATCAGCAGAGCAGCAGGGTCCTCCTCACATCTGTGTCCCCAGCAGCACAGCACTCCTTCAAGCCGCGTCTGTAGCTAGTTCCTGGCTTTCTCCATGTGTTCAGTGGAGAGGGGCCTCCCCTCTCCACTGAACACAAGGGGATTAGTCCTCACGGCGGCCATCTTTTTGTAGCCCGCCAGAAGTTACTTTGTGCTCACACTGAGAACAAAGCACCCGGCCGGGCGTATGTTGCTCGGCACGATGGATTGTGCCACAAAGCAGCTCCAAACCCCGCCAATGAAGCACAGCGTCTGCAATCTTGTAATTGCATTGACATGGCGCTTCCCATAGTGCACTGTGTCCGGCGCCCAAACACAGTGCACCTAGTTAAAGGACTTTTTTTTAAAAAAAATTTTCTTAAAGCGGGGGTCCACCTATCGTTTTTTTTTGTTTTTGTTTTTTGAGTTCATTCACAAACTTTTCCTCTAAGCATTACATACTCACATATTGTGTGTGTAATATGTCCGCCTGTGTCAGATTTCGTCGGAAAGAATAACTTATATTATTCACTGCAGGCGGTTTCCATCTTCATTGTGGGCATTTAAAGCCCACAAGCATTTATTTCCTGGATGTGGTGAATGCTGTGCTCCCAGCATTCACCGCTCATTCCCGCACATGCTTAGTGGCATCCTGGGAAGCCTGAGACTAGCTCCCAGGAGTCTGGGAGAGGCTAGAAACACGCCTACTCCCACAGGAGGAGAACCAGGAAGTGCAAAGAAGAATAGAAAAATAAAAAGGTAATTATGGCAATTTAAATTTTTTTAAACGGCATGACAGCATCTAGGCAAGGAAGAGAATACATACAGATATTGTTCAAAATTTGGGTGGAACCCCGCTTTAAAGGGGCTTTTTTTTAAAAAAAATTCTTGGTGACTACAGGTGGGGGGGGGGGGGGGCGGCACCCGGGCGCCCCCTATGGATGGGCCGCCACTAATATTGACATGATAGCATCACACAGTTGCTGCAGATTTGTCGGCTGCACATCCATGATCCAAATCTCCCGTTCTACCACATCCCAAAGGTGCTCTATTGGATTGAGAACTGGTGACTGTGGAGGCTATTGGAGTACAGTGACCTCATTGTCATGTTCAAGAAACCAGTGGTGAGATGATTTGAGCTTTGTGACATGGTGCATTATCCTGCTGGAAGTTACCATCAGAAGATGGGTACACTGTAGTCATAAAGGGATGGATATGATCAGCAACAATACTCAGGTAGGCTGTGGCGTTTAAACGATGCTCAACTGATACTAAGGGGCCCAAACGGGGCCAAGAAAATATCCCCCACACCATTACACCACCACCACCAGCCTGAACCGTTGATACAAGGCAGGTTGGATCCATGCTTTCATGTTGTTGACTCCAAATTCTGACCCTACCATCTGAATGTTGCAGCTGAAATCTAGACTCATCCGTCCAGGCAATATTTTTCCAATCTACTGTTGTCCAATGTTGGTGAGCATGTGCAAATTGTAGCCTCAGTTTCCTGTTCTTAGCTGACAGGAGTGGCACCTTATGTGGTCTTCTGCTGCTGTATCCTATCTGCTTCAAGGTTCGATATGTGTTGTGTGTTCAGAGATGGTACTCTGCATACCTTGGTTGTAACGAGTGGTTATTTGAGTTACTGTTGACTTTCTATCGACTCAAACCAGTTTGTCCATACTCCTCCGACCTCTGACATCAACAAGGCATTTTCGTCCACACACTGCCACTCACTGGATATTTTCACTTTTTTGGACCATTGTCTGTAAACCCGAGAGATAGTTGTGTGTGAAAATCCCAGTAGATCAACAGATTTTGAAATACTCAGTACAGGCCATCTGGAACCAACAACAAACCAATGTTACCTTCAAAGTCACTTATATCCCATTTATTCCCTATTCTGATGCTCGGTTTGAACTTCAGCAAGTCACCTTAGGTGTACCTAATAAAGTGGCCTTGAGTGTAAGCGAGCACTAAAAGGAACCAGGAATTCTTACTATGATAATAGCAAGAATAACCTTATCCAAGGTTCGAAGATATTATTGAATTGTGGAAACTTGGCTACCATTTTGGAAAAAAGTTTTTATTGGTGATTATATCACTTCCTATAGATCATTGAATCAAGCTTCTGTCTTCTTCCAATGCATCATAAAGTGGTTGTAAACTTCAGACATGAAATATGAACAAAGCATATCCCTCTATAGTGTGTACTTTTCTCAATTAAGAGCAGTAAGTGTCCTTTCTGTCTGTTGCTTTGTTCCTCTGCTATCAGCATGAATCACTAAGAGAAAAATGGTGACAGAGGAGGGATCTCCAGCTGATTGGCAGCCTAAGCTCTGTTCCTGTGTGCTGTGTGGATGGGGGGGGGGGGGGGCTGGTGTTCCTTTCCTTCAATCAACTCTAAAGCCGCGTACACACGAGCGGAATGTCCGACAGAAAAAGTCAGACGGAATATTTTCATCGTCTATTCCGATCGTGTGCATGCCTCATCGGTCTTTTTTTTCAAAAATTCTGACGGACCTAGAAATGGAACATGTTCTAAATATTTCCGATGGAACCAATTCCTATTGGGAAAACCGCTCGTCTGTATGCTGTCTGTATGCTGTTCCGACGGACCAAATACGACGCATGCTCTGAAGCAAGACAGAAGCTATAGGCTACTGGCTATTGAACTTCCTTTTTCTAGTCCCGTCGTACGTGCTGTACGTCACAGCGTTCTGGACGGTCGGACTTTGGTTGGACTTTGGTTTGACCGTGTGTAGGCAAGACCGCTTGAATGGAATTCCGTCGGAGTTCCGTCGGAGAAACCTTTGGAGTTTATTCTGATGGCAAAACCGGTCATGTGTACGCAGCATAAGAGCTCTCCTCAAGGAGCTTTGCAGAGTGTAATTTCAGCTCTCCTCCCCTTTTTTTTCTGAGCTCCCAGACAAGCTTATAAATTCTGGACTTTGATCAGATGTAGAGAAGAGAGGGTTGCAGATAGACCGATACAATTTATGTAAAAGGATCTGTGTATCACCAGAGTCTAGTCACTTCACTTTGTATATTAAGGGTTTACAACCACTTTAAGGGATATGTATCAAGTTATCAGAACAGTAGTGACCAGACCTTCAATGACATTATTGGAAAGAAGGATGACATTGCCCGCCTCATTGTGATGTTTCCTATTAAAGCACGTGTCAGTTATTCTGAGCACCTTTTCTAACACATTCCCCCTCCTCGCTGTGTTAGTTAGTAAGTGTATACCACCCACAGTTCAGAGCTGTGACTATTAACAGAGAATAAAGGCAAAATTCAGATTTCAGCTTCTGCAAAACTTAGCTAATGGCAAAAATCCGTAATTTCTACATCAATTTTGCCAGAATTACGTCACTTATCCCTGGTGTCCAGCAGGAGGCGACAAAGAACCCTTTCTTTCAAGGTATGTATTCTTTGGACAATGCTGATTTTACTTTGGAAGGATTCACACATCTGTCAGAATGATTTATATAATTTTAAACAAATTATTATTATTATTATACGAGATTTATATAGCGCCAACAGTTTACTCAGCGCTTTACAATGTATAAGGGGGACAACACAATTACAGTACAGTTCAATACAAAAGGTACAGGAGGACCCTGCTCGTAGAGCTTACATTCTAAAGGGAGGGGGTGGTGGTACAAAAGGTAATAGCTGCAAAGAATGATTTGATGGGGGTGGCTCAGGGACAGTTATGTGGGTGTGGGATAGGCTTCCCTGAATAAATGAGTTTTCAGGGATCTCCTAAAGATGGACAGGGTAGGGGCTGATCGGACATACTGGGGCAGGGAATTCCAGAGGGTGGGAGAGGCTCAAATGGAAACAGGTATTTGATGCATATTTATTAATCAGCTTAAAGCATTTGTTAACCCAAAAATATATATATATATAGATTTGCTGGTACCTTAAAGCAGAGTAAACAGCTCAGTGCTTGTGCTATGTAATCTGCCCCTCTCTAAACTATAAAAAAAACCCTGAATCTGACACTCCCTGTATCCCCTCTCTAATTAGACCACGAAAATCAGGGCAGCTCCGCCCTGATCACCATGGTCTAATTGAGGGCCTCCATCATACGCTGCTGTCCCCTCTGCTCTCCTGTCTCCCCCCCCCTCCTTCCTGCATGTGAACTTGTGTCTGTGTCCAGACATCCCAACTCTCCCGTGGGTCCCGGGAGTCTCCTGCATTTGGCTACGGGCTCCCGGACACCCGCAAGCCCCGGGAGATCTCCTGGCTGGGCCTGTCACTTAGCCACAGACATAAGACAGAGTAGCCCAAGAGGTCAAATGGAGTACGGCCGCGGCGGCCACTCGGGCTGCTCTGTCTTATGTCTGTGGCTGAGTGTACCATAAGAGGCGGGAATTTGTGTGTGCTGCCGCCCCGTGTGCCCACAGAGAACACGGGGATCAATCCCTCCCCCTACCTCCTCCCCCAGCAGCTGCATACTTACCAACTGTCCCGGGATTTAGACTCTTTTCCTGATTTTATTGTTTCCCAGGAAATGTCCTGAGAAATCAGTTTTTTTCACGAATTTCCGCCACCACTGCCTGCCGCCACTACAGGTCGGCAGCCGCCATTTTTAAGAAGACCAGGAACACGGCTGGGGGGCTAGACAGAGCTCCTGTGTCGCCGCCCACCCTCCGCCTACCCCCACCTACCCCCCCGCCCCGCTGCCGGTCTGTTATGGAAAGGGGCGGGGGTTCTAATATAACCATGCAGCCAGCGGAGGGAGAGAGACCTACTAGGACACCTGAGGTAAGGGGGGGCACCACTGGGGACATCTGATGTAAGGGGGGGCTCCGCTGGGGACATCTGATGTAAGGGGGGCTCCGCTGGGGACACCTGATGTAAGGGGGGCTCCACTGGGGACACCTGATGTAAGGGGGCTCCGCTGGGGACACCTGATGTAAGGGGGCTCCGCTGGGGACATCTGATGTAAGGGGGGGCTCCGCTGGGGACACCTGATGTAAGGGGGCACCGCTGGGGACATCTGATGTAAGGGGGGCTCCACTGGGGACACCTGATTTAAGCGGGGCACCGCTGGGGACATCTGATTTAAGGGGGGCTCCGCTGGGGACATCTGATGTAAGGGGGGCTCCGCTGGGGACATCTGATGTAAGGGGGGCTCCGCTGGGGACACCTGATGTAAGGGGGCACCGCTGGGGACATCTGATGTAAGGAGGGGCTCCACTGGGGACACCTGATGTAAGGGGGCACCGCTGGGGGACATCTGATGTAAGGGGGCACTGCTGGGGACATCAGATGTAAGGGGGGCTCCGCTGGGGACACTTGATGTAAGGGGGGCTCCGCTGGGGACATCTGATGTAAGGGGGACTCCGCTGGGGACACCTGATGTAAGGGGGGCACCACTGGGGACATCTGATGTAAGGGGGGGCTCCGCTGGGGACACCTGATGTAAGGGGGGCACCGCTGGGGACATCTGATGTAAGGGGGGCACCACTGGGGACATCTGATGTAAGGGGGGCACCGCTGGGGACATCTGATTTAAGGGGGGCTCCGCTGGGGACATCTGATGTAAGGGGGGCTCCGCTGGGGACATCTGATGTAAGGGGGGCTCCGCTGGGGACACCTGATGTAAGGGGGCACCGCTGGGGACATCTGATGTAAGGGGGGGCTCCACTGGGGACACCTGATGTAAGGGGGCACCGCTGGGGGACATCTGATGTAAGGGGGCACCGCTGGGGACACCTGATGTAAGGGGGGGCTCTGCTGGGGACATCTGATGTAAGGGGGACTCCGCTGGGGACACCTGATGTAAGTAGGGCACTGCTGGGGACATCTGATGTAAGGGGGGCTCCTCTGGGGACATCTGATGTAAGGGGGGCTCCGCTGGGGACACCTGATATAAGGGGGGCTCCGCTGGGGACACCTGATGTAAGGGGGGCTCCGCTTAGGACACCTGATGTAAGGGGGGCTCCGCTGGGGACATCTGAAGTAAGGGGGCACAGCTGGGGACACCTGATGTAAGGGGGGCTCCGCTGGGGACACCTGATGTAAGGGGGGGCTCCGCTGGGGACACCTGAAGTAAGGTGGAACCACTGGGGACATCTGATGTAAGGGGGGGCTCCGCTGAGGACACCTGATGTAAGGGGGGCTCCGCTAGGGACACCTATGTAAGGGGGGCTCCGCTGGGGACACCTGATGTAAGGGGGGGTTCCGCTGGGGACATCTGATGTAAGGGGGGGCTCCGCTGGGGACATCTGATGTAATGGGGGGCTCTGCTGGGGATATCTGATGTGAGGGGGGCTCCGCTGGGGGCACCTGATGCAAGGTCGGACTCTGCTGGGGGCACCTGATGCAAGGACAGACTCTGCTGTGACACCTGATGCAAGGACGGACACCTGATGTAAGGGGGGGCTCCGCTGGGGACATCTGATGTAAGGGGGGGCTCCGCTGGGAACATCTGATGTAAGGGGGGCACCGCTGGGGACACCTGATGTAAGGGGGGCACTGCTGGGGACATCTGATGTAAGGGGGGCTCCGCTGGGGACACCTGATGTAAGGGGGCACCGCTGGGGACATCTGATGTAAGGGGGGGATCTGCTGGGGACACCTGATGTAAGGGGGGCACCGCTGGGGACATCTGATGTAAGGGGGCACCGCTGGGGACATCTGATGTAAGGGGGGGCTCCGCTGGCGACACCTGATGTAAGGGGGGGCTCCACTGGGGACATCTGATGTAAGGGGGACTCTGCTGGGGACACCTGATTGAGGGGGGCACCGCTGGGGACATCTGATGTGAGGGGGCTCCGCTGGGGGCACCTGATGCAAGGACGGACTCTGCTGGGGGCACCTGATGCAAGGACGGACTCTGCTGGGACACCTGATGCAAGGACGGACTCTGCTGGGGGCACCTGATGCAAGGACGGATGGCAGGTGACACGCTCAGGGATCCCACTGATTCGGCATTATGGTGAGTTGAATTATTTCATTTTATATTACAATGTAATAATAGAAATAATGCAATTCAATCAGCCTGACACCATAACAACCATGGTGCCGGGATGATTGAAGTGCTAACACCAGGTGTTTGGTGTATCTTTACCTGCTGATTGTTAAACTTTCTAGAATACATTGTTCTGTAGGATCTGGGGCTGCTTTCCCCCCATCCCTCTCCCCTCCTTTCCCTCTCCATCCCTCATTCCTCTCAGACTCTAACCACACCCCCTTTGAGCCACGCCTATTTAAGAAACGCCCATTTTTCTCCGCGGCACGCTTTGCGCGCCACATTTTTACTTCCCCCTGTGCCACGCCTACCAATGCATGCTCCACCCCTAATTATAACAAAAGTCCGCCTACAGCCAAAAAAAGTGGCCCTAAAATTTTTTTACAATGTTGGCAACTATGCAGCTGATGTTCGGTCAGAGCTTGCAAGCCACATGGAGACCTATGTGTTGTTCTTTGATAACATGGCAGGCGGCTTGGTGCAGGTTGCAGCACAGTGGCCGGCAGCACAAATTATTTTGAAAATGGCAGCTAAAGTGCTAGGACCCAGCAGGAGACATGTGCCCAGCACTATCAACCCTCTGCACGTTTGAAAAGAAAGCTGCCTCCTTTCTGACTTCACGACCCAGCTTTGTTGTATATGACACACTATAGCAGAGAGGTTATTGTCTCCACATTCAGCAGCTGATGTTCAGGCAACACTGCAACACTTATTTGCAGACGATACTAAGCTAAGCAAGGCTATAACTTCTCCGCAGGATGTGGAAATCTTGCAAAAAGACCTGAACAAATTACAGGGGTGGGCGGCTACATGGCAAATGAGGTTCAATGTAGAAAAATGTAAAATAATGCATTTGGGTGGCAAAAATATGAATGCAATCTATACACTGGGGGGAGAACCTCTGGGGGAATCTAGGATGGAAAAGGACCTGGGGGTCCTAGTAGATGATAGACTCAGCAATGGCATGCAATGCCAAGCTGCTGCTAATAAAGCAAACAGAATATTGGCATGCCTTAAAAAAGGGGATCAACTCCAGAGATAAAACGATAATTCTCCCGCTCTACAAGACTCTGGTCCGGCCGCACCTGGAGTATGCTGTCCAGTTCTGGGCACCAGTCCTCAGGAGGGATGTACTGGAAATGGAGCGAGTACAAAGAAGGGCAACAAAGCTAATAAAGGGTCTGGAGGATCTTAGTTATGAGGAAAGGTTGCGAGCACTGAACTTATTCTCTCTGGAGAAGAGACGCTTGAGAGGGGATATGATTTCAATTTACAAATACTGTACTGGTGACCCCACAATAGGGATAAAACTTTTTTGCAGAAGAGAGTTTAATAAGACTCGTGGCCACTCATTACAATTAGAAGAAAAGAGGTTTAACCTTAAACTACGTAGAGGGTTCTTTACTGTAAGAGCGGCAAGGATGTGGAATTCCCTTCCACAGGCGGTGGTCTTAGCGGGGAGCATTGATAGCTTCAAGAAACTATTAGATAATCACCTGAATGACCGCAACATACAGGGATATGTAATGAAATACTGACACATAATCACACACATAGGTTGGACTTGATGGACTTGTGTCTTTTTTCAACCTCACCTACTATGTAACTATGTAACTGCATGGAGTTAGTTCTGGCAGCAGTATCTGCTCAATACCATTCACACTGCCCAGGCTGCTGCAGCTGGTGACTTACACTTCCCTAACCTGCTCCTATAGAGCCCTAGCCTGCCTCTATAGAGCCCTCGCTTGCCCCTATAGAGCCCTAACCTGCCCCTATAGAGCCCTAGCTTTCCCCTATAGAGCCCTAACCTGCCTCTATAGAGCCCTAGCCTGCCCCTATAGAGCCCTAACCTGCCCCTATAGAGCCCTAACCTGCCCCTATAGAGCCCTAGCCTGCCCATATATAGATCTAGCCTGTCACTATACTGCCCCCTCTCTTACTCTATCCTAAATGAAAAAAAAAATACACAGCACTTTACTGCCCTAACCTGACACTGTACTACCCAAGCAGTATAATCTGCCTGAATGTCACCTATGCTAGGTACACCACCCCTACTGTACGTGTTGGGGATATTTGGTGCACAGGACAACTTCATTAATTCATTTTTACACATGTGTGATTTTTCACTTCTTTCTTTACTGTGCAGACATCCCAAGTCTCCCACAAGTCACGGGAGTCTCCCGCATTTGGCTGCAAGCTCACGGACACCCAAACTGGCACGAAGTGACACCTCCCTGAAATGAGTTTGCCACGTCCCTGAAATACGTTTTTGCACGTTGAGATGTCTGCTGTGTCTTCGGTTTCTGCCCCCTGCCGCTTCTAATAAAATTACAAATCTTTTTTCCTCACTGCCAGATACTCTTTCATATCCTGGCAGAGCACACTGTACCTTTCTTTTAGAAAAACAAGAGATGAAAATACTGTTTTAGCGCTGTCTTCAGGTGACTCTCGACTGATTTCCATGGCTACTGCAGGAGAAACTGAGCGGCCATGTGATCTCCCTGGCTGACATCAGAGGGAGATCACGGCCCCTCTTGCAGTATCCATTCATCAGAGCTGTACAGCGGCCGCGAGTCATGTGACCGGCCTGAAGACAGCTCTAAATCAGTATTTACAACGCTCATTTTTCTATAAGAAAAGTACAGTGTGCTCTGCCAGGCTCTAATAGAGAGTCTGACAGAGTTTGAGTTATATGGGTTAACAAACCCTTTAACATAATAAAATCTGCAAATTTACACAGTTTTTTTTAAAAACCTGGAGACTGCCATTACTGACTTCTCAATCTGCAAATGAGAGTTACCTGGCTGTCATACTGACACTCTTACTTAATTACCTTGAGTCACTAAACTGAAAAAATGAGGATGAAGATTAAAATTGCGACTTCCCTTATATTAATACTTCCTTGTTCAGTATGTTCAATGACTCCGAATGTTCTGAAGCTGCAGGGTTAGCATAACAACCAGTTAACTAGAATTTTTGTAAAAGATCACCAAAGATAGACAGACCCCATAATTTCTCAGGAAAGGTTTACTATTAAAACTTGTTTAAAGTTACAGTTAACACACCAATTAATATGAAAAGATAGTAAAGTCACTGTAGATCCACTTTATATGGGATTTCTCATCTCTTACCGCAAAATTCAGCTGCCTTTCCATGGATTTGTTGCCTTATGAGTTTATGTGAAATCTCCATTAATAGATGTAAAATATTGTAATTGAATATGATATATTTCATTTAGCTTGTATCTATGGAGGGCGTGCAACATAGCTTCACAGAAGTGTCTTTTAGACCAGACAATTCGGTGCTTAGGCTTGTGTATACAAACAATGGGACCCAAACCTCATTGTTCTATACATACTTCAAAGAATCCCATGTTTGAATATGCAATGAGGTGCAGTGGCCAGTCCATCATGTATACTTAATTTCCCTGAAAATGTAATCTACTTACAGGGTTAAGTTTCCTACTCAAAATAGTCTGGGACAAGGATTTGCATTAAAGGGGGCTGACTTATATAAAGTATAGGGATTGGAGATGAAGCCAGTCCTTTCCCAGGCTTAGAGAGGCCCACCAATCAGAGCCACGCCATGCCAACCAATGAGGCAAGGCATCAGCCTGTTTTGATATACACAGATTAGATAGGAGGGAAACACACACTCTCTGGTGGAGTGGTCACCCGAATGGAACCTTTGTGGGTCATAGCCTGGTAACTATTGGAACTAAATATGTTTATTTTACGTCTTTTCTGTCCTACTGTTTGTGGAATAAGGTTTTAAGGAATATACTCTGTATTCCTTCATGTAATCCATGATGTTTACCCTTTTCCTGTGCAATTAGATAGATTGCTGTGTATTAGCTTGAACTGGTAGATCTTGTCTCATAACAGCTGCATTAGGCATGCATCTTTCTGATCATCTGGTCATGCTGCATGAAAAGCAGAGGGACCCATGGCTGGAAACTCTAATGCCCTGTACACACGACCGGACATTCCAGCAGACTTGGTCCAGGGCCGATCCCAGGGTCACAGACGCCTGGGTGCAGAAATATTTCTGGCGCCCCCACCTGGGCGTGGTCATCTTACCAACTCCTCCTCTTTACAAATGTTTCTACGGCAACGACTTAAACACAGAGATGCTCCCCTAAGAAGTCTTCGTTACCCTGGGATCCTCTCATGAGACTGCAGACATGATACAAGAGACGGTCAGAGACTGCAATCATAGTACAGGAGATGGTCAGATACTGCAGGCATGTAACAAGAGATGGTCAGAGACTGCAGACATGGTACAGGAGATGGTCAGAGACTGCAGACATGGTACAGGAGATGATCAGAGACTGCAGACATGGTACAGGAGATGGTCAGAGACTGCAGACATACTACAGGAGATGGTCAGAGACGGCAGACATGATACAAGAGATGGTCAGAGACTGTAGACATGTTCCAAGAAATGGTCAGAGAATGCGGACATATTACAAGAGATGGTCAGAGACTGCAGACATACTACAGGAGATAGTCAGAGACTGGAGATAAAATATAGGAGATGGTCAGAGACTACAGATATACTACAGAAGAGGGTCAGAGACTGCAGACATACTACGGGAGACGGTCAGAGACTGCAGACATACTACAGGAGACGGTCAGAGACTGCAGACAGACATACTACAGGAGATGGTCAGAGATGGCAGACATAATACAGGAGATGGTCAGAGACTGCAGGCATAATACAGGAGATGGTCAGAGACTGCAGACATAATACAGGAGATGGTCAGAGACTGCAGACATACTACAGGAGATGGTCAGAGACTGCAGACATACTACAGGAGATGGTCAGGGACTGCAGACATAATACAGGAGATGGTCAGAGATGGCAGACATACTACAGGAGATGGTCAGAGACTGCAGACATACTACAGGAGATGGTCAGAGACTGCAGACATGATACAAGAGATGGTCAGACTGCAGACATGTTACAAGAGATGATCAGAGACTGCAGACATACTACAGGAGATGGTCAGAGACTGCAGACATGATACAAGAGATGGTCAGACTGCAGACATGTTACAAGAGATGGTCAGAGACTGCAGACATACTACAGGAGACGGTAGACATACTACAGGAGATGGTCAGAGACTACAGATATGATACAAGAGATGGTCAGAGACTGCTGACATGAAACAAGAGATGCTCCGAGACTGCAGACATGTTACAAGAGATGGTCAGAGACTGCAGACATAGTACAGGAGATGGTCAGAGACTGCAGACATAGTACAGGAGATGGTCAGAGACTGCAGACATGATACACGAGATTGTCAGACTGCAAACATGTTACAAGATATGGTCAGAGACTGCAGACATACTAAAGGAGATGGTCAGAGACTGCAGACATATTACAAGAGATGGTCAGAGACTGCAGACATGTTACAAGAGATGGTCAGAGACTGCAGACATAGTACAGGAGATGGTCAGAGACTGCAGACATAGTACAGGAGATGGTCAGAGACTGCAGACATGATACAAGAGATGGTCAGACTGCAGACATGTTAGAAGAGATGGTCAGAGACTTCAGACATACTAAAAGAGATGGTCAGAGACTGCAGACATGTTACAAGAGATGGTCAGAGACTGTGTAAATATTACATGAGATGGTCAGAGACTGCAGACATAGTACAGGAGATGGTCAGAGACTGCAGACATGATACACAAGATTGTCAGACTGCAAACATGTTACATGATATGGTCAGAGACTGCAGACATACTAAAGGAGATGGTCAGAGACTGCAGACATGTTACAGGAGATGGTCAGAGAATGCAGACATGTTACAAAAGATGGTCAGAGACTGCAGACATGTTACAAGAGATGGTCAGAAACTGCAGATATACTATAGGAGATGGTCAGAGACAGCAGACATGTTACAAGAGATGGTCAGAGACTGCAGACATGTTACAAGAGATGGTCAGAGACTGCAGACATGTTACAAGACATGGTCAGAGAATATTACATATTACAGGAGATGGTCACTAGACTAGATGGTCACCGCGGCTGCTGTGGCGTCACTAGTGTTGGTGTCACCCGGTGCGGTAAAACATGGTATCACCCCCCCTCCACCAACTATAGTCGCACCTCAGTACAGACCCCCTCCACTAAGTATAGACCCCCCTCTGTCAGTGCAGACCCCCCACTAAGTATAAACCCCTCCCTCAGTACAGACCCCCCCCCATCAGTATAGACTCCCCAGGATAAAATACCCCCCTCTATCAGTATAGACCCCCCTCTGGACAAACCACCCCCCTCCATTAGTACAGAGCCCCCCCCAAAACAAACCACCCCCCTCCATTAGTACAGACTACCGGACAAACCACCCCCCTCTATTAGTACAGACCCCCGGACAAACCACCCCCCTCCATTAGTACAAACCCCCCAGAACAAACCACTCTCTCCATTAGTACAGACCCACCCAGGACAAACCACCCCCTCCATTAGTACAGACCCCCTCAGGACAAACCACCCCCCTCCATTAGTACAGACCCCAGAACAAACCACCCCCATTAGTACAGACCCCCCAGGACAAACCACCCCCCTCCATTAGTACAGACCCCCCGACAAACCACCTCCCCCGTCCATTAGTACAGACCCCCCCAGGACAAACTACCCCCCTCCATTAGTACAGACACCCCCAGGACAAACCACCCTCCCTCCATTAGTACAGACCCCCCCAGGACAAACCACCTCCCTCCATTAGTACAGACCCCCCCAGGACAAACCACCCCCCTCCATTAGTACAGACCCCCCAGGACAAACCACCCCCCTCTATTAGTACAGACCCCCCAGGACAAACCACCCCCCTCCATTAGTACAGACCCTCCCAGGACAAACCACCCCCCCTCCACTAGCACAGACCCCCCAGGACAAATCACCCCCCCTCCATTAGTACAGACCCCCCAGTGGAGAACAGTGTGTCAGGCTTGGGCAGCAGGCAGGAGTTATACACAGGAGGAGGAGAACTGGAATACGTCGGGCTCTGCCACGGGCCGCCCCCCCCCCAGTGACATCACTGTGCAGCCGTGGCTGGTCTCTCTGCACACAGAGACAGCCACTCCAGTCTCTGGCTGTTTCGCTCTCCTCCTCTGATAGGAGGAGGGAGGGGGATGGGCTTCGGCAGAAAACACAGCGGCAACGGTGACCGGCAGAGAGAGCCGCCTACAGACAAGGAGAGGAGGAGGGAGGGGAGCACTCTGGTGCTTCAGCGCCCTCACCTCTGTGGCGCCCGGGTGCACTGCACCCTGAGCACCCACCTGGGAGCGGCCCTGACTAGGTCCGGCGGTCTTCCCGACGGACTTTCGACGGAGTTACAGCGGACTTCTGAACGAACGGACTTGCCCACACACCGACTAAAGTCCGTTCATTTTGAATGTGATGAGGTATGACGGGACTAGGACTAGGACTAGGACTAGAAAAGGAAGTCAATCTCACCACTTTTATTGGCAAGATTAACACCTTGCGAGCCCCGTCGCAGAGCATACCAGGCCCTCAGGTCTGGTATGGATTTTTCCATACCAGACCCTTATGACGGCACAGTCCCAGCATGCCCCTGGACTGTGACGTCATAAGGGGCGGGGTCACCGGGTGAGATCACCTGGTGACCATGCCCCATGCCTTTATAAGTTTATAAGTCGTTGCGCACCGTGAACACAGCATTACAGCGGGAGAGAGCGTCGTGTTAACATCGGAAGAAGAGAAGAGGGAAGAAGATGGCAGGGAAGACCAGGCCACCGCTACCAAGAGAGCGGCAAAAGAGCAGAAGATAGCGGAAGAGCCCGGCAGAAGAATCGGAGAGCAGGAGAAGAACCGGAGAGTGGAGAAGAGGCCGGAGAGCAGGAGAAGAAACTGACACCGGGAGACGAGGCCGGAGAGAGAAGTCGGAAGAGACCCCCGAAGTTGGAAGAAGACCCCCGGAGCTGCCTAATAAACTACTTTAACTATCTAGTGTGTTTTTCATTGACACTTTTTCCCCAGGTGAATGGGTAGGGGAAAAAAGTGTCAATAAAAAACACACTAGACAGGTAAAGTAGTTTATTAGGCAGCTCCAGGGGTCCAATGTACCCCATACTCATTCACATAGGGCAGGGGGCCGGGATCTGGGGGCCCCCTTATTAAAGGGGGATTCCGATAAGCCCCCCGCCCACAGACCCCGATAACCAACGGCCAGGGTTGTCGGGAAGTGGCCCTTGTCCTCATCAAAATTGGGACAAGGTGCTTTGGGGTGGGGGGGCACAGGGCGCCCCCCTTCCCCAAAGCACCCACCCCTCATGTTGAGGGCATGTGGCCTGGTACGGTTCAGGAGGGGGGTGGGCGCTCGCTCGTTCCCACCCACTTTCCTGACCGGCCGGGCTACGTGCTCGGATAAGGGTCTGGTATGGATTTTGGGGGGACCCCCACGCTGTCTTTTCGGCATAGTGGGCTCCCCTTAAAATCCATACCAGACCTAAGGGACATTGTCGCCTCCCTCTCGCACTTGCTGCAATAGGAAAATGTGTTTTTCCTATTGCAGCGAGCACGAGATGTATAGTAACCTGTCGCCGAGAACCAGCTCAATAGGATCACGCTGGAAACATTCTCGCAGGCAGGTGCTGTAGCTGCCCTTGCGCCGTATTTGGTCCGTCGGACCAGCATACAGACGAACGGGCTTCCCGATAGCAACTGGGTCCGGTGGAATTCCGGCGGAAAGATTTGAAACATGTTTCAAATCTAAAGTCCATCAGATTTTCGACCGAAAAGGTCAGTCGGAAGTCAGATGAAGCCCACACACGGTCGGATTGTCCAACAGTTTCGGTCCGTCGGACCAATCCGGTCGAAAAGTCTGCTCATGTGTACAGGGCATAAGGATTAACATTTATGAAGACTTCCTGACACGGATCAGATTATGTAACTAGTACAGGGTGGTTCCAGAGTTTTCACATCTCTCATCCTATTCTTGGACAGTCAACATGTGCCTTTCCATGGTAATTGGATCAAGATGTTGGTGCTACCTGTTTGGATATAAATGTTGGGTATTTTCCTGACACTCAAGAAGTGGCTTGGACAAGCTGATTAAGGGTTAAGTTCACCTTGGAAATATGCTCCATCTTCTGCCACCTCATCCCTTTAGGCTGGTGTCAGGAAAGGTTTCACCTGCTGGTGGCACTATGACTCCCAGACCTATGGGTTGCAGTTCTGGTGTCCACCAGCGGATGAATCTCGGCAGTCAGAAGCCGACATCATCTCCTGCAATCAGGCATCACCTGATGCCAATTGTAGGAAGCCTATTTAAACCTGGTGATCACTTGCACACTGTCAAGGAGTTAGTAAACCAGACTGTGTGGACTGCACAGAAGAAACCAGAAACGTATATAAGTGAATATAAATGGTGTTTATTAAACAAGTGACAAGTAAAAGGAATATAAATAGTGCAAAACCAACACAACAAACCCACTACAAACAACAATATATACAAGTAAAGGGAGATACTGGAATCGTAAACAAAGCCAGGCCAAGGTCATACACAGGGAGGTCAGCAGATGGGCAAGGACGGGAAACCAACAGGACAGGAAGAGGATGGATGGATGGGATACAGGGCAGGGATCCAAGGTAACCAGGAACAGAAGGGACAGGACCAGGAAGGGCTCCGGATAGGTATTGGATCAGATCAGGTCAGGTCAGGTCAGGACAAGGCAGATGCAGGCTCAAGGTCAAGATAACAGGCAGCAAGGTCAGAATGCAGGGAGAGAGATACCAAGGCGAGCATGTGAGGGCTTGCCGGGTATTTATAGGACTGACTATAATTGACTTCAAGTCACACCTGAGCGCAGGGAGTGTTGTCTGCTCCATACTGCCAGGATCCATCCGCTGGTGGACGTCAGTACTGCGGCCAGAAGATGAAATGACACCAGCAGGGAAATATTCTCCTGACAGTTCAACACTGCATGCCAAACGATTTATCTTACCAGCGGATGGACCCTTTCCTGACACACACATTGACTTGGTATTGTTTCCTTGTGCCCTGACCTGCGTTTGCTAATCCTGTGTTCCTGTATCCTGAAACCTGTATCCGTAATCCTGAAACCTGTATCCTGAACCCTGTATCCTGTGTTCCTGAACCCTGCATCCGTTCCCGGACCCCTGCCCTGCAGCCTGATCCCTTCTGCCTGCTTTCTCTGTCTCTTGTTACCCCCTCCCTGTCCTGTCTTGCTCCCAGCTCTATCTGCTTGACCTCCCGTTTATGACCCTGGATTGTTATGGTTGCGATTATATTTCACATCTGTATATAAATTTAGTTTTGGTATTTTTTGGTTGTGTGTCACTGTGGTTGGTTGCTGGTTAGTTTACTATTTCTATTATTATTCTAATATTGGAGGTGCGTTTACTTTTGTTTATTTACTTTTCTTTTAATAAATCATATTATTTATACTTTACATGTGTTTGGTTCACTCTATTGCAGTCCACACATTTCTGGTCACACTGGTCCCTGACATAATACCAAGGCCATCCCTGACCAGAAGTGGCTGCACAGAGGAGCCATCTTGGTTCTGCCGTTTGTGCTAAAATGCATCCGGAAGAGGTTGTCTATTTTTCTATTCTGGTGACAGAGGATAATGAGTATTACTGTCAGATATTGAAGGAAGTTCAGCTTTTAGAATGTATCCATCTTGCTCATTCTCTAGTTGATCAGGGCAGTATGCTGTTTGAAAATGTTCAGCCTTTCATTCAGGTGTGTGCAGAGCTAGCCTTGTCTAGTACTCCGAAAGGCAGTGATTATTTTTCAGTTTGGATCAGGTTGAATCTCTGGTGTGGTTATTGGAGGATGACCCGGTTTATTTCTTTTTGCACTATTCCTTATGTTCTCGTCAGGTGTTGCTAGAGTGCATTAACGCAGTGCAGTCTCTGGTTAGACAGGCAGTATAGTATGTAAGCCGAATTTTGTGCAACTTTTACTACAGTATGGTCAGATCTATTACACTCAACCTCAGTCAGATTGCAACAGCCCATTCGTGCTGCCAGAGACCTGCCTGCTCAGTGGTCTCCCTCTCCATCACCCACAGCAACCACAGTCGCAGCCCGATATACCCTGCTACCAACTAAGTATCAGTACAGGCAGTCCCTGAGTTACGAACACAATAAGGACTGTAGGTTTGTTCGTAAGTCGAAGTTGTTCGTAATTCGCAACACTGCATTTGTAAGTGTAACTTCTGGTCAGAACACTGCATTCGTAAGTGTTCCTAAGTGTAACTGCCGCCTGTGCATGGATGTGGGATGTTGTGGGCGCTTGTTATGTTATCTGGGGTGTAGTACGGCAGTGTGGGATGTGTCCAGAGGTGCTCGAAAGGTATCCAGGACCAGCGTGGATCCAGTTCCTGATGATCCGGTTCCTGATGCCCAACCTGATGTTTCGCTGCCCCACCTGCTGTTCTGGTGCCCGATGTCCAGCTTGATGACCTGATGCCCAGTTTGACAATCCAGTTCCTGATACCTAGCCCGACAATCCAGATCCTGATGATCCAGTTCCTGATGCCCAACCTGATTTTCCAGTGCCCACTGTCCAGCCTGATGTTCCGGTGCCTGCTGACCAGCCTGTTCCGGTGCCCGCTGCCCTGCCTGCTGTTTTGCTGCCCAATGTCCAGCTTGAGGATCCGATGCCCGATGCCCAACTTGATGATCCTATTCCTGATACTCAGCCTGATGATCCAGTTCCTGATGATCTGGTTCCTGATGCCCAACCTGATGTCCCAGTGCCCGTTGTCAAGTCTGATGTGCCTCTACCCGCTGCCCAGCTTGATGTACCTCTGCCCGCTGCCCAGCTTGATGTGCCTCTGCCCGCTGCCCAGCCTGATGTGCCTCTGCCCGTTGATCCGATGCCTGCTTTCCAGCCTGCTGATGATGATCCTTTGACCAAAGATCAGCCTGTTGTTAATGTCGCTCTACTTACCGCCCAGCCAGGTTCTATTGACTTTGTCCTTACTGCTCAGTTAGCGCTTATTGACTCTATGCCTACTGCCCGGCTGGATTGTCCTGCAGAGGGTAGGATTCCATTTGCCATTGGGGCTGATACTCCTGAGTCTTTGGGTGCCTGGCATGGGTTACCTGTTTTGCTTAAGAATCTTTTTCTAGTTGCCTCGGTTGGGTCCCTCACATTCACTGTTTATGTAAAGGCGAATTTGGAGTTTAATGTCTTCAACATTAAAGAACAAGTCCAGTCATGTGTGGCTAACTACTACTAGATTAAACCTGATGAAGGTGTAATACAGGGTAATGTTGATTGCAGAACTCTTTTCCTTTCACAAGATGGCAATGACAGCTGTGCCTTGTTTATCTAGTAACTGACTATATGTAGGGGCACTATGAAAGATGTAGGCTGGTGGAGGATCCGAGCCACAACCATCACTGGGAAACAAATACAATACCCATGTATACCTGAGAGAAGGAGGGGTCATCTAAATGCAAAAGCCTGGGAAGGATTGGGGCAGTTGGAGAGTGCATCAACTAGACAGGGGACGGCAAAAGAAATGCTGTGGTGTGCTGTACCAGGTCACTGGTGGACTGAGTCACGCTGGCCGCTGCTTCATTCTAGGACCAGGAGGCTGGACTGAGCAGAGTTGGCTGGATAATCAACCTCTCTGGTGCACACCCTGAGATGCTGGTTGGAGATCCACTGCCTAGCCCCATGAGGGACCACCAAGGTTTTCGCCATCTAGCCTGCTGTTAGTGCTGATCAACCGTAAAGAAAAAATGAAAAAAATACAGTCACTGCCACCCACATTCCCAGTGTCTAAATTTAAGCTTGTCAAAGCTGCTGGCTTTATAACTCTTGTCTTTCCATCTTGTGGATTCTACCCCCTTCCTTAAATTTGCAGAATGTTCTGTACCACAATGGCAGGCTCCCAGTCACTATTTCCTTGCATGTAAGGCCAATTCAGCTCTGTACCATCACATGGAAGGGAATGTTGTGACATCGTTGGGCAAGGCAGTCAGCCGCAAGATCCACCTTATTGCTGACATGTGGTCCAGCAAGCATGGTCAGGGATGATATATTTTGTTCACAGCACACTGGGTAACTCTGCTTGCAACTCTGAAGGATGCAAGACAGGGCTCAGTGCTGCAGCTTGTTTTGCCGCCACGTCTCCATACAGCTGAAGGTGATAATGTGAGATTTGTCAGTTACACCCCCTCTTCAATGCCTAGTGATGGGCTTGATGTTCGAGTCGAATGTAAGTTCGACTCGAACATCAGCTATTCATTTGTTCGTAAAACAAAGGAACATATGGGGAGCTCGTGGGACGTTCGCTCGCCGCAGAGCGCCCCATAATGCATTGAGAGATCGCAGTGCATTGAAGGATGCTGATTCGCCAAAGCATGCACCTGACCTGTATGCTTTGGCTAATCACAGCGCGATGTGCTGTGAGAGCCATGATTGGCCAAAGGGGCCAAGTCCACGCCCCACACTGTATAAGGCTGCTTAAACGATGGCCGTATATAGTGTGGATTAGGAAAGAGATTAGGCAGGGTAGTTAGTGGATTGAGCGTGCGGTCAGTGTAGTATATATAATACAGTGCAGGGTATGTAGTGCAGTCAGCATAGTATATATAATACAGTGCAGAGTATATAGTGAAGTCAGTTTAGTATATATAATACAGTGCATAGTATATAGTGCAGTCAGTGTAGTATATATAATACAGTGTAGAGTATATAGTGCAGTCAGTGTAGTATATATAATACAGTGCAGAGTAAAACTGCGGCGGGCGGTCCGTAAGTGGTTAAAGTGGTTGTAAACCCTTACACACCACTTTTACCTATAGGTAAGCCTATAATAAGACTTACATGTAGGTACTGGAAATATCTCCTAAACCTGGGGTTTGGGAGATATTTACCATATACGCTTGCTCCGACGTCACAATTGTGCCGCTTCTTTAGGGTCTGTTCAGTGACTCCCGCTCGCATGTGCGGGAGTGACGTCACATGATTCTGGAAAGTCACAGAGCCGGAGTCCACGGCCCCGGAAGGAAGAGGGGTGAAGATGGACGCGGCCACCAGCGGGGACATCGCGGGCTTTGTTTGCAGGTAAGTGCAACATAATGGGCTAGTGTCAGGGCTGGGCTCAGCCCTTCCTTCTGAAATTTGGCCGCTCAGCTGTCGCCTAATTGCCAGCTCCTTTCTCTTCACAGTGACTCACCTGTTGATGATATCCTGCTCGTCACTCCTGCCTACTTAAGCCATCCAGCCCAGATGATCTCTGCCTTCGCCTTGGTTACATCTCTCTCCTGTGTTCCTGTTAAAGACTTGCTTGCCTGACATTCCTTCTGGCTCCAGATCCTGCTTGCTGTTCTACTACGCTTATGTCTGGTTCCCTGAAGTTTTGGCTTGTCTGACTATCCGTTCCGGTTCCTGAGCTATGTTTTGACTACGTTTACTCTGTTTACCTTTTTATTATTATTATTATTAAACAAGTGTTATTTAACTGTACTTCTGTCTCAGTCTGATTCATGGTTTCTGAAAGCTATTATGTGATGCATACTAGCCCATTATGCTTTTACTTTGCAGGGGAATAAAGAGGAAGTAAAACCCACCAGGGTTTACGTTCTCTCTTTTTTTTTTTTACTCAAAAAAGGATTTTATTGAGAAAAAACATAGGAAATATACAAAGACTACAGGTTCCAGTTATAACTGTGTCATGTACATATATTCAGAAGCATAACATCCACAGATTACAATACTCATTAGGTACTCTGCCTCCTTTGCCCCCCAAACCACAAAATATTTGCATATGCACCATCCTGTAGAAACAGCCACTCCCCCCAATTTACCCCGACAATGGGATTTAAAGAAGTAATTTGTCCAGAATTAGGTCTACTGTAGATAGGCCAGGTGTGTTCAACCATGGGGACCATATCATGTCAAATCTACCAGGGTGGCCGCGGTGCTGGAAGTTGTATTTTCGCATGTAAACACACACGTACGCAAATACACACATATGCATAGAAATACATGCACACACATAAACGCACACACATAAACGCACACACATGAGCAAACACACAAACATGCACGCACAATATAACTCTATACACATGCACAGACATGCGCACACACACATATAACTCTATACACATGCACACACACACATGTAAACATATACACATGCACACAAATAAACGTACACACATTCAGACACACACACATGCACACACCCAAACATGCAGACACACACATATAAGCACACATACATGCATACAAACATATATAGATCGCCTTTTTAAAAATCTGCAGCTGCAGCACTATACCTTCACTCTCCATGCCGGGTACTGCACTGTAGAGGGAGGCAGAGAGCACAGCACACAGTGTGCTAGACACGTCTCCCTTACTTTCACTTTCAGAGTAATTACAGTGTGACCGAGCTCCTGCACTGCCGAATGATTTACGCATTGGCTGAGGATAGGGGAGCTCGGTCCCATATGCAGCCACAGCTCGGGGAGAGGGGGGCACATGGGCCCCCACGGGCCCCCTGCAGCATGGGGCCCAGTCGCAATGGCGACTTTTGCAATCCCTATAATTCTGCCCCTGCCTATGTGGAAATCCCCAGAAGGAATGGCCCCATCCAAAAACCAACATGCATCCATGAATACAATTTGTTTATGGGGGGAGTCGACTTCAACGATCAAATGTTGGAACCATACCTTGCCACAAGACGGACATACCATTGGTACAAAAAAGTAGCAATTTATTTTTTTCAATTGGCTATATACAATAATTCATATTGTAAGGTGTGTACCAGAGCAGGAGTCAGAAGAGACACATCTTATTATTGTGCACAATGTCCTTCCCAACCAGGCCTCTGCATAGGTGAATGTTTCCGCTGTTAACATACTTCACTAAATTATTAGTGAAGTATGGTAAAAGTAATCCTCAGTTCCTGCCTTCACACCCCTTATGCCACTGCCTGCTCTGTAACTGACCCTGGCTTGTTATTCAACCACGCTTCTGCCTGATGATTCTGTACATACCTCTGCCTGATCTGGAACTGACCCTGGACTGTTATTCGACCATGCTTCTGCCTAACGATTCTGTACATACCTTTGCCTGATCTGGAACTGACCTTGGACTGTTTGACCATGCCTCTTGCCTGCCTCTTGGACTGATCTTGTACCCTGCAACTGGACTAGTGGGATTCAACACAGGGGTCTCACATATGTGAGGGGCTCCAGAATAGTTTTTCTGGAGGAATAAAACAATTTTCTTTGTTTTCTCATTCCTAGATTAGGGTCTGGAGACTCGGAGGCTTCAAAGAGATTTGGGTGGGAGAAGCCTCTACCCCTGTCCCCATTCTGTCCTGAACGAGGCCCTACTTCTGCCTACTGCCTGTAGGACTTACTGCCGTCATGCCTCTGTTTGTCGCACTGACCACAGAACATGGACCATGTTCCTGCCCACTACCAAGACCAATATTTTGGCACTGCTGACAATCTCTGCCTGCACTGACCCTGGACTGTATATGGACAGTATCCCTGCCTGCTGCCTGTACTGACTATAGACAGTATTCCTGCCTGCTGCCTGAAAAATTGTGTTCACTGTTGCTGACCAAGTCCCTGCCTGCTGCCTGGACCAGTGCTATCCTCCTGTGGACAACTGTGCTACTAAAACCACAGGTAATCTTTTGTTTACCCTTTGCTCAGCATAATGTATTTTGGGGTGTAATTCTTGGTATGTGCATGCTATGTGTCCCTGGAACACCTGAAGGTGTTCCTTGCATGTTGGATCTCTGTATGTGGCCAGGCTGTGTAAAAGTCTCACACATGTGGTATCGTTAAACTCAGGAGGAGTAGCAGAATGTATTTTGGGGTGTTATTTTTGCTATGTAAATGCTATGTGTTGGAAATATCTTATAAATGGACAACTTTGTGTAAAAAAAAAAATGCGTTTTCATTTTTTTCCCACATATTCCAAAAACTTTTGGAAAAAAATGAACCATTCAAAGACTCATTATGCCTCATAGATTATACGTTGGGTTGTGTGCTTTCCAAAATGGGGTCATTTTATGGGAGTTTCTATTGTCCTGGTGCTCCAGGGCCTTCAAAAGTGTAATAGGTAGATGAGAAATGAGATGTGTAATTTATGCTCCTAGAACACCTGAAGGTGCTACTTCAATGATAGGCCTCTGTATGTGGTCAGGCTGTGTAAAAGTCTCACACATGTGGTATCGTTATACTCAGGAGTAGCAGAATGTATTTGGGGTGTTATTTTTGCTATGTAAATGCTATGTGTTGGAAGTATCTTATAAACGGACAACTTTGTGTAAAAAAAAAAAATGCGTTTTCATTTTTTTCCACATTTTCTAAAAACTTCTGGAAAAAAATGAACCATTTAAAAGACTCAATATGCCTCATAGATTATACGTTGGGGTGTTAGCTTTCCAAAATGGGGTCATTTTGTGGGTGTTTCCATTGTCCTGGTGCTCTAGGGCCTTCAAAAGTGTAATAAGTAGTCAACACGTTTGATGGGTAATTTATGCTCCTTGAACACCTGATGATGCTCCCTGCATGTTGGGCCTCTCTATGTGGCCAGTTAGTGAAAAAGTCCCACACATGTGGTATTGTAATACTCAGGAGGAGTAGTCGAATGTATTTTGGGGTGTCATTTGTGGTATGCACGTTCCATGTGAGAGAAATAAGCTATTACAATGACAATTTTCTGAAAAAAATATTAAAAAAAAAATAAAATCGTAATTTGCAAAGAATTGTGGGAAAAAACTAATTTGGGTTATTTTTACCAAAGATATGTAGCAGTATAAATTGTGGCCAACATTTATGAAGAAAAATTGCTGGTTTGCGAAATTTTATCACAGAAACGAAGAAAAATTCATTTTTTTTCAAATTTTTCGGTCTTTTTTCATTTTTAGCGCAAAAAATAGAAAACCCAGAGGTGATCAAATACCACCAAATGAAAGTTCTATTTGTATGAAAAAAAGGACAAAAAAATCATTTGGGTACAGTGTTGCATGACTGAGTAATTGTCATTCAAAGTGTGAGAGCACTGAAAGCTGAAAATTGGTCTGGGCAGGAGGGGGGTTTAAGTGCCCAGTAAGCAAGTGGTTAAACAAGTACCCAGGGTTGGAAGATATGCTAAAACAAACCAGAAGATTCTGTAGCCATTTCAGGCGGTCATACACAGCCAGTGCCTGGTTGGCTCAAATTCAGCAGGAATTACACTTACCCATAAACCACGACATGCCTACTGGGTGTAACCTAACTTTGGTAATGCTGCAGCGGCTGCACATGCAGCAGAGGGCCGTCAATCAGTACTTGTGTGAGTATGGCTCAACTACAGCCTCAGGCCGGCTCAGCTTTTTTCCCCACACCAATGGCTGTTGATAAAGGATGCATGCAGTGTACTGCCACCATTTGAGGAGGCAACAAGGATGGTGAGCCATGACAATGCATGCATTAGTGACACAATCCCTGTTGTGTTCCTGCTGGAGCAAACTCTGCGTGGCATTATGGACAGGGCACTCACGGCAGAGCAGCAGGAGGAAGAGGAGGACTTCCTTTCCTCTCAAGGCCCACTTTATGCAGACACCATTCTTGCAACGCCACACAACACGAGAGGGAGGAGGAGGAGGATTTTGGAGGCATGCAAGCAGAAAAAGACATACGTAAAACCTTAATAGATTGTTTTCCGTCCCCAGAACCCTTGGGAGTAGTACATGGCTGGGAGGAGGCAGCTCCAGATACTGTAATCCTCAGTGACCGGAAGACTGTGCTTCTTAAGCCTCTGTAAACTTGCAGTGTATGGGCTCCCTCATTATTCAAAGCCTATGAAAGGACCTGAGAATTTGTGGCATCAAGGAGAGAATCACTATTGGTTGGCAACCCTCCTTGACCAACGTTACAAGGGGAAAGTCTTGGAGTTCATCCTGTCCTCACAGAGGGAGCAGAGAATGAAATATCTTGAGGACACAACCCCTTGCCGACTGCCCCACGTAAATGTACTGTGGGACGGCGGCTCCTTTGAATCATGTACAGAATCATGTACAGGTATGTAATTCTTCTCTTCCGGGTAGACACAGCGGGAGCCAATCTGCAGACGCATTAACCGTTCCCGATAGAGGCAAAAGGCGGCCTGCCTATGTAAACAAGACCGATTGCTGTTCTGTTAGTAGGGAACACAGAGATCCTGTGTTTCTGCTATCCCACAGTTAAAGAACCCCCTACACAGTAAGCAAGCACTCCCAGGGAACACAGTTAACCCTTTGTTCTCCCCTGATGTTAACCCCTTCCCTGCCAGTGTCATTAGTTTAGTGCATATTTTTTAGCACTGATCACAGTATTGGTGTTTCTGGCCCCCAAAAAAGTTTCAAAAGTGTCACTTAGTGTCTGATGTGTCCTCGGCTATGTCGCAGTCCTGCTATAAGTCACTGATAGCCGCCATTACTAGAACAAATAAATAAATAAAAATTCTATAAAAATATCCCATAGTTTGTAGACGCTATAAATTTTGCGCAAAACAATCAATATACGCTTATTGGGATTTTTACCAAGAACATGTAGCAGAATACATATTTGCCTAAACTGATGAAGAAAGTAGATTTTTTAAATTTTTTTATTGAATACTTTTTAGAGCAGAATGTAAAAAATATTGGGTTTGTTTTTGAAATTGTCAGTCTTTTTTTATTTATAGCGCAAAAAATAAATACCACAGAGGTGATCAAATACCATCAAAAGAAAGCTCTATTTGTGGGGGAAAAAAAGCACATCAATGTTATTTGGATACAGCGTTGCATGACAGCACAATTGTCAGTTAAAATAACGCAGTGCCATATAACAAAAAATGGCCTGGTCATGAAGGGGGGGTAAACCTTCTGGAGGTCAAGTGATTAAAGGGGAGTTTATCTAATGCTTTTCCAGACTCTGCTAGGTTACAGTCTCATGGAAAAGCTACTTTTGAGACTTTAAATAGTCAAGAGAGGAGGGGGGGAGAAGGGGGCTGCCTTGGTAATACATTTCAAATTTTTTTTAGTCCTCGGCGCCCAGGACTGTCAGCTTTCACATCCCAATGGCAGCGTCTCCATCATATATGGGAGATTACTGTATCTAGGGGCGAAAACAGACATGGAGAGCTTTCCAGTTGATGATCCACTGGGCCATGAAAATAGACCACTGGCCAGAGCTTGCCCAGTATGCAATTGAGTTGCTGGGCTGCCTGGATCCAATGTGCTTTCTGAATGGGCATTAAGTGCTGCCAGAGGTTTTGTGACAGACAAGAGAGCGTGTTTGTCCACAGACTCTGTTGACCGGCTGACATTTATCAAAATGAAACAGTCCTGGATTACCAGCAGCTATCAAGCCCCTGATGTCAATGTCGTTGATTAAGTGTTTTCTGGATCTGGAATCTCTGCAAGACAGTCTACCCTTCCTTGCTTTGTGGGTGTTGATTTGATCTGGAAGAAATTGAATGGTGTAGGCTTCATGGGCACAATTAACAACCAAGGACCAATGTGTTCACTATAGAACAGTGTGTTCATTATAGAGCAGTGTGTTCACTATAGAGCAGTGTGTTCACTATACAGCAATGTATTCACTATAGGGCAGTGTGTTCACTATGCAGCAGTGCGTTTTACTATACAGCAGTGTATTCACTATAGAGCAGTGTGTTCGCTATACAGCAGTGCATTCGCTAAAGAACAGTGTGTTCACTATAGAACAGTGTATTCACTATAGAGCAGTGTGTTCATTATAGAACAGTGTGTTCACTATAGAGCAGTGTGCTCACTATAGAACAGTGTATTCACTATAGAGCAGTGTGTTCACTATAGAACAGTGTATTCACTATAGAACAGTGTGTTCACTATAGAGCAGTGTGTTCACTATAGAGCAGTGTATTCACTATAGAACAGTGTGTTCACTATAGAGCAGTGTATTCACTATAGAACAGTGTGTTCACTATAGAGCAGTGTATTCACTATAGAACAGTGTGTTCACTATAGAGCAGTGTGTTCACTATAGAACAATGTGTTCACTATAGAGCAGTGTGTTCACTATAGAGCAGTGTATTCACTATAGAACAGTGTGTTTACTATAGAGCAGTGTGTTCACTATAGAACAGTGTGTTCACTATAGAGCAGTGTGTTCACTATAGAACAGTATGTTCACTATAGAGCAGTCTATTCACTATACAGCAGTGTGTTCACTATAGAACAGTGTATTCACTATAGAACAGTGTGTTCACTATAGAGTAGTGTATTCACTATAGAGCAGTGTACTCACTATAAAAAGTGTGTTCACTATAGAGCAGTGTGTTCACTATAAAAAAGTGTGTTCACTATAGAACAGTGTGTTCACTATGGAGCAGTGTGTTCACTATAGAGCAGTGTGTTCACTATAGAGCAGTGTGTTCACTATAGAACAGTGTATTCACTCTCGAGCAGTGTGTGCACTATAGAACAGTGTGTTTACTATAGAGCAATGTGTTCACTATAGAACAATGTATTCATTTTAAAGCAGTGTGTTCACTATAGAGCAGTGTGTTCACTATAGAACAGTGTATTCACTATAAAGCAGTGTGTTCACTATAGAGCAATGTGTTCACTATAGAGCAGTGTATTCACTATAGAACAGTGTATTCACTATAGAACAGTGTGTTCACTATAGAACAGTGTGTTCTCTATAGTTCAGTGTGTTCACTATAGAGCAGTGTATTCACTATAGAGCAGTGTATTCACTATAGAGCAGTGTGTTCACTATAGAGCAGTGCATTCACTAAAGAACAGCGTGTTCACTATAGAGGAGTGTATTCACTATAAAGCAGTGTATTCACTATAGAGCAGTGTATTCACTATAGAGCAGTGTGTTCACTATAGAACAGTGTGTTCACTATAGAGCAGTGTGTTCACTATAGAACAGTGTATTCACTATAGAGCAGTGTATTCACTATAGAGCAGTGTATTCACTATAGAACAGTGTGTTCACTCTAGAGCAGTGTATTCACTATAAAGCAGTGTATTCACTACAGAGCAGTGTATTCACTATAGAGCAGTGTATTCACTATAGAACAGTGTGTTCACTATAGAGCAGTGTGTTCACTATAGAGCAGTCTATTCACTATACAGCAGTGTGTTCACTATAGAACAGTGTATTCACTATAGAACAGTGTGTTCACTATAGAGTAGTGTATTCACTATAGAGCAGTGTGTTCACTATAAAAAAGTGTGTTCACTATAGAGCAGTGTGCTCACTATAGAACAGTGTATTCACTATAGAGTAGTGTATTCACTATAGAGCAGTGTACTCACTATAAAAAAGTGTGTTCACTATAGAGCAGTGTGTTCATTATAGAGCAGTGTGTTCACTATAGAGCAGTCTATTCACTATACAGCAGTGTGTTCACTATAGAACAGTGTATTCACTATAGAACAGTGTTTTCACCATAGAGTAGTGTATTCACTATAGAGCAGTGTACTCACTATAAAAAAGTGTGTTCACTATAGAGCAGTGTGTTCACTATAAAAAAGTGTGTTCACTATAGAACAGTGTGTTTACTATAGAGCAGTGTGTTCACTATAGAGCAGTGTATTCACTATAGAGCAGTGTATTCACTATAGAGCAGTGTGTTCGCTATAGAACAGTGTGTTCAATATAGAGCAGTGTGTTCACTATAGAACAGTGTATTCACTATAGAGCAGTGTGTTCACTATAGAACAGTGTGCTCTATAGTGCAGTGTGTTCAATATAGAGCAGTGTGTTCACTATAGAGCAGTGTGTTCACTATAGAGCAGTGTATTCACTATAGAGCAGTGTGTTCACTATAGAACAGTGTGTTCACTATAGAGCAGTCTATTCACTATACAGCAGTGTGTTCACTATAGAACAGTGTATTCACTATAGAACAGTGTGTACACTATAGAGTAGTGTATTCACTATAGAGCAGTGTGTTCACTATAAAAAAGTGTGTTCACTATAGAACAGTGTGTTTACTATGGAGCAGTGTGTTCACTGTAGAGCAGTGTGTTTACTATAGAGCAATGTGTTCACTATAGAACAGTGTATTCACTATAGAACATTGTATTCACTATAGAGCAGTGTGCTCTATAGTGCAGTGTGTTCAATATAGAGCAGTGTGTTCACTATAGAACAGTGTATTCACTATAGAGCAGTGTATTCACTATAGAGCAGTGTATTCACTATACAGCAGTGTATTCACTATAGAACAGTGTATTCACTATAGAGCAGTGTATTCACTATACAGCAGTGTATTCACTATAGAACAGTGTGTTCACTATAGAGCAGTGTGTTCACTATAGAGCAGTGTCTATAGAGCGGGAGGAGGCCAAGCAGACAGACAACGCAGGCACAGCGCTGCC